>OX608073.1:218184186-218874186 GCA_951509635.1 Eupeodes luniger
ATCATCATCATCATCATCATCATCATCATCATCATCATCATCATCATCATCATCATCATCATCATCATCATCATCATCATCATCATCATCATCATCATCATCATCATCATCATCATCATCATCATCATCATCATCATCATCATCATCATCATCATCATCATCATCATCATCATCATCATCATCATCATCATCATCATCATCATCATCATCATCATCATCATCATCATCATCATCATCATCATCATCATCATCATCATCATCATCATCATCATCATCATCATCATCATCATCATCATCATCTATCATCATCATCATCATCATCATCATCATCATCATCATCATCATCATCATCATCATCATCATCATCATCATCATCATCATCATCATCATCATCATCATCATCATCATCATCATCATCATCATCATCATCATCATCATCATCATCATCATCATCATCATCATCATCATCATCATCATCATCATCATCATCATCATCATCATCATCATCATCATCATCATCATCATCATCATCATCATCATCATCATCATCATCATCATCATCATCATCATCATCATCATCATCATCATCATCATCATCATCATCATCATCATCATCATCATCATCATCATCATCATCATCATCATCATCATCATCATCATCATCATCATCATCATCATCATCATCATCATCATCATCATCATCATCATCATCATCATCATCATCATCATCATCATCATCATCATCATCATCATCATCATCATCATCATCATCATCATCATCATCATCATCATCATCATCATCATCATCATCATCATCATCATCATCATCATCATCATCATCATCATCATCATCATCATCATCATCATCATCATCATCATCATCATCATCATCATCATCATCATCATCATCATCATCATCATCATCATCATCATCATCATCATCATCATCATCATCATCATCATCATCATCATCATCATCATCATCATCATCATCATCATCATCATCATCATCATCATCATCATCATCATCATCATCATCATCATCATCATCATCATCATCATCATCATCATCATCATCATCATCATCATCATCATCATCATCATCATCATCATCATCATCATCATCATCATCATCATCATCATCATCATCATCATCATCATCATCATCATCATCATCATCATCATCATCATCATCATCATCATCATCATCATCATCATCATCATCATCATCATCATCATCATCATCATCATCATCATCATCATCATCATCATCATCATCATCATCATCATCATCATCATCATCATCATCATCATCATCATCATCATCATCATCATCATCATCATCATCATCATCATCATCATCATCATCATCATCATCATCATCATCATCATCATCATCATCATCATCATCATCATCATCATCATCATCATCATCATCATCATCATCATCATCATCATCATCATCATCATCATCATCATCATCATCATCATCATCATCATCATCATCATCATCATCATCATCATCATCATCATCATCATCATCATCATCATCATCATCATCATCATCATCATCATCATCATCATCATCATCATCATCATCATCATCATCATCATCATCATCATCATCATCATCATCATCATCATCATCATCATCATCATCATCATCATCATCATCATCATCATCATCATCATCATCATCATCATCATCATCATCATCATCATCATCATCATCATCATCATCATCATCATCATCATCATCATCATCATCATCATCATCATCATCATCATCATCATCATCATCATCATCATCATCATCATCATCATCATCATCATCATCATCATCATCATCATCATCATCATCATCATCATCAGCATCATCATCATCATCATCATCATCATCATCATCATCATCATCATCATCATCATCATCATCATCATCATCATCATCATCATCATCATCATCATCATCATCATCATCATCATCATCATCATCATCATCATCATCATCATCATCATCATCATCATCATCATCATCATCATCATCATCATCATCATCATCATCATCATCATCATCATCATCATCATCATCATCATCATCATCATCATCATCATCATCATCATCATCATCATCATCATCATCATCATCATCATCATCATCATCATCATCATCATCATCATCATCATCATCATCATCATCATCATCATCATCATCATCATCATCATCATCATCATCATCATCATCATCATCATCATCATCATCATCATCATCATCATCATCATCATCATCATCATCATCATCATCATCATCATCATCATCATCATCATCATCATCATCATCATCATCATCATCATCATCATCATCATCATCATCATCATCATCATCATCATCATCATCATCATCATCATCATCATCATCATCATCATCATCATCATCATCATCATCATCATCATCATCATCATCATCATCATCATCATCATCATCATCATCATCATCATCATCATCATCATCATCATCATCATCATCATCATCATCATCATCATCATCATCATCATCATCATCATCATCATCATCATCATCATCATCATCATCATCATCATCATCATCATCATCATCATCATCATCATCATCATCATCATCATCATCATCATCATCATCATCATCATCATCATCATCATCATCATCATCATCATCATCATCATCATCATCATCATCATCATCATCATCATCATCATCATCATCATCATCATCATCATCATCATCATCATCATCATCATCATCATCATCATCATCATCATCATCATCATCATCATCATCATCATCATCATCATCATCATCATCATCATCATCATCATCATCATCATCATCATCATCATCATCATCATCATCATCATCATCATCATCATCATCATCATCATCATCATCATCATCATCATCATCATCATCATCATCATCATCATCATCATCATCATCATCATCATCATCATCATCATCATCATCATCATCATCATCATCATCATCATCATCATCATCATCATCATCATCATCATCATCATCATCATCATCATCATCATCATCATCATCATCATCATCATCATCATCATCATCATCATCATCATCATCATCATCATCATCATCATCATCATCATCATCATCATCATCATCATCATCATCATCATCATCATCATCATCATCATCATCATCATCATCATCATCATCATCATCATCATCATCATCATCATCATCATCATCATCATCATCATCATCATCATCATCATCATCATCATCATCATCATCATCATCATCATCATCATCATCATCATCATCATCATCATCATCATCATCATCATCATCATCATCATCATCATCATCATCATCATCATCATCATCATCATCATCATCATCATCATCATCATCATCATCATCATCATCATCATCATCATCATCATCATCATCATCATCATCATCATCATCATCATCATCATCATCATCATCATCATCATCATCATCATCATCATCATCATCATCATCATCATCATCATCATCATCATCATCATCATCATCATCATCATCATCATCATCATCATCATCATCATCATCATCATCATCATCATCATCATCATCATCATCATCATCATCATCATCATCATCATCATCATCATCATCATCATCATCATCATCATCATCATCATCATCATCATCATCATCATCATCATCATCATCATCATCATCATCATCATCATCATCATCATCATCATCATCATCATCATCATCATCATCATCATCATCATCATCATCATCATCATCATCATCATCATCATCATCATCATCATCATCATCATCATCATCATCATCATCATCATCATCATCATCATCATCATCATCATCATCATCATCATCATCATCATCATCATCATCATCATCATCATCATCATCATCATCATCATCATCATCATCATCATCATCATCATCATCATCATCATCATCATCATCATCATCATCATCATCATCATCATCATCATCATCATCATCATCATCATCATCATCATCATCATCATCATCATCATCATCATCATCATCATCATCATCATCATCATCATCATCATCATCATCATCATCATCATCATCATCATCATCATCATCATCATCATCATCATCATCATCATCATCATCATCATCATCATCATCATCATCATCATCATCATCATCATCATCATCATCATCATCATCATCATCATCATCATCATCATCATCATCATCATCATCATCATCATCATCATCATCATCATCATCATCATCATCATCATCATCATCATCATCATCATCATCATCATCATCATCATCATCATCATCATCATCATCATCATCATCATCATCATCATCATCATCATCATCATCATCATCATCATCATCATCATCATCATCATCATCATCATCATCATCATCATCATCATCATCATCATCATCATCATCATCATCATCATCATCATCATCATCATCATCATCATCATCATCATCATCATCATCATCATCATCATCATCATCATCATCATCATCATCATCATCATCATCATCATCATCATCATCATCATCATCATCATCATCATCATCATCATCATCATCATCATCATCATCATCATCATCATCATCATCATCATCATCATCATCATCATCATCATCATCATCATCATCATCATCATCATCATCATCATCATCATCATCATCATCATCATCATCATCATCATCATCATCATCATCATCATCATCATCATCATCATCATCATCATCATCATCATCATCATCATCATCATCATCATCATCATCATCATCATCATCATCATCATCATCATCATCATCATCATCATCATCATCATCATCATCATCATCATCATCATCATCATCATCATCATCATCATCATCATCATCATCATCATCATCATCATCATCATCATCATCATCATCATCATCATCATCATCATCATCATCATCATCATCATCATCATCATCATCATCATCATCATCATCATCATCATCATCATCATCATCATCATCATCATCATCATCATCATCATCATCATCATCATCATCATCATCATCATCATCATCATCATCATCATCATCATCATCATCATCATCATCATCATCATCATCATCATCATCATCATCATCATCATCATCATCATCATCATCATCATCATCATCATCATCATCATCATCATCATCATCATCATCATCATCATCATCATCATCATCATCATCATCATCATCATCATCATCATCATCATCATCATCATCATCATCATCATCATCATCATCATCATCATCATCATCATCATCATCATCATCATCATCATCATCATCATCATCATCATCATCATCATCATCATCATCATCATCATCATCATCATCATCATCATCATCATCATCATCATCATCATCATCATCATCATCATCATCATCATCATCATCATCATCATCATCATCATCATCATCATCATCATCATCATCATCATCATCATCATCATCATCATCATCATCATCATCATCATCATCATCATCATCATCATCATCATCATCATCATCATCATCATCATCATCATCATCATCATCATCATCATCATCATCATCATCATCATCATCATCATCATCATCATCATCATCATCATCATCATCATCATCATCATCATCATCATCATCATCATCATCATCATCATCATCATCATCATCATCATCATCATCATCATCATCATCATCATCATCATCATCATCATCATCATCATCATCATCATCATCATCATCATCATCATCATCATCATCATCATCATCATCATCATCATCATCATCATCATCATCATCATCATCATCATCATCATCATCATCATCATCATCATCATCATCATCATCATCATCATCATCATCATCATCATCATCATCATCATCATCATCATCATCATCATCATCATCATCATCATCATCATCATCATCATCATCATCATCATCATCATCATCATCATCATCATCATCATCATCATCATCATCATCATCATCATCATCATCATCATCATCATCATCATCATCATCATCATCATCATCATCATCATCATCATCATCATCATCATCATCATCATCATCATCATCATCATCATCATCATCATCATCATCATCATCATCATCATCATCATCATCATCATCATCATCATCATCATCATCATCATCATCATCATCATCATCATCATCATCATCATCATCATCATCATCATCATCATCATCATCATCATCATCATCATCATCATCATCATCATCATCATCATCATCATCATCATCATCATCATCATCATCATCATCATCATCATCATCATCATCATCATCATCATCATCATCATCATCATCATCATCATCATCATCATCATCATCATCATCATCATCATCATCATCATCATCATCATCATCATCATCATCATCATCATCATCATCATCATCATCATCATCATCATCATCATCATCATCATCATCATCATCATCATCATCATCATCATCATCATCATCATCATCATCATCATCATCATCATCATCATCATCATCATCATCATCATCATCATCATCATCATCATCATCATCATCATCATCATCATCATCATCATCATCATCATCATCATCATCATCATCATCATCATCATCATCATCATCATCATCATCATCATCATCATCATCATCATCATCATCATCATCATCATCATCATCATCATCATCATCATCATCATCATCATCATCATCATCATCATCATCATCATCATCATCATCATCATCATCATCATCATCATCATCATCATCATCATCATCATCATCATCATCATCATCATCATCATCATCATCATCATCATCATCATCATCATCATCATCATCATCATCATCATCATCATCATCATCATCATCATCATCATCATCATCATCATCATCATCATCATCATCATCATCATCATCATCATCATCATCATCATCATCATCATCATCATCATCATCATCATCATCATCATCATCATCATCATCATCATCATCATCATCATCATCATCATCATCATCATCATCATCATCATCATCATCATCATCATCATCATCATCATCATCATCATCATCATCATCATCATCATCATCATCATCATCATCATCATCATCATCATCATCATCATCATCATCATCATCATCATCATCATCATCATCATCATCATCATCATCATCATCATCATCATCATCATCATCATCATCATCATCATCATCATCATCATCATCATCATCATCATCATCATCATCATCATCATCATCATCATCATCATCATCATCATCATCATCATCATCATCATCATCATCATCATCATCATCATCATCATCATCATCATCATCATCATCATCATCATCATCATCATCATCATCATCATCATCATCATCATCATCATCATCATCATCATCATCATCATCATCATCATCATCATCATCATCATCATCATCATCATCATCACCATCATCATCATCATCATCATCATCATCATCATCATCATCATCATCATCATCATCATCATCATCATCATCATCATCATCATCATCATCATCATCATCATCATCATCATCATCATCATCATCATCATCATCATCATCATCATCATCATCATCATCATCATCATCATCATCATCATCATCATCATCATCATCATCATCATCATCATCATCATCATCATCATCATCATCATCATCATCATCATCATCATCATATCATCATCATCATCATCATCATCATCATCATCATCATCATCATCATCATCATCATCATCATCATCATCATCATCATCATCATCATCATCATCATCATCATCATCATCATCATCATCATCATCATCATCATCATCATCATCATCATCATCATCACCATCATCATCATCATCATCATCATCATCATCATCATCATCATCATCATCATCATCATCCTCATCATCATCATCATCATCATCATCACCATCATCATCATCACCATCATCATCATCATCATCATCATCATCATCATCATCATCATCATCATCATCATCATCATCATCATCATCATCATCATCACCATCATCATCATCATCATCGTCAGAAACCCACAACGAAGGAGAATGCAAGCTGGGGAATGAGCGGGTTGAGGATTTAACCCAGCTGAAGTGTGTCCTTTGTGGAAACCAAGGGCATCCGGTTTGCTATAAAGGTTGCCCTAAGGTCCAAGAAATGAAACAGAAACAGGCCAGTCAAAAAGCCGAAGGAAGTCGAACAGTTCGACAGGCTCCAACACAAAAATTCGTGGATCCCAAATTTTCCTACGCCCAAATGGTGTCAGGAAATGGGAACACGAGACAGGCTCCACCAACGGTTGCCCCAAAGGCCCCTGTGCCTAAGGCAGTAGATGTGCAGCCTGAAATTGTAGCCTTGTTGTTGAGCATTCAAGGTCAACTAACAGGGCTGCAAAGTCAGATAAAGGAGCAAGGCAAAAGGGTAGATCATCTCTACTCTTTGTTGCCTGGCGCAATTTAGACCATAATGGGCGCGCTGCCGGAGACGCGCCTAAAAGTCCTAGCTGTGAATGTAAATTCACTGATTAGGATTGAACGAAGAGCCAACATATTCCAATTGTTGAAAGACTACAGTCCCGATGTGTTTATAACTAGCGAAACCAAGGTAGACCACAAACACATATTGACTCATAAAAATTACAATATCGTAAGAAGAGACCGGCCCGACTCCACTCAAGGAGGCGGTGTCGCTCTCTTTATACGAAAAGGCATTAATTATAAAGTCGTATACAACAATGAATTGCGAAAGCTCAAGACGCTAGAAGTTTGCGTTGTATGCATCTCTCTCACTCAAGGGAAGCGGATGTATATGATTGCGGCTTATGCGGCTGGAGCTCCGCAGGTTACTTACTTTGCTTCAGAACTCGAGATCATTTTTAGGGAACTGAAACTGAGCCTGGAAGAAAACTATTTCATCTTGGCCGGTGATTTGAACGCAAAACATGAAGATTGGGGAAACCAACATAGTAATCCCAGAGGTAACCATCTTTTTAATTTGATGAATCTTTACAGCAGCGTTGAATATGGCGTCGACCTGATGGCTACTGAAAAGCCATCGTATCCAAGAAGCGGTTCCTTTCTGGATCTTTGGCTGTACGACACCAGACTGACAGTTACAGACAAAGTGGGTAATGTAATTCTTAAAATTACAGACGACTTACAGACCCACACGACTTGGGGGTTAGGACACTGAAGTCGTCAATAAAAAATGTGAATCTGTTGATTAAGGAGAACTAAAGGTTATCAATTAACAAGTACTGGGACCGTAGGTTAGGTTAGGTTAAAGTGGCTGTTGGTTGGGACGTCCAACACACTTAGACCAAAGTATGGTCCGTTGTGATACTACATAACTCGTTGAACCAATTGGAGCTTCGAATGAAGCGTAGGAGACAAGTAATGTCTGAATTTTTTAGATCGCTGGTATCATTAAAGTAGTAGTCTCCAAGGTGGATTCTACGTCTTTGTGATAGGGCAGGGCGTGTGCACAGAAGATGAGAGATTGTCTCCTCTTCTTCTTCGTCCATGCAACTCCTACAAAAATCATTTGCAGGGGCTCCAAGTCGAATAGCATGCCTTCCTATTAAGCAGTGCCCAGTCAGGACACTTATAACGTAGCTAATGTGCAATCTACTCAGAGAGATTAATTGTTTTGAGCGCCTGGCGCTAAGATTAGGCCAAATTCGTTTAGTCGCTACACAGGTGGTGGTGTTATTCCACCTGAAGTTTGTTTTCTCTATGGTATCCTGCTTTGTAGCTAAGGGGATACCTATGCTAGCATTGTGAGCCAGCAGAGGTAAAGTTGTTCCGCTTTTTGCAAGTTCGTCAGCTTTGCAATTTCCTGGAATGTCTATATGGCCCGGCATCCAGAAAAGGTGAATGTTGAACTGTGTAGCCATCTCCGTAAGAGATGATCGACAATTTAGGGCTGTTAGTGAATTTGTAGAGACAGAGTCTAGGGATTTTAACGCAGCTTGGCTATCCGAGAAGATGCGTATATCATTAGTTGATATAACGTTTTCTCTAAGCCAGGATAGGACTTCTTTTATAGCCAGGATTTCAGCTTGGAACACGCTACAATGATCGGGTAGACGAAAGGAGAGACTTAAGTTTAGTCTATCTGAGTATACGCCTCCACCAACCCCATCCTCCGTTTTTGATCCGTCTGTATAAAAGTTTATAGAACCATCGTTCAAAAATGATGTATTCTCCCAAGAAGACCTGGGAGGTATGGTCACTTTGAAGCTATAGTTATTAAACTTAGGATGGGGTATGGTGTAGTTAATATTACTGTTTATAGTTCTGAACGAGTTCAAAATAGTGGTGTGGCCAATTCCATTATTGATCCACAGAGAGGAGGCCAGAAGCCGTATGGCAGTATTAGCGGCCGTTTGCTTGCTGAAAAAGTCCAGCGGTATTAGATGGAACAGAACATCTAGTGAAGCGGAGGGGGTGGAGCGAAGTGCTCCTCCCATACTTGGACTTTGCTGAGTTTATCGCAATTTGTCGCTGTATCTAGCGCCGTCCGCCATACCGCTACTCCATAAGTAAGGATCGGTCTTATGACCCAGATGTATAACCAGTGTGTAATGCGGGGCTGTAGGCCCCATTTATTACCAATGGCCTTTTTACAGTAGTACAGGGCTACTGTGGCCTTGTTTATTCTCTCTTGAATATTAGGTTTCCAACTTAATTTCTTATCTAAAATGAGACCCAAGTATTTTGCTTGTTCAGAGAATTTAAGTGGTAGAGTAAGTGCGGCAAATATGGCCCACCCTTAACATTTTTTGTAATAAAACCATAAACAAAACATTTTTAATTCAGCTTTTAAAAACTTTAACTAAAAAAAGAAACTTAACAAAAAGTTAAAAACAAAAACTTAAAGGAACTTCATAAATCATATTAGAAAAATTGCGGCAAATATGGCCCACCAGGTGTTAAAATAAAGCCCAGGGTGGGCCATATATATAAACTTCATAAACTTTTTTTTAAATCATGATACCACACATGTTAAGAAAATATTAAACACAATTTAATTTAAAAAAGAAGTTAACAATTTAACTCAAAATTGAATGTTAAAACACTTAAGAAAATTTACCAAAAAATTACAACCAAAGTAAAAAAAACAAAATGCCCGTATATCTTTCACAACCGTAGCGCCACATTAAGCACGAAAGACTGAGGCTAAACCGGTTTAAACGTGTTCGTAATGCAACATTTTTTTTTTCGTCTAGTAGCAAGTTGAGCGATTCTTCGCTTGAATTGGTCCAGAGGCCAAAGGCGTTTTTCAAGCCGCTTGGCATGATTGGATTTTTGGAGAGGATTTTGCGCAGCCTGGATGCTTCGGAGCAATCTTCCACGTTGCTGCAGAAGTTTCTCCAGGACGATCGTTTGGTTTTCCTCAGTTCTTTTTTATATATCTTCAGTGATTCCTTATATGAATCCCAGTCAGACATGTCTCTAGAAGCTTTCGCTCTGTTAAAGAGTTTTCTGCATTCTTTTCGAAGTGGATCCAGCCCTGAGTTCCACCAGTGTGGTTTCTTTTTACCTCTTACTTGTATAAGAGGGCATGCAGTATCTAGAGCTTTGTT
The DNA here is from genome assembly GCA_951509635.1 of Eupeodes luniger. Lineage (NCBI taxonomy): Eukaryota > Metazoa > Arthropoda > Insecta > Diptera > Syrphidae > Eupeodes > Eupeodes luniger. The sequence continues at coordinate 218,195,868 of OX608073.1, forward strand.
TAGGGCTAATGTTAGATTATTGACTTTGTCGTCAAGATCTTCAAAGTTGGAGGGAGTATTAAAGAGTTCAGGTTTTACTTAACTATTTAATGTTCTCTTATATTTTGGCCAATTTGTTATTTTTAGATTTCGAAAGATCGGTTGGCAAGGTGGTTCATTTATAAAGTCAAACTGGATGTATCTATGATCAGAAAAGGAGTGATCTTTAGATACCTTCCAGTTCAAAATATTATTGTTAATGAATTCGGAGACAAGAGTTATATCTAAAACTTCTTGTCGATTTTTAGTAATAAAGGTTGGCTCATTACCAACGTTACTTACGAGTAGGTTAGTGTTTAGAATATAATCGAAAAGAGACTCACCCCTGTCGTTTATATCAGTGCTACCCCATACTGTATGGTGGGCGTTAGCGTCACTACCGATGATGAGGCCGATGTTGAGCCTTTGTGCTTCAGTAATTAGTCTCTCCAGAGTGTCACCCGGGAGAGGACCAAGATAGTCGTGGCCAAGATACGCCGATGCCAGCCAGAACGTTCCTCTGGCTGTTTCCAGACTTGCGGCGGTGATATCTCGATCGCTGAAACTAGGGAGTAAATATACATTTAGGCTGCGTTTTACTAATATGCAAGATCTGGGTTCATCCTCACCTGATGCATACAGCACGCAGTATTTGGGAGTCCTGATTCCTCGAACAATGGATTTAGCAATCCAGGGTTCTTGAATCAGGACAGTATCTTCATCGCTGCTGGATAGGTGAAGAAGAAGGGAGGCCGAAACCTTTATGGAGTGTTGGAGTCTGGAGTAACCGCAGCATTTTTGCTACTGTACTCCCAATCAGCCTCCAACACAGTAATGTCGGAGTCATCCATATCAGAGGACGATTCTAACAGAATGTCCTCATCTCCGCTATCGTAGATCTCGGCCTCCATTGCGGAAAAACCTTGGTCGGGGGTTAGGACAATGAAGTCGTCAATAAAAAATGTCAATCTGTTGATTAAGGAGAACTAAAGGTTATCAATTAACAAGTACTGGGACCGTAAGATCCGGTCAGTTAATTTCAGTGACCTAGTATGTTCCCTAAAATCAACAAGATATTCAGAAAAAAGAACGATAATGACCTTCCGTGTCTGAAACTCCAAAGAACTGAAGAGAACAGGGACGTACTCAGGACAGCGCAAATAGATCCAGAAGAAGCCATCTTTGACGATGACTTTTACATAATTGAAGATCCGAAGGAAAAAGTGGAGGCGGTGGGAGCTGCTTTCCAGCAAGTGTACAAGGTGAATGTTAGCATTCGCCCCAACCACGACCTGGAAAACAGAGCCATACTTAATCACTTTTACCTTCGAAATGATATTACACATTGGCAATCTGAGAACCGCGGTTTCATGCGGTTCGATGACGATTCCTTGGCAAATGCCATAATCGCCGAGCAAACGGGAGCAAGTCCCTTGTTAGTAACGAAGGTTGAGCTTCAGCTCATCTTCAACTCAATAAAAAATAAAAAGTCAGCAGGTGTCGATGGTATATCCAACGTTGTACTAAGACATTTACCGATGGAGGCAATTGACATTTACACCACACTCTTCAATAATGCACTGAATAATGCATATTATCCAGTACATTGGAAGACCGCTGTAGTTCATCCTCTACCGAAAAAGGGAAAGGACAACTACAACCCGTCAAACCTTCGGAGCAAGTCCCTTGTTAGTGACGAAGGTTGAGCTTCAGCTCATCTTCAACTCAATAAAAAATAAAAAGTCAGCAGGTGTCGATGGTATATCAAACGTTGTACTAAGACATTTACCGATGGAGGCAATTGACATTTACACCACACTCTTCAATAATGCACTGAATAATGCATATTATCCAGTACATTGGAAGGCCGCTGTAGTTCATCCTCTACCGAAAAAGGGAAAGGACAACTACAACCCGTCAAACCTTCGGTCGATAAGTCTTCTTCCGAGCATCAGCAAAGTTTTCGAAAAGATCATCAATAGGGCTCTGACTAAGTGGGCTGCGGACAACAAAATAATTCCGGATAAACAGTTCGGGTTCAAGGCGGGTCATGACACAATTCATGCTGCGTCTAAACTCGTTTCTGATATCCAATGGAATAAATCAAAACAACAATGCACAGGTGCTGTTCTGGTTGATTTGGAAAAGGCCTTTGACACCGTATGGTTAGAGGGTCTTTACCTAAAACTGAGCAGGCTTGGCATAAGCAAGCCATTGTCGTATATACTTTATGATATGCTTAACGGTAGAAAGTTTGATGTCAAAAGTGGCAATGTAACTTCTACCACAACATTCTTAATTAAAAATGGTCTTCAACAGGGAGCGGTGAATTCGCCGATTCTCTTCAGCATTTACACCAGCGATCTGATAGGTAGTCTTACAAAGGCAGTTGCGTACGCCTACGATCTTATTGCGTACAGAACGGCCCGAAAGGTTGAGGTTATTAGAATTCTCTTGCAGCGTGATTTCGACAAGATTCAGCTATATTGCGACGACAGGAAACTGAAAATAAATGTCCATAAGTCGGAGACAATTCTGTTCCGGACTCCGTTGGCTAGGGCCACGAGGGATACGTGCAAGAATTGTCGCAAGATGGTTATCGTTGATCTTCACGGGCAGCCATTAGCGAGCAAAAGTGTAGTGAAGTACCTCGGTATCTGGTTAGATCAGTATTTATATTTCGACAGACATATAAATGCTGCTCTGACCAGGGCCAGAGGAGCCTTCGCTCTGACGAAACGGCTGTTTTTTAGCAGTCGGCTTGACCCCAGAGTGAAGGTAATTTGCTACATGGCCCTCATACGGCCGATGATCGTTTATGGTTGTCCTGTGTGGTTGAACATTGCCCTTTCCCAGATGGAGAAGTTTCGGGTGTTCGAGCGGCAGTGTTTACGACGCTGTACCGGCTTATATCGAACAGCCGCATCTTCTTACGTGCATTACTATTCCAACGAGGGCAATGTCATGATAAAACTCGTTCGAGGTCACAGTGCAAGAGTGATGTATTCTACCAACAATTTAATTTTCGGGGCGTTCCTCCTGTAGAATCGGGACGTCATGGCACAAGGCGGAGCAGAGCTCCTTCGGTTCAGTAGGGCTGTGTCCGAACGGGACCGGACTGATAGGGTGAAGCAGGAGAACCAGTTTTGGTGGCTTCAATTGGCACTTGATAGTGGGTAGTTGGGATGGGGTTTTAAGCCTTGGCCGGCTTACATACTTGTTTTATAGTTTTAGGGTTTAGTTTTAAGTAGAATAGGCATGGTGGCACAAAAAACAATAAAAAAAAAAAACACAAAAAACACAAAAAAAAAATAACATGGAATAAAAAAAATTAAAAAAAAGACAACAAAATGTGAAAAACAAAAAACGTTAGATAGTTAGATTTGCTGCTGTGGTTGTTCTAGTTTTAAGTAGTTTATAGGTAGAATAGGTAGTTTTAGTTAGCTTTTAGTTTTATATTAAGGACCTTATTTTAAGTAGTTTTTAAGTAAAAATAAAAAAGGATATTGATATTAGTTTTTTCTAAATTTTCTAATGAATAAAAAAAAGATAAAATGGAATTGAAGCTAAATAGATCTTAGGGCCGAAAGGCATTAGCATTAAGTATTATTGTTTAACTTAGTGTCCGTATGGGAACAGTAAGTTAGTTGTAAGTTATGGTTAATTAGGCTAGTTTTATGATTTTTTGTCTAGCTTTAAGATAGGTTTAAGATTGAAGTAATAAAAATGAATTTGAAAGAGAGTGCGTTGGACTGTCATGGCAGAGGTTTTGGGCTCGATCCCTGCCTTTACCATCCAAAGTTTTTTTCTTGCGAGGAATTGACAAATTTTCCAAGAGTAATTCTTGTGATGAAAAGTGCTTTCTCAAAGTTGCCGTTCGGATTCGGCTTAAAACTGTAGGTCCCCTCCATCCCTGACAATAGTACTCGCACACAGGAATGGTTGAGAGTTGTAAGTCACTAGGTCCTAGTTCTCAACTGACTGTTGCGCCACCTAATTTATTTATTTATTAATATTGTCTCACGATATTGAACCTAGGAATCAAAAGAATCTAACAAAGAAAAAAAAGACGAGTTATTTATTTATATATTGAACAAACACAAACAATAAATATAGGTACCACTATGCAAATGCGATGCATTTAGCACAGCCTTCTTCCAGTGACACTTTGGGAGTCAAAATTGTTGCAATATTTTTCTTCATTTTAAATATCGAGATTTAGGATGTATTTACGTATTTTATTAATTTTATTTATATAATATAAAAAGTAATTTTTACGAATCCAATTAAACAAACAGAACGGAAAAATGAGCTACCGGCCGGCACCGCGAAAGATAAGTTCGAATCTTGTGACATATATTAACTACGTACATGGCAAGTATTGTATTCATAAAAAAAATTCAAATCGAAATTTTATTCAAAAATAACATTAAGATGGTGGAAAAGTCGAAAAGTGTGTCTCCCGATTTCGTCCGTCTGTCCTCGCTCCTACAGGCCAAACCATTGAGTCTATAGAGTTTAAACTTCAAAATTAAGGGCTAAAGCAGAGCAGATTTTAGTGTTAGTCGTTTTTTTTTATTTTAAGGTCGATTGAGTTCAAACTTGAAAATTAAGGGCTAAAGCAGATTAGCGTTAGCCTTTTTTCATTTTTAAGGACTAAAAATAACAGTAGTCTCCATAAAAACTGTTGGGCCAAAATTCGAAAATTCAACTTTGCTTTCAAACGAAATAATAGATTTGTTTTAAATTGTCTCTAAAAAAATTTCTTAACTTGGCTTTTTTTAGTTTCTGGAAAATGAGGCATCATTTTAAAACGAATTTTAATAAGTTCCTTATAAGTGCATACCAAAAATATTTTTTAACTAAAATAGAAGTTTTATATGTATATATAACAAATTAATTTAAAACAAAACAGCCCAAACGATTTTCGAAAAAAAATTAATTAATCAATGCCATTTAAATTTGTAAAGACGAACTTTTTTTATAGATGGATGTATTAGCAAGTTGCTGCGACCCAATCGTGCATTATATTTTAAATTGTTATAGTAAAAAAGCCAATTAATTTTTTCGAAAGTCATCTCTTGACGTTATTATCTGTAAAACATTTGATCTGAAGTCGATATCTACACTCATTCTGACATAACGAACGTATGTACGTTCACAAGCACACACAGATATCTCGATACTATTATGGAGTTCAATAAGCAATCTCCATTTCAAAACTCTCACAGGGTTGTCGTAGTGACCATTACGCATCGGCATAATTCTCTCAAAAATGTCGGTAGGACCACCAACTGTTTCTTGAGAATTTTTTAACAGAAACATGTAGGTTTTTTTTTAACTTAAAATAAATATAATATGCTCCTGAAAGTATTACGAAATCTTTGAAAGCTCTTAAGCAAAACTAAGAAAAGGTATTATCACAAATAATCATATCCTGGTATTATAATCTCCACCAAGGAATTAATATATTTTGAAAAAGCTGTGCCATAAGGCCTGTACTGCATATTCAAATTGAACAGAGTTTTATTAAACAAGACTGTTCAAATGGGTAGGTGAAATTTATACACCTTTATAATGCATAAAAGATTTAAAAAGAGCTTATCGTACTGAATTTTGTTCTTATTTTTAATGTTATAATCTTTAATTTTGAATATATTTTGTTTTTCAATTTAGAAATGGAAGAGAGCAATTAGAAATAATGTTTACCAATGCAGAAAAACGCTTTCAATGGGAAGAGGCATTCAATGAAGCTAAGCAAAAACTAGGTTTACTGAAGTTATTATTTGAGATTATTTTGCAATTACGTATATATTTTTAGCCTTTACTTCAGAACAGCATCCCGTTCCGGAATTTGTTACCTCAATTCCTATCGTTAAGACAAGGGCTGGTTTACAGTTTACATGTGCAGAACCAACTTTGAGTGAACCAAAAGAAGTCTGGGTATGTAACAGTGATGGATATGTTGGACAAGTTTGTATTATGAGCCTATTCCCGGAACCTAATGTTACTAGCTGTAATGGAGTTTGCAACGCAAGAATTTTATGCTTGACATCGGCTCCTGCGATTAACGATAGGTAACATTTAAACTACTTATTTAAGTTCTTGCACTACCATATTAAGTTCTTGCAGTAAAACAAACAACTTTTCTACTTCATCAAACGAGGATATATGCTCGAGTGAAGACAAAGAGACCAGCTCACTTAAAAACTCTGAAAAACAAAAACAAACATCTACTTTGAATGCAATCACTGATTTAAAATTAGATTTCAATAGTTCTAGTGATGAATCTGAGCAAGAAAAATATTTAGAAGGAGAAGGGATAGGTAGACCAATTACTGCATCAAATGCAATTATTCGATTTAAAATTCCTGTACACTTACACAAAAATGTAAGTGTAACATTTTTTTATTAAAAATACAATTTTAATTTATGTTTTACGTGAAATTTTTCATATTCTAGGTATCCTATTCCGATGAAATTGATAGCAATCAATCAACTATGTGGCTTGGTACTGAAGACGGTTATGTACACATCTATAACTGCACTGAAAGCATTAGAATAAAGAAAAACAAAATAAAGATACAACACGCATCAGCTGTTTATGCAATCCTGTAAGCTTACCATTATGGACTGGAAATTCTAGAAAAAAAATTAACCGGAACCTCCAAATAATTAATTCATTTGATTGTGTTTGTGAATATTTCAGTTTGTTTTAGCTTCATCAACCCCCTTTCCTTGAAATCCAATTTTGCAAAAAGCCAATAGGGGTGATGGTTAGTGTGTAGGATTGTCATGCCAGGGATCTTGGGTTCAATCCCTGACTCTGCACGTGTACCGACTCTTAAGAGGAATTGAGTAATTCTTGTCACAAAAAGTGCTTTCTCAAATTAGCCGTTCGGACTCGGCTCTAAACTGTAGGTCCCCTCCATCCCTGACAACATTACTCGCACACATGAATGTTTGAGAGTTGCAAGTCACTAGGCCGTAGTTCTCAACGGACTGTTGCGCCACTAATTTCTTTTTTACTATACGGGGATTTTGGAGGACTTTCGACGTGTTGCTTAAAATTTCATGAATTAATTATTTGTACCTTTGACCCTATTTTTCTCAGACTATTAATATTATGGCCTTCTTTAATATCGTAACCTTAAATTGTTAATTATCAGGCATCTTGAAAACAGAATATTTGTTTCACTAGCAAACGGTGACTTATGTGTCTATCGTAGGGATAATGGTAAGAAAATAGGAACTTATCTATGACTTACTTATCCTGAAATTGTTTTCTTTTGATTATGTAGTTCGTTGGAATACAACATCACCTCTCTGTTTTTCGATTGGAACGGTTTCAAGTCCAGTGACAAAATTTTTGAACGTTTATATGAAGTTATGGTGTTCTATTCAAGGAATTATAAAGGTTTTGGATACTAAAACCTTGCAAGTAAGTAATATATGTCTAAGTTAATTGTGCCTCATGTAGTTTACAAAGTAATGTAAGACTTAAAATAATAAAATATGGTCCAACCATACAAACGATGTTAGGTGTAAACAAAACAAAAAATATCTTAATACATCTTAGTTAATTGTAAAGACCTATTTCAAATACGTGTAAAACAAAACAACGGCTAAGAACACATCAATCACGTCTTCGGTGGCATTTTTTATTGTACGGTATCACTCATCAAGTAAATTGAGAAGACAAAAGAGTTCCCTTATTTTCACTTCTGGTGTTTAAATATTAAAAACTGTCCTGTGTGAACTAGGGCCTCACCCAACAAACTTTTCTATCTAGCTCGGTCCCTAGCTAGATTTCTCCAGTTTCGCGCTCCAAGATCACTTTACACTTGTACGCGCCACCTGATCCGCGGTCTTCCTCTACTGCGCTGTCTTGTGGGTATGGATTCGAAGACTTTCCGGGTCGGAGCATTGGTTTCCACGCGCTCTACGTGACCAGCTATCTTAGTCGTTGGACTTTTACCCTTCTGGCTAAGTCTACGTCGCTGTACAGCCCGTACAGCTTGTCGTTCCACCTTCTCTTCTCCTCTTCTTCTATGCACACGGGACCGTAGATCACGCGAAGAACTTTTCTATTGAAACGACCCAAGGTGCTTTCATGCGCTTTTATGATAGTCCGTGCTTCTGCACCGTATAGCAGGACGGGGATGTTATGAGTCTTATATAGCGACACTTTAGTAGCTCGAGAGAGGGCTTCGTTACTCAATTGCTTTCTTAGCCCAAAGAAACATCGGTTAACAAGAGTAATTCTTCGTTTGATCTCAGCGCTGGTGTTGTTTTCTCCGTTCATAGCGGAACCAAGGTAGACGAAGTCCTTACCTCAAAGTTACGTCTGTCAATGGTGACGTTTTGACCAAGACGTCGGTGTTATAAGTCCTTTATTGACGACAGCATGTACTTTGTTTAGCCCTCATTACCCGTTAAACCCATTTTTGCCGCCTCTGCCTCAATACTCACAAAAGCCCCATTGACATCACGCTGAGTTCTTCCGATTAAGTCAATGTCATCACATATGCTAGTAATTGGACAGACTTTTGAAAGATAGTTTCTCTAGTGCTGATGGGAGCTACATATTCACTATTCTTTCAAGTACGATGTTAAGAAATCGCATGATAGCACATCACCTTGTCTAAAGCTTTTTTTCATCGAAATGTTCTGTTAAGTTGTTTCCAACCTTTATGGAGCAGCCTGAGTTCTCCATGGTCATCCTGCACAAACGGACGAGTTTGGTAGGTATGCCAAAACTAGACATGGCTCTAAACAGCTTGTCCCTGTTGATACTGTCATATGCGGCCTTGAAATCGATAAAAACATGGTGGGTGTCGATTTGATGTTCTTGAGTTTTGTCCATGAATTGCGTCAATGTGAATATTTGATCGACTGTGGACTTTCCTGGTCTAAAACCACACCTATAAGGTGGTTGACGATGGTCTTTAGACGTTCACATATTACGGCAGAGAAGATTTTGTAAGTGATAGATATGGCCATCCTTAGTTCGTCTAAGTCGGGAAGACGGGATTGTTGGCTTTCGTCGCCTATGTTGAATGGATCATCCTGCCTGACAGCGGAGTTCGGTTCGTCGTCGCCGTTATACAGTCTGCAGATGTGGTCCTTCCATATCCTCAGCATTGACTGCTTTTTTTTTTCCTCCTGAGAAGTCAGTTTTCATCTCACCTTTTCTGCTCATAGAGCTCGTGAGCAACTCTCGTCCTTCTATGTAGTTCCGCTTTGCATGCATGTTGTTTGGCTGCATTTGGCTGCCGACATCCCTCATCAAACCAGGGATTCCTTGTTGGTGGCTGCTTGCAACCCAGGACGTCAGAGGCGGCTTCTCTGATTGCATCTTGGCAATGTTGCAACTGGTTATCGATACATTGTGTTGGCGGCAGAGAACTTCGAGAGAGGTTACTTGTAACTCGGTCGGAGAAGGATTTGGCGATCTCTTGCGATTGTAGCCGTTCGACGTTGTATCTTCTCCCAGCATCTCTCTGTTTTGCCTTGGGTCTGGAAACCGAAGTACTACCTTGGCTACAACAAGGTAGTGGTCCGAGTCGATGTTAGCTCCTCGGAAAGTTCGGACATCCATGATGCTGGAAGCGTGTCTAGCGTCGATCGCAATATGGTCAATCTGGTTGACGGTAGATTGATCTGGAGAACTGCAAGTTCCTTTATGGATGTTGAGGTGTGGAAAAGCGTACTGGCTACCATAACGTTTTGCCCCGCAGCAAAATCTATGAGCCTGAATCCGTTGTCGGAAGTAATGTCGTGCAGGCTGTTTTTCCCAATTATTCCACCAAAGATGTCTTCCCTACCTAGCTTGGCATTAAAATCGCCCAGGACAATTTTAATATCGTAGCTAGGACACTGCTCATATGTTTTGTCTAAGAGCTCGAAGAACATATCTTTGGTGTTGTCATCCTTCTCTTATGTGGGGGCTTGCGAGCATATTAGGACTATGTTGCTGAATTCAGCCTTGATGCGGATGGTCATGAGGCACTCGTTGATGCACCTATAGCTCAAGACTTCTTGCCTAAGTCTGGCTCCAATGACAAAGTTGCATCCAAATAAGCGCTGTTGGTTTTCTCGGTAGCAGCACCATAGTAAATATCGTAGGTTACTCTTTTTGAACGGCGGTGATGTCTGCTTTATAGCAGTCTAGGGCCTCTTCTTCTGCTGCACATGGAGGCGAGAGCAGGAGTTGATTGATAGACAGAGGTGGGTTTTGAGAAAAACATATTACATCGAAAATTATGCTTGGTTGGTGTTTTATTTCATGGTTCATTGGTTGGACAACCGGATCTTGTTCTGGATGAATGTTATGATATTGTATGATATTGGCGTTTGGGAATACGTCACAACATCCTCCCCCTCTTGAAAAAACAAAATTCGTGGTAAAAAAAAGGTTACAGATAAGAATTTTCGCACAAACGTGTAGAGTTAAACCAAGTGCCAAGAAGGGAGGGATCTATAATTTTTAGTTTGTTTATTACTGTTTTATATAATAGTTAATAATATGGTAATATGTTCACATTATTATTATTGTTATAAATGCGTGTATTTAGTTAAACATAGAGTTACATATAATTAATCAGTGATTTTTTGTTTTTTTTACAGTTTATTTTATCGTTCTGAAGCAATTGTTTTTTACTGTTTTATGATGATAAGTAGTAAAAAATTTCTAAGTAAATTTACATGCTTTACAGGTATTATGTACATAAACATCCATTATTATATAATTTTTTTTGTACATAATTTTAATAAATAATAATATAATAGTATAGTTCTAATTAATAATGATTAATAGTTAATAATGGTATGATGACATAATATATATTTCTAATTGCTTGACACAAAAATTGATATACTTCGTTTTCTTTTTTGTTAATCTGAACAGTGTCAGTATTACCCTTTCCTAAACTCTTTTTTTCTCTTGTTTAAATGTATACGTATTGTATCGTCTGTAGCAAAGTAATATTAACAGAATTGTGAAGATTATATACATAAACATAAGTATATAACCGTATAATGGTGTAAGTCATGCTTGTCTATTGTTAAAAAGGGCGTTAATTCTTTAGTTTTTTGAAATTGTATACTTTTTGACAGAAGTTCCATTGAACAATGTTAGGTCATAATATGCCATAAGCTTCCATTGTGTTGTAAAGAGTTCGACCTTGTCATCTCCTCGAAGTAGATTCCCGGATTTTGGTCGTTTTATCTTATTACGAGAGTTGTGCTGATCCACAATGGTAGTAGTTATCTATAACGCCAAAGAAAATGGTTGCTTTCCTGTATTTTATACACTAACTTCTGATTTTTGTTTTCTTTTTGATTTAGTGTTTTTTTTTGGTGTGTGTAAAACGTTTTGTATGTATATTTACATTTGTGTAGTTATTTGTTAAAAGGCTGTAAATTGTAATTGAGAACTAATCCTGATTTCTTACCTACTCTTACAACAGTATTTTCAACTGAATGGATTCTTATGTCCTCGTATGGTCCGTCCCACAGAGTCGAAAGTTTATTCTGTCTGGTTTGATTCTTTATTAGGATTTTTCCATTTTTTCTTTGAGAATTGAGTTTGCTGCCTCATATTGGTATTGTTATCTGGCATAAAGTTTGTTAACGTAGTTATCATAGTTATACGAAATCTTGGGCTTTTGGGACAAAACGCTTAGAATATTAGCGGGAAAATCGTATAGGAGTTCATAGGGTAAAAATCCAGTACAACTGTGTGGTGTTATATTGTATACAAACATAGAATAGGGGATCCATGTATCCCATGACAAAGGATCTTGGTTCACATAGTGTCTTAGGTATTCGGTTAATGTTCTATGGCTTCATTCTAATGCTCCATTTGGCTGAGAATGGTGTGCGTTGTATTCAGCTTTTGTATCTTCATTACACTGCACATTTCTGTGAAAATGTCACTCAAACATTTTTTCTCTTGATCAGTCAAAAGAGATAGAGGGATTCCGTGGCGACAAACTATAAATTCCACGAGTGTTCTAGCTACAGTTGAAGCTTCGGAGTTTGGTATTGGCAAAGCTTGCGACAATTTTGTCAAATCGTCCTGGAATGTGAGTAGATATTTGTTTCCAACGTATCTAACAGGAAGTGGTCCAACTATGTCTAGAGCGACTCTTTCAGATGGTAGTAGTTGTTATTTTCATGGGGATTGGTGGGTTTTTTCTACTTTTATTCAGTTGGAATTTTTATTTATAAAGATAGATTCGAATTTTTCGAAAATATTGCATTTGTTTCTTGCGTCAGTAATATATGCTGCAGCTTATTGGCTTGAATATTATCTTCGATTTGTCTTTGTTTTTGCCCTCATGTTACAACCAATATATTATTTTCTCCTTTCGACGTAAAGCATCTGCATTTAAGTTGATTTTTCCCGGTTTCTGCTTAATGGTATATTCGTATGCGGATAATAAAATTGTCCATCTTGCTAGTCTGGACATAGGATCGGGGCGAGAAAATAACCATTGCAAAGGTTTGTGGTCAATAAAAATAGTGAATGGTTTGCCATAAAGGTAGAGACGAAATTTGTGTATGCCATAATACAATTGCAAGTAGTTCTTTTTCGGTCGTATTATACCTTACTTCGGAGACATTGACCGTTCTACTTGCGAAGGATATGGGTTTGTCTTGTCCGATGGGCCCTTGTGACAAAATAACTCCTATTTCGATATCGTTTGCATCCGTGCTCACAATAAATTCTTCTTTGAAATAGGAGTGAGCTAAGACTGGGGGATTTATAAATTTATTTTTTAGATCTTAAAAGCTTCATCTCTGAAGGCATCCGATTTGAAAACATAGTTTTTCCTTAGCAGCTTCGTAAGAGGTTTACCGTAGAAAATTTTGTATACACTTTTGAAATTAACCTACAAAACCCAGAAAAGATTTTATATGTTTGGTGTAGGATACGTTTGAACTGTTTTAATTTTTGCAGGGTCTGGTTTTGGTCCATCTTAAGAAATGAGATGTCCGAGGTATATGAGTCCGTGTTTTAGGAAACTACATTTCTATGGTTTATTTGGTTGAGAGCTTTTATTTATTTCGAGTTATGATCTTTAAGGTCGTACCCATAAAGAACTATATTCTCTAGATAAACAAAACAATCGAAACCTTGTAGGCCAGTGGGAACAGTGTTCATTAGGCGTTGTTTCCTGACATCAACAACCACCCACCAACGTTTGCTTCCATCGTTTCCAGGTTTTTTGGGTACGAGTAGAAAGGGTTAGTTCCAATGACTCGAGCTCGATCGTACGATGTCATTGTCTAACATTTCTTGTATCTGCTTATGTATTTCCTCCTTTTGGCTTTCTGAGAGTCGATATGGTTTAATATAGAGTGGAGGTTTACTCTCATCAAAATCCGCTTTGTGATGCAAAGCCAAATAAGTAAGATGGTCTCCCTAGGAAAAATTATTGTTCTTAAAATGATTCGCATCATGAACCTGATCTAATTCATCCCAATCTAAATTTATATTGTTGATACTTATTGTTTCATCTTTTTCCAAAGTATTCCAAAGCTAGAATTTTGATTTTAATATCTTAAGGTCGGACGATTGTTTCGCCCAAATATACTCCGGAAATGATTTAATTCTTTCTTATAACAATGTCCTGAAGGGTTTTATCGGGTCCTCTGAATGAAATTCAATCATTTGTTGCCTACGAGGTGAAAGGATTATATTAAAATTGGTGTAGCTTTCGATACTGTCGGTACTTTTAAACGTATTACGGTAATTTTAAGTTATCGCTTCAGTTACCTTGCTCTTTTGGCTTTTGTTTTCTGAAGTCTTGTTGTCTATTTTACATGCTACACCATTTTTCGATGTCGTCTTATTGGAAGTTTGACTTTCTTATCTTAAGATAGACGGTGGCGATGATTCTCTGCTGCTGGAATCAGTATCCATGTTATGGTTATCGGAATTCCGGTTGATGGTGGCTTTATTGGATTTTAGAACAGAATCGTTCACCTCAGCCTTTTCATCACCTTTTGATTCCAAATCATAGCCCGCAGGCACCACCTCGTGAGGAGTAGCTTCTTGGGTAATTTTTTCTGCCACAGAGTCATCGCTCGGACTCATGTCGTTAATTTCTAATATCCTCTTTTTATAGTTCACCTTACTTTTATGCTTACTGAAGAAGTCGTTTCCCAGTATACCATCTAAGGTCAAATTAATTCTTTCCGATAAAACCTGGAAAGGGTGTTTTAACTTTTTCCGTGAAATGGAAATTCCTTATCGACTCTTCCGTGAAACTCGCATATATTGCAGAGTTAAGAGCATTTAAAAGTTGACCGACGCGGTCGCCAAATTCCTCAAGTGTCTCCTTTCCTCGTTGCCGAGCTGAAATCAACTCGTTTTGGCTTGAGGACTTAGATTTAACATAGGAATATTCTTTCTTTAAAAGTGAATGAAGGTCTTCCCACTTCTCTACAGTTAAGAATTGGATAAATGTAAGTGCTGGTCCTTTAAGCTTTGTTTTTACTATGCTGAGGAACAGTGTCTGCTCATCGGCTTTCATCGATTTAAAGAGTTTACCTCCGCATGCAAGATATAAAAAAAAATAGCTTTAAATTTCTTATTTCGGATCGTAATTTAAGAAATGTATTTATTTTTTCAGGTAGAAAGAGAGTAAAAAAAAAACTATTGGTAAAGGTAGCAAAAAGTGAAAGTCGTTCAAATGAATAAATTTAAAATTAAAATTTGAATTTCTGATTTCGGGTCAAAATTTTGGGAATTTATTTATTTACTTATTAAGAAAAAAACTAAAAGTAAAGCAAGTTTACATGTGTTGGTTTTTCTGTTCGGGTTCTTGTAGTTGCTGCTGTTGGTGCGGCCTTTATTGCTGTTAAGAGTTGTTGTAGTTGATGCTGTTGGTGTTGGTGTTGTTGTAGTTGCTAATGTTGGTGTTGTTGTTTTTTTCACTTGCCAGGCAGGCTTCACGCACCAAAGCTGATTATTACGGCCTGGTCTTTTTCACTGTATAATTTTTGCCTCAGGCGTCTGCTTGGGAATTCGCCAGGTCTAGCTTTTATAGGACTTTTTCACTCAATTACACAAAAAAAAAATAGTTACTGGTGTTTAGCCCAAGTACGCCTCAAGAGTAAACAAAAAATAAAGCACTTGTGTTTGGCTGGGAGATAATTTGTCAAGCTTTCTTTTTGTTTTAAATTTCTTTATTTAGTCTGATAGTAAAAGGCCCGCTGCCTCATTGCATAGTCTGCAACCTTTACTGTTTAAACTTCAAATCTTAACTCTACCCTTCTTCCCATTTGTTTCTCTATTCATTAGTTTTTATCCAACCATCCCCTAACCCAGGTCACTAACCATCATCAGAACCATGTCACTTTAATGTAGTTCATCAGAACTAGGCGGCCACACACCATGGTCAAAATTCTTCACTCATAGTTACGTAGAACGCGCTTAAAACTTAATACCGATCGTATGATGACCCACTCAAGTACTTCTGTGGCACATTGCACTTGACATACTCTATTGCATTGCAGTTGTTTGTTTACACTATTTTCTGTTTTCGTTGCAATAGAGGCGAACATTATGCCTTGAGTTAAAGTAACGTGCATAAGTGAAGTATTGTTCCATAATAAGAACGAAATGAATATTATGCCTGATTGGTATTTTATTTCATGTTTTTTTTTTTTATATAATAAGCACACATTCAAGGGAATATTACTACCCTTATTATGCAGAGGCACAGTGTGAGCACTAGGAAGAGGAGTACGGCTAAAGAACGAATCTCTGTATTTGACAGTACGGCCGAAGTTGGGCTCGAGGGTATACTGATGAGCATTCCTAGAAGCGCGAGTATTACGGTTGAACTGTTTAAGGGGAGGAATGCAACTGGCTATTTCATTAGAGCATAAGCCGTTAAAATAACGGTAAAAAAGGGTCAGACAAGAGACCTTACGATGATGTTCAAGCGAAGTAAATGAACTTATGATGATAATTATCATCTATCAATTTAAATGCTCTACGTTCAATACTATCCAAGAGGCTTAAGTAAGTTGCAGGAGCACCAGCCCAGAGATGGGAGTTATACTCAAGCTTTGGACGTATGTATGTCTTGCAGATAACAGCCAGATCAGAAGGGGTGAAATATTTCTTGCATCGCCTAAGGAAACCCAAACACCTTGCGGCATTTTTGGCGACATCGCGTATGTGATCATTCCACAAGAGGTGGTTGGTGACACACATACCGAGAATATCGAGGTGTTCAGTCTCATTGATGCAAGTGCCATCCATGGATAATGGCAATGGGGGTATATCTCGCTTTAACGATACAAGACAGCATTGCATTTTCGAAGCATTTAATTCCACGCGGTTTTTTAATCCCCATTGAACAATTCTGTTTAGGTCAGAATTTAATGAGCTTATCATATTTTGTCGTTGCAGTTCCACATCTGAAGAACAGGGACGTGAGTCTGAAAACGAATATGAAAAGCTAAGAGTACTATCGTCAGCGAAACAATGTATTGGATTAGATGTTGCAGACAGGAGATCATTTATAAAAATGAGAAAGAGTGTTGGAGATAGAACAGAGCCCTGGGGCACACCAGCATTTATTTTATGGTTTTCAGACTTGAATCCATCCAATACTACTTGTATTGAACGATCCGAAAGGTAATTACTAATCCAATGAAGCAGTGATTCATGCAAACCGAAAGCACGTATTTTCGATAAGAGAGCCTGATGCCAAACCCTATCAAATGCTTTTGAAATATCAAGTGCAATAATCATACTTTCTCTAAAGCGATGTAAAGATTTGCTCCACTGTTTGGTGAGAAGAACCATGAGATCACCAGTGGACCTATTGCTTCGAAAGCCGTACTGCCGGTCATTAAGAAGCTTTCGATCTTTAAGATATTTCTTGAGCTGATAATTAATCAGCGTTTCCATGACCTTGAAAAGAAGGGACGTAAGTGCAATCAGTCGGTAATTAGAGGGTGAGGAAGATTCGCCTTTTTTTGGGGATGGGCTGGACAAATGCAGTTTTCCATCCTCTCGGAACGAGACCTGAGGAGTAGGACAGATGAAAAAGCTTACGCAGTGGTTTTGCCAGCGTTGAAGAACAACTCTTCAGAAAAATAGCGGGGATACCATCCGGACCAGCGGATTTATGTGTATTTAGATCTCTAAGGACTCTTGCCACAGTACGAGTGCGAAAAAAGATTGGTCCCATAGAATCACTAACTCGCTCAAGTACAGGCGGAGTCATAACACTCACTGGCAGCGTAGAATTGGCGGCGAACTGCCTAGCAAAGAGTTTAGCTTTCTCTAAAGAGCTAACAAAAGGAGTGTCATTGACAACGAGCGTAGGAACCGATGAAGAGGAAGAATTCCTCATGTTTTTTACAAATGACCAAAAATTTTTACTGCCTTTGGGACATTACAGTATTTTTTGCCGTAATTTTTGGTCATGTAAAAATTTGGTCCGTCGAATATGGGCGTTGCAGGCCTTCCTGGCTTGTTTGAACTTTTTCCGGCTTTCCTCAGTACGGTTGGCCTTATAGCAACGGAAACTTACCTCTTTGACCCTAATAACCTCTTTACAGATCGCAACAAACCATGCGTTTTCTTTAGGTCTGATACTTTTAACCCTGTTCGGTATAAAAGTTCTCATTCCCAGGAGAATTTAACTTGTGATCATATCAGCGCTGGCGTCAACGTCACTATCAAGGAAGCATAGTGACCAGTTAAAGATCCTGAAGTAATTATTGAGACCGTCCCAGTTGGCTTTCTCGTATTGCCAAACGGTTCTCTTAGGAGGTCTTTCTTTAACTGAACAGTTTTGACATGAGAAATTTTCTGATATAACACAATGGTCAGATGTGCCTAGAGGAGATATGTTATGGTAAATTTTTACTTTCTCGATAAATAAGAATAGTTGGGAAGGGGTCTGAACTCGCCATTATGTTTCAGCAAGTTTTGGAAACTCATCCAACAACTTGTCGAAACCGTGATTGTGTGTGTGAAAGCAAAGTTTCGCTGAGAGTCAATAACGGTGGCTTTCCTGATGAGCGTAAAGCTTCCAGGAAGCCGTGATGCTGCGACCGACAAACACGAAAACGAATGCTTGTGTTGGATGAATGTGTGTGTGACTGGAATGGTCAAGGGAGGAAGAATTAGTTTTGGAATTAGCTTGGAAGGCACTCTTGAAAGAGCCTTACAAGCGAGCAGTGAATAATAGAAAAAAAAGTTCGAGGAATTGTTTCAGGAAAGACAAAAGTCGAGAAGGAGGATAGAAAAAGTTCGAGGAATTTAAAAAAAAAAAGGAAAGGAATTGAGATTCGAGGATCGAAAAGATAGAAACTATTTTTGTTTTGTTCTTTGTTCTTTTGTTCGGTACGCGTCCGGTGTTAAAAGCCCATTTTCTTTTGTTATTTGCTTTTTTTTATTATTTCAATTTTGTGTAATTTGTTAACTTTTGATTTGAAAACATTTTGGGTTAAATATTAAATTTAAAACCAAACGTTCGTTGTGTCTTTGTTTATTATCCTTTCACTCATCGCAAAGAGTTTTGGAATTTTCTTCTTCGGTTTGTTAAAAAAAAATTCCTGGCACCCATTTTCATTGCAACGTACTCCACTGTAGGTACTTGCAATACAAAATTTACAAATTGTAACAATTTAATTAATATTTTATAAAACGATCAATATTGTTACCATTTATACAAAATTCTTTATTGTTGCACTTTTTTTGTATTCTCTTTTGTGTCGCGTCCGTACTCATTTGAGTGCGAGTTGATAAGATCGGCGTTACGCAGTCGCCATCGTCGGTTTAGTTTAGTTTTGTTATAGTTATTTGTTTCCAAATAATTAATAATAGTGAACAAAAAAGTGTATAACAGATAGAACACTAACATTGTACTTATCAGGGTCAGAAGTAAGAAACAAGTCAAGTGTGTTTTCTGCTCGACCTTCGACGTCCGATATTCGGGTGGGCTTGTTCACCAGCTGAGTTAGGTGGTTCAACTCAGCGAAGATTTCTGCACACACCCCATCGGGTGTTGTCTGGCCTGAATGTTGAAGCCATGAAGAATTGTTTTCAGTGCGAGGATAGGACGAAACAATTCTTTGGATGGAATCAGACAAAGCATCAAATTCACGAGAAGTTGATACTCTGTCTAAATTTGGGCTTCGATAAAGGAAGCAGTAGTGAATGATTTGCTTATTTACGGAGAATTTAAACCACATATAATTAAAAAAGGAATTGGTGCAAAGACCATATTGTGGTAAGAGCTGATAAGCAACATCATTCCTTATGTATTTGGCGAGGCCATGGTGGGAAAAGAATAAAGGTACCAAGCTGTACCCATGAATAAAAAATTTAGCAGGATCCTCACCTACTTGGGTTTCACTTAGTGCCAAAAACAGCTGGCCTGTATGAAACAGTATGGCGGTATGCCAACAAAAAATTTGCCCTTAGCCCACGAATATTACAACAATCTACTCTGAATTGTCCAGTCATTGCAAATAATAAAAATGTCTAAAACCAATACAGATATAGATGAGAAATAAAATTCACTGAATTGAAACACAGTTAGTGTTATGCCTTAGCAGTGACTAGAACCGATCCGACCCTGTGATGCAAAACAGTAAATTCAATCCAAATAATCTGCTGAAACACAGATTAGAGTATGCACCAATTCCAATTGTAATTGATACATAAACTAGGCTGTGCAACTGTGGAAGAAGGGGAAAGTAAGGATCGGATGGTACTCACTGTGATGTGCTGTGCTGAGTGGCTTATCATTTTTTTTGTTATTGGTGTTTTTTTTGTTGTTCTTGAGTGGCGTGATTTCTTTATTGTTGTTTTATTTGGGGATGCACTATTGTTATATTTGTTGTTTTTTTTTTGGAACCACTTGTTAATTAATGTGTGATTTTTTGTTGTGGTAAATTTTTGTTTTTTTGTTTGTTTATTAATACTACGTTTCCACCGGGCACTAAACCGAGATTTAGCTAGATTTGTCACAAATCTCCTTGAAATCTCGAAGATTTACCATACAAATTTTAATCTCCTCAAATGAAGATTTCAAATAAAACTCATTGAAATCTACTTGGAAACATTAGTTTGTCAAATCAAACAAACTTTTTTTTCGGAGAATAATTGTTGAACCGACCCATTTAAACGTCAATTTCGTTTATTGACAGATGGAAATGTCAACAAAAACTATCTGTCTCACTTCCATATGACTCAAATTCAAAACAATAAAGAACTTTCAAGAAATCACAGACTAGTGGAGCGCCTGGGGGTTTTCACCTTGGATTAGAGTAACAGTGAATGAATTTATATGATCGATGTGGGATATTGTTTTTTAAACTATAAATTGCAATGTTTACCCAAAATTTTTGTGTGCACTCCATTTTTTAATTGTTTAAACAAATTCTTATAAAATATTAATGTTTGACCATATGTTTTCACTTTAAACAGTAATTTTTTTTTTATTTATATGTTAAATCTTACCTGAATAGACATATAGGAACAATTTTCAAAGATACCTGTGTATAAAAATAGCAGTAGGGATCTCAAACAGGTAGAAAAATGTGGAGGGGAGAGCGGAGCGACAGCTACTATGTACAATGGAATTCCTCGGCTAGTTTAGTTGCAAGTAACATGTGTTCTGTGAGTATTGTGCTTATATATTGGCTTTAAACTACTTTTATATTTTAAAAAATATTGTTGTCAACATTCAGTAAAATTTTGAGAAAAATCGAATTGACAGTTTTTTTTACAAAAAATAAAAACTTAAAAGAAAATTTAACAAAAGTTGGTAAAAATTGATTTTCGACTCAAATATTTTTTCAAAAAATTTGGATTATGGCTTCCAACTAATTTTAACTTATAACAAATATTGTTTTCAACATTCGGAAAAATTTTGAGAAAAATCGAATTGACAGTTTTCTTATAAAAAATAAAAACCTAAACAAAAAAAATTAATAAAAGTTGGTAAAAATTGATTTTCAACCCAAATATCTTTTCAAAACTTTGAGATAATGGCTTTGAACTACTTTTATCTTTAAAAAAATATTGTTGTCAACAATCAGTAAAATTTTGACAAAAATATAATTGACAGTTTTCTTACAAAAAATAAAAACCTAAACAAAAAAATTAATAAAAGTTGGTAAAAATTGATTTTCGACTCAAGTATCTTTTCAAAACTGTGAGATATTGGCTTTAAACTACTTTTATCTTTTAAAAGTTATTGTTGTCAACATTCAGTAAAATTTTGACAAAAATATAATTGACAGTTTTGACAGTAATTTGAGAGATATCAAGAACGGAACATCAATTTTTACCAAATTTGCGTACTATTTTTTGTAGATCTTATTTTTTTATGAAAAAACGGACTGTTGGATTTTTATAAAAAACTACTGAATATCGAAAACAATATTTTCTGTGAAATAAAAAGAGTTTGAAGAGTTTGTCAAAGCTATTTGACAGGTTTTTTACAAAAAATAAAAACCTAACAAAAAAACAATACCTACTACAAATTTACTTACTACTCAAATAGCTTTTCAAAAATTAAAAATATTGTCTTCAAACTCTTTTTATTTTACAGAAAATATTGTTTTCGATATTCGGTAGTTTTTTATAAAAATCCAACAGTCCGTTTTTTCATAAAAAAATAAGATCTACAAAAAATAGTACGCAAATTTGGTAAAAATTGATGTTCCGTTCTTGATATCTCTCAAATTACTGTCAAAACTGTCAATTATATTTTTGTCAACATTTTACTGAATGTTGACAACAATAACTTTTAAAAGATAAAAGTAGTTTAAAGCCAATATCTCACAGTTTTGAAAAGATATTTGAGTCGAAAATCAATTTTTACCAACTTTTATTAATTTTTTTGTTTAGGTTTTTATTTTTTGTAAGAAAACTGTCAATTATATTTTTGTCAAAATTTTACTGATTGTTGACAACAATATTTTTTTAAAGATAAAAGTAGTTCAAAGCCATTATCTCAAAGTTTTGAAAATATATTTGGGTTGAAAATCAATTTTTACCAACTTTTATTAATTTTTTTTGTTTAGGTTTTTATTTTTTATAAGAAAACTGTCAATTCGATTTTTCTCAAAATTTTTCAGAATGTTGAAAACAATATTTGTTATAAGTTAAAATTAGTTGGAAGCCATAATCCAAATTTTTTAAAAAAATTTGAGTCGAAAATCAATTTTTACCTACTTTTGTTAAATTTTCTTTTAAGTTTTTATTTTTTGTAAAAAAAACTGTCAATTCGATTTTTCTCAAAATTTTACTGAATGTTGACAACAATATTTTTTAAAATATAAAAGTAGTTTAAAGCCAATATATAAGCACAATACTCACAGAACACATGTTACTTGCAACTAAACTAGCCGAGGAATTCCATTGTACATAGTAGCTGTCGCTCCGCTCTCCCCTCCACGTTTTTCTACCTGTTTGAGATCCCTACTGCTATTTTTATACACAGGTATCTTTGAAAATTGTTCCTATATGTCTATTCAGGTAAGATTTAACATATAAATAAAAAAAAATTACTGTTTAAAGTGAAAACATATGGTCAAACATTAATATTTTATAAGAATTTGTTTAAACAATTAAAAAATGGAGTGCACACAAAAATTTTGGGTAAACATTGCAATTTATAGTTTAAAAAACAATATCCCACATCGATCATATAAATTCATTCACTGTAACTCTAATCCGAGGTTTTATGGTTTTGAATGCTCCAGGCACTCCACTAAGACGAAATAAAATGTAAGTATACAAAAATAATAAATATGTATGAGAATATAATAAAACTAATTACTTACAGATGATGAGTGAACAAATACATATTTTTTTTTCTTTTCGAAAGGAGAATAATTTGAAGTTTGGTTGTTATGACATAAACCAAACGTCAAATTAATCTCCTTTTCTTTGGTGGAAACACCTCATGATTTATTTTAAATCACTTGCCTTAAATCTCGGATTATTTGTTGGTGGAAACGTACTATAAACTTTTTGTGTATATGTATAATTGTAATTGTAATTAAGTTGATTATAAAAAAATAAACTGCTCTACGACACGATTTACAAACAATACAAAAAAAAAAAGAACGAGCCCAGACAGAACGGAGACGCACAACACAGGGGCAACCTTGCCCAACGAGCTGTTTGTATTCTGTTGGTTGAGCGTACGGAGCTGGTTCTGAATAAATGATATGATATTGGATGATATTGGCGTTTGGGAATAGTTGTGGCACAACATGCCGTTTTTTCTATGTAATCTTCAAATATTCGAATTTGATAGCAGCCAATTTGGAGATCAAGGGTAGACTTGTAGGACGTCTCCTTTGTGGATTATAACAGATCATCTATTCGAGTGATGGGTATTGTAAGGCACCGTTAAGCTGTTCAATTTCCAGTAGTAAATACAGATGCGAATACTTTTGTCTTTCAGTTCACGACAGTACCCGTGAACAAAACTTTAAATGGCAAAGGCAGGGATCGAACTCAAGACCTCTGGCATGACAGTCCAACGCACTTACCATCATGCCACACGAGATGAATAGCTGTGTTTGTAATATCTTATTAAGCTTTTTAAACCCGATATTGCTCAGTTCGCTTCCCTCATTTCCGCGTAGTTCTACATGCATCATTAAAATTTCAGTGAACCAAGTAGTACCCGTGGCATGATGGTTAGTGCGTTGGACTGTCATGCGAGAGGTCTTGGGTTCGAGCCCTGCCTGTGCCACCTTAATTTAAAAAAAAAAAAAAAAACGGGTACTGCCTCTTGCGAGAAATTGACAAATTCTCCAAGAGTAATGCTCGTCATGAAAAAGTGCTTTCTCAAATTAGCCGTTCGGATTCGGCATTAAACTGTAGGTCCCCTCCATCCCTGACAACAGTACTCGCACACAGGAATGGTTGAGAGTTGTAAGTCACTAGGCCCTGGTTCTCTACGGACTGTTGCGCCACCTAATAAAAAAAAAAAAAAAAGGTTCTAAGCATACTTCTTCCTCACTTCGATCTAATGCAGGAAACAAACGTGTCACTTTATTCTTTAAAGAGTAACTGAAAATACTCTGGATAGAATGTGGTGAATAATTGCCTTTAGGTGTGGAGATAGTTTGCTTCACTATGTGTTTCTTAGCAGACGTGGGTTTTGAAGTTGATATTCCATCAAGTGAGTTAGAGATTGATGTCGGATAGGTTTTTGCGGTACATTTTTGTTTTGTCTTGTGAGGAACACACTTTAAGAGGCCGCACTTGTTTGAGTGGCGGTTTTTAAAGGCACAGAGGTTTGTGGTGGTCTCAAGAGGAGTCTTTCCAAATAATTTCTAAAAATCGTCTTCCAGATTTAATTTTTGGGCCTTTGTGCCCAACCAAAAATAATCCTCTTCTCTCCTTTTGGTGAACAAAACTTTAATTTATTTAATTTATTCTATTACTTAATTTACAGTACAAAAATAAAGGAATTTAATTTAAAAATACAATTCTTTTACTGGGATGTGCTAATGTGGTAAAGTGATGCGGTCGCAGTCGAAACCAGAATGCCAGCCTTTTTTTTACCGCCAGACAGCTAACAAATAAAATAGATAATTTCTTACGGTGCTTTACTTTGGTTAGAAGAGTCGCGTTGCATGACACTCTGGTCATTTCACTCTCTCCGAAAAATGTGTAAAAACTAAAATGCGTTCCGGGATTAAGTAAATTATTTTTATTGATGGTGTGTTAGTATGTGGAGGTCCGTCCGCCAAATCACTCCCCCGCCAGTTGAATGCAGGGAGCTGGTTTCAACGATACCTGCTTGGGCGAAGAATAGGTCGCCCGGTTCGCGTTTTTTGGTCGGGTTCCGCGGACGTATGGTTCTCAGTAAACGAAACTCTTTTCATTATTGTTTCTTTCGGCCTGGGTTGTTCAATTATGTCTTCAGTTTCCGTGAAACAAGGTTTTAAGAGGTCGATCCCGATAATTGAATCTTTGCCATTTATAAGTAATTTGAATGTTTTTTCGTTACGGTTGAGAACAATGAAAGGTCCTTCGTAAGGTTGTTGAAGAGGTTTGCGTACCGAATCGACTCTGACGAATACGCGAGAGCATTGTTTTAGTTCTTTGAAAATGAAAGGTTTATAGTTGCAATGATGCGAAGGTGCGGATGGACGAACGGTATCAAAATGACGATAAAGTTCCTTGACGAATTCAGACTGAGGAAAATCCGTTTTGTTGTTTGTTAGAAAATCCGAAGGTAGGCGAATATTTTGACCGAACACTAATTCAGCTGCGGTAGCTTCGAATTTCTCACGATAAGTTGCTCTGAGTCCCATTAAAACGTGTGGTAGTTTTCTAGACCACTGAATATCATTATGACATTTAAGGGCTGCTTTAAGGGTGCGATGCCAGCGTTCAAGGAATCCATTCGCTTTTGGGTTATATGCAGTAGTGCGATGGTGTTTGATTCCAAGACGTTTACAAAATTCGTTGCATAATGCGGATTCAAATTGAGAACCTTGATCGGTTACGACGATTGACGGTATTCCGTACCGAGAAAACCAATTTGTAAATATAGCGTCCGCAACCGTTTCAGCTGTAATGTCAGGAATTGGAATCGCTTCTGGCCAACGTGTATACCTATCAATCATGGTGAGTAAATATCGAAAACCTTCTGAAGGTAAAAGAGGACCTACCAGATCGATGTGGATTTCATCGAATCGCTTGGAAACCGGAGGAAAATTTCCAATAGGACTTCTGACATGCTTCGAAATTTTTGATTTCTGGCAGGCTAAACAAGCTTTTGCCCAATTGCGACAATCTTTATTGATGCCTGGCCAAACAAATTGTTTGGATATTGCTTTGACTGATGCCCGTACACCTTGATGGGCTAGGCAGTGAATGGTTTCAAAAATTAGTTTTCGAAAATCTTTGGGTATGTATGGACGAGGGAAACTGGTTGAAGTATCGCATATGATTGATTCCGTTGTACCAGGAATAATGACTTTTTCAAAACGTAGCGACGTTTCAGAAGACCGCAAATCGTGCAGCTCTTGGTCGTTGACTTGTACCCTGGCGATAGTTTGAAAATCGATTTGTGTTGGTAGTGTAATTTCTTCAAGTCGCGAAAGTGTATCTGCGACAATATTTTCGGAACCAGGAATGTACTGAATGTCGGTCGAAAATTGTCCAATTAAATCGAGGTAGCGAAGCTGTCGAGGTGAAGCCTTTGAAGGTTTTTGCCGAAAAGCGAAAGTGAGAGGCTTGTGATCTGTGAAAATCGTAAAAGTTTGTGCTTCAAGAAAGGGGCAAAAGTGCTTAATAGAGAGGTAGACTGCTAACAGCTCTCTATCATACGTGCTATAGCCGGATTGAGCGCGATTCAGTTTGGCTGAAAAAAATGAAAGCGGTTGCCAAATCTTTTTATTCCATTGTTGCAAGACTCCACCGATCGCAAAGTCTGAAGCGTCAACACATAGCGAATATTTGGCGTTTGGCCTTGGAAATACTAACAGAGTGGCTCGACAAAGTTCATCTTTGCAGCGTTGAAACGCGGTGGTTGTTTCAGAGGTCCATTCGATAGGAGTTTTGTCGTTCTTTTTCTTTTTGCCTTTGAGAAATTCAGTCAATGGAAATTGCAAAGAAGCTGCCCTAGGTATGAAGCGTCTGTAAAAGTTTAACATTCCTAAGAACAGCCTCAACTCAGAAACACTTTTAGGAAGCTTGACATTAGCAATAGCTTTCACTCTGCTAGGGCATGGTTTAACTCCCTCACCCGAAATAAGATGTCCAAGAAATGTAACATTTCTTTTGGCGAAACTACATTTTTCGGTATTTATAACGAGACCGAATTTTTCTAAACGCTCGAACAAAATTTTGAGATGAAGCAAATGTTCGGCTAAGTTTTTCGAAGCGACCAAGATGTCATCAATGTATGTAAAGCAGAATGGTAGGTCTCGAAGAATCGAGTGCATAAAACGCTGAAACGTTTGGGAAGCATTCCTTAGACCAAACGTCATTCTAGTGAACTCAAAAAGCCCGAATG
This sequence comes from Eupeodes luniger, assembly GCA_951509635.1. Taxonomy (NCBI): domain Eukaryota; kingdom Metazoa; phylum Arthropoda; class Insecta; order Diptera; family Syrphidae; genus Eupeodes; species Eupeodes luniger. The sequence continues at coordinate 218,222,933 of OX608073.1, forward strand.
GAGTTGTAATGGCTGTTTTGGGAATGTCAGCCTCATCAATAGGTATTTGGTGGTACGCGCGTACTAAATCGATTGTTGAAAAAATTGTCTGGCCATGCAGCTGATGACCGAAATCTTGAATGTGCGATATTGGATAACTGTCGGGTTGTGGGCCGCGTTGAGTAACCGATAGTCACCGCAGGGTCTCCATTCACCATTTTTCTTGCGAACTAGGTGCAAAGGTGTGCCCCAGGGACTGCTGCTCGGTCGGCAAATGCCTTGTTGCAGTAGAAAATCAAATTCCCTTTTAGCGGCTTTCAGTTTATCTAGAGGGAGACGACGTGGCTTGCTGTTGAGAATTACGTGCTTAACGTCATGTTGTACTGGTCGTACAAAGACATTTTCCCTAGAAACAATATTGTGCTCTTTAATTAATTGATGAATGTTTTCATCGACTCAGCCTTGAGCTAAAACTGAAAGTGTTTGCGTAGAATCTTGCTTAAGTTTGCCAAATGAGATAGAGTTAGATTGAGGATCAACAAGACGACTATTTTTTAAGTCGACAAGAAGTCCAAAGTTTTTAAGAAAGTCGGCGCCTAAGATGGGTTTGCTTACATTGGCGTACACAAAAACCCAAGAAAACTTTCGACGCAGTCCTAAGTCAAGAACGAGTCGTATGCGACCGTAAGTTGCAACTGAAGAGCCATTAGTGGCGAAAAGTAGATTCGATTTAGGACGACTACTTTTAATTGCCACAGTCGCGGGTAAAACTGAAATATCCGCCCCGAATCGATTAATTAATGTGCCCGAATCGCAAGCCGCTAACGATTGGGCATTCCGTTTCCCGAAACGTTTCGATTACGATTCCTGAAACTGCAGGGAGGATCGCATTTACGCGCTCTATCGCCGAACCGACGATGGTACCAACACCATTTACTAAATCGCACACGAGAGTTACCTTCTGGTCGCGGAGACGCTGACCTGCCTCGTATAGAACGTTGAGTTACCTGCCGACGCAAAGCTGCCACCTCTAACTGAAGTTCCTCCAAAGGTGAAATGCTGTTTTTTTCACTACCTAATGTGAAAACCTCATTTGAATTTGAAACCAACCTGACAATCCTATCCGCCGTCTGAGCGAGACTATCCATCAGCCATCAGCTGAACAAGTTAAAACGGCTTGAGCTGTTTGAGGCAATCGCTGCAACCATAAACTTTTTAAAACCGAATCTTGGAATTGATTTCCGGATAGCGCACGCATTTCCCTTAAAAGTTCGCTGGGTTTTTTATCCCCGAGAGCGGTATCGTGTAACAATCTTTGTAAACGAACATCTTCAGATTCGATGAGGCGATAAGGAATAGTTGACTTTAAGTGTTCATATAAACCGCTTCCGGGCGGATTCATAATAATATCCCTACACATGTTAACCGTACGTGTGTCTAAAAGACCGAGTGCTGTAAAATATTTTGAATTGTCTGACCTAATCTGGGCTACCGCGAACTGCCCTTCTAAAACTTTGAACCACACGTCCGGGTTATCCGGCCAAAAAGGCAAATTTTTAAAGTTAAGTGCACTTACTTGGGCATTCGAAGACTCTGTATTGCTTCCGGCAAGGCTGACGGGGCTTGACAAGCTTCGGTTATCCACAGTGCTCTGTAGAGGATTTGCAACTGGATCGGGTAAGTCGGGCATTCTGATTCGGTTTGCTTCCACCAGTTTTCAAGATTGTAGATATAACATGGAATCTAACAAAAATAAAAATTAATTAGTTGAAACGAATAAAAAATTATTAAGAAAAATTGAAATTATATGATTTGAAAGAATGAAAAGCGTAAGCGAGAAGCGCTGGACACAAAAATGAAATATATTTTACTGAATATCTAAAGCGATAATATTTTATTATTCTTATTAATGACATAAATGATACAAAAGAAAGTTAAAAACAAAATTTTGTGTTGCGGTGTCTGCTCATCTGTTGCTGAGTTTCTTAAGAACGGGGTTTCTGATCATCCACGCTGCTGTCATACAACCACCGTATAAAACTGCTTTACAGGTACAAGATCTTTTGATCTGTTTTTTTTTCTTTGTCTGCCAAGATGCACGATGAAAAAGTAACTGGTTTATGCTGCACTGTTGCTGCCGTTAGCCACGGAATAAAACAAACGGTACTGTATACCGTTGCCTGAGACGATGCCGGTGACAGAAAACAACAAAAAAATCGAACGGTGTATGTGCCGGTGCTGTTGGCTTGAATTTCTTCTCAACCCAATGGTAGATTTCTGCTCGAGTGTTCAATTGTTTGTTGAGAATGCGCAGGTGGTAGAACAAAAATGTGATGCTGCTTTTGGCGAAAACAGCAACCAAGTATACTCGACGAAGAGACACAAAAAATGTTTGCAGCCACTTTAGGCGAAAAGTCCGCTTCCACGTTTCTGCACAAGTGATCACGTCGGGGTCACCAATTTGGGCCTTTGTGCCCAACCAAAAATAATCCTCTTCTCTCTTTTTGGTGAACAAAACTTTAATTTATTTAATTTATTCTATTACTTAATTTACAGTACAAAAATAAAGGAATTTAATTTAAAAATACAATGCTTTTACTGGGATGTGCCAATGTGGTAAAGTGATGCGGTCGCAGTCAGAGAGAAAAAACTAAATGAGAGAGCCAAATTTCCTCGTCTCCGTCTCTTCGAAACCTCTTGCTCTCATTTTTTATAGCGTGTTGAATTCGTATATCGGTGTATACATGTTTTCACCTCGGAGAAGAGTATACAAAAAAACATCAGTTCCGGGAAATGCGACATTTCTCATTTTTGTTTATTGATAGCCAATAAGGCTATGTTTTTTAAAGTCTCAATATAATATTTGTAATTCTCATGATTTTCTTTCTTTAATTTTACTAACATCTTGTCGTTTTTATATCTACAAAAATACTCCTATAATTCAAATTAATTCTAGCAAAACATTTTTGTTTGTCAAAAAATAACGGGAGAAGTTATACCGGTAGTTCGTGGTGAATTTGTTTTTCTCTTCTTTTTCTCTAAGTTACAGATAGATGGCATTAACAACCAAAACAAGAAAGGATGTGTACAGAAAATGTGTAACAAGGTTAAGGTTTTTTAGACTAGACTTTATTTGTATGTATATATGTATGAACGAGTACATGCTTTTTATAAATGTATGTTATGTTTATTTCAATAGTAATACCTTAACTAATAACAAATAACTTAACTACTGTATTATCTAAAATATATTGCATTGAATTATTTTACATTGAATTATAAAAGGCGGAAATAATAAAGTTCTACAGTTTACCAGGAATATTTATATAAAATATCCATATCTTCTGCAACTGCGGTATCAATCGATATTTTCTGGAACTTAGTGTTAACGTAACATTTATTTGTCATGAATTACTTTTTCAGCTTTTTTATGCACCAACAAAATTAAAATTGAAATTTGGCTGCGATAATAATTACTTGAACACAGCATTTTCTATGTTTATAGTTATTCAGGTTTAGCCCTTAACTTTGATTTGCATTTATTTATGCCTAAAAAGTTTAGTAAACATCTATGAATAAGCCACAATGCACTTTCAGAAAAACTGTTGTTAGAACTTTCCCTGACGGATTTTTCCGTCGCTATATAACTGAAAGATAAGATATAAATAGTTAGAACTGGAAAACTTATAAAAATGATGCATAAGACTTAAATTTTGGTTGAAGAACAAATTTGTATATTCTTTTCACAAAACCACTGAACTAACGAAAATACAAATATTTGTACTTTAGTACAAAAGTACTTTTCGGCTTATGTAGTTAAGCCTTTAAAAGCAACACACTACCTTAGTTGAAAGCAGTAAGAATAGCTTATCACCTATTCACAAATCTTATGCAATGAAAATTGGCAACAGAAGTAACAAGTTGACGGTCTTTTTATTTAGTCTCTACTTAATTCACTTATTTTCAGCATTTTGGAAATGTCGTGAGTAATGTAAAGAAAATAAACAACGAGTACACACAAATAAAATAGGAATGGAAAAAAGAGATGAGTATATACAAATGTTTTCAATGTTCCATGTTTACATTCTGTAACTATCGTTTCCAATGTTCCTGAAACTCTCGCATCGACAAAATTAAGTCGATAAACTCTGAAAATTGAAACAAATCTGAGTTTTTTTTTGCATTTTTCAACAGTCTGAGCGAAAATTAAACGCGAAGCTAATAATAAAAATAATAGTTGTAGTGCTTTCAGAGTCTTATGTTTCAAAGATGGTCGCCATTTTTCAAAGGTGGTGAGCAGAGAGAAAAGAGAGAAAAGTTTATTCTCTCTCGTGGTGAGTATGCACACAAACTTGCATAAGTATTTGTTCCCCACATTTTTTTTATATGGAGTTAATACATATGCAAGTTGGTGGCCAAATCACAGCTTGTAGGCAAAAAGAGAGCAACCATTGAATAATTACAAATAGAAGGGACACCGGGCAAATCCTGCTCTAGATGGCGACACTTATTTCTCAAATGCTCATAAGTCGCTAGTATCGCACGGCGAGTTATTGTATCTCAGTCTATCAAATACAACACCCAATTTTTCAGATTTGGTCCTTATGGGAAATTTACTCACAATTTGTTGTCGAGAATATTGTTGTAACGGAATATTGTTATTTAGAATAAAAAACAACAATAACAACTGTGTAGGTACATAATGTCTGTAAAAGTGTGGCATTCAAGGCCAAATCACGTTCGCTGCAGGAAGTGTATTTTGAAGGTTTGTTTTTCTTTTTTAAATTTCGTTCTCATTCATAAAACGAAAATGATTTTGGTGCTTTTCGGTGCATTCGACATGATGATGTTTTGTGAGTTTTTCTTCAATTTCGTTATTAGTTTTATATGGGTTGGGATAGGTTTATTTTTAAATTTCTTTTTTTTTCTGAAAATAGGGACAGTGGACGAATCATACTTTACTACAAAGTATATTGTTTAGGCTAATGTTAGGTAGGTACCTAATTAGTAATTACTTATAGGTATGTATGTAGGTAGGTATTCATATGCACAAATGGAGGTTAGTAGGTTAATATGAATATAGGTACATATATGTATATATATACACATATGTATAGTATAACATAATTTGGGGGCGTACCTACCTGTTAGATTTTTGAACTATTTTAGTACCGAGTATATTTTTGGCAGATTTCTTTGCTTTAAACAAAACTGTCGGCTGAAAAAAAAAGATACCTATAATCAAAGTGGAGTAAAAAAGGATTCTTAAAGCCTACTGTTATGATTTACCAGTGCACTGCGCGTACACAAATAACATACAATTTCTACTCGAGTTGTTGAATTTTTTTATATAGGTACATTTTGTGGTAGGTATACATACATAATGTAGCTTTAAGAATTATTTTCTTACTTTGTTTTTGCTTTTACGTATTTTTTTTTTGAGATATTGTTTTGCTTTAGGTTGCCGGTGGCATGGAAGTAGTTTCGACGTTTAGCAGTTTTTGTAGTCGCTTTAATTTTAACTTCACATAGGAAGTTATTGGTCCGACTTGTCGAATTGAAAAATTTGACATTTCTCGACGTTTCAAGATCCCTAGAGTCGAAATATAAGATTTTTAGAGAGATGTCTGTGCGTGCGTGTGTACGTACTATGTTCGTATGTCCATACCATCACTAAGTTTTTTTTGTCGTCCATACCTCAAGAAGCAGTAGAGATATCGACTTCAAATAAATTTTGTTATACAGACAAAAATACAGAAAGATGTAGAAAGGACTCTAAACAAAATCGGGTGGGTGTTTTTTTTACCATAGCAATTTAAAAAAAAATTAAAATGTTGTTAACCCAAAATATTTCACGAAACAATAACGCTAGATGCTTAAATTGAATTTTATATTGTAACGTGATACCAAACAAGTATATTTTTGAAAAAAAATCTGGTTAACGGTTTTTTATAAATCAAAAAAACTAAACAAATATTTGTCACCTCGAATATTTTACGAAAAAAAAAAGATTTTATCTCCAAAATAATTGGAGATAATTGTTTTTGACATCTGGTAAAATTTTGAAAAAAAATGACCATAAGTTCGGAAAAATTGATTTTCGACTGTGAAATCAAATTTTTTCATTACATGCAAAATATTGTTGTAATTTTTTTAATTTTTAGAAATAATTCAACTGACAACTTTTTTAACAAAACACGAAAACCTACAAATATTTTAAGCAAGACAAATCGGCAGACGGGATGGGATGTTATCAGTGTGGGTCGCATCCCAGCCTCTTTTTATAATAATGTGTTGCGCCAACAACAACAACATAAGGTACATATATATTATGGTGTTATATTATATGATATATTTAAAACATACAGTTTTGAGTTTTTTCTTGAGTTAGGTAAGTAATGTACTAACAAGGTATCTTGTTGAACCTTCGCCGATTAACGTTGTTTATCAATGTTTTGATTAACTTCAAATACTTTGTAGGTAAAGCAGACGATTTTAAGTAATTTTTGTTTTGCTTGAAAAAAAAACTGTAAATTGAACAAACCACATCAAATTATAGTTGCAACACTTTACCAAAACTCTTAAATAAAATAAAAACAGCATTAAAAAGATAATGTACATGAATACATTATTAATAAGATCAGATAGGTATACTGGTACATATGTACATTACAAGGAAAAAACTCCTTTAAAATTTAACCTCGATCGAGTTAAATTGAGTATGAAACTTAGATTGAAACTAAATGATCAAGACCAAGCTACGTTATGAAAAACTGCTGCTAGAGAATTTTGATCGATATAAGATTTTTGTTGTTCATCATTTAATTTTAACATAAGTTTCATAATTAAGTGCTGTTGTGGTTGAATTCTGAGAAAAGTGTACTTTTGAAGCACTCTTCTACAAAACATTGCACAGTACTTTTTACATGACTTACGAATTCTCTTGTGGGAATTGACAAGCCTCCATTAACCTTATTTTCGAATTGACGAAATTTTATTAAATGTTCCCTTGTTTCATACTTATTTTGACACAAGGACACTCTATATATGGAGTGTCTTTGTTTTGACATTTGCTTTTGTCCATAAACAATTTGCATAAATCAGTCATTTTTCTTTACCACAAATTTTGCAATATATCCTACAAAATACCTATGTTAAGGACATTTTATTGTCATTTTCATTTATTTCATATTATTTCTCCTTAACAAAATTAAGAAAGAGGCTGGGATGCGAACCACACTGATAACTTCCCATCCTGTCTGTCGATTTGTCTTGCTTAAAAGTTTGTCTATATGTATCAATTTTTACCAAATTTGCGTACTATTTTTGTAGATTTTATTTTTTTATGGAAAAACGGACTGCTGGATTTTTATAAAAAAATTACTGAAGTAAGTTTGAAGCCAATATTTGTAATTTTTGAAAAGCTATATTTGAGTCGAAAGTAAATTTTTACCAAGTTTTAGTATTGTTTTTTTTAGGTTTTTATTTTTTGTAAAAAAAACTGTCCATTCGATTTTTCTCAAAATTTTATCGAATATTGAAAACAATATTTCTTGTAAGTTAAAATTAATTAAAAGCCACTATCTCAAGTTTTTGAAAAGATATTTGAGTCGAAAATCAATTTTTACCAACTTTAGTTAAATTTTTTTTAGGTTTTTAATTTTTTGTAAGAAAACTGTCAATTCGATTTTTTTCAAAATTTTACTGAATGTTGACAGCAACATTTTTTGAAAGATAAAAGTAGTTTAAAGCCAATATCTCAAAGTTTTGAAAAGATATTTGAGTCGAAAATCAATTTTTACCACCTTTTATAAATGTTTGTTTAGGTTTTTATTTTTTGTAAAAAAACTGTCCATTCGATTTTTCTCAAAATTTTATCAGATGTAAAAAATATTATTCTTCGTTGCAGAAAATTGTTTTGGAGATAAAATAATATTTTAGTCGTAAAATTTTCGAGGTGACAAATTTTTTTTTCAGTTTTTTTGATTTATAAAAAAAACGTTAATTGGATTTTTTTCAGAAAAATATACTTGTTTTGTATCACGTTACAATATATAATATAAAATTTAATTCAAGTCTCTAGCGTCATTGGTTCATGAGATATTTAGGTTTAACCAAAATTTTCACCTTTTTTTTAACTGCTATGGTAAAAAAACCACCCACGCAATTTTCTTGAGAGCCCTTTCTGCATCTTTCTGCCTTATTATCTGTATAAGAACATTTATTTGAAGTCAATATCTCTTCTGGTTCTTGAGCTATGGACGACGAAAAAAACGTCGCGAACGTACGGACGTACGGACATACGGACGTACGGACATACGGACGTACGAACGTAAGTACACACGCACGCACAGACATCTTTCTAAAAATCTTTTATTTCGACTCTAGGGACCTTGAAACGTCGAGAAATGTCAAAATTTTCAATTTGACAAATCGGACCCATTACAATAACTTCCTATGGGAACTTAAAAATAATTTATTTGATTTAAGTTAGACATTGCAAATTGTAAAAAAAGTTTCAAGAAATACTAATGCATTATTTATGTGCATATATAAGTACTATGTACTAAATAAATTATATGTGTTTCAGTTTATTTAAAAACCTTCAAATGGCTTTACCTACTGAAGAAATTTATTTTTTGAGTTAATATACAACATGCACTTGGCCATATCGTACTAACATTCACAAAACTATGTATATTCGTAAAATGGTATATCTGCCAGTACCGATAAAAAAATTCATGAAAAAGTAGTTGCAATTTTTTTTATTTTGAACAACAAACCTCCAAGTAAACGATTTGGTAAATCAATTTAACCAAATCTCCAAAACAAAATAAAAATAGTAAGAACAATTTTTAACACACGAAAAATTAATAGTATCTTTTCAAATACCTACATCACATATTAAGATGTAGGTATACCTATTCCTTTTTTTATAGCGACACAAAAACATTATCCCTTTTAACGCGTACATAATATTATTGTCTTCATCTATAAATATATATATAGTTCGTTTTTAAAAAAGATCCCAAAAGGACTTTTTTAATCCCTTTTGACTTTGTATACACAAACCTTTTGAGCATTTAAATTAGCATATACAAAAACCAATATCATGAAAATGATATTCAAGCTACTAATAGTACTCACTGGGTGCTCATAAGTCGCATGGTCGTTTGAGCAATGTTCGGTGTCCACTTCTATTTGTAATTATTCAATGGAGCAACCCTCGAAGTTGGTTCGCTCTATTAGTTCTTTCTCGATGGTCGCTGTCGAAACCAGAATGCCAGCCTTTTTTTTACCGCCAGACAGCTAGCTAATAAAATAGATAATTTCTTACGGTGCTTTACTTTGGTTAGAAGAGTCGCGTTGCATGACACTCTGGTCATTTCACTCTTTCCGAAAAATGTGTAAAAACTAAAATGCGTTCCGGGATTAAGTAAATTATTTTTATTGATGGTGTGTTAGCATGTGGAGGTCCGTCCGCCACAAATTATCGTACTTTTTTGTGAGACGTGTAGTAAAACTCGAATTTTTGTTCAGGCTGGTCTGCAAAGTACCAAATTCGTTGCCCATTTTGTTCCAGAAAATCAACTCCGATTAGAGTTCGATTATCTGTTGCGTTGGCTAATGCGATGAACTTGATCGGTCTTAGTCTGTTTTTCATAATAATGTTTGTTTCGCTACTGTAGACTTCTTGTTCCTTGGATTATCCATCTGCAAATGTTTCATGGTAATGAAAACTTGATGCCGTTTTTGAGAAGATGAATGAAAAGTTCTTTGCCTGCAACACTGGTTCATGCTGCTGTATCTAGGTAAGCTATACCTGGTTCTCCATGCGAAGCGATGGGTATTGTTGGTAGAGCATTTGCTAGTGTTGTGTTTATGCAGTTAAAGAAACCCATTGAAGGTCCTTTTGGGAACTGTTTGCATGTTGGACAATTCGAACGAATGAAACACGGAGTCTTGCACTTGTAACAATGAATCCATACTTCGGGCTGAGAAGGTATGACTGGCTTCTTTTGTCTTTCCTTCTTTTTGCATTCATCAATTGTAGGACCCACATGCCTGCAGATGTTGCAACCCTTTTTATTAGGTACTGTACTGACAGGTTTTGATACATCTTATGGTTGTTTCAAAACAACAACTGTTTCATCTTTCCTCGCATTTTCTGGTTCCGGATCCTCTTTCACTTTTTCATCCTTTTTGTCCTTTCTGGGCAACGCCCTCTTTAATCTTCAACAAATCACAAAAATATTTTTGGGTGCCGTTTAAATCAATTTGTTGGTCAACATTTGCGTTAACAACACTAATAAATAAAGATAAGACAGCGCTTAGCTTGAAACCTTGGTAAACTTGGAAATGATATGCCTTTAGATTATAACATGCAACCCATTACTCTGCTCCCGAATCAAAATATAGGAATGCTTCTTTTCTGTATCTTTTGATTTGTTCGATTGCTCTGATTTAATTTTTTGTGTTAAACACAAATACATGTGTATTCAACCGATATGTGTATTCAGTACACAAAACCCAGTGTAATTGTTCTTAACAAAAAACGTACATTTCCAACTAGTGTTTGTGAGTGAACACAATACACAAGTAGTTGTGAATAATATTTCTCAAATAGCAAAATGTGAATAAAATGTATAACAATTTATAAAGTGTGGCGTTAAGAAAGTTTGCTTGACCTACTCAAGTAAAATCTTTGTATAGTTTTTGAAAATCGAGTTTCAAACTCAAAATTTGGGAAAAAACATGCAAAATGTTTAAAGTTAAATTTGTCAATACATTTTTCTTACAATTCGTTGCTCTTATTAATTTTGATAGACTGAATCCAGTGAAGGAGCCAAATTTGTTGTCCTTTTTTAGTAGCTCTATCTTTTGTGTTATATTAATATGAACACTCCACGAAATAATGATAAGGACAAACACAAAATACGATTTTTTTTCATTTATTATTTTATTTTAACAAACTAATTTTACTTTTAGTATCTTCAAAACTAAACTTACATATACCTAAGGAAATACAAAGATATGAAAAATTAGACTTTACTTTATTATTTTGACATAGGTTTATTTTTTTTTTTTTCAGAACGAAATAATGTTTAGTCCAATTTTTAAAAGTAATTTCAGTAAAACTTAAAGTTTTGAAAAAGGCGCTTGGTGCTTGATCCTTTTCGTTGAATAAGATCTCGTAGACATCGTGATATTGAAATTATTAATGATTTTATTTGATACATATTAATTTTGGCTCTTGTCCAATAAATTATAGTTTAAACTAAACATCTATTTTTAAAAACGATTTGTTTAAAAATTGTCCAAACGTTTTCAATCGGGTTCAAATCAGGACTGCATGGCGGCCAGTGCAATAAGTTAATATTTTGCTTATTTAAAAACTCTTTTGTAATTTTTAAAACATAAATAGCAGCGTCATCCTTGTGAGAGATACATTCTGCAGCAAATATTTCATTCGTATTGTAATGTGTATACACTCTTTATCTCTTTTAATATCGGAGTAATAGGAGAATTTGCTTCTTTAAGCATCGAGAAACATCTAGTGGCTTAGAGGGGAACTCATTCAGCGCATATAAGAACCTCGAAAGGGGTAAGCATCTAGTGATAAAGTGGAGAACCTCGTTAAGCATCGAGAACAACCTCGTAGATTCTCGAACCGATTTGAGGTATATAAATAGGCGCTCGGAAGCGAAGCGGTTCATTACTCGTTGGGAACTGCGATAAGTAAAGACTGTGTTTAAAAGTAATCATTGAAAGAAAAGACTGTGTTTGAAATGTAATAATTGAGTGTTCAATAAATAAGTGGAACAATTTAAATAAAGTAAAAATCGTGTTTTATTTACAAGTGCGAATAAGTTTTAACTGTCGGACCAAGCCGAATATTACATTGGTGTAAGAATAAGGGATTAAAACTTATTGAGAATAAAAACAGTGAGCAGTGATTGAACTATTTTGTGTGAAGTAGTGAAGTTAAAAATAAAAAAAATATGAGTTAAGTTTTGAAAGACTTAACTGTCCCTGAGCTAAAGGCCGAACTAAGCAAACGTGGCTTAAGTGGGACAGGCGTAAAAACCGAACTCGTTAAACGGCTGCAGGAATATCTGGAGCAGCAAAATGAAGACCCAGATACGTTTGCTTTCGAATTAGAAGCAAAAGTGGAAGAGGTAAATACAAATGTTGCCTTATCTAACATGATGTCACTTCTGTTAGCCAAATTTGAAGAGAATGAAAAGAATGTCCTGAAAGAACAGCAGAATGTTCTCAAACAACTAGAAGCTCAAAGAAGTGACCAAAAGCAAGAACAACAGAATGTTCTCAAACAACTAGAAGCTCAAAGAAGTGACCAAAAGCAAGAACAGCAGAATGTTCTCAAACAACTAGAAGCCCAAAGAAGCGACCAAAAGCAAGAACAGCAGAATGTTCTCAAACAACTAGAAGCCCAAAAAAGCGACCAAAAGCTAGAACAGCAGAATATTCTAGAGCTATTCGACGAATAGAAAAAACCTTTTAGAAGGCAGGTTTGCGGACTTCGAAGAGAAAATCAAAACTGTCGACGAGCGCGTCGAAAAACAAAATGCACGTTTCGAGAAAATTGACGAACAAATTGAAACCATCACAAATGAACTAGAAAAAGTGCGAAAGATGAAAGCTCGAGAACCTTCTGGTGAGTACTCAAGGAAGAGAGAAGTGAATCCTCCAAGCTTTGATGGGGAGATTCCGTGGTCAATCTACAAGAAGCAGTTTGAAGCAGCAGCGTTAACAAACGTCTGGGACGATCACGAAAAATACACTGCTCTTACGCTTGCTTTAAGAGGATCTGCTGCTGAACTGCTACAAACCATCCCAGCAGAGAAGAGTGGTGACTTCACAGTTCTGGTAAACGCAATCGAACAGCGGTTTGGGGATAGCCACATGACAGAAGTCTTCCGAGTTCAGCTTAACAATAGGACACAGAAAAGAGGTGAAACTCTGCAGCAGCTTCAGGCAGATATCGAGCGATTGGTTCACCTGGCATATCCAACAGCTGGTAACGAGATAATAAATCAACTTGCTGTTGAAGCCTTTGTGAGAGCTGTGGGCGATATAAATCTCCAAAGGGCTATCCGCACTGCCGGAAAGCGAACACTACCAGAAGCATTGGCTTTCGCTCTGACGATGGAAGCTGCAGAACAAGCTTCCCAAAACGTGCATCGCGTAAGAGAAATAGAAGTCCAAGAATGTTCTTGTCAGAAGGCTACTGTGGAAAGGAGTCAGCGAGACGGACCAGCACGATGCTGGAACTGCAATAAGACTGGGCATCTACAGCGACAGTGCAGATTACCGCGAAGAGGAACCGCATGCCAACACTGTGGAAACAGAAGTTATTCAAATGGTCAAAGTAACACCAACAATGTTGCTTCCGGAGTTGTTTCCCACCCGGGAAACGAATAAGAACCAACTTCGAGGGGCAGAAGCTGGTTTCTGGTATCGATGGCCCCAGAAACGACATCCAGGTTTCTCAAACGAAACGTGACAACAAGAGCCTGACCGTGGAAGCAAGTATAAATGGCAACAAATGTGTGGCTACCATTGACACCGGTGCCACGGCGTCCATCATACGGCAAGACCTCGTTAAGAAGGCATGGCTTCACAACACCAACAGCTATCGTCTAAGGACTGCAACTGGAGAGGCCGCAAAAGTTTATGGTGAGGTACGTCTTAAGATCCGGATGGCAGAGTTGGAATTCTCTCACCTTTTCCTGGTAGCAGATATATGCGATGGGTGCATTGTCGGCGTCGATTTCATGAAAGATCACGGAGTGATATTGGACATCGGGAACCAAGTCCTGAAATATCGAAACATCGAGATTCCGATGATCTATGGGACTAACTCGTATGAGACCTCGCCATCTGTGAAAGCCGTCATCAAAGAAGATCTCACTTTGCCTGCTTCTTTAGAGGTATTCGTGTGGACGAAATTGAAGGGTAAGCCTGGCAGCCATCGATACCTCATGGTCGAACCAGCATCTGTAAAGTCCTCCCAAAACGTTACCACTGGGAAGACTCTTGTGAGACCTTTAAAGAACATGGTTCCGGTACGAATACTGAACAGCCGTATGAAGTTAAGCTTAGAAAAGGTGAGATTGTCGGACAATTCGAATCTGTATCAGCAATAACAAGGATCAACGAAGAAGAGTCAAGGCAATCCTTGAAGTCCGAAGAGCTGAACTCCATAAAGACGAACATTCTCAAGTCATCTAATCTTGGCCACCAACAACGAAGAACAGCAGAAGGTCTCCTCGAAGAATTTGCAGACATCTTTTCGTCATCGAAAGGGAAGTATGGCAGAACGCAACTGGTGCAACATCGAATCAATACCGGGGATGCAAGGCCGATTCGTCAACCTGCAAGACGCCTTCCACTAGCCAAACAAGGTGAAGTGGAAGAACTGATAACCACCATGAAGGAAGAAGGTCTGATCGAAAACTCTAAAAGCCCTTGGGCGTCTCCAGTGGTCCTGGTAAAGAAGAAAGACGGATCAACCCGCTTTTGCGTGGACTATCGAAGGTTGAATGATGTGACCAAGAAGGATAGCTACCCTCTGCCTAGGATCAGTGATACTCTGGACGTAATGGAAGGAGCACAATGGTTCTCAACTTTGGACTTGAAAAGTGGTTACTGGCAAGTCGAAATCCATCCTGAAGACAAAGAAAAGACAGCATTCTCAACAGGAAACGGATTGTGGCAGTTCAAAGTGATGCCTTTTGGACTTTGCAATGCTCCAGCGACTTTTGAGCGCCTAATGGAATGCGTCCTGCAAGGACTCACATGGAAATCTTGCCTGGTCTATTTGGATGACGTCATAGTATACGGGAAAACATTTGACGAACACTGTACAAATCTGAGAGCCGTGTTTCAAAGACTTCGAGAAGCCCACCTTAAGCTTAACCCAGAAAAGTGTTCACTCTTCAAGACCGAAGTGAAATATCTGATGATATGTCCATCTCATCCCAAGGAGTAAAAACGGATCCTGATAAGGTTGACACCGTGAAGAATTGGCCAACACCACAGGACAAACATCAACTCCGAAGCTTTCTGGGTCTAGCCACCTACTACAGGCGCTTTGTGAAGGATTTAGCTGGAATTGCCAAGAGTCTACATCAGCTAACGGAAAAGGGAAAGCAGTTTAAATGGTCAGGTGAATGCGAGCGCAGCTTTCAAGAGCTCAAGCAACGCTTGTGTAATGCACCAGTGCTGACCTACCCAACTCCAGGAAAACCGTTCATAATTAATGCTGATGCCAGCAACGTCGGGATAGGTGCTGTACTATCGCAGGTGCATAATGGCGAAGAAAAGGTGATTGCCTATTACAGCAAGGTACTCTCGAAGTCGGAAAGAAATTATTGTGTGACCAGAAGAGAACTTCTTGCACTGATTATGGCCACAAAGCACTTCCATAAGTATCTCTATGGACAGAAGTTTCTTCTCCGAACTGACCATGGAGCACTTAACTGGCTTTTGAATTCCAAGAATCCAGAGGGTCAAGTGGCAAGGTGGATTGAGAGGCTGCAGACGTACGATTACGAAATTCAACATCGGAAAGGGAAGCTTCACTCAAATGCAGATGCACTGTCTCGGAGACCATGCAAGCAAGATTAAAAAGCATTGCAGACGACAAGAAGAAAAAGAAGTGGTTACTGTCCAACGAACCAGAGCCGATCCCATTTATGGCTGGAGCAACGACGAGTTGAGGAAGGCTCAACAAGAAGACTCAGATATTGAACCCATCCTCGCTTGGAAGGAACACCAGGAAAAACCAGAATGGGCTGATATCTCCGATAGAAGTCCGACTCTGAAGGCCTATTGGGCACAGTGGGACTCGTTTCATGTCCAAGAGGGTGTCCTTCGACGTAAATGGGAATCAGCAGATGGAAAGTCTTATGTAATGCAGCTAGTCTTACCGACATCGAAGGTTATGGACGTTCTGCGAGAGATGCATGGTGGAGTTTCGGGAGGCCATCTAGGAGTGAACAAGACGCTAGAAAAGGTTCGACAACGATTTTACTGGCTACATGTAAGGGAAGATGTCGAGAAGTGGTGCCGAAAATGCGATACCTGTGCTGCCACCAAAGGCCCGAACAAAAACAACCACAGCCAAATGCAGCAGTATAATGTTGGAGCACCCTTTGAAATGATTGCAGTAGACGTGGCGAGTCCATTTCCGGAAACAAATAATGGAAATCGTTATATTCTGGTCGTCATGGATTACTTCAGCAAGTGGCCTGAAGCATACGCCATTCCAAACCAAGAAGCCAAAACAGTCGCAGACCAAATTGTCTTCAACTGGGTGAGCAGATTCGGCGTTCCATTAGAACTGCATTCCGACCAGGGAAGGAATTTTGAATCAAACATATTTCAGGAAGTTTGTGGGCTTCTTAACATCAAGAAGACAAGAACAACACCACTTCACCCACAATCTGATGGCATGGTCGAACGATTCAACCGAACCGTGAAGGAACATCTTTGCAAAGTTGTGGACGACAACCAGCGAGATTGGGATCGACACATTCCACTGTTTTTGATGGCGTATCGAAGTGCAAGACATAGCTCAACTGGTCATACACCGTCTGAGATTTTGATGGGAAGGAACATCAGACTGCCTAGCGAAATAAAATTTGGATGTCCCACGTCGGAGCTGCAAGCCGAGGATGACTACATTGATGACCTCAGAGAAAGACTCCTTCAGATCCACGACAATACCAGGTTGAAAATAAAGATGTTCAGTGACCGAATGAAGACACGCTACGATATACGAGCGACAATAACAGAGTTCCAAGCAGGAGATCGGGTGTGGCTTTACAATCCCCATCGACAAAAAAGAAATGTCACCGAAACTTCAACGGGACTGGGAAGGTCCATATACAGTCATTACAAAAATCAACGATGTCGTGTACCGGATACAAAAGGGAGTCAGAGGAAAACCTAAAGTTGTACATCGCGACCGGCTACATCGCTACAGTGGTGATGAGAACGATTGATTTGTTCGGGACGATCAATCCTAAGGAGGGGGCAATGTAATGTGTATACACTCTTTATCTCTTTTAATATCGGAGTAATAGGAGAATTTTATATTGTTGGGAATGTATTTTGCTAGTAACAGCAGCTTATGGCACCCAAACCATCTACGTACCACCTTAAGAATTGCGAGCATTTTTATGCTGCTTTTCGGTTCGTTTATAATGCCGAAATTGTTGGCAACCGTCTGGGCCTCCTCAATTGTTTCTCATTCGAAAAAATTGATGCTTTGATACAAAAGTCAATCTGTTCTTTCAAAACTTGTTGCACCTGCCTTGGTGACACATTAAGGTTTAAAATGTTAACCATTTTCGGGACTTGTCGATTTATTAACGGTAAGGCGTTTGATTTCTATCTGGGTGTTAATTTAGATTTTTACCTGAACTTCGCTTAACTCCATAATACTCATTTAAGAAAATGTCTATTACAGTTCTCGGTAATCAGGAACAAGACCTAATTTATTCTAATAAATTTAATCTATTTAAGTGATTTACAAAGTAAATATTTATAATTAACAAACCTTTGTTATCTTAAAATTTTCTTATTTTTTGTCCTTTAACGATTGAATCTGATTGACCAAGATTCGGCTTCGAGCGCTCCGTTTAAATGTGAAGGGATTCTTTTCCCGCCTTCAGACCGGACGAATCTGGTTCAATCAGGTTTGATTCGAGGTCGCACTTGATTCAACCTGTCAGATTCCTCGTCCGGTCAGTCTTGAATCAACAACCATACGAGAGAGAGAGAGCAACTAAAAGAAGGAAAATAAAAAGAAGATGAAAGGATTTTTATAGATTCAGGTTGATTCAGCTGGTGTGAAGGAGTGGAGATGACGAATCAGATTCAACTTGATTCGGAGTGATTCGGATTCGTTTGGTGTGAAAGGGCCCTAAGGTACCCAGATCACGTTTATGGGCGTAATGGGTAGTAAGGCAGTTTAAAGGAGTGTTATATGATTCCAAAACAGAATCAGCATTCGTACCACAGCGTGTAGGTTTTGTATAACGCACGGTACCTGAATTTGAGTTCTCATCTACAAAAAAAAAAAAAAAAAAAATGCCTCCGAAAAAAGAGCAGATAGGTTGCTGTGCTACCTTGCTTCTACTACAAACCAAAGACACTATGTATATGTATATATATATATATGGAATGTTTTTTTTGTTGTTTTTTTTTGTAGATGAGAACTCACACTCAGGTACGGTGCGTGATACAAAACCTGCACGTACTAGCCCATACGATTCAATATGAATAAGTATTTTGCTTCGTCATACTCTCTATGTTAATTTTGCGACTCGATGTACATGAAATAAATCTTGCACATAATGAGATGGCATGGAACTTTTTTGTGTTGAGATTTTTTCTCTTGTATGAACAGGGTGAAATATTTGGAAATTAGGTAGGTAGGTGTCTTTGCTACAAATAGTCAATGGATGTGCAAGTTTTCTTTTTTGCACACTGAGTATCGAAACTAACATTGGAGATATTTAAAAAAAAAACTTATTTATACGGAATCATATGGGTCAGAGCGTGCAGGTTTTCTTATTGCACACAGTATAAAAGTTAAGTGCCTGATGACAGGAGATGAAATTTTTAATAGAATGGAAGAGGAGCATAGAGCTTAAAAATTAAAGAGGGATGATTCTATGTGGAGTCAAATTGTTCTTGCGCAGGCAGTTTTTTTTTTGAAAGCTAATGACTGTTGTAACGGCTACTTTTAATGTATGTATATCTAGTCTGGTGCAGAATGCAGATTGTTTCCATTGTTTTTTCGCTTTGTTGGTTAATTAATATTAAATAAATAGCTATCAGTTTTTAATAGAAGTGACGTATTTTGTGACAAGACCGGAATGTGACTGACTCAGTTGATTTTAGACAAGCTTGAATTACATGAAATTTTAATAAGTAACTGTCAAAGCCAAAGTTATGATAATGGTTCGAATATGAAAGGAAAAGAAGCGGATGTTCAGAATCGAATTCTAACCCTGGAACCAAGAGCATTTTTCGTACCATGTTGCCCGCATTTCTTAAATTTAGTGGTTAATGATGCTGCTCGGTGCTCATTTTATGCAGTTAAATTTTTCGATACAATTCAATGTTTGTATAATTTTTTTTCAAGTTCCACAACGAGGTGGGATATTTATAAGAAAAAAATTCAAAGTCATACTTTGAAACCCCCTTCTGAGACTAGATGAGAGAGCAGGTTAGATGCATTGAGGCCTTTAAAAACAAATTAAGAAGATATGAAGCCCTTATAGAAATAAGAAATCTAGAGGCAAAAAACATTGCAGAATCGTTAGGAAATAAAATTTTTGATTTTACATTTATTTGCTGCCTGCTTATTTGGATTGATATTTTAGAAAATATAAATTAAACTAGTAAATATTTGCAAAGTCCGTCCGTTAATCTGTCAACTGGCATAACAGTTTTAGAAAATACAAAAACCAGTTTCTTCGCTGCGTTTTAGTTTAATGGTTAAGGCCTCCTGGGGATACCTCAATAAAAAAAAACGTATTGAAATTCTACCTCCTAGGTAGTCTGGGAAAGGCTTATGCTTGTGTATCAGTTTATGTGTAAAAAAAATATAAAAAAGGGGCGCTTTCTACAAATCTTGCACAGGGCGCAAGTTTGGCTGGAGCTGGCCCTGCCCGTAGACCTGCCTCAAGCTTTGTAAATAATTTTAGTAAAAAACCATCCCTTGAAGCGCAACCTCGTAAAATTGCGCATATTCTCCAATTATATCCAAAATATTCCAAGTTCTCTTAATACTATCAGTACCTCTAACGATTCCAACATAATACACAATATCGTCAACAAAATCCCTATGTGCAACTGAGACAGTATGTTCCACTTCGACCAACTGTACCAAAACCCTTACCTTAACCAGAGCCAATTGAAATTGATCAAATTATGCGTTCAAAAGGAGCTGACAATATAAATGGGTCAAAACCTCACAATCCGTCATTTGGTAAAATACCACCCAACGTCAAAAACAATTTCCACGTGCCAACGACACCAGGAATTCCTCATCCCTACCCCGAAATAATTACCAATCAAACCTTACCACAAACTAGTGAATCCAAGGAATTTCAGGCCTCAAGCACTTATCAGCCGTCGTCGTTACGGAAGAAACTTATATGCTTACCGAAAATAAACTAAATATCCGACTAAAACAACAAATTTCAGGTTCTATAAACTCAATCACTGTCAGGAATAGCCACATGTCACACAATCAAAAATTGGAACTAAAAAAACTCACAGAAATATACTCTAAAACAGTAAAAGGTATAATTAAAACATTAAATGACGAACCAGCATATACAAGATCTTATCCATACCCCATGTCTTTAAAAGACGGAGTGGAAAAGGAAATAAACCAACTTCTAAGAGATGCTATCATCAGACCTTCACGGTCCCCATACAACGCACAATATGGGTCGTACCCCATAAAGTTGATGCATTTGTTGAAAAGAAATATCAACTAGTTATCGACTAAAGGAAACTTAAAACAGTTAACATACCCGATGGCTACCCTGTCCCGGAAATAAATGAGGTCCTAAATCAACTTGGACAAAATAATTGTATCTCGGTACTCGACCTAAAAAGCGGTTTTCACCAAAATAAACTTCACAAAATGACATTGAGTAAACGGCCTTCTCTGTCAATAATGGAAAATATGAACTCGTCAGACTTCCATTTGTATAAAAAGATGCTCCGTCAATCTTCCAGCGAGCATTAGCAGACATTCTGCGGAAACATATAGAAAGAATAAGTTTCGTCTACATAGACGACGTAGAATCCGACTCCAAAATTCTATCCAAGATTTTTAAAACCCTTCAAGATGCAAACCTTAAATATATATATAATGGGTGATTTTTTTGAGGTTAGAATTTTCATGCATTAGTATTTGACAGATCACGCGGGATTTCAGACATGGTGTCAAAGAGAAAGATGCTCAGTATGCTTTGACATTTCATCATGAATAGACTTACTAACGAGCAACGCTTGCAAATCATTGAATTTTATTACCAAAATCAGTGTTCGGTTCGAAATGTGAAATCCGATTTTTTATCGACAAATTTTGTTCAGCGATGAGGCTCATTTCTGGTTGAATGGCTACGTAAATAAGCAAAATTGCCGCATTTGGAGTGAAGAGCAACCAGAAGCCATTCAAGAACTGCCCATGCATCCCGAAAAATGCACTGTTTGGTGTGGTTTGTACGCTGGTGGAATCATTGGACCGTATTTTTTCAAAGATGCTGTTGGACGCAACGTTACGGTGAATGGCGATCGCTATAGTTCAATGCTAACAAACTTTTTGTTGCCAAAAATGGAAGAACTGAACTTGGTTGACATGTGGTTTCAACAAGATGGCGCTACATGCCACACAGCTCACGATTCTATGGCCATTTTGAGGGAAAACTTCGGAGAACAATTCATCTCAAGGAATGGACCGGTAAGTTGGCCACCAAGATCATGCGATTTGACGCCTTTAGACTATTTTTTGTGGGGCTACGTCAAGTCTAAAGTCTACACAAATAAGCCAGCAACTATTCCAGCTTTGGAAGACAACATTTCCGAAGAAATTCAGGCTATTCCGGCCGAAATGCTCGAAAAAGTTACCCAAAATTGGACTTTCCGAATGGACCACCTAAGACGCAGCCGCGGTCAACATTTAAATGAAATTATCTTCAAAAAGTAAATGTCATGGACCAATCTAACGTTTCAAATACAGAATCGATGAGATTTTGCAAATTTTATGCGTTTTTTTTTTTTTAAAAAGTTCTCAAGCTCTTAAAAAATCACCCGATACAAATGAGAGTTTTTAAAAGACATCGATAAAACCACCGATGAATATCAACATTAATTCTTTAACGGTCACACAACATGATGATAAAAGTTCGGCACAACAACTCACCCAAATCGTAGAAGAACCAATAAACGTGTTTAAAAATCAGGGGTGGAATCGGCTAAGGTGATAGTTGACTATCATATTTTTGACGACAACACTTTCGATAACGGATTCAGGCCCAACGATTTTGCTACATGGCGTAACGTCATGGTAGCCAGTACACGTTTTGCACACCTCAAAATCCATCTAACGTCAACCCGACTTGCTATTGCAAGTGACGCTAGACACGCTTCAAGCATCATGGATGTCGAAACTTTTCCAGGAGCTAACATCGACTCTCACCATTACCTCGTTATAGCTAAGGTAGTACTTCGGGTTTCCAGACCTAAGACAAAACAGGAAGATGCTGGGAGAAGGAACAATAGAGCATAGATAGATATAATAGAGCAATCAGTCTCTTTAAAATCGTTTACAAAATCTTCTCTGCAGCAATATGTGAACGTCTGAAGCCCAACGTCAACGACCTGATAGGTCCTTATCACTATATTTTTAGACAAGGAACACAGTCGATCAAATATTTACATTACGGCAGATGCTGGAAAAAGCCCAAGAACATCAAATTAACACCCGCAATGTCTTCAACAATTTAAGGCTGTATATGACAGCATCTATAGGGACGAACTGTATAGAGCCATGTCTAGTGTGCCTGCGAAACTCGTGCATTTGTTCAGGACGATTATGGAGAATTCGTTCTGCTTCATAAATGTTGGAAAGCACTCAACTTAACCTTCGATGCGTGCATTTGGTATTGATAAATCCCTTCTTCGTTGGGTTAGAAATTACCTTTCTGATCGTTCAATTCAAGTAGTATTCGATGGGTTCAAATCTGATATCCACAAAATAAAGGCTGGTGTGCCCCAGGGCTCAGTTTTGTCTCCGACACTCTTTCTTATTTTTATAAATTATCTTTTGTCTGAAACTTCTAACCCTCTAAATTGTTTCGCTGATGACAATACCCTCAGCTTTTCATATTCGTTTATACATTCTCATCCTTGTCTTCGGATGTGGACTATCAACGGCAGCGTATGATAAGCTTATTAAATTCTGATCTTGACAGCATTGTCCAATAGGGAATCAAAAACCGTGTAAAATTTAATGCTTCGAAAACTCAATGCTATTTACTGTCACAAAAGCGTAACTCTCCCCCAATTCCACTATCCATGGGTGGTACTTGCATTGAGAAGACTGGACAGCTTTCAGTTCTAGGTATGAGCATCACAAACCATCTCTTGTGAATGATCACATGCATATGTGAAGTCGCTAAAAATGCTTCTATGTGTTTAGGTTTTCTCCGTCGATGTAAGAAGTTTTGTACCCCTTCCGATCTGGCTATAATTTATAAAGCTTATATTCGTCCGAAACTCGAATACAAATCCCATATCTGAGTAGGTGTTCCAATAACACACTTGAGTCTCTTGGACAGAATTAAAAAAAAAAAAGAGCTCTTAAATTGATAGGTGACCGTTCTCTAACTGAAACTTTTGTATCTTTTGAGCACCGTCGTAAGGTTTCATGTCTGTCATTATTTTATCGCTATTTTCAAAAAAAAAAATGCTCTAGCGAAATAGCCAGTTGCATTCCTCCATGTGCTTCCTTAAAATCTTTTCTGGCTTGAACGTTACAGTCGATGGTGACCACTATTGAGCCATAATTATAGACTTTTTCGCTTAACAATTGCTCAGTCATGATGTGCAGGAGCTGTGGTTGCAATAAGGGGGCGCAACATACCACACAGCTCGTGCCAAAATTGATTTATTATATATGTTTATCTATTTTACAAAGATTGACTGGTTCTTATGAAGATATGTAAAGACGATAGTCCACGCCGATAAGCCCCAAAACGATTGACCTTTAAGATTACAAAATTCGCTACGGACAAATCATCGAAAATTATACAACCAGATTAGACTCCTTCTATAGTTTGAATTATATTGCATGAAGATCCTTTTTCCAAAGAAGTCAATTTCATAACAATTTAAACAAAAATCATATTTGTTTTATTCTATTGCAAAGTTCTATGCCTCTAAAAACACCCTTTACATACCTTCCTTTTGGTGTTCTAAACATTTTATAGAAAGTCTCATAAAATCTCGTGGTATATCAAAATTCCCAAAAACGCTTCTTCACCCCCTCATTATTAACAATTACTCATTTAAAACATGATATTAATATTGGAATATAGCAAATCTCAAACAAATTTTCAAAATACTTTTCTCTTATAAAATGCACACGGACATCAATGTGCTTGGTCCTCGAATGGTATTTAGGATTTTTAATTAACTTCAAAGCTCCTTGGTTGTCTAGATGCAGCATTGCCCGCAAAGTATCATGATGTAGAAGATCTCTGAGCAGAACTTTCAAACACATCAGTGTTTTTTTTACGGCTTCTGACCCGCCACATACTCGGCTTCAGTTGACGATAACGTTGTCTTCGAGATCCCCAAGAAATTGGTGACTCTCCCAGTAAAAAAACGTATCCGCTAGTTGATCGTCGTGTGTCAACATCGCCAGCATAATCAGAGTCACAGTAACAAAAGAGATTAAAATTACTTTGTTTTTTGAAAAATATACCTATATTTTGTGTAACCTTCAAGTAACGGAAGACTCGTTTCACGGTTTTGATATGATGCGGAGCTGGGCTATCCAAGTATAGTATTCCAACAACATACGAAATATCCAGTCTAGTAGCAATGTCCAGATACATCAGGCAGCCAACCGCTTCTCGGAAAGGAAAACTTGATTCATCCACAGAAGTTTCACAGAGAAGTGAGGATTTGTTGAAGGCTTCACATGGTGTGGACACTTCTTTTGAATCTGCCATGTTAAAACGGCTCAAAAGTCGCTGTTTATAGCCAGACTGGAAAACATGGACTTCTCCCATAGAGTTTCGCTTCAGTTCCAAACCAAGATAGTAGCTTGCTTCACTTATCTTGAGCTCAAGATGTTTCTTCAAGTAGGTAACCAAGTCATCAACTTCCCTCATGTCATTTGCTGCCAGAAGCCCATCATCTAATGGGTGATTTTTTTGAGGTTAGGATTTTCATGCATTAGTATTTGACAGATCACGCGGGATTTCAGACATGGTGTCAAAGAGAAAGATGCTCAGTATGCTTTGACATTTCATCATGAATAGACTTACTAACGAGCAACGCTTGCAAATCATTGAATTTTATTACCAAAATCAGTGTTCGGTTCGAAATGTGAAATCCGCTTTTTTATCGACAAATTTTGTTCAGCGATGAGGCTCATTTCTGGTTGAATGGCTACGTAAATAAGCAAAATTGCCGCATTTGGAGTGAAGAGCAACCAGAAGCCATTCAAGAACTGCCCATGCATCCCGAAAAATGCACTGTTTGGTGTGGTTTGTACGCTGGTGGAATCATTGGACCGTATTTTTCAAAGATGCTGTTGGGCGCAACGTTACGGTGAATGGCGATCGCTATCGTTCAATGCTAACAAACTTTTTGTTGCCAAAAATGGAAGAACTGAACTTGGTTGACATGTGGTTTCAACAAGATGGCGCTACATGCCACACAGCTCACGATTCTATGGCCATTTTGAGGGAAAACTTCGGAGAACAATTCATCTCAAGGAATGGACCGGTAAGTTGGCCACCAAGATCATGCGATTTGACGCCTTTAGACTATTTTTTGTGGGGCTACGTCAAGTCTAAAGTCTACACAAATAAGCCAGCAACTATTCCAGCTTTGGAAGACAACATTTCCGAAGAAATTCAGGCTAT
The DNA here is from genome assembly GCA_951509635.1 of Eupeodes luniger. Taxonomy (NCBI): domain Eukaryota; kingdom Metazoa; phylum Arthropoda; class Insecta; order Diptera; family Syrphidae; genus Eupeodes; species Eupeodes luniger. Next base: position 218,248,630 of record OX608073.1, read on the forward strand.
TCCGGCCGAAATGCTCGAAAAAGTTACCCAAAATTGATCTTTCCGAATGGACCACCTAAGACGCAGCCGCGGTCAACATTTAAATGAAATTATCTTCAAAATGTCATGGACCAATCTAACGTTTCAAATAAAGAATCGATGAGATTTTGCAAATTTTATGCGTTTTTTTTTTTTAAAAAAGTTCTCAAGCTCTTAAAAAATCACCCGTTATATATAGCGCGAAGATAACAATTCTGCTCTCTTAACGAAGCACGAACAAACATGGATCAGTGGCGCACGTTTCAAAGTTACAATGAGGTTGAGAAGTTTAGACATTGTCAGGTTCCAATTTCTTTAAGCTTGTTTGAGACCGTATAATGTTTTGTTCAGCTTGCACACTCTTCCTGATCTGTCATCATATCCCACTGGCTGTGTCATATAAATTTCCTGTTCTAAAGTTCCATTCAAGAAAGCGGTTTTGACATCAAATTGGTATAATAAAAGACGTCTACATTCAGCTATAGCTATAATTGCCCGTATTGAAGTGAATTTGGCAACTGTGCTAAATGTTTCGTTAAAGTCAATTCCTTCTTTTTGACAATAACCTTTTATAACTAGCCTAGCTTTATATCGCTCGATATTATTTTGTGCAGAAAGTTTAACTTTATATATCCACTTGCATGCTATAGCCTTTCTATCTGTAGGGCACTTCACTACATCCCATGTCTTGTTCAAACGATGAGCTTCCATTTCTTCATCCATAGCAATCTTCCACATTTGTGAATTCTCTGATTTAATAGCTTCATAGTAAGTCAATAGCTCTAACATCCCAGCCATAAAAACATGCCCTTCATTAATAGCAGAAAATAGACTTCGATAAGCACCTAGTTCCCAATTTTCATTGCTGCGAAGGCTAGATTTAATATTAGACTGTGCAGTTCCAGTTTTTTTTTTTTGTATTTTTGACACGTTTTAGTTTCAATTCCTGCTCTTGAATTCCTGTTGATGAAGTTCCGTCATTGTTTTCAGAAAAAAGCCTTTCATTTATCTGAACTGGATTAGGTTCCTCTTCATCTTTCGAATTAAATCGATCATCTTCGCTTCATTCTTTGTGTTTCATCTCATCTGTCTTCATTGTACCTTCTTTCAGCTCATCAGCAACACCAAGTGGTTTATTAGGCTCCCCTGCATTCTCCCTGTTTACTCCAAGATTTAAAGCTGTCACTAGAAAGCTGTTCTTTATTAGATTCTGGTACCACAACACGTTATCCTTTGCTGTTATCTGGATAACCAACAAAGACTCCTGACAAAGCCTTTTTAGTCCATTTTTGTCTCTTCTCTTTGGGAATATGAATGAAAACATCGCTACCAAAAATTCTCAAGTTACTTATACTGGGAGTTTCCTTAAACCACAGCTCATATGGACTCTTGTTCTTGATGGGACAGGGTCCCGAACGGTTCAGTAAATAAACTGCGTTATTGACAGTTTCGGTCCATAGCTTAAGAGGCAAGTTGTTAGCGTGTAACATAGTTCTTGCTGTTTCGACACGTTTTGCGAACAGATCTTCAACTTGTTTGTTTAAGAACTCCAATCCGTTGTCTGATCTAAGTACCTTAATATTTTTATTGAAAAGAGACTGAACTTTATTAAGATCAAACAAATATGGAACCTCACTTTTTTCTTTGACAAAATAAACTTTTCTATAGCTTGAATAATCATCTTTAAATAATGAAAAATACCCTGATCCTCCCAATGACTTTGTTTGCATGGGTCCACAGAGATCTTTATGCACGAGAACACCTATTTCTGGTGCTCTCGACTTACTTTCGTGAAATGAACGGTGCATCTCACCAGTAGCACATGCATCGCAAAAAAAATTTGGATTGTCAATAAAATGTATAGCATGTTGAGAAAGCACCTTTTTCACTTGTTCTATGCACTGCATATATGACCTAGTCTGTTATGCCACACTTCAAGGGATTCGTTTTTTGACACAAAATTGGCCACGTCACTTTCATTGTCTATTCTAAAAAGCATTTTATATAGACGGTGACATCTGATTCCAATCGCGACTGCTTTGCCATCTTTTAAAATCTCGCATTTTTTGCTGTCAGATATTAACGAGTAATTTTTATCTAGAGCACTTCCCGAAGAAAACAAATTTACCCTTATGTCCGGAACAAAAAATACTTTTGTAAGGCGTTTTTTAATCCACTTTTGGTAATTGAAATCTATATTTATTTCACCTCTGCCATGTGCTTTTATCTGTGTCCCATTTCAAACTGTTATCATCACTGGTGTCTCCAATTTTTCATAAGAACTGAACCATTCTCTGCGAAAACACATATGTTCACTTGCTCCCGAATCCAAGACCCAATCGTCCACTGTCACAGCATCTCCAATGTTGATTGTCTCGCAAACAAATGCGTCACAATTACTTATATTACTCTATTTACTCTTATTTGTATTGTTTCTGCGCTTCGGACAATTATTTTTCCAATGGCCATATTGCTTGCATAAGAAACATTTACCTGAGCTATGATTCCTATTGCTATCGGGTTGACTGCATTTTTTCTCGTTTTTCATGTATAAAGCAACATCGGAACTTGAACTTTGGACATCAACTGTATACCTATACGAGATTCTTCCATAATGAGTCTCAATCGAAGATTATCTATAGTCTGGTGCTTTGTGTCAGTCGACTCCCATGCACTAAAAAAATGTGCAAATTTGTCGGGTAACGTCATCAAAACTTTGGTAACATTGAATCAGCAATTTACCGGCTCCTCTTAGCTGTTGAGTCAAGCTCTCTTGTTTGCTTATATGAGTTGCAATATCATCATTTTTGTCTTTTTGAAAACCATGAAATCGCTGCTGTAGCATATTAATGCTTGTATTTGATTTTTGTTCATATATGGAACAGAGCTTAGACCACATTTGATGAACTAGAACACATTGACCTATTGTTGTCGCAATTATTTTCTGGGCTTTTCTATCTTTTTGCTGCCAAGCTTTCAGGCTAACTTGGTATTAGATACTGCTTCATCAACAACTGCCATGGGCTCTTCCCCAGTCACAACCGCAAACAGATCACTTGCATTTAAAAGGATGCGTAATTGAAACTTCCATGTGCACCACTGTTCCACAATCCACACACTGTAATTTGTCGATTTTTATTGTTTCGTTGCCCATATAAGACAAAATGAAAGTTCGAAGGTGGCACTCTCGGTGTAACTGATCTTCTTATATTTTCGCAATCCGGCTATCTCTTACGAATCTGAAATACTTATTTAATTTCTCGCAAAGCAACGAATTATCTGCAATTTATATTTAAGATTAAAGGCTTGAGGTAAAGAGATTTATTGGACCTTTTAATAAAAAAATAATTATTCAAGGGACTGGGCCCATAACCTTATAAAATAAAACGACCGATCAGTTTGACTTTCAGGATAGAAAAGAAAGTTAAAGTATTTATTTCATAAAGAGTTCAGGTTAAAACTTTAACAATATACTGTAATGTGTATACACTCTTTATCTCTTTTACTCTAATATCGTGTTATATTAGAATAAGTACGTAGCAATCGTTGTATTTGTATTAGTAAACACTTGTGTAGGACATTTAGAATAAGGGGCAACATCTAGTGGTTAAGAGGAGAACTCGCTTCGTTAAGTATCGAGAACATTCAGCACCTACAAGAACCTAGTAGTTTCTCGAACCAACTTGAGGGATATAAATAGGCGCTCGTAAGCGAAGCGGTTCATGATTATTGATTGTGAACTGCGATAAGTAAAGACTGTGTTTGAAAAGTAATAATTGAAAGTAAAGACTGTGTTTGAAAAGTAATAATTGAAAGTGTTGAATAAATAAGTTTGTGAGTAATTTGAATAAAGTGAATTTGTGTTTCATTTACAAAGTGTGAATAAGTTTTAATTGTCGGACCAAGCCGAATATTACAATATAAAAGAATGCAGTTCTGTGTGTTTAGTACAAATGAATGTGTTCAGAGAGTATGAATGTAATTGAAGTGAATAATGTATATTCAACAAATTGAGTTTTGAATATACATATATACATACAAAAATATTGTCTTGGATAAGTTGAATGAGTTTAAAATGTTTAACATGGTGGACATTGTTAAAGTTTACCGTTAAATGAAGAAATGAAAGCTTTTAAAAACTTTCTGTTATCAACAAGTGTATTCATATCTAATAGTCTAAGATACGTAGAAGACATATCACCTCATCTGTTATTTGTTATTGACCAATATTTTATCAAAGATATCAATTGGAATAACAATTTACGCTTAGATTGCCTAGCTATAACCTGGCTCTAAGGCGCTAAATATTGTAAAATAAAAGTGCATTTTTTAGTTCTGTTACCCTCATCTGTTGTTTACAAAAACTAGAGTTGCCTATTTATATCCTGGCCCTATTGAAAGGTTGCCTGGCTTAAAGAGGTGGGTCTCCGGAGTAAATATACCCTTATCTGTTATTTATTTGATTTTGGTGTCAAATAAAAGGTAATTTAACTCTCGTTGGAACAATATAGGGTTGTCTTACCAAAACCTGGCATAACTCAGAGTTGCTTACAATTGAAGTGTTAAGTCTTTATCAAAATCAAATAAATAATAGATGAGGGTATATTTACTCTTCTTTAAGCCAGGCAACCTTCCAATAGGCCCAGGATATAAAGAGACAACCCTAGTTTTTGTTCATCTTTGGGTCATGGACTTTCACCATATACCTGATTTTTTTAAATAACAGATGAGGGTAATAGAACTAAAAAATTCACTTTTATTTTACAATATTTAGAAAATCTTTTTTATAAGCTACGTTCCAGAATGCCAAAACCTAACCCCCGAAATTAAACATGATATCATGTTCAACTTAAACCATCAACTAGACGTGAATAACACACGCCTTTGAAGTGATTTCAGAAAGCTATGACCATAAATTAAAGTGCACATTTTATAAGATAATAAGAATGTAAAGGATAACTCCAGGCGATTGATAGTAACAAACATCAAACCAAATAATCTACAAACCATAAATTGGTTCCGAATCATATTGCAAACCCAATGCGCATCACATTAGAGAAAAGATGACGAGATGACTTACGCCACACACTGTTAAATAATCAAAATCTAGCGGAACTTTATTCAAAAAACAAAGTTGGTCTCCCATGTAAAAAACCTTTTTTTTTAGCTCCTAATATAACAAACCAGTTATTTAAGCTTAAATTAACTGCATATTTGCATAATGTATTGTGCAGCAAGCGGTTGAAATTAAGTATCCCACACAAAAAGTTATGAATAGCAAAAATCTAAAGATGCTGGAAGCAATTTATTCCCCCCCTATTACCTCGTATTAAAAGCTAAGGAACAATGCTATCCTTCAGAACAAAGCATACAAGTCAATGACACATCTGTTGAGGTAAATTTACAAGCCCTTGTAGATTTGCCGGCAAAAAGAATTTGTGAAGCGCAATCTTGAGTCATTGGACAAGGAAAGTTTTCCAAATTACGCCTGATCTACAAGTGGGGATGTGACGGAAGTTCTGCTCAAAGACGATACAAACAAACCTTAACGGAGGGTTTTAGTGATGAGAATTTATTTTCAGTGAATTTAGTGCCTATAAGGCTCGTGTGTGAGAGATCAAAAAGCGTTGTTTGGCAGAATCCCCGACCAAATTCGACAAGGTTTTGTAGACCTGTTCGCTTTTCCATGACAAAAGAAACTAAGGATGTCATAAAATTAGAAACAAATAGAATGCGAGATAACATCAAGGAACTTGTTCTCACAAACATTCAAATCAAAGATTTGCATTATCCAACTCAATCATAATCTAATTATGACTATGGACGGTAAAGTTTGCAGTGCCTTGTCGCAATACGATTCAACGCAAAGGTGCTATATATGTATGTGGAGCCACTCCATGATGAAGATATGTATACATTCGGAATATCTCCCTTACATTCCTGGATTTGGGCGTATGAATGCATGTTGCATATCTCTTATAAATTAGATATCAAAAAATGGCAGGCTAGGACATGTGAGGATAAACTTTCAGTGGCAACTAGAAAATCGTTTATCCAAGATCAGTTCTATAAAGAAATGGGTCTTCATGTTAATAAGCCAAAACAAACAGAAGGCAACACAAACGACGGAAATTCGGCCCGCAGATTTTTCAGGGCCCCGAATTAACTGATTGGAAACTAAAAACCTATACCTACCAGTCTCTCTATCCCTGGTATAGCATTCCAGCAAGCATGCACAAAATACTTGTTCATGGAGAACAAATTATTAAAACATGTGTTCTGCCATTGGGACAGCTAGCTTAAGAGGCTCAAGAGGCAAATCGGGAGTATTTCAGTAGAAAAACGAGCAGAAAAGATACAAACAGAGATGTCCTCAACAGATTCCTCATTGCACCTGATCCACTGCTGTCAATCAAATCTGGTTTTTCACGAATGAAAACTCATAACCTTTTAATACAAACTATTTCGTTGTTAAAAACGCCAACTACTACTTTTCCAACTTCTGAAGGGGAGGACTATTCAGATAGTGAATAATGTTCCTTCTTCACATTAATAAAAAAAAATTAAAACAAAATATAAAATATTCCTAATGTGTGTTATAAAACCAAATATAAAGACACAATCAAAATTGTAAAAAACTTAAAAAATCACATTTTTTTAATTTTTTACAGTAATCAAAGCCTATTTTTTTTTATTATTTTCTTACTTTATTGGATACAAAGGAACAGCCAAATATAAAAATTTCATTACCATAGCACAAAAATGCCTTTTTCCTGTTAAATTAGGCTAAAAGAGACACAAATATTAACATTTTGAATAAAGTTCTGCTAGAAGGCAAAAATTGAACACTGTGCTTCGGTCAGCATCACCAGAAGTTTAGTCTTCTAATCATCAAATTGGGGAGGTTTTAACAACATAATGGACTTTATTTGGAGTCAACTGAGTTCTTTGAAGTGTCATAAATTTAAAATTTCGAACTTTAATTCAGTAACTTCAATAAGTTAACCTTGTCTAAATCCATTGTTTTCTACAAAACACTTCTTAGGTAAGCAACAAGTCCACCAAGACTTATATTTTTTATTGTAAGGTTTTATAGGGTCCCCCATCTAACGTTTTTTTTTTCAACTAGTGCTTATTTCGTGAATGGTAACACTTAGCTCATGTCTGATTTTACAGATAATTAGTTTTATCCTTCCACTGAACGAATAAGGTTGTGTATACGCTTGAACAACGCTGGGAACAATGCTTAGAGAAGATGCCAATTCTGCCAAAAAAAATCATCTTTTCAGATGAAGCTCATTCTGATCTTGGCGGGTTTGGTGCGGATTTTGGTCCAGAGGCATAATTGGGGCAAATTTTATTCGAAAATGAACAAGGAGTGGCCGTTACAGTCAATGGCGATCGTTATCGGGCCTGTTGAACGTATTTTTGTTCACAAAAGGAGGAGAAGGATATTAGCAATATTTGGTTTCAACAGGACGAAGCTAAGAGCCACACAGCCGAAACTACACTCGATGTTTTCATAGCATTTCAGTTATAAGTTATTTGGCTTTTCTTATTACTTATTCCTTTTCAAATTTGACAAGGGACGTTAAATGGAATTGTGCAGAAAATAAATAAACTAAAGAGTTATATAGTTCAGCTTTGAATTTTATTAAAAAACATAATCAGCTGTCATTAGATATAAGTAGACTTGACTTGATGGTTAGGGAGATTTTTCTAGACTAACTTTCCAGTCAACTTATCAATAAAGTTACCTTAATTGGAAGGCAGTTTTTTCGTAGCTGGCTAATTAGATACTCAAAACTTGCTTTGCTTTCAAGTCCCTTATGTAGTCTGAACCTGCCCATTGTAAAGGCATACAAAACAAAATTTGAGTACATATTTTTAAAAACATAAAAAAGGAGACCCTTTAATTTGCGCCAACTACAGAGGGATCAGTCTCCTTAACATTGCATATAAGATCCTTTCTGCCGTATTATGTGAACGTCTGAAGCCGTTCGTCAACAACCTGATAGGTCCTTATCAGTGTGGCTTCAGACCAGGAAAGTCCACTATCGACCAAATATTCACACTACGGCAGATCTTGGAAAAAACCCAGGAGCTTCAAATCTCTTTATCGATTTTAAAGCCGCGTATGACAGCATCCATAGGGAAGAGCTCTACAGAGCAATGTCTAGTTTTGGCATCCCTGTCAAACTTATCCGTTTGTGCAGAATGACGATGGAGAATGCACGCTGCTCCATTAAGGTCGGAAAAGATCTCACCCATGCATTTGATGTCAAAAAAGGTTTTAGACAAGGCGATGCACTGTCATGCGACTTCTTCAATATCGTTCTGGAAAGAATTGTGCAAAACTCAACCGTCAACACTAGAGGCACAATCTTCCAAAGGTCCATCCAATTACTCGGATACGCAGATAATATTGATATAATTGGAAGATCAAAGCGTGATGTCAGTGGAGCGTTTTTGAGCATTGCGACGGAAGCGAAGAAGATGGGTTTAGTGGTCAATGAGGGCAAGACCAAGTATATGCTGTCATCAAAAAAGAACATTGAACAACGACGTCTTGGACAAAACGTCACCATGGACAGCTATAACTTCGAGGTAGTTGAAGACTTTGTCTACCTAGGCACCGCTATAAACTCAGACAACGACACCAGCGAAGAAATCAAACGAAGAATAACTTTTGCAAATCGCTGCTTCTTTGGACTTAGAAGGCAATTGAGAAGTAAAGTCCTCTCTCGAGCATCTAAAATCACCATCTATAAGACACTCATTATCCCGGTTCTCATTTATGGCGCTGAGGCCTGGACCCTGTCAAAGAAAGATGAGAGCGTCTTAGGATGCTTCGAGAGAAAAATTCTTCGGGTAATTTTTGTTCCCGTACGCATAGATGGAGAATGGAGGAGAAGATATAACGACGAACTGTACGGGCTGTACAGCGACACTGACCTAGTTAACAGAATTAAAGTCCAACGGCTTAGATGGCTAGGTCATGTAGAGCGAATGGACATCAACGCTCCAGCCCGGAAGGTCTTCGATTCTAATCCCGAGGGACGAAGCAGTAGAGGAAGACCGCGACTCAGGTGGCGCACGCAGGTGGGTGAGGACCTCAATCAACTTGGCGTGCGAAACTGGAGACTGCTAGCTAGGGACCGAGCTGGCTGGAGACGCATGTTGGTTGAGACCCAGGTCCGCCCCGGACTGTAGCGCCACCTTAAGGGGGTTTTCTAGTGTAAAGATGCCCGGTTTTTGAAGCGTTGTATAAAGGAAACAAAAAATATTTTTACCATCAATTTTTTTATCATTTGTTTATTGATTTGTTGTTCATACATAAAAAAATTTATAAAAAAAAAATTAAAATTAACAAAGTTACAAGCAGTCAATGTGGGGGGTCTAAATAAAAGAGGGTGTCCTGGCGTGCATCCTACCAACCCTCCTGGTGATCTGAAAAACAAAAACCAGACGGATTCTTAATTATTATAGATGTCGCTATTGTTTCACCTTTGGATAAAAATGTTCTTGTTGCATATTTTTCAACAATTCCGAATTTTTTAAAAATACTTAATGAGAAGTTATATTTTTGGGCAAGGATCACACGATAAAGAGATGTATAAAGAACATCCTCTCCAAATTTGAAGTAAATCGATCTATTAAAACTCGATATATCCTTACCGCCATCTCGAAAAAAGTAGTTTCGAGAAAAACGCGTTCAGAGTTTTGAGACAAATTTTCGACAATTTTTCTTATAGAATGATACAGAATACGTACATATGTGCATATTTTTAATCAGCGATTCCTGCTGACACGTTGTCAGAGCTAGCACTTCCACTCAGTATAAAGGTTGCCACAAAAGTAACTTAAAATGAAACTAAAAGGACAGAACAGATTCTATTACCTTCAAAACCAGTTTCTATGACCTTCAATTAACTTGTGAAATAATAGGAATATTAAAAAATCATTTTAAACGCATATTCTTGAATGTCTAAACTTTGGAAATATGAAAAAAAATATTGATTTTTTCAAAATTCTACACTAGAATACCCCCTTAAGTAAGTAAGTAAGTATTTTTAAAAACATTCTTGAGTTCTTATAACAAAATTAATATGTAAAAACATAACGTTTCAAAGAACCATATCTTTGATCTCCGACTGTTTCGAGGCTTGTCTACAGTTAAATGATTTACTAGTAATAAGCTCTTACTTGGAACTCACTGTTGTTGGTTTGTTTTTAGTAATTTGATTTTTCGCCCATTTCCCAAACAAGTTTATTTTCCTTCAAACACGAAGACGAAATCTTAAGATCATAGAAAACTGTTTATACTTCTTGTAGGCAAATACTAAAGTGATGAACATAAATTTAATAATATGAACTAAAACTACGCTTTTACGATTTTTATTACAGGTTGTTCATCAAATACAAGTATCACCAGATTCTAAACCTATTACAAACATGGCTCTAACTCTTAACACCGTATGGATATCTGTACAGAACTCTGCAACTATCAAATGTTTCCATGCAAACACGTACGTTTCTTATTTTTAAAAAATGAATTCGAACAATTCAGCCTTCTTTAATTTCAGATACCAACTAGTAACGGAAGTAAACTTAGGACCAGCTGTAAATAAGATGTTATCTAGTTGCGACGACATCATTCGTCAACATAAAGCAGCTTGTCTACGTGTAACGTCTTTACTATCATGTAAAGATCTTATTTGGATTGGTACAAGTGCAGGAGTTTTACTGACAATATCCGCACATGGAATTGAAAATGGATCAATAAACGTTGTTCCATCAGGAATACCGTATGGGCATACAGGTCATGTTAGATTCCTAACATATGTCGAGTCTTCTCTCAACCAAACCCATGATTCCAAGTTAACAGATACACATTTAAGCACATGCAATAGAAACCAAATGTATACATTGTCGCACCTAATTTCTATTCATAACGTTTAAGTTTAATTTGTTTTTAGATACTCAAGGGACAGTAAAAGTACGACGGAAAACACTTATACATTAGTAATATCGGGTGGAGACGGATTTGAAGATTTTCGAAACTCGGGAGCAAACTCTTTAAGCGAAATAGCTGGACGAGAAGACAGTACAAATTATCTACTAGTATGGCAGATTTCATAAAATGAATTGATAAGAATAAAAATTATTTGTTTTTCTTTAATGAATTTAATTTAATCGTAGATCTAATAGCATAAGTAGTAAGAGGAATACGGTTGCCTGAGAATTTTTAGCAGTTAGGATCGAGTGCCAGAGATGTAGGCATCCTTTTTCATGTTGTATGGTTTATCACTGTCATAATTAATAATTATGGTTAGGTGACTATTTAAAAAGTGAATTATAGTAATGTAAAAAGGCTTCATTGCATATTTGTGTGATTCATTGGAATTTTAGTTTGTATTTTCTTTAGTGGCTAAACATTATTACAAACACTGAGGTTAAATGAATCTAAAGTTTATTATTCGTATTGATGTGATAATTTTTTAGAGGAGCTTTGATTTGGAACATTTATTGTGGTGTGAAAGATTATAGTCTGGGAATTCTACCAAAAATATAACCGGAACTTCCAAATAAATTATTCAAGAAATTGTATCATTGGAATCGACGTAGGATGTCATCCTAAGTAATGCGTCAAAAGTCATAGTTACCCTCACTGTTCACCAGCCATACTGTATAATTTTTGAATTTAAATTTGTGACGTAACAAGCTTACACCACATTTTTTAAAACAGTAGGTATTCTATAAAAGTAGCACCCGTGGCGTAATGGTTAGTAGAGTAAGTGCGGCAAATGTGGCCTACGTAGTTAATATGGCCTACAGCGGTATTTCCCAAACCGGAAGCCGGAGCGAAAAAAAAAATGTTGCATTACGAACACGTTCAAACCGGTTTAGCCTCAGTCTTTCGTGCTTAATGTGGCGCGACGGTTTTGAAAGATATACGGGCACTTTGTTTTTTATTACTTTGGTTGTAATTTTTTGGTAAGTTTTCTTAAGTGTTTTAACATTCAATTTTGATTTAAATTGGTAACTTCTTTTTTCAATTAAATTGTGTTTAATATTTTGTTAACATGTTTGGTATCATGATTAAAAAAAAAGTTGATAAAGTTTATATATATGGCCCACCCTGGGCCATATTTAACACCAGGTAGGCCATATTTGCCGCAATTTTTTTTAATATGATTTATGAAGTTCCTTTACGTTTTTGTTTTTAACTTCTTGTTATGTTTATTTTTTTAGTTAAAGTTTTTAAAAGCTGAATTAAAAATGTTTTGTTAGACTGTTTAAAAAAAAAATAAATGAATTAGACTTAAATTTATGGTTTTATTTAAAAAAATGTTAAGGGTGGGCCATATTTGCCGCACTTACTCTACGTAGGGCTGTCAGTCGTTCTTGGACTTCCGCACAGTGAAGAAGTAATTAGCAGCTAAATTTAAATTAAAAAAGAAGTGCATTTGTAGTGTTTGCTATTAAGAAGGCAGTGTGTCAGTTTTCATTTAACTAATCGACAGCCTAGTGGAGGTGGCGTCGGAACACAGCTCCAAGGGTCGTGGGTTCGAATCCCGTGCGGAGTGCACGAAAAATATTGCAGCTTTTTTCCACAATCGAGAAATAGCAGATTTTATTGATTTGGAATAAAAGCAGATGGAGAAGGAGAGAAAAGCAGGGGTATCGAAAGATACCTCTGCCAACAAGGGTGATGTTACGGTGGTGCCAGCAGCGGTACCGAAAATAACATCAACAACATCTGGTCAGGCATCAGACCAGGGCATAGCGGCAGCAACAGCTAACAAAAAAAGGAAGCTGAAGAAGCATAGCCCAAACAAAGTGGAGAGGGCCAACTCCGCTAAGCGGCGGGATATGCGGAAAGAAATGGAGAGTGGTAAGGGAGGAATTACCACAGAAAGTGAGTTCTCAGACTACGCCGAGTCTGAGAAAACAGAGTATGTGTCCGAAGGTGGAGAGGGGCTCTTCAGGCCTCCGAATATGGATTTAATCCTATCGGAGCCAGAGCCAGTCCCGCCGACAGGGAAGGCTTTGGAGGTAGAGGCGGACCTCCAAGAAGAAACGAAACTGGTGGAGGACCTGAAAGCCAAACAGGCAGCCATCAGCCAGTCTGAGAAAAAGCTCAAGGAGGAAATAGAGCCCCTCCTCAGTAAATTAAAGCTGAAGCAAGAGGCGCGCCGCCGACAAGAGGCGGCCCAACGGGAACAGCAACAAAAACAACAGATAGACAAAAACAAAAAAAACAAAAACAACCACAGCAGCAAAAACCACACAAGCAACAACTACAGTCCAAACCCGCTACCAAAATCACGGGAGCGGGGGAAAATGTGAAGGCCCCATTACCGGTGACAGGCCCAGTTGCTGAGGGCCTATCCACTTCGGTTGAGGCAAAACAGCAGCAACAACAACAGCTACAACAAAGGCAGCAGGAGCATCAGAAACAGCAGCATCAGCAGAAGCAGAAGCAGCAACAACAGCCACAGAAGCAGCAGCAGCAGCAACAGCAGCAGAAACAGCAGCAGCAACACCAGAAACAACCACAGCCTGGAAAAGAAAAAATACCACCCATTAGGACACATACAGTTGACCTGGACGACATAAAACAGGTATGTAAGTCAGCCACTAAGGGCAATTTTTTCATTAAAATACTAAACTAAAAAGAAAAGAATTATTTGGTCCAGTGCTTCTTACTGGCCGAATACAACTTATTAAAAGGATTACTAAAAGAGGCCACAGCTGAGTTCTTTAGCTACACGCCTAAAAGTGAAAAATTTCAGACGATCCCTCTGAAGGGCATAAGTTCCTGCACGGAACCAAAGGCGCTCTTAGCTGAGATCCGCGAAAAAGCCACTGATGATCTCGATTTTATCGGGGTCAAACCTTTCACTACGGTGAAGTCCAGGCGAGGGGGTTATAGGCTGCCAATGTTCCTTGTAACATTATCGCCCCAAAGTAGTTTTGATAGTGTGAGGAAAATCGACCGCCTCGACTACCAATCCGTACACTGGGATAAATTAAAAAGGCACGACGACATTTTACAATGTACGAAGTGCCAGAGGTTTGGCCATGCCAAAGCCAACTGCAATATGCAGTTGCGCTGTGTTAGGTGCCCTGAAACCCACAATGAGGGAGAATGCAAGCTGGGGAATGAGGGGGTTGAGGATTTGACCCAGCTCAAGTGTGTTCTATGTGGAAACCAAGGGCACCCGGCTAGCTATAGGGGTTGCCCTAAGGTCCAAGTAATGAAACAGAAACAGGCCAGTCAAAAAGCCGAAAGAAGTCGAACAGTTCGACAGGCTCCAATACAAAAATTCGTGGATCCCAAATTTTCTTACGCCCAAATGGTGTCAGGGAATGGGAATACGAGACAGGCTCCACCAACGGTTGCCCCAAAGGCCCCCGTGCCTAAGGCACCAGAGGTGCAGCCTGACATTGTAGCCTTGTTGTTGAGCATTCAAGGTCAACTAACAGGGCTGCAAAGTCAGATAAAGGAGCAAGGCAAAAGGGTAGATCATCTCTACTCTTTGTTGCCTGGCGCAATTAAGACCATAATGGGCGCGCTGCCCGAGACGCGCCTAAAAGTCCTAGCTGTGAATGTAAATTCACTGATTAGGACTGAACGAAGAGCCAACATATTCCAATTGTTGAAAGACTACAGTCCCTGTTGAGTAAAACTCGGTTGTAGGTCGAAATGAATACTAATTTTATTTCACTACGTTACTTCTATATATATACAATTTTCTTGTCTGATCTATCTATTCTTAATGTCTATGTTTCTTATCTTTCTATTTATCTGTAGATAACCGTCAGTGTATGCTTAGGGTGATCTGTCTTATCTTTATTTCACATACACATTGGGTTATCTATAGATTGGGTATGTTCATGTTTGAACATTCTGCGGGCCAACAGAAATTGCTAAAATTCTTTTTCTGAATTTTGTGCCTCGTATTATATAAATTACTAAAATAATAACCGAAATGCAACTTAACATTAATCCGCTGTGACCGCTTATGTGGTGAAAGTCCAAGCCCTTAAGGTGAATGTTTTCCTTCTTGAACCTTTCCAAGTCCCGTTGAGTTTAGAGTAGTTCATTCTTGTTGTTTATTTTAGTTGCCATTATAGGTTTAATTCTTTCCTCTGCAACTTCGTCCAGTGCCTTCATCCATTTGATGATGATGTCAAGGATATTGTTTTGTAGTCTAGGGCCAGTCATCATTGCTTCAAAGGCTGTATCCGTTGGACGTCTTCGCTGAGGCATCGAATACAACTCTTGTTTTTGTTGTTAGGCTTGTATCTTTCACAACTGCGTGGTGCGGTAGATAGTATTTGCCCATATTTTCGTGTTTCTTATCTACCTTGACCATGTGGTCCAGGTTTTCGTATTCTCGTATAAATGTATTTCTGCCCTTAGTACCTCTTGTTGTTTCTGCGACTGCTTGCATGCAGATGTCGTTTTCTGATATTTCATTATCTTTTTCTATTTTTTCTATCTCCCAGAACTTCTCCACCGATGACGTAACCGCTGACATGATTTTGCCAGATTGTCGTTTCTCGTGTAGTGATCCGGAAACTATCCACCCGAAAATCGTATCTTGTCCCACTATGCCATTGTGCTTTCTAACTCCTTCTTCAATTAACTTTGGATACAAGTCACTTCCGATGATAATGTCAATACGATCTTTTGTATTTAGGTTTGGATCTGCCAGAATATAGTTTTCCCAATCATTTTTATTAAATTCAAATGATTCGTCAGGTAGTGGTTTTATGAGAGTGGGTAATACCAAAAACTCTGCTTGCATTTTGTTGTTGCTCATAAATCTTGGTCTTATCTCTAAATACATTCTTGATTTTGATATACCCACTGCTGCATCTGAGAGTCCAGTTAATTCTGTATTTATTCTTTTCCTTGGCAAGGAGAGGATCTGCGCTGCTTCCTCAGATATTATTGATATTTGAGAACCTTGATCAATCAATGCCCGAAATAGACATGTATCACCATTTGACGATTTGGCTGATATCTTTGCTGTAGCTAATATTACCATTGGACTGTCTATCTTCTTTACCATAAGGGAAGATAATGATTTCTCTTTTTTATTGTTGTTGTCTGAGGGGCTCAATTTTTTGTATTGATTTCCCTCGATCTTTTTCTTCGTTTGGTAGTTTTCGTTGTGTAGTAGAGTGTTATGCGATTTATTACACTTCTTACATTTTATTTGAGAGAAGCATTTGGTTTCCCTGTGTTTAAGACATATACTGCATATTTGCTTATTGCGTATATATGCTAATCGATTGGGTATCTAGGTGTTTAAGAATTTCTCACAATAAAAAATTCGATGACCACTCTGCTTACAGAATTCACAGTTCAACTCCCTTCTGTCTGATTGGAAATTTCCAACTTGTTTTTTATATTCTTTGCTTCGAGTCATTGTTTGTTGCTGAGACTCAAGGGTTTGAAATAATTGCTCAAGAAAGTCCATAAAATCCTCCAGTTTTTGTATTTCTCTTGGTTTTTTGATGTGTTGCTCATATAATTGTAAGTCCTCCTTGTCAAATTTTCGAAGGAGTAGGTGAGCAAATATTTCATCGTTTTCATTCTTATCTTTGCCTATTGTCGTTGTGATGATGCAAATACTTTCCTTTGCTGCATCGTGAAGTTTTTTAACATTAGAAGGTGATGTAGCGTTCATCATTGGCATGTCCAGCAAGTAATTCAATTGTGTGGAGAAATTGATTCTTTTGTTTTCGTACCTTCTGACAAGAGTCTTCCATGCTTCATTATAATTTGCTGAAGATCCTTGTATGAGGCTAGCAATTGAAGTTCGAGCTTCGCCGGTTATACATGATCGCAAGTGATTTAATTTCACAGAATCTGGCACATTATTCTTATTGTGAACCAAATCTATGAACAGGTCGGAGAATATCTTCCACTCTTCAATTTTTCCATCAAATTTAGGCAGTTCAATTTTAGGACTTCTTGTTGATACATTTGCATATGGATCAGATATTATGCTTTCATGTTTTTCTTCCAAATTGGAAAGAAGTAATTTAACATCTTCTTCCAACTCGATTACATAATTTTCTTCTCTGAATGCCTCTTCTTGTACTGGATTCATCTTAGACAGTTCAACTTGCAGTCGGTCATTCCATCGTTTCAATTTTCCAATCCATATGTTTTTGGTATGAGGATGGGAAATTGCCTCTAGTTTCGCCTCGTCTATTGTTTTTTGTAAGCTCTCCATGATTGTACGTATTTTCGTCAAATCTATATGAGTTTCATGATTTGTTATTGTTTTCATCATGATCTCATTCATTTGTTTTTGCTGCACGTCTAGTCCAGTGGCTAGCTGCTGATTAACAGTTTTTATTTCTGCTATTTTGCTTGATAACGTTGCTTCGCTTGTGCTTTGTTCTACACTGTCTAGATCTTTGTTTTTTAGCAAATTCTGAATTTTCTGAAAGTAGTTTTCTGCTCCTTCCATCCATTGTTCCCTAAAATAGGGAACATCAATGACACAAAGCATATGAAGTAGCTTGTCATTTTCCTTGAATGCTTGAAGATTCTTTTCAGCATTGACAAGAATAACTTGATTTTTGCTGCCCGTTGTTACACTTTCTCCTTCTTTTAATAATTTTTCAAGGTTTTTTAATATTTCAACCTGTTTTTCAATAACTTTTAAATGCTCTGATGACATTGTTGAATTTGTTTTTTTTTTGTTGTATTTTTCACTTGTCAGTATTTAAGCTCTGACAACGCTTTTTCACTGAATATGATTTTTTTTTACTCGTCAGTTTTGTAGCTCTGACACGCTAATTTTCACTTAATCAGTATTTGTAGCTCTGATAACGCTAAATTTACACTTGTTCGTTTATTAAAATCTCTTACCACTGGTGGGGGAAAATTTGTATATACGTCTCGAAGAACCAAATGTTGAGTAAACTCGGTTGTAAGTCGAAATGAATACTAATTTTATTTCACTACGTTACTTCAATATATATATACAATTTTCTTGTCTTATCTATCTATTCTTAATGTCTATGTTTCTTATCTTTCTATTTATCTGTAGATAACCGTCAGTGTATGCTTAGGGTGATCTGTCTTATCTTTATTTCACATACACATTGGGTTATCTATAGATTGGGTATGTTCATGTTTGAACAGTCCCGATGTGTTTATAACTAGCCAAGGTAAACCACAAACACAAATTGACTCATAAAAATTACAATATCGTAAGAAGAGACCGGCCCGACTCCACTCAAGGGGGGGGTCTCGCTCCCTTTAAACGAAAAGGCATTAATTATAAAGTCATATACAACAATGAATTGCGAAAGCTCAAGACGCTAGAAGTTTGCGTTGTATGCACCTCTCTCACTCAAGGGAAGCGGATGTATATGATTGCGGCTTATGCGGCTGGAGCTCCGCAGGTTACTTACTTTGCTTCAGAACTCGAGATTCTTTTTAGGGAACTGAAACTGAGCCTGGAAGAAAACTATTTCATCTTGGCCGGTGATTTGAACGCAAAACATGAACATTGGGGAAATCAACATAGTAATCCCAGAGGTAACCATCTTTTTAATTTGATGAATATTTACAGCGTTGAATATGGCGTTGACCTGCTGGCTACTGAAAAGCCATCGTATCCAAGAAGCGACTCCTTTCTGGATCTTTTGCTGTACGACACAAGACTGACAGTTACAGACAAAGTGAATAATCACCCTCGAAACTTCTTACAGACAATCGAGTATGACAGTGATCACTGCGGACTGGCTGCTGTAATGCAGATTCCGAATGAACGCGTTGAGTTGGAGGAACACGTTGCAACGCATTCTTACAATTACAGTAAAATGCGCTGGCCTCGTTTCACCAACGCCCTAGCGAGAGAACTTCGTTCGAGTGACATAGCCCCACCAAACAACAGAAACCTGACAAATACAGAAATTGACCAACATTTACAACAGATGGACGAAACAATAAAACGAACAATGGAACGGACAATACCAAAGTACAAAGAACGGGACCAAATGGACGCTTACAGAAACGCGACTATTGACGCACTACGTAAGCACAAGAGTAGCTTACTGACAAGACTCAAAAACTTGTACAGACGACTTACAGACCCACACGACTTGGAGGTTAGGACACTGAAGTCGTCAATAAAAAATGTCAATCTGTTGATTAAGGAGAACTACAGGTTATCGATTAACAAGTACTGGGACCGCAAGATCCGGTCAGTTAATTCCAGTGACCCTAGTATGTTCCCTAAAATCAACAAGATATTCAGGAAAAAGAACGACAATGACCTTCCGTGTCTGAAATTCCAAAGAACTGAAGAGAACAGAGACGTACTCATGACAGCGCAAATAGATCCAGAAGAAGCCATCTTTGACGATGACTTTTATATAATTGAAGATCCGAAGGAAAAAGTGGAGGCGGTGGGAGCTGCTTTCCAGCAAGTGTACAAGGTGAATGTTAGCATTCGCCCCAACCACGACCTGGAAAACAGAGCCCTACTTAATCACTTTTACCTCCGAAATGATATGACACAATGGCGATCTGAGAACCGCAGTTTTATGCGGTTCTATGACGACTTTTTGGCAAATTCCATAATCGCCGAGCAAAGGGGACCAAGTCCCTTGTTAGTGACGAAGGTTGAGCTTCAGCTCATCTTCAACTCAATAAAAAATAAAAAGTCAGCAGGTGTCGATGGTATATCCAACGTTGTACTAAGACATTTACCGATGGAGGCAATTGACATTTACACCACACTCTTCAATAATGCAATGAATAATGCATATTATCCAGTACATTGGAAGACCGCTGTAGTTCATCCTCTAACGAAAAAGGGAAAGGACAACTACAACCCGTCAAACCTTCGGTCGATAAGTCTTCTTCCGAGCATCAGCAAAGTTTTCGAAAAGATCATCAATAGGGCTCTGATTAAGTAGGCTGCGGACAACAAAATAATTCCGGATAAACAGTTCGGGTTCAAGGCGGGTCATGACACAATTCATGCTGCGTCTAAACTCGTTTCTGATATCCAATGGAATAAATCAAAACAACAATGCACAGGTGCTGTTCTGGTTGATTTGGAAAAGGCCTTTGACACCGTATGGTTAGAGCGTCTTTACCTAAAACTGAGCAGGCTTGGCATAAGCAAACCATTGCTGTATGTACTTTATAATATGCCTAACGGTAGAAAGTTTGTTGTCAAAAGTGCCAATGTAACTTCTACCACAACATTCTTAATTAAAAATGGTCTTCAACAGGGAGCGGTGAATTCGCCGATTCTCTTCAGCATTTACACCAGCGATCTGATAGGTAGTCTTACAAAGGCAATTGTGTACGCCGACGATCTTATTGCGTACAGAACGGCCCGAAAGGTTGAGGTTATTAGAATTATCTTGCAGCGTGATTTCGACAAGATTCAGCGATATTGCGACGACTGGAAACTGAAAATAAATGTCCAGAAGTCGGAGACAATTCTGTTCCGGACTCCGTTGGCTGGAGCAACGAGGGATACATGCAAGAATTGGCGCAAGATGGTCATCGTTGATCTTCACGGGCAGCCATAAGCGAGCAAAAATGTAGTGAAGTACCTCGGTATCTGGTTAGATCAGTATTTATATTTCGACAGACATATAAATGCTGCTCTGACCAGGGCCAGAGGAGCCTTCGCTCTGATGAAACGGCTGTTTTTTAGCAGTCGGCTTGACCCCAGAGTGAAGGTAATTTGCTACATGGCCCTCATACGGCCGATGATCGTTTATGGTTGTCCTGTGTGGTTCAACGTTGCCCCTTCCCAGATGGAGAAGTTTCGGGTGTTTGAGCGGCAGTGTTTTTAAGACGCTGTACCGGCTTATATCGAACAGCCGAATCTTCTAACGTGCATTACTATTCCAACGATGGGGGAATCAACAGAATTGACAATTTCGTAATAAAACTCGTTCGAGGTCACATTGCAAGAGCTATGTCTTCGACCAACAATTTAATTTTCGGGGGCGTTCTATCCGAACGACGAGTATTTTGATAGTGCACGCTTGAGCGGCTTCATTCCACCAGAGGCATTCCTCTTTTTAGAAAGATGCGGTCTGATACAGGATAGATTGGCAGTTCCGCTAATCTACGTCAGACGACGAACCGTGGATAGGCGACTCCTGTACAATCGGGACGTCATGGCACAAGGCGGAGCAGAGCTCCTTCGGTTCAGTAGGGCTGTGTCCGAACGGGACCGAACTGATAGGGTGAAGCAGGAGAACCAGTTTTGGTGGCTTCAATCGGCACTTGATAGTGGGTAGTCGGAATGGGGTTTAAAGCCTTGGCCGGCTTACATACTTGTTTTATAGTTTTAGGGTTTAGTTTTAAGTAGAATAGGCATGGTGGCATAAAAAAAAAATAAAAAAACAAAAAGAAACAAAAAAAAAATACAAAAAAAATTAAAAAAAAAAAACATGGAATAAAAAAAAAAAGACAACAAAATATGGAAAACAAAAAACGTTAGATAGTTAGATTTGCTAGTTCTAGATTTAAGTAGTTTATAGGTAGAATAGGTAGTTTTAGTTAGCTTTAAGTTTTAAATAAGGACCTTTTTTTAAGTAGTTTTTTAATTATAAATAAAAAAGGATATTGACATTAGTTTTTTCTAAATTTTCTAATGAATACAAAAATAAATAAAATGAATTGAAGTTAAATAGATCTTAGGGCCGAAAGGCATTAGCATTAAGTATTATTGTTTAACTTAGAGTGTCCGTATGGGACCAGTAAGTTAGTTGTAAGTTATGGTTAATTAGGCTAGTTTTATGAATGTTTGTCTAGCTTTAAGATAGATCTAAGATTGAATTAATAAAAATGAATTTGAAAGAGAAAGAGTGCGTAGGGCTGTCATGACAGAGATCTTGGGTTCGAATCCAGCAAAAAAACATTACTTATTAAAAAAACTAAATTGAAAAATACATTATATACAAATTAAAAAAAAAACGATAACAGAAATAAAATAAAAACATAATTAACTAAAAAAATTCAGCGCATCAAAATCAGGTCAACGTTTTTTTCTATGTTTGGAATTTATGTTTTTCAAATTGCCACTGATTTTTTTTCTTTTTGCTTAAAAAGTAATATCAATTTATGTGACAAAATAACAATTAATAAAAAAATTACAAATCTTTTCCTTGCAATTCTTGTTACCACTACCATCCATATTCAAATTTCCATACGGAATAAATTTCGGCCGTGTTTTGCTTTCGGGGGAAATCGGAACAAGAATTGTGTATGACACCATAAATCATATGCGTTATTACCCCTACTTAGTTGGGCTTGACATTTTCAAAGTTCATAAATATATCTCTCAGATCTGTTACTTAGATAAGGGTGAATATATAGTAAATCAAAACCAAAAACAAGACGGCTAAACAAACTCTTATTCCAAAAGGTGTTTCTCAATGAAGTTCTTCTTACAGGAAATTTTCAGGTATCATTAATAATGTTACGGAAAAGAAGACATGATACTGATTTTAAGTCTTTTTCATATAATGTAAATAATCACAAGTCACAAATTATGAGTTTTTAATAACAACCTTAAATGGGGGATCCATCTACTTCTCAAGGAATATTCACAAGATTACTTTATTCAAACAAATTGAAACAGTAGGTACAACTATCGCAAACAAAAAGTTTATAGGTAAACACACCTTTTTTATGACTGTATTGATTAGATTAGATTCATTTCATTTTCATAATATCAATTAACAATTATTTAAATACAAAAACCTGTTGAGCATGGCTTTGCCATCCCCCCAATTAATATAATTTACTTACAGTTATTGGTATTTTTAAACTTAAAAGAGATGATACAATTGTTCATACAAGAAAAGGAGAAATATAAAACAGTGAACATAATTCTTTGGCTAGACGGATATAAGACTGGTATTAAAAGGCTTTATTAATGATTTGTCCTATAGAAACATCACCATCACAGTTAAGAAGAGCTATTACCTCTGCATCGCTTATTACACCACTGTGATGTGCAAATTTCAGCCGTCAAATGTTTATTTTCCGATATATTTTACTCACTTCTATCTACTAGAGGAATAATGTTTTCTCAACATGCTAAAAACGCAGATTTGGTAAAAATAAAAATAAATATAATAATCATATGTATTTATTTGATTTTGTATTTATATACAAATTATATTTATTGTAAGTATCAATATTTTTCAATTATTGAAAACAGAAAAAAAAATACCAAATTTTTATAAGCTTAAATAAGATTATTATTTTAATACTATCTATACATTTAAGCTTTAATAATTAAATGGGGTCAAAAATTACATATGTACGAGTATATTTAAATACAAATGTAATCAATAAAATGCTAAACACACATTTGATAAATTTATTTCTTAAATTTCAATGCAAATATTTGTTCGAATACATGTGCAAAAATGTAGTTCTTGATAAAAAGTATAATTACCATATTATACACATTTGACTATAGCAAAACCTTACATTATCTGTAAATGCGCATCTCCTAGCTCCGAAGTGTTGAACATTTCAAGTAAATCGTTCATATTGAAGTTATGTAGGACTTCCAAAAGTTTTGGAATTTTATCTCTTACGACTACTCCATTAAACTTAAATCGGTCCATGTAAAAGTCGGTCACAATTCCAAAGTATTTATCCAATATAATTTTAGACTTTTTAAAATCCTCTTCAATCTGAGTTCTCCTCTTTAAAATCGATTGATATTCCGGCATAAGGGAGTTAAAATCGGAATCATTACGTATATCAACTTGCAGCAACGCTTGTAAAAAAGTATACTCTTTTTTTATTTTAAAACAATAAGTGATTGAGTCACTTATTAATCCTAAGAAATGAGCAACTGAGAGCTCAGAGATGTCTGTATAGAATAAAATGAAAAGGATTAATGTATTAAATGTTCTGATCTGGTTGATCGTTCAATATAGCTCACCTGTAATAATTTCTAGTCTAAGCCGTTTTTTTGTTGCTTCCTTGGTTAAAAAGTCTTTGAGAATCGAAATTGTTGATAAATTGTCACTCCGAAATTCTGCATTTCCCTTGCTTTAAAATATTGTATTTATTAATTTTTTAAGAATTTGCAAAAATAATTATTGAATGTTTTTGAACAACAACAACAACTTAAAGGTGCTACCACTCATTGTTTTTGGCTGGAGATATAGCTATTTCGTGCTTTGCCACTTTTGCACTCATCAGTCTCCTGTTTTGTGGTGCTGAGCTTTAATCCAATTTTATTTGAAAAACTTTTTATGCACAACATAGGATTCGAACCCACGCATATCAGATTAGCTCAGTCTTAGAAGTCGTGTGTACTACGCACTCCACCTATTTAGACCACTGACGTCACAGGTCGAGATGTGCTAATTGTTTATCAAATGCATTTGAAGCATCAACATTTTTATAAGCTCCTTTAAGTATGCTGTTTTGTTCCGCCTCCATTTTTCTCCATAACAATGAGTGGTAGCACCTTTAAGTTGTTGTTGTTGTTCAAAAACATTCAATGAAATTAAAAAGGAATGGTCAAGTCTAACAAGCTGACATTCTAATATAATAAAAATAATAAAAAATAATTATTGTTAGTCGAAAAACTTAAAGGGTAATTTTCTCGCTTTCGCTTCTTATTGTCTTAAGCCCATATTAATGAGTGTCTTTGAAACTACTTTTGCAACGAAACTAGGGCTGAAGTAATTTCAGGCTTTGTTGCCCATGCCTTGCCTAAGATATGATCAGCCATATACGTTTATGAACACAATTACAACAGTATGCGACAAAATAAGATATATTAATGTCTTGTTAGAAGCTTTTAATTTGATTTGTAGTACCTACATAATGTACATACCTACATGATGTTATAAGCTTAGCAAAATTAATACGGTTTTGAAAACATGGGATACAAATTAGCAGAAATAAGCAAATTTAAAAGTAAATGAAAAAACTTAACATTTCCTTTTAACGATCAAGAAGTTTTCAAAATAGTGAAGTCTTTAAATAGTTATATATTTTTTGACAATTATACGAGCGCCTCATGACCATCCGCATAAAGACTTAATTCTGCAACACAATCCTACTATGCGCACATGCCCCCGCAGAAGGACAACAACACTAAGGATTCATTCTTCAAGCTCTTGGACACAGCATATGAGCGGTCCCCTAGCTAGGATATCGCCAAATCCTTCTCCGACAGAGTCGCTATAATGCTATTTCGAAGTTCTCTGCCGCCGAAACGAAATATCGAGAACCAATAGAAACATTGTCAAGATGTAATAAGAGAAGCTACCTCTGACCTGCTGTGTTTCAAACAGCCACCAACAAGAAACCCCTGGTTTGATGAGAAATGTCGACAGGCAAATGCAGCCAAACAACAGGCACGCAAAGTGGCACTGCAAAAAAGGACGAGAGCTACTCACGATCTGCGTATGAGCAGAAGAGGAAAGAGGCACACAGCGTGTGGTCAAGGATGTTGAGATGTTCAAAAGCAGAAATTGAGTTCTAAAGTTTTGTGAGCAGGTGAAAGGAAATTTACAAGTACATAAACCTACAACTTTATATAGCTTTGACAACGAACCGAACTCTGCTGTCAGGCAGGAGGATTAATTCAATAAAGACGACGGAATCCAAAAAACCTGCTTTCCGACTTAGACAAAGTAAGGATTAGCGTATCTAAACTAAAGTCTCACAAAAACGCTGCAGCTTAAATGTCGAGCCTTTTAAAGCAGTTGGAGATAATTTGGTTCTTCTATACCAACTATAAAAGAATCAGTCTCCTTAAGTAGGGTCTTGGACCAGGAAAGTCCATAGTCGATCAAATATTCAAATTACGGCAGAGCCTGGCGGCTAATATGGATTTAGCAATTAATGAGGACAAGACAAAGTACAGGCTGTCATCAAGTAAGACCCTACAACACCAATGTCTCGGTCAAATCGTCAATATCGATGGACGTCATCTTGAGGAAAATAAAGACTTTCTTCACCTAGGCTTCACCTTAAACGCAGAAAACGAACCCCTATCATTTCCGTCCTGCTATACGGTGCAGAAACAAGGACTATGACAAAAGCAGATGAAATCACTTTGGGTTGTTTCAAGAGAATAGTTCTTCGCTGGATCTATGGTCCCGTATGCATAGAAGATGAGTTAAAAAAATGGAACGACGAGCTGTACGGGTTTTACAGGAACGTAGACTTTGCCAGAAGGATAAAAGCCCAACGATTGAGATGCCTGGGTCACGTAGAGCGCATGGAAACCAATACTCCGGCCCTGAAAGCCTTCGAATCCACGCCCCCAGGACAACGCAGTAGAGAAAGTATCTTGTTAATTTTTAATAATTATTATTGCATTGAAGAATATAATTTAATAATTAAAAAAAAAACTGTTAACTTACGAATACAACAGTATTAATGTGTAAATATTACTTTATAGTAATAAACAGATCTTATGTAATGTGTACACTGTACATCTTATTTACCAGATAATGACCACTTGAAAAACTATCAAGTTTCTAAAGTGCGCCAAATGGACTTGCCTTAGGACTTACAAAAGCAAATTTGCCGATGAGTAACTAGCTTCGTAAGAAACTTGTGGAAGTTAAATTATTACTTCCAAGGTGAAGATTGTAGCCTGCATCTTTTCAATTCAGCTGTATTTAAGATAAGATAAGATAAAAGATTTTATTAATAATTCATTGTTTACAAAATAAGTACAAAATTTTTCAAAAAATCTTAATAATGTAATGTTAATATTACAGTATTATTGACATAACTTTTATTGTTGTCTGTCAGGTTGGCTAAATATATACTAATATAAATCTTATTATAAAATTATTGCAATAATAACTACAACGTAATTTTTTACATTTCGTATTCCTATTAATCATTACTTATTCTTTTTTTTTATTAACAAAATTCATTTAATAATAACTCTCTATACTTTAAACAATAATTTAAAAAACTGAAGAGAGATTGAAAGTTTTTGCCATTTATAATTTCATAGAGGTCTTCTGAAGAAAGTACATTTTTACCGAAACATATAAGTCTAGAGTTCTTGAAAACTGGGCATCTGCCAATAAAATGGTACGTGTTTTTCACTTCATCTTGATTGCAAATTGTGCAAATACCGACTGTATTTTTTTGACAGCTTTGGCGTTAATATTGAGGAGCCCACCCCTAGCTTTGAGAACGAGGCTAACCAAATGGGAAGAATTTTCGTCGGAAAAATATGGTTTAGAGTAGTATTCGAGTTTAGGGTAAAGATCATGGAATTGTGAATTTCAGGCACTACTGATGTTTTCCGAGGTTTCGAAATTTATCAAGCTTTCAATAATATTTTCGTGCAGATCGATCAAGGAAGATGGAGAAGTTAAACAGTTAGTATCTATATCTAAACCTAGGTTACTGCATATATCTCTCCATTCGCGGGCCCAATAAATGTTTACAGCGATTGTCTCCTCCGCAAGGATACGTGTTAATCTGGATCTAGGCAGTTTAAGAGTTTTTCTTATGTAATTAAAATGGAATCGTAGAGTTTGAACATAATGAGAGTGAAGGCCAGTTTCTAAATGTAACATATAGTTGGGGGTGTTACTGGGGAGGTACAGCATTTTTTTTATGAAAAACCGAAATAGTTTTTTAACCTGCGCAAATCGCTTGTAGCCCCAAACCTGAGTGCCATAAAACATAATTATTGATTTAGCTGCAGTGTCAAAAATCTTAAGTTTTTTATAAATTACTATTTTAGAGTTTTTAATATAATTTCACCACTTTGCATTAATTGCATTTTTTGAAACAACCAGCCTAGAGTAGAGATGTTTATTAAAAGACAAATTATAGTTAAGTATAACACCCAGATATTTATAATGGTTTACTATTTCAATGAGGTTCTCTCCATAATTCCATTTAAGATTCTTAGAAATTCTTGCACCATCACGGAAAACAACTATCCTTGACTTGTTTAAGTTGATTTTCAGGCCCCAAAGGGAGCAATACTTGAAAAAATGATCAATCATAAGTTGCAAATCAGCAGGGCAGTCAGAGAGCAAGACGAGATCATCTGCATAAAGTAAAATCTTAATCACCATATTCGCCAAAAACACCCCACCGGGTAAGTCTTCATGAAGGTCATTCAGATAAAGAGCAAATAGAAGTGGGCTTAACAAACACCCTTGCTTTACGCCCTGGCTAACCAAGAAGTACTCCGACAACGATGTTTGATACCACACCCGACATTTTGTGTTTTCATAAAGCTGTTGAAGGATTCTGATCACCTTTGAGGATAATCCGAAACAAGAAAGTTTATAAAATAATGAATTTCGTGGAATTAAATCAAAAGCGCAGGAAAAGTCCACAAAGAAAGCGAAAGTGTTTTTCTTTTTCCTGCGGTTAAGTTGTACAATACTTGTGAGGTTGAAAATATTGTCGGTCGTTGAGTACCCTTTACGGAAACCTGCCTGGAATTCACTGAGGATACTATTACAGCCAATTCAGCTATTAATCCTATTAAGGATAATACCAGTGAAAATTTTATATATTGAATCAAGTAGCGAAAGCTTTATTTAACATCCTAGCAAACACTTTAAAAGAAAACTTTAAATGAATCCTAAAAAACGCGTAAGATTTCTTTTAAAAAATAAAATACGTTTCTTTCTTACCTATATTTGCATTCAAGAACTGTTCCAATGAGAGAATTTTCAAAATAAAGATGGGAAACTTCTATTGTTGAAAGACGTTCTGGTACCTCAGGAATACATTGACTAACCCAATGATGCATTTCTGATTGCGAAAATAATCCTTTTAATAAAAGGACATTAAGGGGCCTAAAAAAATTAAGACAGAATAAACAGATAGATAGATAAATAGATAAATAGATAGATACAAAGATAGATTTGTAGATAGCTAGATATATATGTAGATAGATAGCTAGATATTTAGATTGATAGATAGAAAGATAAATAGATATATAAAAAGCTAGATAGATAGATTGAAAGATACATAGAAAAATAAATAAACAGATTTTTTGGATTTAGATTTAGATTTATATTTATTCAGCTTATCTGTAGGTGCTCCAAATTCCGTAGCATTTGAATTGATTCGATTTTGATATCAAACAGTTGTATATTACTCTAATAAATTAAATACAAACTTAGTAAGGTCTTAATTTAAGAGTATGGTGTTTTAAATTTAATTTAAGCATAGTAATTTTAATTTCTTTGTAACGGGTTATCCATTTTGCGGTTTCAAAAGTATAGGGCTGGAATTCGACATCCATCAAACTAAGTTGTTAAACCAATTTAAAAGGACTGGATTGGTTACAGATATTGTAAGGCCTGTGCATCATCGATTTGCTCGTACTACTGAAAATATCGCTGCTGTAAGTGAAAGTGTTGCCGAGGATTCGAATGTGTCGATTTCTCGTCGTTTTCAGGAATTTAGGACTGTCTTACGGCACATTATGGCATATTTTGCATTTGGATCTACACCTACATACATATAAAGTCCAGCTCACACAACAACTGAAGCCAACTGACCATTCACAACGTCGTAGATTCGTCAAATGAATGCTTGAAAAATAGACGGTGGACGGCAATTTTGGACCAATTTTTATTCGGCGACGAAGCACATTTCTCACTCGGTGGGTATGTTAGAAAACAAAATTGTCGCATTTGGGGTTCTGGGAATGCTCAAGTAATTAAAGAGAGACCATCACATCCACAAAAAGTCACTGTTTGGTGGGCTGTTTAGTCGAACGATCGACTTAAAGTTTCTATTGTCACACCTCAAAATAATTATATATCCTCCTTATGATCAATAGAATTTCCTATATCAAAGATTTAATACAACGAATTATGGAATTTATAAACCTTTGTTTGCTGCATATAGGTACAGCTTTTACTAATTATTTTTATGTTACTACTTTTAAAATATAAAATTATTGTGTAAAAAAAAAAATAAATAGAATTTTGCAACTTCAAAGCTAACTAACTTGTAAATTTGTAGCTTAATAAAAAAATAAATAAATTTACTCGTGATCGCGTTATTAAAATCTTTAGTATCAATATTTGAGCCGTTTATTTTGAAAGTGGCATAAGTCACTTTTTCAAAAAAATCGAGTTAATGGCAACACTAAATACAATTGAACGGTATCTTTTTATTTTTAAAAAATTTGCACTCAATAAGTTGAGAACTATTGAGATTTCTTCGAGTGAAGTATTGGTAATTAACGGTATAACAAATATCTTAAATATCTCGACTTAAAAAAAAGTGACTTATGGCACTTTCAAAATAAACGGCTCATTTATGTCACCAACTACAACCAGATCCAATTTGTTGCGAGTATTTTCATTGAATTCAGAAGTAAATTTATTTTTATTTTGCGATGGTGATCTTAATATTTATTGCATAAATGTTTTTATAGTTTTCGAAGAAAGAGTTCCATGACTAAAAATTTGTTTATATACATACATCGCAACCCACCTAACCCAGAACTTGTTTCTGTGCAAAAATTCTATATTTAAATCTTCAACAAATATTTATGTCAGTCAACACTATTATATTTAAATAATGCAAAAGGTTTTGAATTTCTGCAGTAAAAACATTCCAAATTTTTCGCATTGACTGAATGTTCATACATATACAACCAAAATTTAAATTTTTCATATCAATAATGCAATATTCAATGTTAGAAATATATTTTTTCAATATCACTCCACAATGCATAATATGTTAATAGCCTCTTCACTCCAAATTTCCAGTTACTCTATCTGTTTTTGGTTAGCCAAGACAAATCCTTTTTTGTAGTTGTGAGGTGAGTATTTACAAAACCAACTGCTTCATTCTCGTTGTGTTTCTCTCTTCGATTAGTTTTGCATATTTTACGAAGTTTTGTTTACATAAGTAACTTGCAAAAGAGACAATGATAGCTGATCTCTGAGGGGTTCTTGTTCTCTTTCTGTAAATATATGTGAGGTCGTGTGGTTGAATATCAGAGTTTATTGGCTTTCCCATTTCTTGTACTATGTTGATTAGCTTTTCGTTTGGTATAGGTTTCAAATTTTTAGATTTTAACGTTGGCCTTAAGAATTTGTTGTTAGAGCATAGTTTTGTTTCCATTAATTAATTAATTAGGTGGCGCAACAGTCCACAGAGAACCAGGGCCTAGTGACTTACAACTCTCAACCATTCCTGTGTGCGAGTAATTGCAGGGATGGAGGGGACCTACATTTTTTATGCCCAATCCGAACTTTTCATGACAAGAATTACTCTTGGAGGATTTGTCAATTCCTTGCAAGAGGCAGTACCCGTGAAAAAAACTTTAGGTGGCACAGGCAGGGATCGAACCCAAGACCTCTCGCATGACAGTTCAACGCACTAAAAATCATGCCACGGGTAC
Source organism: Eupeodes luniger (assembly GCA_951509635.1). NCBI lineage: Eukaryota > Metazoa > Arthropoda > Insecta > Diptera > Syrphidae > Eupeodes > Eupeodes luniger. Next base: position 218,280,078 of record OX608073.1, read on the forward strand.
TACTGTTTTGTTTCCATAACATAAATAATTCTATTTGGCAGAATATTTCGAAAGGTTTGTTCGTTTGATTCATCTTTGAATCGCTACTAGTTTTCGACATGTCGTATGTAAAACTTGTTGCGTATGAAAACTTGTGGCTTACGGATAATGTATGCGAAAACTTGAATTTTCGATTCAGATTTTCGGCCAAAACCGATAACTTCGCGAAAACCGGGCTTTGAGTTTGGTGTGAAAAGCCTTTAATGATGCGTGCAGAAATCCATGAAAAACTCCTTCCGAATACTGTTTTGAGCTGCATCAGTTCTGCAGGTTTTTTTCTTTCCTACTATTTACTTTTTCCGCGGTTTGATGTTTTTCTACATATTTTATAGTGTTACAGATAATTGTTTTCGAACAATTAAGCAAATGTGCAATCGCATTGTATGACAATTGTTCATTCCTGCTGTACAGCTTTTCTTCCTATAAATTTTACCCTCAAAATATGTATCTTGGAACATCAAAGAAACTATTAAAATGCCTTTGATTTCAAATGCTTTAGTATATAATTTAGTAACAAAAATGTTCGTCGAAGCCGAAATTCTGCAAAAAATACATCTTTTAATAAACGTTTATTAAAATTATGTAATTTCCAAATTAATAGTGAACTTAAAGGCTTTACAACCGATTTAAAGTGATTTAAATACACAGCAACTATGGTAATCACTTCAATGCATGTAAACAAATATTAGAGAATTCAAAGTGTTACTTTTAGTTTTGGTTGTTATCTATCTTATTATTGCAGCAATAGTGTTGTTAAAATCGTTCATAATTAGTTTGTTATAACTTATAACTGTAGATAAATAGAAACATATAAAGAAAGATACATAGATAGATGGATAGATAGATAGCCAGATAGATAGACAGATAGATAGACAGATAGACAGATAGATAGACAGATAGATAGATAGATAGATAGATAGATAGATAGATAGATAGATAGAAAGATAGATAGATAGATAGATAGATAGATAGATAGATAGATAGATAGATAGATAGATAGATAGATAGATAGATAGATAGATAGATAGATAGATAGATAGATAGATAGATAGATAGATAGATAGATAGATAGATAGATAGATAGATAGATAGATAGAAAGATAGATAGATAGATAGATAGATAGATAGATAGATAGATAGATAGATAGATAGATAGATAGATAGATAGATAGATAAATAGATAGATAGATAGATAGATAGATAGTGTACCTTGACATATCAAATTTATGACTTCTAAAGTGTAACGAAAGTGGTCTTATTGTATACGATTTAGTTTGAACATTATGCGTTGTTTGGCTTGGAACAATTAAAGCTTCAATACTTCCATATTGGCCCTCTATTGTTTGAAATTTCATTTCAAATGAATTAATGTTCTCTTTCAATTTTATTTTTCGTATAAAGTAATTATGCTGTGGATCTGCGACTTCTTTAATAATGAAATGTTCTTCATGTTCGATTTTCATTATGTTTATCATTATGTCACTTTGCAGTATAATTTCCGACATCGGAACTGGTAATTCAATAAAAAGGTTATAGGTTTTATCATGTTTGTCAAGTGTCAGCTGAAAGAAAATAGGAAAAAAAAGGGTGAATACAAATTCCATAAGCAATATATCAATGCTGTTTAAGAAAATTTTCAAATTCCAAAAAAATGTATTCATTAGAAAACCAGTTTAAGACTTCTGAATTGGAAAATTTTGTACTGTAAATGGGGCTGTCAATGCCAAATCAGGCGGTTTTATGATAGAAATGTTCTATCCCTGATAGAAATAGAAACACATATATCAATAAATTTGTGTTGATAGCTCGTAAGAAGATGTTGATTTATAAACAAATATAGCAAAAATTGGCCCACCACAAGTTGATTTGAAAACAGAAAACCATAAATGTAATAATACTGCCTCAGAAATGTGTGAACATAATTAAAAATAATAAGAAAACAAAAATATACATATAGAAAATGATTTATGATAAGCATTTTGTATGTAATAATAAAAGTGTGAGTAACTGGTGTAATTTTTCGGCATAATCCTAACAATTTTGGGCCTAAATGACTTATATAATAATACAAATTATTATACCTAAGTGATTACACAATTTTCCTGCAACCTGTCTTTCCAAATATGGTAAGTCACAACTAAAGAAAAAAATGGTACTTAAACTAGAGACTGACACAAATACAAAAAAAAATAAGTAATAAGTCTGAACCGAAAAAATAATTGTTAATGAAACAGTCTTTCAACATTACTCAAACTATTTATATAAACTTTTACACAGTCATTCTTATGTAATCTTATGTAACAATAAGTGCTTATATTGTAATATTAATTCTATTTTTCTTTAATAAAACTTATTACACTTTTTGGTATTTATTCATTATTTACATTTTTCAAATCACAACCATAAATCTCAATTGATGATCAGCGCAATCACTTTTAATCAAATTTAAATCACACTAGCTAAATTACATTTCCACAAGCCAATACGAAAACTAATGCACCCTTTTATAATGAAAAATAAACACTTTGATTTTCCATTGAAATAACACAAGCTGCATCACATAGGTTTCACCATCAGCGGACTAAAGTTTTTACCAAAGAACACACATGATGGGCGCCCTATTGTGCCCAATAGTAGGTTTTCAAAGGGGATGTTAAGTGAACCTAAAAGAAGGCTCTTATGTAATAATCTGACGATTTGGATGTGACCCAAACTCGCGGCCATTATTAGAATTTGCTAAAAAAATCGCCATTTTGAAATACTCGAGCGCGTCAGATTATAATATATATGGTTCATTTATATACCCTTAACGTGCTGTCTCTTAATCTGACGATTATCTGGAGGGATTCGCCTAATCTGACAATGGCAAGAATTTTTTTTGTATTTTTTCAAATCTTTTAACTGAACAAATTGAAAAAGTGAGAACCGGCTTAATCTGACGATATTCTAATACATTTATACATTTTTGTAATGTATCTCACGTAAATCTGATAGTTTTTTTGTAAATTAGTTTCACCTAAAAACACACACTTTACATTAATGTCACTCATAGTAAATTTTTTTGAAATTTTACTCGTAGTTCACATAATAAACATCAAAATTGCAAAATAATTTCAGGTATTACAAATACGTTGTAAACGAAAAAACAACTGCGCGATCAGCTGTCATGGCGTCATGGCAACAGAACCCACAGTTGGGATGGAATGAGAGAGTCATAGATAGAGAAAGAGTGAGAAAGGAATAGAAACGCGGGAAGGGGAATACCGGCATCATGTACCTGCACGCATCAAACTTTATCTATTATTTTTCCTTACTTCGGGTTATGGAAATCGTCAGATTATATATTATTCGTGAACGTTGAATTATTGCTTTCAAAATAAAAAAAATTTAGCCAAGCTCGAGAAAGTCAAGATGACGTTTTTTTTTACAAGTTTGTAACCCACCTACTTCTTATCGTCAATCGAAAATTATCAGATTAGTGGAATATACACTTTTTAGCATATAACTAACTTACCCTACCTTAATCTAACACGCTCGAGAATTTCAGATGATCAATTTTTTTTACTAATCTGATCTTTTATCCTTGACGCGCGGCCACATATATAGGGCTAATACTTGGTGGAGGTATTCAATGGGGTACTAGGTACCTCCCTGTATATTAATCTGCCGCTCTTTAGTAAATCCCAAAATCCCTTCTTGGGCTCCCCTACTACAATAGGCCTTCATGTTTTGTCCATGCAAGAAGGGCTTCGATGTCGGGGTCATCTTGTTGAGCAGATCTTATTTGTTCAATGCTCCATCCACAAATAGGGTTAGCCCTTATCCGTAGAGTGTCTTGTTCTTGTCGCCTGCAATATTTGCTTTCCATTTTACAACGTCTTTGGGATAGCTCGTCGGCATTTGAGTGGAGCTTCGGTGTTGAATGTCGTAATCGTAAGTCTGCAGACTTTCTATCCATCTTGTGACTTTTCTTTCTGGGTTCTTGAAGTTCAACAACCTGTTAAGGGCACCGTGATCGGTTTGCAGATGAAACTTCTGTCTATAGATGTATTTGTGGAAGTGTTTAGTTCCCTAGATGAATGCGAAGAATTTTCTTCTGAACACACAATAGTTCCTTCCGGTCTTTAAGAGTACTTTGATAAAATAGGCAACAATTTTTTCTTTGCCATTGTGCACTTGTGACAGAATAGCTTGCATCAGATTCGATCATATTTCAGTTCTTGAAATTCTTTTTCACACTCACCTAACCATCTAAATTGCTTGTTTTTTTCTGTGATCTGATGTAAACTCTTCGCAATTCCCACAAAGTTCTTAACAAAACGTTTGTAATAAGTAACAAGACCAAAAAAACTTCATAGTTGATATTTGTCCTGAGGTATTGTAGTTGATGTTTGTCCCGTGGTATTGTAGTTGATGTTTGCCCTGAGGCATTGGACAATTTTTGATGCTGTTAACTTTTTCAGGATCAGTCTTAAACAATGGACAGTTTTGTTTTTCTTCATGGCGGTAATCCTTTCCTTAACTTCACCATTTTTGGCCAATGGCAGAGATCTAGTGGGCCGAAAAAAAAAACATTCCAATAAATGTCCTCATCTACACAACTTCCTTTTAATTAACTTAACTTATCTTGATCTCTTTTTGTAAAACCCACCGAAGGGGTAAGACCTATAAAATAATTTTTACTCTAACCGAGTCCTCGCACTGTATTTTTCTTGAAATCTCTACCAAGAATCCGCATTCCCTCATTGATACGAGTTGGATGAGTTTCAAAGAGGTTTTAATAAAGTAGTTATACAAGCTCATCGCCCATCTTTGTCTTCCAAAACCCCCAAGACTATCAGGATAACATCGGATTAAATTTCCACAATTAATTAAATCATCACATCTTAATCCATCCACAATCAGCACATTTATACAACATTGATGTGCATTCAAGAGGACACAAGCCTCCAAAGGTTTTTGTCAAAACCTACCTCTGTCTATCAACTCCTACTCTCACCTCCCCGCGGTGAACATCGGGTGCCTAGTACCTCAACTGTAGATTGGGAAACTTGTTATGGGCAGCAAAAAAGAGAGCGGGGAAAGGTGTTTCCACTTGGCACCTCTCCTTATCCAGACGGGAGCGGATAAATTCCCGAGATGGAATCAAGGGTGGCTTCTACAGTTCCAGTAAGGTTGAACTACTTAATGAACATCTTATAGGACTTCTACGATGTATTTGGAGCCCAGGCCAATAAGGAGTGGTTTATCCAGCTCCACGTGCTTGGAGTTATACTAAGGATCTGGCCCTGCAGGTTGGGGATTGTGCCGTCGGGGTGACTTTCTGGATACGGACGGAATTAACGATGACGCTGCAGGCAGATACAACCACTATTCAAGAAGTGTGATTGGATGGGCCGGGCAAATGCAAACTAAAAGACTGCGATGTTTACTACGGCGACTGCCACCGAGAGCAAAAACATCGTCTATTTGGGTGTGGATTTATTGTTGGAACGCATCACGACAATCTATATTCATCAACATAAGCATAATATGCGCGAGTTAGCTTTGTTTACTTATTTTCAGCGGGAGCAATAAAAACACATGACTTCATTTTTGTAAAAGAAAAAAATGTATTGTTTGCTTTCTACAATCAGAATACTTTGATCAAGCTTTTATGTTGCTTTAACAGTCAGGATCAGCTTAAAAACTTACAATAAATAATAATAAATAATAATAAACATGCACTCACATAGCACATGGTCCGAACATGTCAGTTAGAGTGCTTTTTAAACCTTCCTTCCCTTACCACTGTACAACCCCTAACTTACAGGTGCAGCGGGCTGATCCTTGCAGCAGGAAGGTAAGGGTGCTCAGGTCACGAAGGTGTGGCACGCTAGCCTAGCATAAGCACGTCCTTGCCCGTCGGAATGGGGGGGTTTTTGCCTTCGTAACGCTGAACGTTTGTTACGTATTTACATTCCGTGGTAGATATACAACGAATAGATCGGGTTCAAAAAAAGTAACCCGAATTCGCCCTGATATGAAAACCGGTTACTCAAAAAAAAAATCCCAGGAGGAGAGAGCCCGATGATTTTGCCACTCAGAGAAAAAGCCCACCCACGTATCGTAAAAGATACGTCCATGGCACCTTGCGTCACCGCCACATCCACCTAAACCTTCACTTGTACATGAACTGCATGCTACTAATCCACCGATGTAGCTTGAACATAATTTCCCAAAAAATGAATTAATTCCATGAGAGGATTCAATGAAAGGATTATTTTTCAAAAACTGTAACCAAAAGGATACATTTTGTTCATAACAAAAATTCATAACTAAAATATGAAAATTCCACCGAGCAACTTAAGCGAAAGTATTAAAATAATAATTATAAACTATAAAATACAAAAAACAAAAAAAAATATTTTGAAAAAGAACAATCTTACAACCAACCAACCGTCGCGTCGATAATAATAATATAAGTAGGTATATCTAACCATAAGTAATTATTGTTTTAGTTTTAAGGCGTTTTTTTTTTCTTTCATCCAAAATTTCTTCAGGTTAATTTAATCTATTCAAACACAAATATTTTGGTAACCGAATTTAAAAAAAATGTATTAATAAAAAGCCGATATTTTCTTTCGATGCAGAATGTAAAAATGTTTAAGTAAATTTCTCGTATTTTCGTTTGTTTTTGTTTTATGTCTAGTCTACTAGCTTTTACTAGCTTTTACCCGCGACTTCGTCCACATTAGATAGTTTTTTGGATAGAAGTATGAAAAAACCTGAGCTGTACTTTGTTGTACGTATGTATGTTTGAATTGTGCCGAGATGGGATGAGGTCATACTAAGTGTGATTGTCATAGGTTAGGTTAGGTTAATACATTTTAAGAGGAAGATAGGTTACTGCAATACATTTTTATATACGACGTTTTTTGTTTTTCCTTCCTTGGCCAAAACGTAAAGCAAATAAATAGAAATTAAGTAGAAATTAGTAGACAGACCCAGTAAATTATTTGTTGTACCTACATGGCTCGTGTTTGTCGATGAAAGGTTGAGCATAGCAAAGTTTAGGTGTAAAATTATTATTTGTGGAACAGTTTGCGTCTAACGTTGAGAGCTTGAGGCACGTGGCGCGAGAATCAAGAGTTAATATATGTACGTGTATGATAAGTTTAACATGTTCGACAACTTATTTCATAAGGGTTGTTTTCCCGTAATACTAATTTTATCCAAATATTATTCAAATCTCTGGTAATTTAGTAGTTAAAGCGATCAGATTTCCCGGAAAGTAATTTTTCCCATGGGAATGCGTTGTTTTCCAAAGGTCAAAAGTAACTCATGTCCTTTCTTAAGTCTCAAACTATCTCCTTACTAAATTTTATTTAAATCTGTTGGGTAGTTTAGTCGTAAAAGCGATCGGCCCACCTGAATTTTCCCATGGGAATGCGTCATTTTCCCGGGGTAAAAAGTAGCCTATGTCCTTTCTCGGGTATCAAAATATCTCCATACCAAATTTCATGCAAATTGGTTCAGTAGTTTAGGCGTGATTGAGTAACAGACCGACAGACAGAGTTACTTTCGAATTTATAATATTAGTGTGGATGTATTAATGGACTGCAATAAAAAATATCGATTGAACAAGTAGTTGGAAAATATAGTATAGACTTAGGCTAAATTAATGGAGGTAATTATAAAAGATTTTGATTTCCGTTTCTCAAATAAAATTACTCGTTTTTTATTGAAATTTTTGCAAAGAAAAATAAAAAAAATAACAAGTAAAAATATAAAATGAATTTAAATACATATATGTATATTAACCGTCTACTCTAGACGCTTCGTAGTTTACCACGAAAGTTCGTATGAAACTAGCCAAGGTATACCCACGAATTTACTTTCGCTCTTTTTTGGAGTCACAGTCTGCTCTACTGTTTTGTGTACAGTCTGCAATTATGGCGTTTCTGGCTTCTGAGTCGTATATTAAGGATTTCTTTCAGAGATGTTGACACGTGCTGGGTATGAATTTGGGGTGTTTTTTGCACTTTTTGTGACTTTTGTAGGGTTTTGAGTACCTACTTGTGCTTTTTTTATGTTTCTTGGTTCACGTTTAGTAGTTTTTTGTATTATTGTTAGGGTTATTTTTTTTTTCGTTTTTGCATGTTAATTTATGAATTTCTCTTAAACACTTTTAGGCTTTTAACGTTGTTTTATGGACTTTTTTAAAACAACAAACTAGGCAAGTGTATTTCAGGTTTTTTTTCTTCAGTACAAGATTGTTGATTTGATAGGAAAACGAATAAACGAATTACTTTAAGTATTCAGGTTAAACAAATAAAAACGTGGAAAATTACACAAGAAAGTATTTTCCGACAGACGAAAGCTACCCAGGGAAATAATTGTCACAAAAGATCCAGACGTTTTGCAGTTGCTCCCTTTTATAGTGAGACGGAAACCCTAACCGCATCAGCCATTTTGTGCGAGAGAGCGTCTTAAACATGGCGACTGTAGCAATTGCGGAAGCCCATTTTTCTGACCGTATTTTTGACCAAAACATAAAAGATTTTATGTTAAAAATCATTTATATTTTATTAATAGGTATATGTGATAAAAGTTAAATTTTCTGGTCAAAACCAAAAAAAAAATTCATCCGGAAGCACTTCCATGGAAGAATACATTGATTCTTTGCAAATGTATTGATTCTCATTGAATCAAGATATTGCCACCTCAATTTTACAATTCTCTTAAAGCAAAAGGAGGATTTCAGCCATTTGCTGGCATTGATCGCTCTTCAAGATCCTCTGAACTCACCACACCCACATTCACCTTTATCTTTATCAACACCGCTGTTTTGTCTTAAGATTGTACGAGATTAATTTAACTTGAAGCTTGAAGGGAATTGAAAGAAAAGAAGGTTCGAATGTTGGCTATGTGTCTAACTGATGACCTCAACTTTACCGGCGTCGATTTCTTTTTTTTTAATTACATACATTCTTTAATCTTTATTTTTGCTCTTTTCTTTTCTCTATTTATTTTTTTTTCTCTCTTTATGTAAATTATTGGTAAAACTCTTTTTAATTACCTACATAATTTGTCATAATATCATAAATACTATTTTCAATTTTAAGTATGAATTCCTCTGGTGTTGGCAATGATTTGGTTTTGCGTTCAATGATTAGGGTGCTTTGCAGTCAATGTATGGGTTTTCAAGTTTGCCATATTAATGCTCAAAGCTTACGAAAAAAAATTGACGAGTTTAGATATGCGTTTGAAGGTTCTGGAGTTGATGCTATATGTGTTTCTGAAACTTGGTTTCCCATTAACTTTCCCAGCACCATGTTTCATTTAAATGGTTATAGACTTTTTAGGGCTGATCGAGGTGATAGAGGAGGTGGAGTTGCAATATATGTTCGTGATGGCATTACTTGCAGGATTAATTGTGCATCTAGCCCCGGTAGTCCAATAGAGTATATTTTTGTAGACATGATATGTGGGGAAGATAAGTTATTGATTGGTACAGTTTACAGACCCAATAGATTCGTTGATCTTTCACCTCTCGTATCTCTTATGGAGGAAATTGCTGTGATGTCAACTAAAATTGTTTTATGTGGGGATATTAATAGTAATCTGTTAGTAGAAAGCACGTTAGTTGACACAATGAGATCGTTTAATTTATCACCGGTAAATGAACATGAGCCTACTCATTTTACTAGTAGTTCAAGTTCACTACTTGATGTTATTTTTGTTAGTAACATGAATGATGTTCTGTTCTATGACCAACTTGTTGCTCCTGCCTTCTCAAAACATGATCTGATTTTTCTCACTTTTAATTTCAATATAATTCGACCCCCAACAATTTTCGAGTATAGAGATTTTAAAAATGTAAATTATTCTGCTCTTGAGCGAAATGTTTCGATGATTGATTGGGATAGACTTTACTCTATGCCTTCTCCCAACGATCAAGTAGAATTTTTTCAAACTAGCATTGAGTATCTATTTAACACGTATGTTCCCCTTAAACAAAAAATTTTAACACATCGGTCTCAACCATGGTTTACACCAGAAATTTCCTCTCTCATGTACCGTAGAAATCAAGCATACCTTCGTTGGAAAAGATATAGGTTAGAAGATCTTCACAGATCATACCGGTTACTTCGAAACCAAGTCGTTTGCAAGATACGCACTGAAAAATCAAAAGTTTTCAAAAATCGTCTTAATTTATCCATTAATGGTCGAAAACTGTGGAACAATCTACGTGATATCGGTATTGGTAAGCAAAAAAGTTCTAAGTGTAATGACATTGACATCAATGAGTTGAATAAACAATTTTTAACGTTGCCCTCTACATCTTCACTGGATCTGTATGAAGTATTTAACGAAGGTAATTCTTTAGCCTCCCAATCTGCTTTTGAGTTCTCTAGGATTGATTGTACTGAAGTGGTTGAAAGCTTTATGTTAGTTAAATCCAATGCAGTTGGAATTGATGGTATACACCCTGTTTTTATTAGAGCTTTACTACCACTTCTTTTGACTTATATTACACATTTGTTTAATACAGTACTAACAACCGGTATTTTTCCAACGATTTGGAAGCAAGCAAAGATAGTCCCCGTACCAAAATCATCGAATGGCAAGGATTTTCGTCCAATCTCTATACTTCCATTTCTTTCTAAGGTTTTAGAAAGGATTATGCAAAGACAAATAAATACATACCTAAGTAGAGTCGATTTACTGACACCTTTTCAGTCCGGTTTTCGTCCAAAACATAACTGTTTGACAGCGCTATTGAATGTGTCTGAAGACATTAGACTAGCTGTTGATGTCGATAATGTAAGTTTTTTGGTTCTTTTGGATTTTTCAAAAGCTTTTGACACTATCGAACACTCGATTCTCATACGTAAGCTTATTCATCAATTTAATTTTTCATCTTCTGCTGCTAATTTGCTTCATTCTTATCTAAGTGATAGAAAACAGGCTGTAAGTCTCTCCAAAAGGTTGTCTTCTTGTTTGCCGGTCTTGAAAGGTGTTCCTCAAGGATCAATATTGGGCCCGATTCTCTTCTCGCTTTATATAAATGAGTTGCCATCGATATTGAAATTTTCGCTTATACAAATGTATGCTGATGACGTGCAACTTTATTTGAGTAGTCCACTCGGTCTTATTGAAAATTGCGTTCATAACATAAATCAGGACCTTTTAAGTATCCATATTTGGTCCCAAAAAAATGGCCTGTTCTTAAATCCGTCGAAAACTAAATGCTTAGTTATCTCTAAAAAGTCTCTTGATCTTTCTTATTTCCCTCGCTTAATGCTCAATGATATCGTTATTGACTATGTGGAAACAGCTAAAAATCTTGGTGTCATTTTCAACAGATCTTTAACTTGGGAAAACCACATAAATTCAACTGTTGGTAAAGTGTACGGTGCTCTTAGGGTTCTTCAAGATTCCCAATACTTAACTCCCATTGAAACTCGAAAAATGTTAGCTAAGACTTTGATTATTCCACTCCTTACATATGGTTGTGAAATCTATTGTAACTGTGATGCTGAGAGTAGACGAAAGCTTACGGTTGCCTTCAACAACACAATAAGATACATCTACGGTCTTAAAAGATATGACCATATCTCCGAGTTTGCTTCTTCTCTATTCAACATGCAGTTTAAGTATTTTCTACAATATCGAACACTTCTTCTTCTCTTCAGTATTAAACAGACGCATCAACCACATAACCTTTATTACAGATTACAATTTCCTACTTCAAATAGATCAAACAAGCTTAACATCCCACGACATACATGCCTAACATCTGAGCGGCAATTCTTTGTCAACGCCATTCGCTTATGGAACTCTTTGCCAAGTGATATAAGAAGGCTTGGAAATGTTAAAATATTCCAGAGCAAACTCATTAACTACTTTTCTTTGCTTTAAATGTGCGGTTTTACCTTTAATAAATTTATAATTTAAACTTTGCAGTTAACTTAATTTCTATAGCGTCATTAATTTGTAAACTACTCAGTTTTCCCTTTTAACTTAATTTTAATTATTGTTTTAATTATTTTAATCTTGCTTTTGCTTTTGTATTCCAACTAATGTTAGCTTTTTTTTTTCTTACTTATGTATACATTATAAAGCTATCACTTTTTAATAAGATATTATATCTTAATGTGTATAGCATATCGATAAATTGAATAAACTAAACTAAACTAAACTAAAAGAGTTGGGAATTCTAATTATTTAAGTCTAAGTAACATAAGTGAAAATTTGCGTCATCAACAACCACTTTATTTGAACAATGTAAAATATCTTCATTTTGGAAGTGGCTTTGGCCATACGCATTTTCTTGTTAAGTAGTATTTTCGTTAAAATAACGACTCTATTCAATCTGTTCGGTTGGATAATTATTAGTATTATATGTTGGTTTCATGTTATGTACATAGCTTTTGTGTGTTATTTCTTAAGGGTTGGATACGATTTGAGTTTTGTCTATGGATATTGACATGGGTTCGGGTTACGGTTGAATTTTGGAACTATTTGATCTGAAATTTGGTATGTTCGAAATTGTGTTGCGAACATTACAGTTGTTTGAAATGTTAATGTTAGTTTTTGGAGTATATTTATTAAGAACTATTATCTACATATAAATCTATTAACACTATAATTATAAATGTTTGGTGTTTGATGTCTGTTAATATATGGGCTAGAAAGAGACGTGTTTGTATAGAAAGTCGCAAAAGATTTGGATACATTATTCGAATGTCTAAAACCTCTGCTTTTATGATTTTGTGTATTATGTGGGCGTATATGTAGAGGACATTAATTTCAGGGCCCCTGTTTGAACTGACAATTATTTTCATTTAAGAAACTGTACTGTCCGTGAAAACTTAATCGATTTTGTTCCTCTAAACATAATGATAAGGCTTCATTCAATTTTTTAGGCCTCATTGCACGTATGGTTGATCCCAGGGGATCCTTTTATCCACTAAAAAACGAATTAATATTTTCTAATAGAGCACTTTTTTGCCTTTACTACGGTTGGTTCTTTTTCATGCAATCCTACATCTATACTAATATTATAAATGCAAAAGTAACTCTGTCTGTCTGTTACTCAATCACGCCTAAACTACAGAACCAATTTGCATGAAATTTGGTATGGAGATATTTTGATACCCGAGAAAGGACATAGGCTACTTTTTACCCCGGGAGAATGATGCATTCCCATGGGAAAATTCTGGTGGGCCGATCGGTTTTACGCTAAACTACCCAACAGATTTAAATAAAATTTGTTAAGGAGATAGTAGTTTGAGACTTAAGAAAGGACATGAGTTACTTTTGACCTCGGGAAAACAACGCATTCCCATGGGAAAAATTACTTTCCGGGAAATCTGATCGCTTTCACTCCTAAATTACCAAATATTTGAATAATATTTGGATAAATTGGTATTACGGGAAACGCATTCCCAACCCTTCTCATAAGTTGAGATTGAAGGTTGGTGTTCCAGTCCTGTTAATGAGAAATTTTGGCGTATCAAAGTACACGGCTACAGATTACTCACCTAGGACGAAATAATATAAAAGCTATAATCATGACTGGAATAGCAAAGGAAAACATTTTTTAATTGCCCACATTCCGATAATTCCAACCGATTTGCCGTTTCAGTTTAAGGGAGTGCAGTTTCCTCTGAAAGCAGCATTTGCAAAAACAATAAATAAAGCTCTGGGGAAAACGCTGAAAGTTGCATATGTAAATTTGGAAAAAAAAACTGTTTTTGCCATGGACAATTATATGTAGCGTGCTCCGAGTCTCCAACCCACAAAATCTTTACGTTCTGGCCAAGGAAGGAAAAACAAAAAACGTCGTATATAAAAATTTATTGCAGTAACCTATCTTCTTCTTAAAATGTATTAACCCTAACCCAACCTACCTATGACAATCACACTTAGTATGGCCTCATCAAATCTCGGCACAATTCAAACATACGTACAAAAAGGTACAGCTCAGGTTTTTGTCATACTACTATCCAAAAAAACTATCTAATGCGGACGAAGTCGCGGGTAAAAGTTTGTTTCTTGCCAAATTTGGTGCAAATCTCTTATGAGACTGGTTTCATTTCCTTATCCGCATAATGGAGTACTAAATTGTTTTTTAAATTTCGTCCTAAGTTATGGACGTTCCATACATTTTTATTACATCATTTGCTGGGCCGACAACTTTATTGCGAATTGACCTTAAAATTTTGCTAGAGTAATTTGTTCCACTGATAACAAGCATGAAAGCAAGAATCTCTTCTATATTATTTATAAAATCGAAGAGCAAACGGGGATTACCATCGAAACTTAGAACATTTTTCACAGCATCTGGTATTTTAAGAGAGCTGCGCACTTCGAGAGCATTACTTATGGCTGCGTAACTGTTGAAACAAATAAATTGGTATGAACTGATTTCTTGCAAAGCCTTACGTATTTTTTTTTAGCTTTTTCTCTCGCTATGAAATAATATTCTTGTTCATATATTAGGAAATAACCAAGTACTTAAAACAATGACTTAGCGACATTAAACTAACATTACTCTGTTTCACTTTTAAATAAACGGTACTTCTTTCACTTTTATGGATGCAGGGGATCACCGACTGCGCCAGTTAGCTTTGCTAACTTATTTTCAACGGGAGCAATACAAAGAATAGAATTTATTTTTGTAAAAAAATAACTTTATTGTTGTACTTCGATCAAGCTTGATGAAATAGCAACTCCTCCAAAAGCTTTTATGTTGCTCAGCTTTAACAGTTAGGATCAGCTTAAATACTTATCATATACATAATAATAATAAAAAAATAAATTGGGTGGCGCAACAGTCCGTTGAGAACTAGGGCCTAGTGACTTACAACTCTCAACCATTCCTGTGTGCGAGTACTGTTTTCATTTTCATTTTTTTTTCATTTCATAATTTGAGAAAGCACTTTTCATGACAAGAATTACTCTTGGAGGATTTGTCAATTCCTCGCAAGAGGCAGTACCTGTGAAAAAAAAACTTTAAATGGCATAGGCAGTGATCGAACCCAAGAACTCGGGCATGACAGTCCAACGCACTTTTTTTCATTTTTTTAAATTCATTTTTATTACCTACTTCAATCTTTAACCTATCTTAAAGCTAGAAAAAAATTCATAAAACTAGCCTAATTAACCATTACTTGCAACTAACTTACTGGTCCTATAAGGACACTCTAAGTTAAACTATAACGCTTAATACTAATGCCTTTCGGCCCTCAGATCTATTTTACTTCAATTGAAATTAATTTATTTTTGTATTTATTAAAAAATTTGAAAAAAAAAAACTAAAATCAATATCCTTTTTTATTTTTACTTAAAAACTACTTAAAATTAGGTCCTTAATATAAAACTTACAACTAACTTAAACTACCTATTCTACCTATAAAATACTTAAACGGAGCAGAGCTCCTTCGGTTCAGAAGGGCTGTGTCCGAACGGGACCGAACTGATAGCGTGAAGCAGGAGAACCAGTTTTGGTGGCTTCAATAGGGACTTTATAGTGGGTAGGGTTTAGTTTTAAGTAGAATAGGCATGGTGGCACAAAAAAAAACAATAATTAAAAAAAAAAAAAATAAACAAAAAAAAAGGAAAACAAAAAATGTTAGATAGTTAGATTTGCTGCTGTGATTGTTCTACTTTTAAGTAGTTTATAGGTAGAATAGGTAGTTTAAGTTAGTTGTAAGTTTTATATTAAGGACCTAATTTTAAGTAGTTTTTAAGTACAAATAAAAATGGATATTAATTTTAGTTTTTTTTTTCAAATTTTCTAATAAATACAAAAATAAATAAATTTTAATTGAAGTAAAATAGATCTGAGGGCCGAAAGGCATTAGTATTAAGCGTTATAGTTTAACTTAGAGTGTCCTTATAGGACCAGTAAGTTAGTTGCAAGTTATGGTTAATTAGGCTAGTTTTCTGAATTTTTTTCTAGCTTGAAGATAGGTTAAAGATTGAAGTAGGTAATAAAAATGAATTTAAAAAAAAGAAAAAAAGTGCGTTGGACTGTCATGCCCGAGTTCCTGGGTTCGATCACTGCCTATGCCATTTAAAGTTTTTTTTTCACAGGTACTGCCACTTGCGAGGAATTGACAAATCCTCCAAGAGTAATTCTTGTCATGAAAAGTGCTTTCTCAAATTATGAAATGAAAAAAAAAATGAAAATGAAAACAGTACTAGCACACAGGAATGGTTGAGAGTTGTAAGTCACTAGGCCCTAGTTCTCAACGGACTGTTGCGCCACCCAATTTATTTTTTTATTATTATTATGTATATGATAAGTATTTAAGCTGATCCTAACTGTTAAAGCTGAGCAACATAAAAGCTTTTGGAGGAGTTGCTATTTCATCAAGCTTGACAACCATAAACGATCATCGGCCGTATGAGGGCCATGTAGCAAATTACCTTTACTCTGCGGTCCAGCCGACTGCTGCTGAAGGCTCCTTTGGCCCTGGTCAGAGCAGCATTTATATGTCTGTCGAAATATAAATACTGATCTAACCAGATACCGAGGTACTTCACTACACTTTTGCTCGTTAATTGCTACCCGTGAAGATCAACGATGACCATCTTGCGCCAATACTTGCACGCATCCCTCGTGGCCCTAGCCAACGGAGCCCAGAACAGAATTGTCTCCGACTTCTGGACATTTATTTTCAGCTTCCAGTCGTCGCAATATCGCTGAATCTTTTCGAAACCACGCTGCAAGAGTATTCTAATAACCTCAATCTTTCGGGCCGTTCTGTAAGCAATTAGATCGTCGGCGTACGCAATTACCTTTGTAAGACTACCTATCAGATCGCTGGTGTAAATACTAAAGATAATTGGCGAATTCACCGCTCTCTTTTAATTAGTAGAATTGTTGTGGTACATTGGCACTTTTGACAACAAACTTTCTACCGTTAAGCATATCATAAAGTATATACAACAATGGTTTGCTTATGCCAAGCCTGCTCAGTTTAAGGTAAAGATCCTCCAACCATACGGTGTCAAAGGCCTTTCCCAAATCAACCAGAACATTAAACGAGTTTAGACGCAGCATGAATTGTGTCACGACCCGCCTTGAACTGTTTATCCGGAGTTATTTTGTTGTCCGCAGCCCACTTAGTCAGAGCCCTATTGATGATCTTTTCGAAAACTTTGCTGATGCTCGGAAGAAGACTTATCGACCGAAGATTTAACGGGTTGGAGTTGTCCTTTGCCTTTTTTGGGAGAGGATGAACCACAGCGGTCTTCCAATGCACTGGATAATATGCATTATTCATTGCATTATTGAAGAGTGTGGTGTAAATGTCAATTGCCTAGATCGGTAAATGTCTTAGTACAGCGTTGGATATACCATCGACACCTGCTGACTTTTTGTTTTTTATTGAATTGAAGATGAACTGAAGCTCAATCTTCGTCTTTAAGAAGTTCTCCTTAATCAACAGATTGATATTTTTTATTGACGACTTCAGTGTCCTAACCTCCAAGTCGTGTGGGTCTGTAAGTCGTCTGTACAAGTTTTTGAGTCTTGTCAGTAAGCCACTTTTGTACCTATGTAGTGGGTCAATAGTCGTGTTTCTGTAGGCGTCCATTGGTCCCATTCCTTGTATTTTGGTATTGTCCGTTCCATCGTTCGTATTATTGTTTCGTCCATCTGTTGTAAATGTTGGTCAAATTCTGTATTTGTCAGGTTTCTGTTGTTTGGTGGGGCTATGTCACTTGAACGAAGTTCTCTCGCTAAGGCGGTGGTGAAACGAGGCCAGCGCATCTTACTGTAATTGTAAGAATGCGTTGCAACGTGTTCCTCTAACTCCACGCGTTCGTTCGGAATCTGCATTACAGCAGCCAGTCCGCAGTGATCACTGTCGTACTCGACTGTCTGTAAGCAGTTTCGAGGGTGATTACCCACTTGTCTGTAACTGTCAGTCTGGTGTCGTACAGCACAAGATCCAGAAAGGAGCCGCTTCTTGGATACGATGGCCTTTCAGTAGCCATCAGGTCGACGCCATATTCAACACTATAAAGATTCATCAAATTAAAAAGATGGTTAACTCTGGGATTACTATGTTGATTTCCCCAATATTCATGTTGTGCGTTCAAATCACCGACCAAGATGAAAAAGTTTTCTTCCAAGCTCAGTTTAAGTTCCCTTATAAGAATTTCGAGTTCTGAAGCAAAGTAAGTAACATGCGGAACTCCAGCCGCATAAGCAGCAATCACATATATACATACGCTTCCCTTGAGTGAGAGAGATGCATACAACGGAAACTTCTAGCGTCTTGAGTTTTCGCAATTCATTGTTGTATATGACTTTATAATTAATGACTTTTCGTATAAAGAGAGCGACGCCACCCCCTTGAGTGGAGTCGGGCCGGGATTTTCTTACGATATTGTAATTTTTATGAGTCAATTTGTGTTTTTGGTTTAGCTTGGCTTCGCCAGCCATAAACACATCGTAGTCTTTCAACAATGGGAACATATTGGCTCTTCGTTCAATCCTAATCAGTGAATTTACATTCACAGCTAGGACATTTAGGCGAGTCTCCGGCAGCGCGCCTCTTTGGTCTAAATT
Organism: Eupeodes luniger; assembly: GCA_951509635.1. Classification (NCBI taxonomy): domain Eukaryota; kingdom Metazoa; phylum Arthropoda; class Insecta; order Diptera; family Syrphidae; genus Eupeodes; species Eupeodes luniger. The sequence goes on from OX608073.1 coordinate 218,298,694, forward strand.
GCTCCAAGCAACAAAGAGTAGAGATGATCTAACCTTTTGCCTTGCTCCTTTATCTGACTTTGCAGCCCTGTTAGTTGACCTTGAATGCTCAACAACAAGGCTACAATATCAGGCTGCACCTCTGGTACCTTAGGCACAGGGACCTTTGGGGCAACCGTTGGTGGAGTCTATCTCGTGTTCCCATTCCCTGACACCATTTGGGCGTAAGAGAATTTGGGATCCACGAATTTTTGTATTGAAGCCTATCGAAATTGTAAAATCTCGTCGTGCCTTTTTAATATATCCCAGTGTATGGCTTGATAGTCGAGGCATTTGATTTCCCTCAGACTCTCAAAACTACTTTTGGGCGATAATGTTACGAGGAACATTGGCAGCCTGCAACCCCGTCGCCTGGACTTCACCGTAGTAAATGGCTTGACCCCGATGAAATCGAGATCGTAGATGGCTTTTTGGTGGAGCTCAGCTAAGAGCGCCTCCGGTTCCGTGCAGGAACTTTTGCCCTTCAGAGGCGTGAAGCTGAAGAACTCAGCGGTGGCCTGCTTAAGCACTTCTTTAAGTAACTTGTGTACCGAATACCGCTTTTATTTTTCATTTAATATGTTAATGACAAAATTGCCCTTAGTGGCCGACTTACATACCTCTTTTAAGTCCTGTAGGTCAACCCGGTAGGTCCTAATTTGTGGCACCTTCTCCTTCTTGGGCTGTGGTTGTTTCAGGTGTTGCTGTTGCTGCTGCTGCTTCTGTTGCTGTTTCCGCTGCAGCTGCCTTTTGTTGTATCTGTTTTTGTTGCTGTTGCTTGGCCTTAGTCGAAGTCAATGGGTCCTCAGACATTGGGCCTGTCACTGGTAGTGAAGCCTTCATTTTTTGCTCAGCTCCAGTGATTTTGGTTGGCTTTGGCTGTTGTTGTTGCTGCTGCGGTTTTGATTGTTGTTTTTGTTTTCTTGTTTCCGGCTTTTTTTGTTTTGCCTGTTGCTGCTGTTGTTCTTGTTGCAGCCGTTGTGATGTTTTTTCCTCCTTCTCAGCTGCCTCATTTTGTCGGCGGGCTTCAATTTTCCTTTTCAAGGTACTGAGAAGGGGCTCCATTTCCTCCTTCAGCTTTTTTAGCTGGGCCTCATAGGCATCTATTTGCTGCTTTTTTGTTTGCAGCGCTTGGGTCAGCTCCACTTCATCTACTTCGTTGTCGTTGGGAGCATAAGGCACCTCCATCTCCTTTTCTTTAGGCTGCTCTGTCTCCGCTAGGTACCTATTTTTATTTTAAGGTGACCTGTAGCGTCCTTCTCCACCCTCGGAGACGTAATCGATTTCTCCTTCTGACGACTCACTTTGTGACGTCATCCCTTCTTTATTTTTTTGCTGCACCTCCTCCCGCATCAATCCGCACTTACCAGCATTGTTCCTTTCGACAAGATTAGGCGTATGCCTCTTCCTCTTAGCATTTGTTGTCGAGCTATCAGACTGGTGGCCTGATGATGTTGCGGTGAAGTGGAGTACCGTTTATGGCACCACTTTAGCATCACCTGATGAATTGGCAGAGGCATAGACACACCATATAAAGACCGGAATCTTTCGAACGTTTTACCCTCCAACGCCCATTTGTTTACATTGTTGTATTTGCAATTTTGACATTACGTCCGTTTTGAAATGTGAAATCCAACAACAATTCGATGCGGTGTATTTACTTGTTTGACAGATGTTTTTTTTTTAATTAAATTTTAGTTGTCAATGACGCACGTTGTTTTGTTTTTTTGAAATTAGTCACGATTCACAGAACCAAATACATTTTGTGTGTTTTTATTTAATAATTCATAGTATTTGATTCAATAATTATTATTTTTAGTATAACTTAATATTAAATAATCTTAAAATCTTTTGTACTTACTATCCGTAAATAGAATTACTTTAAAAATGCAGGATCCAAATGAAGATACCGAATGGAATGATTTCCTCCGTGCAAAAGGTATCCTTTCACCCAAACAAAAAGAAGCTGAAATCACCTAAGATCAAATTGTCTCCATGCTCAAGAATGCCATTGAGAAGCGAACTGGTGGCGAGAAGCAGAAAAATATCGAAGACATGAACATGGACAAACTTGAAGACGAAAGTGTTCTCGAGGAAAATCGTCGCAAACGAATGGCAGAGATGTGGGCATTCGCAGAAAAGGCTCTTTTCGGCCCAGTGCAGTGAAGGCAATCTCCGGACAAGATTACGTCAACGAAGTGACCAAAGCTGGAGAAGGTATCTGTGTTGTTCTGCATTTGTACGCAAATGGTGTGCGTACAAATGCAGAACAACACACTGACCCAACATGAATTCCAATTCATCGGTGGTCAATTTTTCACCACAAAGCTCCAAGGCACCAATGAATTGCTTTCTCATTTGGCCTTCAAAATAGATAAACACTGTTGGCAGGTTCTTCTCTGGGAAATTTGGGATGCAGGTGGTGGCTATCGACCGCAGGAACTTAATTTTATGGCCAACTGTTGCATATGGTATGAGCAAACAGAGCGGCACACCATTTGCGTACAAATGCAGAACAACACAGATACCTTCTCCAGCTTTGGTCACTTCGTTGACGTAATCTTGTCCGGAGATTGCCTTCACTGCACTGGGCCGAAAAGAGCCTTTTCTGCGAATGCCCACATCTCTGCCATTCGTTTGCGACGATTTTCCTCGAGAACACTTTCGTCTTCAAGTTTGTCCATGTTCATGTCTTCGATATTTTTCTGCTTCTCGCCACCAGTTCGCTTCTCAATGGCATTCTTGAGCATGGAGACAATTTGATCTTAGGTGATTTCAGCTTCTTTTTGTTTGGGTGAAAGGATACCTTTTGCACGTAGGAAATCATTCCATTCGGTATCTTCATTTGGATCCTGCATTTTTAAAGTAATTCTATTTACGGATAGTAAGTACAAAAGATTTTAAGATTATTTAATATTAAGTTATACTAAAAATAATAATTATTGAATCAAATACTATGAATTATTAAATAAAAACACACAAAATGTATTTGGTTCTGTGAATCGTGACTAATTTCAAAAAAACAAAACAACGTGCGTCATTGACAACTAAAATTTAATTAAAAAAAAAACATCTGTCAAACAAGTAAATACACCGCATCGAATTGTTGTTGGATTTCACATTTCAAAACGGACGTAATGTCAAAATTACAAATACAACAATGTAAACAAATGGGCGTTGGAGGGTAAAACGTTCGAAAGATTCCGGTCTTTATATGGTGTGTCTATGCCTCTGCCAATTCATCAGGTGATGCTAAAGTGGTGCCATAAACGGTACTCCACTTCACCGCAACATCATCAGGCCACCAGTCTGATAGCTCGACAACAAATGCTAAGAGGAAGAGGCATACGCCTAATCTTGTCGAAAGGAACAATGCTGGTAAGTGCGGATTGATGCGGGAGGAGGTGCAGCAAAAAAATAAAGAAGGGATGACGTCACAAAGTGAGTCGTCAGAAGGAGAAATCGATTACGTCTCCGAGGGTGGAGAAGGACGCTACAGGTCGCCTTAAAATAAAAATAGGTACCTAGCGGAGACAGAGCAGCCTAACGAAAAGGAGATGGAGGTGCCTTATGCTCCCAACGACAACGAAGTAGATGAAGTGGAGCTGACCCAAGCGCTGCAAACAAAAAAGCAGCAAATAGATGCCTATGAGGCCCAGCTAAAAAAGCTGAAGGAGGAAATGGAGCCCCTTCTCAGTACCTTGAAAAGGAAAATTGAAGCCCGCCGACAAAATGAGGCAGCTGAGAAGGAGGAAAAAACATCACAACGGCTGCAACAAGAACAACAGCAGCAACAGGCAAAACAAAAAAAGCCGGAAACAAGAAAACAAAAACAACAATCAAAACCGCAGCAGCAACAACAACAGCCAAAGCCCGCTACCAAAATCACTGGAGCTGAGCAAAAAATGAAGGCTTCACTACCAGTGACAGGCCCAATGTCTGAGGACCCATTGACTTCGGCTAAGGCCAAGCAACAGCAACAAAAACAGATACAACAAAAGGCAGCTGCAGCGGAAACAGCAACAGAAGCAGCAGCAGCAACAGCAACACCTGAAACAACCACAGCCCAAGAAGGAGAAGGCTGCAAAATATCGGCAAAGTTGAGGGCAACCATGGTCTCATCAGCCACAGGTGTACCTAGCCTTTATTTTGCAAAAGCAACAAAAGCAGGTGATCGAGTTCGAGAACGAGTTCTTTCGACAAGGTCGAAAATGTCGGCGGATGAGCCGAAGAAGTATGAGGTAAGGCGGACCCTTACTTAAACAACAACAACAACAACAACATATTTGCATTTTAACGTTTTAATTAGTAACGTAGATTTTCTTAATCACTTATGTATGTACAAAATGGGTTTTTAACGCCGCGTTTTAAAGTCGCTTAACTTCGCTTAACTTATTTCCAAAAATTGTTTGAACAAACTCACACCTCGAATCTCGATAGTAATATTAATAGTATTAGGAAAATGCCCCGTTGAGACTTCTTCTCGATTTTTGTTTTTCTTTGAACTTTCTCGAAAAATAAGAATAGTTGGGAAGGGGTCTGAACTCGCCATTATGTTTCGGCAAGTTTTGGAAACTCATCCAACAACTTGTCGAAACCGTGATTGTGTGTGTGAAAGCAAAGTTTCGCTGAGAGTCAACAACGGTGGCTTTCCTGATGAGCGTAAAGCTTCCAGGAAGCCGCGATACCATGACCGACAATCACGAAAACGGATGCTTGTGTTGGATGAATGTGTGTGTGACTGGAATGGACGAGGGAGGAAAACATAGTTGGGAATTAGCTTGGAAGGCGCTCTTGAAAGAGCCTTACAAGCGATAAGTTGAAAACATAGGAAAAGTGTTCGAGGAAGTTTGATAAGAGGAAAGGAAATCGAGAAGGAAAAGATTGAGGAAATCAAGGAAAATAAACAGAAAATTGGAGATTCGAGGATCGAGGTTCGAGGTGTGACGATTTTGAGAGGAGGAAAATAGGAGAAAGAAAATAAAAGATAAGTAGCGACTTTTGTTTTGTTCTTTGTTCTTTTGTTCGGTACGCGTCCGGTGTTAAAATTCCATTTTCCTTTGCCATTTAAATTTGTTTCTTTTTTTAACTTTTATTTGGAAAACATTTTGGGTTTTAGTCCAGAGATCTTCAATCCCACGGTTTTCCAAAGAATAAATATTAAATTTAAAAATCAAACGGTCGTTGTGTTATCTTTTTAATCGCTTCACTCATCACAAAGTTTTGGAATTTTCTTTTTCGGTTTTTTTTTTTTAAATTCCTGGCGCCCATTTTTATTGCAACGTACCCCACTGTAGGTACTTGCAATAAAATATTTACAAATTGTAACAATTTGATTAATTTTATAAAACGATCAATATGTTACAATTTATACAAAATTCTTCCAAATAGAACCCAGCCCAGCTGAGCAGCCGCGAGTTAATACCACATCACGTTCAACGTATAAAAATAGAATCCAGAATCGTTAAGATCACCAAAATGAACCAACGCCCTAAAAAGTGACTCATATTCCAAAATATAATATACACCAATGGAAAAATACCAGACAAGCCAAACGATCAAATATCAATTAGTACAATACAATATACAAGGACAATAAAGTATTAATACACAAAATCATCAATGGAAAAATACCAGAGTCCAGACAAGCCAAACTATTAAATATCAATTAGTAAGAACACATCCTTGGATAACAGATGTTTTTATTTGTCAAATAGTATAAATAGGAATATCATAGCAAACCAAAGGACACTTCTTTTAAGTCAGTGAATAAGTTCACAACACATATTTTTTAAGTCAATTTAGAACCTTAAGACGTTGTGACCATTTATATAACTAGATTAAGTTTGAATAAATTAAATAAAGTTTTTTTTATCAAAATTAAGTGTGACATAAATTAATTGGGGGCTCAACCGGGATAGCTTTACAAAGCTATTTAACGTAAATATAAATTGAAAAATAATAAAGTAAATTTAACGTAAGATCAGTGAGTGCTATCAAGTGCCAGAAATATGTTCTTCAAGTAATACAAATGAACAATTGTATGAAGACGTATTTAGTGGTCAGTGAACATCAAGAAATCTGAATATAAAAGTAAGATAGTGTTAACAATACATCACAGACAATAAAGTATCGAACATTGTATCGAGAAAAATTGAAGAAACGAAATAGTGAGTCATCACGAAAATATTTCATTTCAACCAACCCCAAAAGAAGATAGAGAAAGATAATTCTACACCAAAGAATCCCAGAGAGGTACAGTGCGGAATTGCAGACAAAGAATCCCAGAGCGGTATTGCAGTTTTAAGTAAGAATTATATTATATACATATATTAAGTATGATAGATTATATAAAAAGGTGTTATGAATAGATTAACCAAATATAAAGAATCATCTAAAAGTAAACTTAAGTTACAAAATGTTAAAGAAGATCAAGATAATTTTGAATTGCAAGAGTTAAGTAAAATTAAATTAAATTTTGAGAAATCGGAAATAAGTGAATTAGTAATCATGGAAGTTTTACAATCACAAATAGCTGATTTAACAGTAAAATTAGATAGTCTCATGACTGGAAAACCTGCAATCAAAGAATTCCAAACAGAAGAAATTAAACCAGAAATTATAGATACAATGAGTTTAGATGTAATGAAGTCGGTGCCGACTTTTACAGGCGACGCCCAAAAATATGTTTCATGGAGACAAGCTATTGGTCATGCTATGAAGATATATAAAAAAGATAGTGTACAGTACTTTTCAGCACTAGTAATACTTCGAAATAAGTGTAAAGAACAAGCAAATGACATTTTAACTAATCACGGTACGGTATTAAATTACGAAGCAATTTTAGCAAGGTTAGACTTTGCATACTCGGACTAACGTCCAATACATGTTTTAGAACAGGAAATGAGTATTTTAAGACAAGGTAAAAATTCCTTAATGGAATATTATAATATAATAAATCAAAAACTCACAGCGTTAATTAACAAAACTATCATGACGCACGGTGACGGTAAAGCAATCACAAACGAATTATGTGAAAAATATAGAAGAGATGGACTTAGAGTTTTTATATCGGGACTGAACGGTCAGCTCTCAAACATACTCTTTAGTATATGTCCGGATAATCTTCCAAGTGCACCAGCAAAAGCACAGGAATTAGAAAGCAATAATAATAGAGCATTATTTGCTTACAGATATGAATGTCCAACTACTGGGAATAAAAATGAAACATTGAGGTTTTCACATAAAGATAAACCTATTCATAAAGATAATAATGTCTTCAGAAGAGATAATTTAGCTCCTCAATACAAACAAAACTCAAATCAGTTTGAACGAATGCAATGTAGTACGATCAATCAGCAGATACCAAATACAAACGAACAAAGAAATACATATCAAAATGCTAATAATAGGAATTACTTATCCTATAATAACCAAAACAGGTACAGTAACCCATTCAAACAAAGCAGACCAGTTTTTAAAAGAGAGAGGGAACGAAGTGTTCAAGCAAAAACACTCTATATGAAGATATAAATCTTTCGTACGTATCACCCTCCAAAACCCATTTGTTTACATTGTTGTATTTGTACTGTGGACGAATTCAACGAGAAAAATTGACGTGTTTTCACGCATACATAGACACAATTCCTATGTTTTTAGGGGAAATTTCATGAATTAGAGGAGAAATTACACGCACACTAAGAAATACTTTATGAGGCCAGTTTCCGGTTTAGCTTGTAGGCAAACCAATATGGCTACCGAGGATTTATATCTTTACTGGAGTGTTTTTGTGTTCAAGTATCAGGGCAAGCCACACCCAATAAAGTTGAAAGAATCAGTAATTTGAACGAGAAGAATGAGATAGGTAGTCAGACCGGTTTACCATACTTATACAGAAAGATAGGCAACAAAAATATAAGAATTTTGTTAGATACAGGCGCAACAAGCATTTATTGTCGACCAGGGCTACTCAGTAAAAGAAAAGAATTAGTCGCAAAGAAACAGGCAACGGCAGTGAACGGAGCAGTAATAATTGAATTTTATTACGAAGTTGAAATATTTAATAAAACAGTGATAGTGTATAAATTAAATAATTTCGGTTACGATATATTAATCGGTAACAAATTCTTAAGAGCTAACAAAGCAGTTATTGATCTTCACAATAATAATATAAAGGTAAATAATGAAGAAGAAAGAATTTATTTTGACGAAGAAGTCATAAATAATATAATTATGAACAAAAGTGAGAATTTAGAAGATTTGAGAAAATGTCTCAGTGAACAGATTAAAGTGGAACATAAAAATATAAATATAAACCTGCCATTCAGAACAGATATAGTTGCTGAAATAAATACAGTAGAATACAAAACAATATGGACAAAACAATATCCATATCCTCACAGTGCAAATGAATTCATAAATAAAGAAGTAAAAAAATTAATAGAATCAGGAATAATTAGAGAAAGCAAAAGTGCTTATAATAGTCCAGTATGGGTAGTGCGCAAAAAAGGATTTAACGAAGACAATACACCAAAAATGAGAATGGTGATCGATTTCAAAAAATTAAACGAAAATACAGTTGTGGATAAATATCCAATACCAGACACAAATGTCATATTAAGCAATTTAGGGAAAGCAAAAATATTTTCTAATATAGATTTGGAAAGTGGTTTCCACCAAATAAAAATGAAAGATTCAGACATAAAAATACAAGTTTCAGTGTCAATAATGGCAAATATGAATATTTGCGAATGCCATTCGGGCTAAGTTTTTAGGATATGTAGTTACACAAAACATAATAAAAACAGATGATGAAAAGGTAAAAACAATTAAACAATACCCTTTACCAGAAAATCTTAGACAACTTAGATCATTCCTAGGTATGACAGGATATTATCGCAAATTTATTAAGAATTATGCACAAATAGCAAAACCATTAACAAAGCATTTACAGAATGAAAATGGTCAAGTATCAACATACTTAGCAAAGAAAACTAAAATAAATTTAGATAAAGAAGCAATTGAAGCTTTTGAAATATTAAAAAATAATCTAATAAAAGAAGTTGAATTAAATCAACCAGATTTCAATAAGAAATTCGTCTTAACAACAGACGCCTCAGACGACGCTGTAGGAGCAGTTCTTTCACAGAACGGAAAACCAATAACATTTATTAGCAAAACATTGCAAAAATCAGAACGCAGTTATGCGGCAAACGAAAAAGAACTATACGCAATAGTATATGCTTTAAACAATTTGATAAACTATTTATATGGTGTAAAAGATTTTGAAATACATACAGATCAGATCACCAACCATTAACGTTTTCATGCTAAAAGAAAAATCCGAATGCCAAAATAAAGAGATGGTATTCAATAATAGAAGAATATGGCCCTAAAATAATTTACAAACCAGGAGTAACCAATGTAGTGGCAGATGCATTAAGTAGACAGAATTTAAATATGTTAGAAGATAACAATACACAACATAGTGCAGAAAGTAGCGAAGAATATTCGGAAAAACTAAGTAAATGTGTGAATAAATTCAAACAGCAAATAATATTTGAACAATCTGAAACAGAATCTGATGAAATAATAAATGTTTTTAACAACAAAAGAATAATGATTTACTTTAGGAATAATGAAAATATAGTCAATATTTAAAAAAAATATATAACCCCAGGAACAATAGGAATTTATGGAAAGACAGAAGAAATTTATCAAGTAAGAGATAAATTGAAGGAATTTAATAATAAATTCACAGAATGCGAATTTTTAATACAAAATATAATAAGGGTATTCATGCAAACACAGAAAACCCATAGAAACCTTAAAAACTGTAGAATTTTCTATCGGTAGAAATCAACTGTCAAAATTTGTATGGGAAAAATATTCTGCAAAATATAGAATTTTATCTCTCAAATTTGAAGCAGAAATCGTAGAAAAAAAAACGGATAAATTTTGTGTTTGTTTCTAACGTTTCCGCAAATATTTTTAATGGGGTGTTCATGTAAACCCTTTGCGGAAATTTATATTTTTCTACAAAGTAGAAAATTATATCGTTACATGAATACCCTTAATAAATACAAAAGATCAAGTAGAAATCGTAGAACAGACACACATAAGAGCACATAGAAATGCTAAAGAAAATACTAAACAAATAGAGAAAAATTACTATTGGCCGACAATTAGGCGAGATTTTGAAGAATATGTTAGATTTTGCGACATATGCAATATAAATAAATACGATCGCAAACCACATAAGGAAAAGATTGGTGAGGCACCAATTTCAAAAGAGGAAGGGGAAATGCTACACATAGACATCTTCTACATAGATACAAATTTATATTTAACGTGCATCGATAAATTTAGTAAGTATGCAAGCATCCTGGAATTGAAAGACAAAACTAATTTAAAGGAAAAAGTATTAGAGATACTACAGATATATCCAAAGTGTAAAAAATAGTTATGGATAATGAAACAAGTTTTAAATCACCAGTATTCCAGTCTTTAATGAAAAGAAATAATTTAGAAATATTTTATACAGACCCTTGTCACAGTAAGACAAACGGACAGATAGAAAGATTCCATTCCACTTTACAGGAAATAATAAATAAATAAATAAAAATAGGGAAAGAAGTAATTATTAAAAAACTAAAAAATAAACAAGAAAAAATGTTAGAAGTTCATAATAAAGGAAGGAGAGAAATTCAAGTTGAAGAAAACCAAATAGGTTATAAAGAGGTAGATAAAAGAAATAAAATGGAACCTAAATTTCAAAATATTATTATAAAAGAAGACTTACATATAGGTCATGCAGTTAAAACTCACTTAGGTAGAATTATTCATAAAGATAATTTAAAAATAAAACCTAAACGTAAAACTAATCAATCTCCTTATTACAGGAATTCAAAATGAATACAATCATAATAATAATGATTATCACTGCAACACTAAGTAAAGCAGAAGTAGAAATAGTAAATTATAGCTAAGAAGAATACATCCTAATAGAAGATGATTGGAATTATAGTTTTCCGTCGGCTTTTTGGTCACTATAGTTTTAGCAATGAAACAATTGCGTTACATTAACTTTCCCAACGTTTCGGCAGGGGTTGCTGCCTTCCTCAGGGGAACTTTATTAACACAAAAATATACAAAAAAATTTAGTTAAATAAATGGGATACAATTACAATACAGTTTACTCACTCAAGAAAGATTAAAAAAAAAACAAAATTTAATATTAATTACATTAATTAATATGAATTAAATATAAAATTATAAATGTAGTTAGCACTTCGAAGAGTGAAGTTAAGTCAAAATTAAATAAAGCACAATTTACATTTAAGAACAAAGAAGAGAGCAATATACAGCAGAAATGTTTTGTGTGTCTTGTTTTCGGTTCATGTTGTTTTTGTTATTGAGAATATGTAATGTTTCTAACGTGTATCGTTTCGAAACATGTTTCTCTGTCTGTAGAACTTCCACGCCTTCAAAAGTTGGAGAATGACCGCTTTCAATGCAGTGACTGGCCAGGGCTGTCTTCCAGAATTTTTTAATTTTATGTCGGACTTATGATTCGAGATGCGTTGTCTAAGAAGTTGTTTAGTGGTCCCAATGTAACACAGGTTGCACAGTTCATTTGATTTACCATTGCAGTTAATTTTGTAGATTACGTCTGTTTGTTTGTCCTTATCCGGTTTCATCTTGAGTTTAGTAAAACATTGGTCAAGTGTTTTGTTTGATTTAAAAGCAAGGCGAACCTCTGTCAATTTTTTGGAAATCGATTTTTTGAAGTTGTTAGATAAAGTTGGGACGTAAACCATGGTTTTGTGGTGCGTTCTAACGGGTTCATCAATATTTTGTCGTGGAATATGCATTTTGTGTTTTAAAAGGAGGCTTCGAATTATGGTAGAAGGATAACCATTATCACTTAAAATTTTGATGACTTTTTTTTTAAGAAACAAAAACAAGTTCACAAAAAGATTTATAACAAAAAACAACAATCAAATACACAAAAAATAGACGCACTCAAATCATCGCTATGGAAAGAATTTAACATTCAATTACATGAAAAATGGTTTGAAAATCGTACATACATTCAATTTCCCTTAGAGGTTAGATGGCTTTTATCACTTGGGAAAAAATTCACACTTCCAATTGATAAACAAAGTTTTCCTCTTTTTAAATTCATAGCTGATGGAGAAAAAGTAATTCGAGGCATACAAGACGAAAGAGAACAAGAACTCATGAGAGCACAATACAGCAACATGTTACACTCGTTCATACGTCATCATAAAAATGATAGATTTGCTAAATATGTATTGTATGTAAACAAATTAACAATTAATTTCCTTAAACAGCACAAGAATATCGTCATTGTACCAGCTGATAAAGGTAACGTCACAGTCGCTATGAAACGTAAAGATTATGAAGATAAGATGGTTGAATTATTGTCTGACCGCAAAACCTACAGAACAATAAGGAATAATCCAACAACAACACTTCAAACGCGAAACAATGACATAGTCAAATGGCTGAAAAACAACAATTGCATTGACGATAGAGAGAAAGCAAATATGACCACTTACACCGCCCAGCTCCCATCCATTTACGGACTGCCAAAAATTCATAAAACAGACATGCCACTACGACCGATTACGTCATCCATGAATGTACCATGCTATGAGCTATCTAAGTATGTTGGAAAAATTTTACAGTGCGTGACAACAAATTCAAGCTACTCTATAAAAAATTCGTTTGAATTTGTTGAAAAAGCAAAGAATGTAAAACTAAGTTCAAATGATGTTTTAGTCTCGTTTGATGCAGTTTCATTGTTTACTAACATCCCCGTTCAACTGGCTATCACCATTGCCAAGAAGAAATGGGACATAATAAATAAAAGCACAAAGATCGCACAAAACAAATTTATTGAGATACTAGACTTTTGTCTTAAAGAAAACAATTTTCTTCAATACAAAGACACTATATACAAACAAATTTTTGGGATGCCAATGGGCAACCCACTATCTCCGACTATTGCAGATCTGGTTTTGGACCACGTTTTAGACGAATGTTTAAACAACATTGAAGAAAAACCTGTGTTCATAGCAAAATATGTTGATGTCATATTTGCAATAATAGATAAAAGAAACATAGACAAAGTACTAAAAATTCTAAACGGATTCCACCCAAAAATTCAATTCACAATTGAAAATGAGTTCAACAAAACAATATCGTTCTTAGATGTAAAAATATACCGTGAAGAAAATTGTTTGCTTTTCGACTGGTATCAAAAACCAACAGCATCTGGAAGACTAATTAATTTCCGATCAAACCAAGCAAGGCATATCATCATTAATACTGCGTCCAACCTCGTGAATAAAATTTTCAAAATAAGTGATGTACGATTCCACGTCGCCAACGAGTCATCAAAATTTTAAGTGATAATGGTTATCCTTCTACCATAATTCGAAGCCTCCTTTTAAAACACAAAATGCATATTCCACGACAAAATATTGATGAACCCGTTAGAACGCACCACAAAACCATGGTTTACGTCCCAACTTTATCTAACAACTTCAAAAAATCGATTTCCAAAAAATTGACAGAGGTTCGCCTTGCTTATAAATCAAACAAAACACTTGACCAATGTTTTACTAAACTCAAGACGAAACCGGATAAGGACAAACAAACAGACGTAATCTACAAAATTAACCGCAATGGTAAATCAAATGAACTGTGCAACCTGTGTTACATTGGGACCACTAAACAACTTCTTAGACAACGCATCTCGAATCATAAGTCCGACATAAAATTAAAAAATTCTGAGAAGACAGCCCTGGCCAGTCACTGCATTGAAAGCGGTCATTCTCCAAACTTTGAAGGCGTGGAAGTTCTACAGACGGAGAAACATGTTTCGAAACGATACACGTTAGAAACATTACATATTCTCAATAACAAAAACAACATGAACCGAAAACAAGACACACAAAACATTTCTGCTGTATATTGCTCTCTTCTTTGTTCTTAAATGTAAATTGTGCTTTATTTAATTTTGACTTAACTTCACTCTTCGAAGTGCTAACTGTATTTATAATTTTATTTTTAATTCATATTAATTAATGTAATTAATATTAAATTTTGTTTTTTTTTTTTTTTTAAATCTTTCTTGAGTGAGTAAACTGTATTGTAATTGTATCCCATTTATCTAACTAAAATTATCTGTATATTTTTGTGTTAATAAAGTTCCCCTGAGGAAGGCAGCAACCCCTGCCGAAACGTTGGGAAAGTTAATGTAACGTAATTGTTTCATTGCTAAAACTATAGTGACCAAAAAGCCGACGGAAAACTATAATTCCAATAATCAAAATAAGTACACAAATTGGTCAATAAATCAACTCAACTAATAGAAGATGGAGACACAATAATAACTCAAGGAACAAATAATATATTCCATATAACTAACCTAACAATAATAGAAAGTGTACTTAAGCAAAGCGATGAGGCGGTACAAAATGATATAAATTATTACACAAAAAACGAATAAGCATTATGCAGAAATTGAGATAGTTAATAATTTACTTGAACAGCTCAAAGAGCATTATTCTAGAACTAAACGTTCATTAAATTTTATAGGTACAGTTTGGAAATTCATTGCCGGAACTCCAGATCATTATGATGAAGAAATTTTAGAAGAGAAAATAAATGATTTGGTTAAAAATAATAATCAACAAATGATTACTAATTCAAAAATGTTTAAAGTAATAAAAGATTTTGTCTATACTGAAAAAGATAAAATAATTAAAAGTAATAAGTTATGAACTACAAAATATAATAAATACATTAACTTTTGCAAAGCTAGGAAAATTAAATCCAGCAATTTTAAGTAACAAAGATATTAAAGAAATACTAAAACATGAGAATAGTACTTTTTCAGTTACAGATCTAATTGATGTAAGTAAATTTAAAATATATCAGAAACATAATATTATTGTAATAATGATTAAATATCCGATTATTAAAGAAACATGTAAAACATATATTACTAAAAGTATTCCACAAAAGGATGGGAAATTAATAATTGAAAATAAGATTGCTAAATGCAATAAATTTATTAATTTACAAAATTGTAAAACTGAAACACAAAGTAGATATTGTGAATATAACATGTTTTACTAAACTATTGAATAAGAATTATACTAAGTGTAATAAGATAAAGGAAAATAATTACCCATTAGAAATATTAAAAGAAGGAGCAATATTAGCTACCGGAAATCATGTTATAAACAACATTACTTATAAAGGTACATATTTAGTAACCTATAATCAAAATGTAACTATTGATAATCAATTATTTTCAAATGATAAAAATATTATACAAGCATACCTTAAGGGTTATTCAAATACTTCATATGAAGTAGATACATATATAGATTCTTTGAATGAAGATCTAAAATTTTAAAATATTAATTTTATAGAAAATATCAAGACCAATGCAAAAGAAAATATTGGCATATTAACAATTGTAATACTGTTTATCATTAAATTAGTCATATCATTGAGACGACAAAAACATCAAAAGATTCAAGTCAAAATTGAACTGGAAAGAAAACAAGCAGAAGACCACTTCAATGCATTAGTTGAAAAAGCAAAAGAAAAATATGCAGCAGAAGGAAGATCGGGCGACCTTATTAGAAGTACGGGGGAAGTTAATACCACATCACGTTCAACGTATAAAAATAGAATCCAGAATCGTTAATATCATCAAAATGAACCAACGCCCTAGAAAGTGACTCATATTCCAAAATATAATATACACCAATGGAAAAATACCAGACAAGCCAAACGATCAAATATCAATTAGTACAATACAATATACAAGGACAATAAAGTATTAATACACAAAATCATCAATGGAAAAATACCAGAGTCCAGACAAGCCAAACTATTAAATATCAATTAGTAAGAACACATCCTTGGATAACAGATGTTTTTATTTGTCAAATAGTATAAATAGGAATATCATAGCAAACCAAAGGACACTTCTTTTAAGTCAGTGAATAAGTTCACAACACATATTTTTTAAGTCAATTTAGAACCTTAAGACGTTGTGACCATTTATATAACTAGATTAAGTTTGAATAAATTAAATAAAGTTTTTTTTATCAAAATTAAGTGTGACATAAATTAATTGGGGGCTCAACCGGGATAGCTTTACAAAGCTATTTAACGTAAATATAAATTGAAAAATAATAAAGTAAATTTAACGTAAGATCAGTGAGTGCTATCAAGTGCCAGAAATATGTTCTTCAAGTAATACAAATGAACAATTGTATGAAGACGTATTTAGTGGTCAGTGAACATCAAGAAATCTGAATATAAAAGTAAGATAGTGTTAACAATACATCACAGACAATAAAGTATCGAACATTGTATCGAGAAAAATTGAAGAAACGAAATAGTGAGTCATCACGAAAATATTTCATTTCAACCAACCCCAAAAGAAGATAGAGAAAGATAATTCTACACCAAAGAATCCCAGAGAGGTACAGTGCGGAATTGCAGACAAAGAATCCCAGAGCGGTATTGCAGTTTTAAGTAAGAATTATATTATATACATATATTAAGTATGATAGATTATATAAAAAGGTGTTATGAATAGATTAACCAAATATAAAGAATCATCTAAAAGTAAACTTAAGTTACAAAATGTTAAAGAAGATCAAGATAATTTTGAATTGCAAGAGTTAAGTAAAATTAAATTAAATTTTGAGAAATTGGAAATAAGTGAATTAGTAATCATGGGAGTGTTACAATCACAAATAGCTGATTTAACAGCAAAATTAGATAATCTCATGACTGGAAAACCTGCAATCAAAGAATTCCAAACAGAAGAAATTAAACCAGAAATTATAGATACAATGAGTTTAGATGTAATAAAATCGGTGCCGACTTTTACAGGCGACGCCCAAAAATATGTTTCATGGAGACAAGCTATTGGTCATGCTATGAAGATATATAAAAAAGATAGTGTACAGTACTTTTCAGCACTAGTAATACTTCGAAATAAGTGTATAGAACAAGCAAATGACATTTTAACTAATCACGGTACGGTATTAAATTACGAAGCAATTTTAGCAAGGTTAGACTTTGCATACTCGGACTAACGTCCAATACATGTTTTAGAACAGGAAATGAGTATTTTAAGACAAGGTAAAAATTCCTTAATGGAATATTATAATATAATAAATCAAAAACTCACAGCGTTAATTAACAAAACTATCATGACGCACGGTGACGGTAAGGCAATCACAAACGAATTATGTGAAAAATATAGAAGAGATGGACTTAGAGTTTTTATATCGGGACTGAACGGTTAGCTCTCAAACATACTCTTTAGTATATGTCCGGATAATCTTCCAAGTGCACTAGCAAAAGCACAGGAATTAGAAAGCAATAATAATAGAGCATTATTTGCTTACAGATATGAATGTCCAACTACTGGGAATAAAAATGAAACATTGAGGTTTTCACATAAAGATAAACCTATTCATAAAGATAATAATGTCTTCAGAAGAGATAATTTAGCTCCTCAATACAAACAAAACTGAAATCAGTTTGAACGAATGCAATGTAGTACGATCAATCAGCAGATACCAAATGCAAACGAACAAAGAAATACATATCAAAATGCTAATAATAGGAATTACTTATCCTATAATAACCAAAACAGGTACAGTAACCCATTCAAACAAAGCAGACCAGTTTTTAAAAGAGGGAGGGAACAAAGTGTTCAAGTATCAGGGCAAGCCACACCCAATAAAGTTGAAAGAATCAGTAATTTGAACGAGAAGAATGAGATAGGTAGTCAGACCGGTTTACCATACTTATACAGAAAGATAGGCAACAAAAATATAAGAATTTTGTTAGATACAGGCGCAACAAGCAATTATTGTCGACCAGGGCTACTCAGTAAAAGAAAAGAATTAGTCGCAAAGAAACAGGCAACGGCAGTGAACGGAGTAGAAATTATTGAATTTTATTACGAAGTTGAAATATTTAATGAAACAGTGATAGTGTATGAATTAAATAATTTCGGTTACGATATATTAATCGGTAACAAATTCTTAAGAGCTAACAAAGCAGTTATTGATCTTCAGAAAAATAATATAAAGGTAAATAATGAAGAAGAAAGAATTTATTTTGACGAAGAAGTCATAAATAATATAATTATGAACAAAAGTGAGAATTTAGAAGATTTGAGAAAAAGTGTCAGTGAACAGATTAAAGTGGAACATAAAAATATAAATATAAACCTGCCATTCAGAACAGATATAGTTGCTGAAATAAATACAGTAGAATACAAAACAATATGGACAAAACAATATCAATATCCTCACATTGCAAATGAATTCATAAATAAAGAAGTAAAAAAATTAATAGAATCAGGAATAATTAGAGAAAGCAAAAGTGCTTTTAATAGTCCAGTATGGGTAGTGCCCAAAAAAGGATTTAACGAAGACAATACACCAAAAATGAGAATGGTGATCGATTTCAAAAAATTAAACGAAAATACAGTTGTGGATAAATATACAATACCAGACACAAATGTCATATTAAGCAATTTAGGGAAAGCAAAAATATTTTCTAGTATAGATTTGGAAAGGATGTTCAAATGGTAGACATGTGCATTCAAGAGGACACAAGCGTCCACAGGTTTTTCTCAAAACCAACCTCTGTCTATCAACTCCTACTCTCACCTCCCCGTGGTGAACATCGGGTGCCTAGTACCTCAACTGAAGATTGGGTTCCAACCCCAGTGGAAAGTTGTTTGGGGCAGCAAACGAGAGAGGGGGGAGTTGTGCGTCCACTAAGGCACCTCTCCTTATCCAGACGGCAGCGGAGGAATTCTCGCGATGGAATCAACGGTGGCGTCTACAGTTCCAGTAAGGCTGAACTACTTAGTGAACACCTTATAGGGCTTCTACGACTTATTCGGAGCCCAGGCCTATAAGGAGCGGTTTATCCGGCTCCCCGTCCTTGGAGTTATACTTAGGATTTGGCCCTCCAGGTTGGGGGTTGTGCCGTCGGGGTGACTTCCCGACCACGTAAAAATCTCCTAGTTGCGAAGCACCAACAAGCCTCGGATACGGACGGATTTACTGTTGACAACCTAAGCAAACGAATTAAGGACAACGAACTTCGGATATGCACGTGGAATGTTAGGTCCCTTAACAGACCACGTGCAGACGAAGAATTAGCGGAGGCCCTAGACTGCTATGAAGCAGACATCACCGCCATCCAGAAAATACGATGGGATGGGCCGGGCAAAAAGAGAATGAAAAACTGCGATATTTACTATGGTGACTGCTACCGAGAAAACCAACAGCGCTTATTTGGATGCGGCTTTGTCATTGGAGCCAGACTTAGGCAAGAAGTCTTGAGCTATAGGTGCATCAACGAGCGCTTCATGACCATCCGCATCAAGGCTAAATTCGGCAACATTAGCCTGATATGCGCACACGCCCCCACAGATGAGAAGGATGACAACACCAAAGATATGTTCTTCGAGCTTTTAGACAAAACATATGAGCAGTGTCCTAGCTACGATATTAAAACTGTCCTTGGTGATTTTAATGCCCAGCTAGGAAGGGAAGACATCTTTGGTGGAATGATCGGGAAAAACAGACTGCACGACAACACTTCCGACAACGGATTCAGGCTCATAGATTTTGCTGCGGGGCGAAACGTCATGGTAGCTAGTACGCGTTTTCCACACCTCAACATCCACAAAAGAACTTGGAGATCTCCAGATCAATCTACCGTCAACCAGATTGACCATATTGCGATCGACGCCAGACACGCTTCCAGCATCATGGATGTCTGAACTTTCCGAGGAGCTAACATCGACTCGGACCACTACCTTGTTGTAGCCAGGGTAGCATTTCGGGTTTCCAGGCCCAAGGCAAAACAGGGAGATGCTGGGAGAAGGTACAACGTCGAACGGCTACAATCGCAAGAGATCGTCAAATCCTTCTCCGACCGAGTTACAAGTAACCTCTCTCGATGTTCTGTGCCGCCAACACAATGTATATAAAACCAGTGGCATCATTGCCAAGATGCACTCAGAGAAGCCGCCTCTGACGTGCTGGGTTTCAAGCAACCACCAAGAAGGAACCCCTGGTTTGATGAGGAATGTCGGCAGGCAAATGCAGCCAAACAACAGGCACGCAAAGTGGCGCTGCATAAAAGGACGAGAGCTGCTCATGAGCTCTATGAGCAGAAGAAGCGAGAGGAACACCGACTTCTCAGAAGGAAAAAGTGAGAGCATGAGAAGCGTGCGGTCGAAGATGTTGAGAGGTTTAAAAGCAGAAATAAAGTTCGAAAGTCTTATGAACAGGTGAAACGGAATTCACAGGTACATAAACCTAGAACCGAAGGCTGCAAAGACGAAAGTGGAAACATCATAGTGGAACCGCAGTCAATGCTGAGGATTTGGAAGGACCACTTCTGCAGACTGTATAACGGCGACGACGAACCGAATTCCGCTGTCAGCCAGGATGATCCATTCAACATAGACGACGAAAGCCAACAATCCCGTCCTCCCGACTTACACGAAGTAAAGATTGCTATATCTAAGCTAAAGTCTAACAAAGCCGCTGGAGCATAGCTGGAGATAAGTTGGTTAGGAGCATGCACCAACTTATCTGTAAGATATGGTCGGAAGAAAGCATGCCCGATATATGGAACCTCAGTATTGTTTGCCCGATCCTGAAAAAAGGAGACCCTCTAAACTGCACCAATTATAGAGGAATCAGTCGACTTAACATCGCCTACAAAATCTTCTCTGCCGTAATATGTGAACGTCTAAAGCCCATCGTCAACAACCTGATAGGTCCTTATCAGTGTGGTTTTAGACCAGGAAAGTCCACAGTCGATCTAATATTCACATTACGGCAGATCCTGGAAAAAACCCAAGAACACCAAATCGACACCCACCATCTTTTCATCGATTTCAAGGCCGCATATGACAGTATCTACAGGGACGAGCTGTATAGAGCCATGTCTAGTTTTGGCATCCCTGCCAAACTCGTCCGTTTGTGCAGGATGACCATGGAGAATTCACGCTGCTCCATAAAGGTTGGAAACAACTTAACAGAACCTTTCGATGTCAAAAAAGGTTTTAGACAAGGTGATGCGCTGTCATGTGATTTTTTTAACATCGTACTTGAAAGAATAGTGCAAAGCTCACACGTCAACACTAGAGGCACTATCTTTCAAAAGTCTGTCCAATTACTAGAATATGCTGATGACATTGACATAATCGGAAGAACTCAACGTGATGTCAATGGGGCTTTTGTGAGTATTGAGGCAGAGGCGGCAAAACGGGTTTAACGGTTAATGAGGGCAAAACAAAGTACATGCTGTCATCAAGAAAGGACCTACAACACCGACGTCTTGGTCAAAACGTCACCATCGACAGACGTAACTTTGAGGTAGACAAGGACTTTGTCTACCTAGGCTCCGCTGTAAACGCAGAAAACAACACCAGCGCTGAGATCAAACGAAGAATAACTCTTGCTCACCGCTGTTTCTTTGGGTTAAGAAAGCAATTGAGTGGAAAAATCCTCTCTCGAAGGACCAAAGTGTCGCTATATAAGACCCTTATCATCCCCGTCCTGCTATATGGCGCAGATGCATGGACTATGACAAAAGCGGATGAAAGCACCTTGGGTCGTTTCGAGAGAAAGGTTCTTCGTGTGATCTACGGTCCCGTATGCATCGAAAGGGAGTGGAGGAGAAGATGGAACGACGAGCTGTACGGGCTGTAGAGCGACGGAGACTTAGCCAGAAGGGTAAAAGTCCAACGACTAAGATGGCTGGGTCACGTAGAGCGCATGGAAACCAATGCTCCGGCCCGGAAAGTCTTCGAATCCACACCCACAGGACAGCGCAGTAGAGGAAGACCGCGAATCAGGTGGCGCGCACAAGTGGAAGGTGACCTCACCCAACTCGGAGCGCGAAACTGGAGACATCTAGCTAGGGACCGAGCTAGATGGAGAAGTTTGTTGGGTGAGGCCCTAGTTCACACAGGACTGTAGAGCCACCTTAAGTAAGTAAGTAAGATTTGGAAAGTGGTTTCCACCAAATAAAAATGAAAGATTTAGACATAAAAATACAAGTTTCAGTGTCAATAATGGCAAATATGAATATTTGCGAATGCCATTCGGGCTACGTAATGCTCCGAGTATATTTCAGAGAGCAATGGACAACATATTACGTCCATTTATAGGAAAGTTTTGCCACATTTACATTGATGACATTATAATCTATTCAGAGTCAATAGAAAGTCATAAAAAACATTAGCTACAATAATACAAGTTTTAAAAGAAGCTAATATGAAAATCAGAAAAATGAGAATTTTTTAAAGATTCAATTAAGTTTTTAGGATATGTAGTTGCACAAAACATAATACAAACAGATGATGAAAAGGTAAAAACAATTAAACAATACCCTTTACCAGAAACTCTTAGACAACTTAGATCATTCCTTGGTATGATAGAATATTATCGCAAATTTATTAAGAATTGTGCACAAATAGCAAAACCATTAACAAAGCATTTACAGAATGAAAATGGTCAAGTATCAACATACTTAGCAAAGAAAACTAAAATAAATTAAGATTAAGAAGCAATTGAAGCTTTTAAAATATTAAAAAATAATCTAATAAAAGAAGTTGAATTAAATCAACCAGATTTCAATAAGAAATTCGTCTTAACAACAGACGCCTCAGACGACGCTGTAGGAGCAGTTCTTTCACAGAACGGAAAACCAATAACATTTATTAGCAAAACATTGCAAAAATCAGAACGCAGTTATGCGGCAAACGAAAAAGAACTATACGCAATAGTATATGCTTTAAACAATTTGATAAACTATTTATATGGTGTAAAAGATTTTGAAATACATACAGATCAGATCACCAACCATTAACGTTTTCATGCTAAAAGAAAAATCCGAATGCCAAAATAAAGAGATGGTATTCAATAATAGAAGAATATGGCCCTAAAATAATTTACAAACCAGGAGTAACCAATGTAGTGGCAGATGCATTAAGTAGACAGAATTTAAATATGTTAGAAGATAACAATACACAACATAGTGCAGAAAGTAGCGAAGAATATTCGGAAAAACTAAGTAAATGTGTGAATAAATTCAAACAGCAAATAATATTTGAACAATCTGAAACAGAATCTGATGAAATAATAAATGTTTTTAACAACAAAAGAATAATGATTTACTTTAGGAATAATGAAAATATAGTCAATATTTAAAAAAAATATATAACCCCAGGAACAATAGGAATTTATGGAAAGACAGAAGAAATTTATCAAGTAAGAGATAAATTGAAGGAATTTAATAATAAATTCACAGAATGCGAATTTTTAATACAAAATATAATAAATACAAAAGATCAAGTAGAAATCGTAGAACAGACACACATAAGAGCACATAGAAATGCTAAAGAAAATACTAAACAAATAGAGAAAAATTACTATTGGCCGACAATTAGGCGAGATTTTGAAGAATATGTTAGATTTTGCGACATATGCAATATAAATAAATACGATCGCAAACCACATAAGGAAAAGATTGGTGAGGCACCAATTTCAAAAGAGGAAGGGGAAATGCTACACATAGACATCTTCTACATAGATACAAATTTATATTTAACGTGCATCGATAAATTTAGTAAGTATGCAAGCATCCTGGAATTAAAAGACAAAACTAATTTAAAGGAAAAAGTATTAGAGATACTACAGATATATCCAAAGTGTAAAAAATAGTTATGGATAATGAAACAAGTTTTAAATCACCAGTATTCCAGTCTTTAATGAAAAGAAATAATTTAGAAATATTTTATACAGACCCTTGTCACAGTAAGACAAACGGACAGATAGAAAGATTCCATTCCACTTTACAGGAAATAATAAAATGCATTAAAGATGAATATAAATTATTAGACTTCACAGGAATAATTTTTAGAGCAATAAAAGAATATAATAACTCTATACACAGTACTACTAATAAGAAACCAACAGAAGTTTACTTCGATAAAATAGGGAAAGAAGTAATTAGTAAAGAACTAAAAAATAAACAAGAAAAAATGTTAGAAGTTCATAATAAAGGAAGGAGAGAAATTCAAGTTGAAGAAAACCAAATAGGTTATAAAAAGGTAGATAAAAGAAATAAAATGGAACCTAAATTTCAAAAGGTTATTATAAAAGAAGACTTAGGTCATGCAGTTAAGACTCACATAGGTAGAATTGTTCATAAAGATAATTTAAAAATAAAACCTAAATAAAACTAATCAATCTCCTTATTACAGGAATTCAAAATGAATACAATCATAATAATAATGATTATGCAGAGTGGAATTTTTTGGGCTTGATGTTCAAAGAAAAAAGAATGCAATCAAATAAAAAGTTAATCCATTCTTTTCCCAACGTTTCTCCGTTTGTTTTCCGGCATCATCAGGGGTTTTTTGAATTTTATTAAACTTTTTAACAGTTTTACATAACACAATTCAATAAATAACACTTATTTGACAAAAAGAACTAGCAAAATAAAAATAAAAACTAATATCACATACTACTTATTTCTTATGGCCTTATAATGATTATCACTGCAACACTAAGTAAAGCAGAAGTAGAAATAGTAGATTATAGCAGAGAAGAATACATCCTAATAGAAGATGGAGATACAATAATAACTCAAGGAACAAATAATATATTCCATATAACTAACCTAACAATAATAGAAAGTGTACTTAAGCAAAGCGATGAGGCGGTACAAAATGATATAAATTATACACAAAAAACGAATAAGCATTATGCAGAAATTGAGATAGTTAATAACTTACTTGAACAGCTCAAAGAGCATTATTCTAGAACTAAACGTTCATTAAATTTTATAGGTACAGTTTGGAAATTCATTGCCGGAACTCCAGATCATTATGATGAAGAAATTTTAGAAGAGAAAATAAATGATTTGGTTAAAAATAATAATCAACAAATGATTACTAATTCAAAAATGTTTAAAGTAATAAAAGATTTTGTCTATACTGAAAAAGATGAAATAATTTCAAGACAATTAAAAGTAATAAGTTATGAACTACAAAATATAATAAATACGTTAACTTTTGCAAAGCTAGGAAAATTAAATCCAGCAATTTTAAGTAACAAAGATATTAAAGAAATACTAAAACATGAGAATAGTACTTTTTCAGTTACAGATCTAATTGATGTAAGTAAATTTAAAATATATCAGAAATATAATATTATTGTAATAATGATTAAATATCCGATTATTAAAGAAACATGTAAAACATATATTACTAAAAGTATTCCACAAAAGGATGGAAAATTATTAATTGAAAATAAGATTTCTAAATGCAATAAATTCATTAATTTACAAAATTGTAAAACTGAAACACAAAGTAGATATTGTGAATATAACACAACAGAATCATGTTTTACTAAACTATTGAATAAGAATTATACTAAGTGTAATAAGATAAAGGAAAATAATTATCCATTAGAAATATTAAAAGAAGGAGCAATATTAGCTACTGGAAATCATGTTATAAACAACATTACTTATAAAGGTACATATTTAGTAACCTATAATCAAAATGTAACTATTGATAATCAATTATTTTCAAATGATAAAAATATTATACAAGCATACCTTAGAGTTATTCAAATACTTTATATGAAGTAGATACATATATAGATTCTTTGAATGAAGATCTAAAATTGAAAAATATTAATTTTATAGAAAATATCAAGACCAATGCAAAAGAAAATATTGGCATATTAACAATTGTAATACTGTATATCATTAAATTAGTCATTTCATTGAGACGACAAAAACATCAAAAGATTCAAGTCAAAATTGAACTGGAAAGAAAACAAGCAGAAGACCACTTCAATACATTAGTTGAAAAAGCAAAAGAAAAGAATCAAGAATCGTTAATATAAATAGGAATATCATAGCAAACCAAAGGACACTTCTTTTAAGTCAGTGAATAAGTTCACAACACATATTTTTTAAGTCAATTTAGAACCTTAAGACGTTGTGACCATTTATATAACTAGATTAAGTTTGAATAAATTAAATAAAGTTTTTTTTTATCAAAATAAAGTGTTACATAAATTAATTCGCGGTTACAGCTTCGTCCACGAGCTGTATTGTTGCATGTCCTTTTTTAATCTGGTGTCTAACAACCTCTTAAGAAGTCCCTTCATTAAGCATCGAACACCATTGGCAACATTGCCTTGCAGCCATCAGCGAAGGCGCTTCTGAAGTGCACATGAAGCCTGTAAGGACGATCAGGGGAACATCGTAGTAGAAACGCAGTCTATGTTGAGAATATGGCAAACCACTTCTCCAAATTATATAACAGCGATGACGAATCGAATTCCGCTGTAAGGCATCCCAAACTTATCCGTTTATGCAGAATGACGACCGAGAATGCACGCTGCTCCATCAAGGTCGGAAAAGATCGAACCGATACATTTAATGTAAAAAACGTCGTTCTGGATAGAATTTTGCAAAATTCCACCGTCAACATTTGAGGCATAATCCTCCAAAGGTCCATCCAATTACTCGGATACGCCGATGATATTGACATAATTGGAAGATCAAAGCGTCATGTCAGTGGAGCGTTTTGCGATGGAAGCGAAGAAGATATGTTTAGTGGTCAATGAGGGCAAGGCTTAGAATATGCTGTCATCAAAAAGGGACATTGAACAAGGACGTCTTGGACAAAACGTCACCATGGACAGCCATAACTTTGAGGTAGTTGAAGACTTTGTCTACCTAGGCACCGCTATAAACTCAGACAACGACACCAGCGAAGAAATCAAACGAAGAATAACTCTTGTAAATCGCTGCTTCTTTGGACTTAGAAGTCAATTGAGTAGTAAAGTCCTGTCTCAAGCATCTAAAATCACCATCTATAAGACACTCATCATCCCAGTTCTCATTTATGGCGCTGAGGCTTGGACCCTGTCAAATAAAGATGAGAGCGTCTTAGGATGCTTCGAGAGAAGAATTCTTCGGATGATTTTTGGTCCCGTCTGCATAGATGGAGCATGGAGGAGAAGATATAACGACGAACCGCATGGGCTGCACAGCGACACTGATCTGGTTAACAGAATTAAAGTTCAACGACTTAGATGGCTGGGTCATGTAGAGCGAATGAACATCAACGCTTCAGTCCAGAAGGTCTTTCAATCCAATCCCGAGGGATGGCGCAGTAGGGGAAGACCGTGACTCAGGTGGCACACCTAGAAGGTGGGAGAAGACCTAAACCAACGCCACCTTAAGTAAGTAAGTAAGAACATTTAAACCCAAAATATCTCACCAATAACTCTAGCGAATTAAATTTTATATTATATGTTATATATTATATATTATTTATTATTTATTATTTGAAAAATATTCAACTAACGGTTTTTTTATAACTTAACAAAACTGAAAAAATATTGGTCACTTCTTCCTCCTCCTTAAAGAAAAATGTTATGCAAAGAAGAATAATGTTTTTGACATGTGGTTAAATTAAAAATTTCGAGTTGAACATCTTGACAAAAATTAAAGATGTCACCTAAAAACAAAAACAAAAACTGATGTTCCATTCAAAATAATTTAAATCTATTCAGCGTAAGTTGTTAACGTAAGATAATCTTCTTAGAAAAATCAAATCCTTACTTTTTTATAAGAAATAAGAACTTTTAAGAAATACTGAAATTAATGAAATAAATAATAAATTAGGTTTCGACTTAAAATTTCAGGAACAACAACTGATGTTAAAATAAGTAATGTATCATACCTATGAAAAATATTTTTCAAAGTTTTAGTTATATTTTAGAAACTTTTAATTGACAACTTTGTTTACCAAACTAAACACGAAAACCTACAAAAACACCAAAAAAATGATAAAAATGGGTTTTTACTTAAGTGTTATGAGAAGAAACAAAGATATTGACTCCAAATGTTTGTATTTAACGCAAAACATTGTTAATAATAATATCTTCTGGCATGGATCAGAAGTTATCAGTGTGGGTCGAATTCCAGCCTCTCTTTTTTTGTACAAATGACGCATTCATCGATTCAAACCTACTACTTACTTACTTATGGTGGCACTACAGTCCTTTCGTTACTCATCCAACAAACTTTTCCATCTAGCTCGGTCCCTAACTAGATGTTTCTATTTAAGAGAGGTCCCTTTTCACTTGTGCGCGTCATCTGATCCGCGGTCTTCCCCTACTGCGCTGTCCTGTGAGGATTTGAAGACTTCATCCACCTGCACTGTATAGCAGGACGGGGATGATGAGGGTGATGACGGGGACACGTTGGTCACTCGAGGGAGGGCTTTACTACTCAATTGCTTTCTTAGCCCAAAAAACAGCGGTTAGCAGCAGTAATTCTTCGTTTGATTTCAACGCTTGTGTTGTTTTCTGTGTTCATAGCGGAGCCTAGGTAGAAAAAGTCCTTAACTTCCTCAAAGTTACGTCAGTGGATGGTGACGTTTTGACTGAGACTTCGGTGTCGGTATTGTAGGTCCTTTCTTGATGACAGCATGTACTTTCTTCCGACCATATCTTACAGATAAGTTGGTGCATGCTCCTAACTAAATTATCTGCAGCTGCTTTGAAGAGCTTGGCATTCAAGCCATCTGCTCCGGTGGCTTTGTTAGAGTTAAGCTTAGATATGGCAATCTTTACTTTGTCTAAATCGGGTAGACGGGATTGCTGGCTTTGGTCATCTGTATTGAATAGATCATCCTGCCTGACAGTGGAATTCTGTTCGTCGTCGCCGTTATACAGTATGCAGATGTAGTCCTTCCATATCCTCACGTTGACTGCGGTTCCACTATGATGTTTCCACTTTCGTCTTTGCAGCCTTCAGTTCTAGGTTTATGTACTTGTGAATTTCGTTTCACCTGCTCATAAAATTTCGAACTTCATTTCTGCTTTTGAACCTCTCAACATTTTCGACCGCACGCTTCTCATGCTCTCTCTTTTTCCTTCTGAGAAGTCGGTGTTCATCTCCCCTCTACTAGCTCCTCGAAAGTTTGGACATCCATGATGCTGAAAACGTGTCCAGCGTCGATCAGAATACGGTCAATCAGATTGACGGTCGATTGATCTGAAGAACTCTAAGTTCCTTTGTGGATGTTGAGATGTCGAAAACGCTTACTGGGTACCATGACGTTTTGTCCCGCAGCAAAATCGATAAACCTGAATCCGTTATCGGAAGTGTTGTCGTGCAGGCTGTTTTTCCTTACTATTCCACCAAAAATGTCTTCCCTTCCGAGCTTGGCATTAAAATCGCCCAGGACAATTTTAATATCATATCTAGGAAACTGCTCATATGCTTTGTCCAAGAGCTCGAAGAACTTATAATCAATGTTGTCATCCTTTGCTTCTGTGGTAGCGTGTGGGCATATTACTCTTATGTTGCTGAATTTAGCCTTGATGTGGATGGTCATGAGACGCTTGTTGATGCACATATAGCTTAAGATTTGCTGCCTGAGTCTGGCTCCAATGACAAAGCCAAATCCGTTGTTGGTTTTCTCGGTAGCAGTTACCATAGTAAATAACGTAGTTTTTATCCTCTTTTTGTCCGGCCCATCCCATCATATTTCCTGGATGATGGTGATATCTGCTTTATAGGAGACTAGGGCCTTTGCTAATTCTTCGGCTGCACGTCTTATATTAAGGGACCTAACGTTCCACGTAAATATCCGAAGTTCATTGTCCTTAAATCGTTTGATAGAGTTGTCTACAAATAATTCGTCCGTATCCGAGGCTTGTTGGTGCTTCGCAACTAGTTTTTCTTATCATGGCTAGAAAGTCACCCTTGCGCACGACCTCCAACCTCAAGAATCAGATCCTTGATTTAAATTCAAAGGGCAAGAGCCAGGATAACCGCTCCTTACAGGGCTGAGCTCCGAATATGTCTTAGTTGCCCTATAAGGTGTTCACTAAGTAGTTTAACCTAACTGGAACTGTAGACGCCAACATTGATTTAATTTGGGAAATCCTCAGCTGACATCTGGATAAAAGGAGAGCTGCCTTAGTGGAAACACCTCTTTCCCCTATCTTGTTTGCTACCCACTGGGGTTGGAACCCTATCTTCAGTTAAGGTACTATGCACCCGATGTTCACCGCGGGGAGATGGGAGTAGAAGTTAATAGACAGAGGTGGGTTTTTCGAAAAACCTGTGGACGCTTGTGTCCTCTTGAATACATATGTCTACCATTTGAATATTATTCAATCATTCATTCATTTAACGTCGCAAACATATTCTTTATGAGACAAGAGGAACTACCATTATATTAAAGTTAAAAATTTTATTCAACAATGAACAAACAATTGTGGATACCTAATTATAATACTATCAAACACTAATCTCATTACACCAATATACACATTTCTCAGCACAAAAAATTCCCCAATTCCGAAAACTCTAAATTATCCATAAGACTGATTTTAAGTTTCTATCGCTAAAAAGCTAAATATGTAGGTACATACTCACCGAATCATTCACCTGCATGCTTGATAACGCAGATGTTAACTTATTTTGAATCGATGTAGATGGCTGGTTCATGTCGGTTGCCTCAAGTAGGCTCGTTAAAATTTTGTCATCATTTGATGTTTTAGCATCGTTTGGATCACAAACACTTTTTGCATTTTTAAGCGTTAAAGGTTTTTTCACATTTTCCTTATTGGTAAGACTTGCATCGATTATTTGGGTGGTCAAGCCAAATATGTTTCCAGAGAATAGAAGAACAACTATTTCAGACCAACCTTGGGCAAAAACACATCCACCTTGTACTGCTGAAATGCTTTCCAGGAATAACTATAAAAATATCAAAATTTGAAAAACAAATATAAGAATATTAACATAATGCTGGATACATAAAAGTGTAAGCATTGTATATATGTATATTAAAAAGGTACTATAATGAAGAGGAACGAACTTCATGACCTTTACTGGTACGAGGCTAAAAGAATTTGGAACTTATTTTTGACATGGGCATGTATTGGGGTTGAAAATCAACATAGAAGAAGTATATTAAAGAAAAGAAAATATATATGTAGAAGAATGTATGTACATATGTCTACGAAGACAATGGCGCAAAATTTTAGACGATTTAGTACGATGTTAAATCATTTTTAGTATGATACTAGGTTAAAAAAAGGATTTTGATAATTTTAAACGAGTTTAGTATCGTACTATCTTCTTAACATTTTACTAAAGTTAAAATCACCAAATGGCTACTTTATCTTTTTAGTATCGTACTAAATCTGTATGATATATGTCATTTTTCTCAAATGTGACAAAGTGTTTTAAAATTGATAAATTGTGAAATAAAATTTATTTA
Organism: Eupeodes luniger; assembly: GCA_951509635.1. Taxonomy (NCBI): domain Eukaryota; kingdom Metazoa; phylum Arthropoda; class Insecta; order Diptera; family Syrphidae; genus Eupeodes; species Eupeodes luniger. The sequence continues at coordinate 218,330,165 of OX608073.1, forward strand.
TAGATATCATACAAAGTAAATTAATTTAAAATGTTTTCGGAGGAAGAAGATTTTGAAATGTTTGAGGATACAGTGTTGTGTAGGAAAGTTAAAAGTTTTAAAACTCGAGCAAATCCTCTTGAAGAGCTGGACGATGGTGAATTTTACTCCAGGTATATTTTTGATAAAATAAAAATAAATACAAAAATATTAAGGTACATATGTTTTTTATGTTACATTTCACACTACTCGGCACATAAATGTACAGAGTAGAGAACACAGCACCTTGAGCGACAAGACTATATAAGTATATAACAACACAAGACATTAATACAAGACAGAAGGACAGAGGAGAAAGAAGAACGAACAGTTAGGAAGAACACATGACAACAGCACGCGGTAGGTTTCGAGTCGGTCCTCCATCTGACTACTAACTGCGCTCACTGATGCTTGATTTCGGTGATCGATGGGAACCGATGCTTTATCAGTGACTAGGTCGTTGCATGTTTGTTTTGTTTGCTCCACAATCTGTCATTATTTAGATGTGTTCATGTTTTTTTTTTTTTAATAAAATGGGTTTAGCATGATACTAGTTAGCAAAACAATAAAAAGTGTTTAAAATTAGTGAAAAGTTAGTAGATTACTATGTATATAGTAAATTGTTAACTAGTATCGTGCTAAGGCCTTAATAATAGGTTGTTTAAAATTTTGCGCCAATGCAATTATATTTTATTATTATTATTATTATTATCATTATTGTTATTATTATTATTATTATTATTATTATTATTATTATTATTATTATTATTATTATTATTATTATTATTATTATTATTATTATTATTATTATTATTATTATTATTATTATTATTATTATTATTATTATTATAATAATAATAATTATTATTATTATTATTATTATTATTATTATTATTATTATTATTATTATTATTATTATTATTATTATTATTATTATTATTATTATTATTATTATTATTATTATTATTATTATTATTATTATTATTATTATTATTATTATTATTATTATTATTATTATTATTATTATTATTATTATTATTATTATTATTATTATTATTATTATTATTATTATTATTATTATTATTATTATTATTATTATTATTATTATTATTATTATTATTATTATTATTATTATTATTATTATTATTATTATTATTATTATTATTATTATTATTATTATTATTATTATTATTATTATTATTATTATTATTATTATTATTATTATTATTATTGTTATTATTATTATTATTATTATTATTATTATTATTATTATTATTATTATTATTATTATTATTATTATTATTACTATTATTATTATTATTATTATTATTATTATTATTATCATTATTATTATTATTATTATTATTATTATTATTATTATTATTATTATTATTATTATTATTATTATTATTTTTATTATTATTATTATTATTATTATTATTATTATTATTATTATTATTATTATTATTATTATTATTATTATTATTATTATTATTATTATTATCATTATTATTATTATTATTATTATTATTATTATTATTATTATTATTATTATTATTATTATTTTTATTATTATTATTATTATTATTATTATTATTATTATTATTATTATTATTATTATTATTATTATTATTATTATTAGTATTATTATTATTATTATTATTATTATTATTATTATTATTATTATTATTATTATTATTATTATTATTATTATTATTATTATTATTGTTATTATTATTATTATTATTATTATTATTATTATTATTATTATTATTATTATTATTATTATTATTATTATTATTATTATTATTTTTGTTATTATTATTATTATTATTATTATTATTATTATTATTATTATTATTATTATTATTATTTTTTATTATTATTATTATTATTATTATTATTATTATTATTATTATTATTATCATTATTATTATTATTATTATTATTATTATTATTATTATTATTATTATTATTATTATTATTATTATTATTATTATTATTATTATTATTATTATTATTATTATTATTATTATTATTATTATTATTATTATTATTATTATTATTATTATTATTATTGTTATTATTATAATTATTATTATTATTATTATTATTATTATTTTTATTATTATTATTATTATTATTATTATTATTATTATTATTATTATTATTATTATTATTATTATTATTATTATTATTATTATTATTATTATTATTATTATTATTATTATTATTATTATTATTATTATTATTAGTATTATTATTATTATTATTATTATTATTATTATTATTATTATTATTATTATTATTATTATTATTTTTATTATTATTATTATTATTATTATTATTATTATTATTATTATTATTATTATTATTATTATTATTATTATTATTATTATTATTATTACTATTATTATTATTATTATTATTATTTTTATTATTATTATTATTATTATTATTATTATTATTATTATTATTATTATTATTATTATTATTATTATTATTATTATTATTATTATTATTATTATTTTTATTATTATTATTATTATTATTATTATTATTATTATTATTATTACTATTATTTTTATTATTATTATTATTATTACTATTACTATTATTGTTATAATTATTATTATTATTATTATTATTATTATTATTATTATTATTATTATTATTATTATTATTATTATTATTATTATTATTATTATTATTATTATTATTATTATTATTATTATTATTGTTATTATTATTATTATTATTAATATTATTATTATTATTATTATTATTATTATTATTATTATTATTATTACTATTATTATTATTATTATTATTATTATTATTATTATTATTATTATTATTATTATTATTATTATTATTATTATTATTATTACTATTATTATTATTATTATTATTATTATTATTATTATTTTTATTATTATTATTATTATTATTATTATTATTATTATTATTATTATTATTATTATTATTATTATTATTATTATTATTATTATTATTATTATTATTATTATTATTATTATTATTATTATTATTATTATTATTATTATTATTATTATTATTATTATTATTATTATTATTATTATTATTATTATTATTATTATTATTATTATTATTATTATTATTATTATTATTATTATTATTATTATTATTATTATTATTATTATTATTATTATTATTATTATTATTATTATTATTATTATTATTATTATTATTATTATTATTATTATTATTATTATTATTATTATTATTATTATTATTATTATTATTATTATTATTATTATTGTTATTATTATTATTATTTTTATTGTAGAGCTCGAAGAATATGTCTTTGGAGTCTTCATCTTTCTCCTCTGTTGCGGTATGCGGGCATATTAGGCTTATGTTGGCGAATTTAGCCTTGATGCGGATGGCTAGGTCATGTAGAGCAAAAACTCCAACAGTCAGTTTTTTCATACAAATTAAAACCTACACAAAATAGTATGTAAAATTGGTAAAATTGGTTTTCGACTAAAAATCTAGTTAACAAAAATAGATTTTGAAATCATACTATGCAAAATATTGTTGTTTATTTTAATTTTTTTAGAATAATTCAACTGACTACTTTTTTAATAAAACACAAGAACCTGCAAAACTTTAAATCAAGACAAATCGATCGATGGGAAATTATCAGTGTGGGTCGCATCCCAGCCTCTTAATGTTTTTTTATTTGAGTTGCAAAATATAAGAGTTTGTACGTAGGTTAGCGAACAAATAGAACATGACTTAAGAAAAGGTAAGAAGTCTATATAGTGTTTACTTCTAATAATTCCGATATACCTTATTATTATATTTCGACTAAGTTATCGTATTTTTCTGTGTTAAGGTCGTCATAGATAAGTTTGTACTTAATGAAAATAGAAAACAATAGATTATATTCAAGATAAATTAATTTTGATTTGGTGACTATGATTTAAAAAAGTTTGATTGTCAATATGATACACAATTTTTAAAACTTACTTCATTGTATAATTGCCTACAATCAATATCCGCGTCATCATCAGTAGCCATAGTAAAAACTTGTATTGTTCCATCACGTCTTCCAACTATAAGGCTATGACCTCCGTCTCCAAACAAATCATAGGTATCAATGCATGTGACGGCGCTTGTCCTTGATGAAGCATCTACTATTGTTCTTTGCTTGACTAAAGAATATTGATATGTATTAAAATTAAATGTTTGTTATAATTTAAGCATGATTTAAATACTTTCCCTAGCAAATTGTCCAAAATTATAAAGTATGATCTTCCCATCTGTAAACCCACAAAGAATTCGATTACCAAGTATGTTTTTTAAGACATGCAGAACTGTTGGAACGCTATCTACTTCTACTAATTGTCGAACTCGACAATTCTCTAATATACGCAGAACTCGACCAGAGCAGGCTAAAACTGTTAGGATTCGATTTGTCTATAAAAGAATATTAGATATAAAAAAATATTGAATTTTCGATTTAAATATGGCTTTAATTTAAGTGTTTATAGTGGTTTATCGGAAATAATTCCTGGTCTGTACAAACAAATAGGGCCCACATTCTTTAATTGCCATGCTACCCATAATATGATGTATCACAGTCCTCTCCACAGAGTGAAATCTGCTTTTCTTATATCATATTTTATATGGTAAGTCGAACAGCTTATGAGATAATTTCTCGTTCACATTTCCCTTTTTAATTTCAACGGTAGGTACTTAAAATTTTGAAACTTTTTAAATGCCTTTAACTTTGCTGAATTTTAACCAATTTGTATTGTGGTGTTTTAAGGGGTTGGCTATTTTCTCGTGCATTGGTTTCAATTTTTCCCTTTTACTAAGTATAGTTTACTGAAAATTGCGGAAAACAAATTAAATTTCTACTTTTTCCGACGACTTTAAAATCTTTTATTGCGTTTTTCCAAATTTAAACTTCCTTTTCGAGGTTCAAACTCACAGACGCAACTACCCTGTTCCACTTAAAGTATTTAAAATTGTGAAGTCGCCATGCAGGCGCTAACCATGCAGGCGCTAATGTAGACAACTTTTTTTGAAGTAAAGTTAAATTGCTTGACCCATTTTCGTCAGGCAGGCACAAATGTAAGCAACGTTTTGGAGAGAAAGCACTTTGACGTATATATTTTTCCTTCTTTGAATTTCTTTTATAACGCTTACCAAAAAATATAAAAAGGAAATTTAACCGTAAACAATACAAATTGTCATCACCAGACTCGTAAAAGAATGTAATTTTTTGTGATTCCAATCATTTTCGTCGTTTTCAATTGGCAATCTGGAAGTGAAAAAAAGCATTCTGAATGCGTTCAATTGGGCAAAAGTGACAGTTCTGATTCTGAAAAGAAGAGAATTTCCCTTCTGGTTTTAAAAACAGAATCAGAAGCAGAATCACTCACACATTCATAAATTTTAAATGTCACTTCCTCCATGTTTGCAGCACAAAAACAAAATGAAATTTAGCGCGAATACACATATATGTGACACATGTCATACTCAACCAATACATTCTCACCAAACTTCAGATTCTTCGGAATAAAAAAAAACTGTTCAATTGGGATTCCGAATCGAAGAACAATTCCAGATTGCCAATTGAAAACGACGTTTGAATTATTTATAGAATTCGAATTAGATATTATTTATATTACATTCAAAAATCATGCTATCATTAATCAGTTGATGGAGGGGGGTGTTTCACACGCTTAACATATGGAGGAGCTTTTACTCAGCGCCATCGCTTAAAAATGTTCTTTAATGTTCTGTAAGGGAGGCTACCACAATTTAAATAACATAATGTGTATCCTAACCTGAAATGTACACATTTCAAGGGCTAAAGTGACAACTTTAGTTATTGTTATGTTAGACGAGAAAGTCTTGGTCCTCGAAGGAACAAAATTAGATTCTTAGCTTTAATGTAAAGCCGCTTATTTTTCCGAGCATCGAGATGCACGATATTGAATGAAAAGAGTCGCAGTTAAGGTCTTAACTTAGACTGATTTTATTTTAAAAATTTTCTTCTATTTATACTTACAACTAGTTCTATACAAAATTAATTTTCAAACATAGATATTCTTAGCCTAGTTCTTCATTTATTTATTTTACTTATGACCTACAATATATTACCCCACATGACGTAAGAATTAAATGTCCACTTGACAAAAATATAATTTCGGTTATATTTCCTCAAAGGCATTCCGAATGCTCAGTCAATGTGATGCATATATAATTGAAGTCATAAACAAAACCAATATTCAATTGCATTCGGTGCATAGCGACCGACTATGACTATGTGTAACATGATCAGTTCCATGCACGATGGTATCGCTTGGTGACGGCTGATCATTTTCAACAAAATCCAATGTAGGTCGATATGCGTCGAGTTCATGAATGTTTACATTTCATATATTATTGTTATTGTTTATATATATGTTTATTGTTTTGGTTTTAGGTGTTACACACAACACCCTCACCCATTAAAAAAAATGATTTTTTTTTTGTATCTTTAAATGAAACAAAATTATTTTGACAGTATGTTTTTTTTTTTTTTTAAATTGAAGGATAAATGATTTTTTTGTAAAGAAAAGAATTAATAATTACATACATATAAGTTATGGCACCAAGAAATAATAAAAACAAAAAGCCATAAAAATCTAACAAAGGGATCATTGTTCTATTAAATGAACTTGATATTTATTGTGTGCCCAAATAATCCACTCGGACACAGAAAACACCCCTTTTATGTTCAAGTGTTTAAATCATCTTGGTTACGAAAACAAAGTATCGCATCATTGTTCTACATATTCTATAAACAAACCAAAGTGTAAACAAACTAAAGTGTCACAGCATCTTGCAACACGCACCAACACACACAGCATCAACTTAATCTATTATTGCAGTATAAAAACCACCCGGAGTTGTCCAGAGGGGGCATTACGTTTCAGATCAGTCAAGCGGTTCGTTCGATCGGGCATTCTTTAGTATTAACAAAAAATTGTAAAGATATTTTTAAGATTGTAATTTTGTTGAATAAAGTTTTTTTTAAAAGAAAATTAATTAAAAGAATTTAATTGGGGGCTCAACCGAGATGCCCAAGTGTTAACTAAAAATTGAAAATATAAAGTAAATTGTGACACTAGCGGTATCCGCCAAAACTTTTTGCCAAATTATATCCCAAAGAGGATAGAAAGTGCAGTGAACCAATTATCACCAAGCCAGCAGCGTACAGTAGGAGAAATTGAAAGTATCCAGAACACCAGCAGCTGTAGCAGACCATGCTGTGAGAAAATTTGTATTTTTAAGAAAATTAATATTATCATTATAAAAACATTATTTTCTCTTTATATATTAAAATAAGTATATGTCGGATTCATTTAAAAAATTTATTAAAGAACACAAAACTTTAAAAAAAATTAAAACACAGGACAAAAGAAAAAACGAAGTTTTAGGGAAAGAAAAAATACTAGACAAAGACAAAATGGCAACAACACTAGAACTCGAACAGATTATTTCTAGGGCTATATCTGTGACAACGACTGAACTTACAAATAAATTCAACAGTAGAATAGACTCACTGACTGCCCAACTTGCTAGCTTAGGAAATCCTTCTAATGTAGAAAATTATTCTAAACAAACTATTGACGAAAGAATAATATGCAACGAATCCTTAGATGTTGTTAAATCACTGCCAGAATTCTCTGGAAATCAAAATGCATACGTCAGTTGGCGAGAGGCTTCATCAAATTCTATATCCTTGTATACCATAGGTAGCAAAAGGTATTTTTCGGCACTGACGATATTAAGAAATAAAATAGTAGGTGCAGCAAACGATATCTTGACAAATCACGGCACAGTACTCAATTATGATGCCATAATTGCGCGCTTAGACTTTGCTTATGCAGACAAACGACCGATACACATGCTAGAACAAGAATTGTCAATACTAAGACAGGGAAATAATACGGTGATAGACTATTATAATCAGGTTAATGAAAAATTAACCTTGATTATCAACAAGACTGTTATGACCCATGGTAATAGTACACCCATGTCCATAGAGTTATGCAGAATGCATAGAAGCAATGCATTAAGGGTATTTATATCAGGTCTCAATGGTAACCTATCTAACATCTTATTTTCTATAAATCCAAGTGATTTACCCTCTGCCTTAGCAAAAGCGCAAGAATTGCAAAGCAACAATAGCAGAGCATTATTTGCTTCACAATTCAGACCCCAAATGGAAAGAAATAACAACTTACGTTTTCGAATGAGAGGCGACAATAGAAACAGACAATTCCAACAAGACAATCAACGCATACAGACACAACAAAAGGTCGAACCAATGGAGTTAGGAAGTTCGGCAAACAGACATTTGAATAGAAGTGATGTAAATCACTTAAAACAGATTCATACTCAAACAAACTACCAAAGACCTGGCCCTAATCACGGTTATAACCCTAATATTAATTGGAAGTGGACAAAACCCAGTTTTAACACATACAATAACTCACCACGTCCAACTTTTAAAAGACAAAACGAAACTTTTCACAACACACAAGAATCCGTTCAAGCAACCGTTCCCAAAGTTAATCGCATAAACAATATCAATGAAGATGAACATTTTTTAGACAAACGTGGGGACTACCCCACATATCACGAAAACTAAACCAGTAGTAACTACTGCAAACCAAATACTTTCGAGAACGAAATTTCCCTACCAATTTTTAAAAGAGCGTGACCGCCAAGTGGCGAAATAATTATAAAAAAATATCACGAAGTTTTTGTACTAAATACAAAAACAAGATTTTATATAATAGATAATTTAGAATATGATGCATTAATAGGTGCAAACTTACTAAACCACGTTAAAGCAGAAATAGACTTCGATAAAAAGTTGTTAAGATACGGTAATAGGATAGAGAAAATATATTTAGACAAAGTGGAACTTATTAATTCAATTCAAGAAAATAATATTGAAGAACTGAGAAGTTCAATTATGAAGAAAATATCAAGTATTCATGATGAAATTGATCTTACTCTACCCTTCAGATGTCCTAGCAGAGATTCGTACTAACATTGATACCCCAATTTGGAGTAAGCAATATCCATACCCACTTTCAGCTAACGAGTTCGTTAACAAAGAATTAAAAAAATTATTAAATGAAGGCATAATCAGACCTTCGAAAAGTCCATACAATTCTCCTGTATGGGTAGTTGCGAAAAAAGGAATAAACAAAGATGGGTCACCAAAACAGAGATTGGTGATAGACTTCAAAAAACTCAATGAACTTACTGTATCCGATAAATATCCAATACCGGATACAAACGTTATACTAAGTAACTTAGGGGAGGCAAAGTACTTCTCTACATTAGATCTGGAAAGTGGCTTTCATCAAATAAGAATGAAAGAATCAGATATAGAGAAAACTAGTTTTTCCGTGAATAACGGAAAATATGAATATGTTCGTATGCCTTTTGGATTGAAGAATGCTCCTTCAATATTCCAGAGAGCTATGGACGATATCCTTAGACCATTTATTGGGAAAATATGTCATGTCTACATTGATGACATTATAATATTCTCAAAGACAGTCCAAGAACATATCGAACATTTAAATATAATAATAAAGACATTGAAAGAAGCTAATCACGTCTATTTGAAGAAAAAGTAGAATTTTTGGGTTATGTTGTAGCTCATAAAACAATTAAAACTAATCCTGAAAAGGTTGAAACAATAAGAAATTACCCTATCCCCAAAACCCTGAGGCAATTACGAAGCTTCTTAGGTATGATCGGCTATTATCGTAAATTTATAAAAAATTATGCGGCAATAGCTAAACCTCTAACCAAATATTTGCAGAGTGAAAATGGTCATGTTTCCACTCACATGGCAAAGAAAACGGAAATTAACCTTGATAAAGAAGGTGCAGATGCTTTTAATGAACTGAAAACACACTTAATGGCCGAAGTTGAATTAACTCAACCAGACTTTAATAAAACATTCATATTAACAACAGACGCTTCCGACGATGCAATTGGTGCAGTATTGTCCCAGGATAATAAACCAATTACATTTATATCGAAAACTTTAACGAAAACAGAAAGAAATTATGCAACTAACGAGAAAGAGTTGTACGCAATTGTATTTTCTCTAAAAAGCTTAAGAAATTACCTATACGGTGTTCAAAATCTAGAAATACATACAGACCATCAGCCTCTTACTTATGCAGTTTCTAAACGAAACCCGAATAATAAAATATAAAGATGGCATGCGTTGATAGAGGAATATGCCCCTAAAATTGTATATAAACCAGGGAAAACCAATGTGGTAGCTGATGCCCTGAGTAGACAAAACTTGAACCACGTTTCAGATGATTCATCTGACAAAGCGACAATGCATTCTGCCGAAAGCAGCGAAACAAACTCTATCGAAACTCTTGATAAACCTTTAAATCAATTTAATCAACAAATTTTAATAAACAAATCATCAACCTTGGTACACGAGATTCTGAACCCTTTCCCCAACAAACCAAGACACTTAATTGAATATACAAACCCTTCTGAATTAACCTCCTTATTTAAAGAATATCTGAAACCAGGAACTGTAGGTATATTCACAACCGCTGAAGTCATATATGACATAAAAGAAATACTTAAAACTTTTACTAATAAATTCATAAGATGCAAACAATTTATTACTGACATTTCAAATAAAGACGACCAGTTAATAATTATAGAACAAACACACACAAGAGCACATAGAGGTTCTAAAGAAAACATAAAACAAATTACTTCAAATTATTATTGGCCCGAAATGAGGGAACAAGTAGAAATGTTTGTAAAATCATGTAATATATGCAATGAAAATAAATATAATCGCAAACCACATACGGAATTGATTGGCGAGACGCCAATTCCTAAAAGAGAGGGGGAGTCATTACACATAGACATATTATTATTTGAAAACACAAAAATTTTTACTTGTATAGATAAGTATTCCAAGTATCTAGTGGTAAAAGTTATTAAAGACAAAATGGAAATGGGAATTAAGATGTTAGAACTCTTACAGACTTTTCCAAACTGTCTTAACATAGTATGCGACAATGACCCAACCTTTACGTCACAACAATTCAAAAAACTTATGGAAAGACAAAAAATTGACATGTACTTTGTACCAGCGAAACATTCGTTATCAAACGGACAGGTTGAACGTGTTCATTCAACAATACAAGAAATAGCTAGATGCATAAAAGAAGAGTATAAATTAATAGATACCGAAGAAATAGTTATTAAAGCAGCAATTGAATATAACAAGACTATACATTCAGTTACAGAAGAAAAACCTTTAGACATTCTTTTTAATAGAAAGGAACATACAAACGTATCAAACAAATTATGTAAGGTTCAAAAAACTACATTGGCCAGAGAAAACAAAGATAGGAAGAAAATTGAACTAAAGAAAGGAGAAATAGTTTATGAGAAGACAACAAACAATAGATGGGGAAAGCTTAAACCCAAGTACAAACAAATTATAGTAGAGGAAGATTTAGGACACACAATTAAAACAAAAAAAGGACGTATCATACACAAGGATAACTTAAAAATTGTTTCCTAAATTTCAGATAAAAAATGTTTCCAATCATTCCCATGTTACTGCTTACAATAGTAGGCGCATTACAAGTAATTGACTACTCAAGAAAGGATTATGTAGTAATAGAAAATGGGGATGTACTACTATATAAAGATTACGCAACCTTATTCCATATAACAAACTTGACCAAAATCAAAGACTCTATTGCTAGCGCCAAACGTATGATAAAAATACATCACGATAGAACTAACTACCCAGATACCCAAGTAACCGACAGACATGATACTGATTTCAACATCATGCAAACGTTAATAGGGCAACTTACTATTACTCACAGGAACAAGAGAGCTATAGAGACAATAGGCAAGATATGGAAATGGATAACAGGTAGTCCTGATCACGACGACAAAATCATAATAGAAAACAAAATTAACGATTTAGTTCAGAATAATAATAAACAATATTTAATTAACTCCAAAATACTCAACCTAATTGAACATTTTTCAAATTCATTTGTTAGTGATATAATTGAAAAACAAACTAAATTAATAATATTGGAATTGCAAAACTTAATAAACACTATTAGGTTATCTAAATTAGGAAATTAGGAATCATACATAAGTAAAGATATTAATGAAATTGTCAAAACCGAAAACATAAGTTTATCAATATCAGATTTACTGGATGTATCTAGAATTAAGATATTACAGAATAAAGATTTAATTGTTATATTAATAAAATACCCTATTATTATAGGGTGATTTTTTTGAGGTTAGGATTTTCATGCATTAGTATTTGACAGATCACGTGGGATTTCAGACATGGTGTCAAAGAGAAAGATGCTAAGTATGCTTTGACATTTCATCATGAATAGACTTACTAACGAGCAACGCTTGCAAATCATTGAATTTTATTACCAAAATCAGTGTTCGGTTCGAAATGTGTTTATCGACAAATTTTGTTCAGCGATGAGGCTCATTTCTGGTTGAATGGCTACGTAAATAAGCAAAATTGCCGCATTTGGAGTGAAGAGCAACCAGAAGCCGTTCAAGAACTGCCCATGCATCCCGAAAAATGCACTGTTTGGTGTGGTTTGTACGCTGGTGGAATCATTGGACCGTATTTTTTCAAAGATGCTGTTGGACGCAACGTTACGGTGAATGGCGATCGCTACCGTTCAATGCTAACAAACTTTTTGTTGCCAAAAATGGAAGAACTTGGTTGTGGTTTCAACAAGATGGCGCTACATGCCACACGGCTCGCGATTCTATGGCCATTTTGAGGGAAAACTTCGGAGAACAATTCATCTCAAGGAATGGACCGGTAAGTTGGCCACCAAGATCATGCGATTTGACGCCTTTAGACTATTTTTTGTGGGGCTACGTCAAGTCTAAAGTCTACACAAATAAGCCAGCAACTATTCCAGCTTTGGAAGACAACATTTCCGAAGAAATTCGGGCTATTCCGGCCGAAATGCTCGAAAAAGTTACCCAAAATTGGACTTTCCGAATGGACCACCTAAGACGCAGCCGCGGTCAACATTTAAATGAAATTATCTTCAAAAAGTAAATGTCATGGACCAATCTAACGTTTCAAATAAAGAATCGATGAGATTTTGCAAATTTTATGCGTTTTTTTTTTTTAAAAAGTTCTCAAGCTCTTAAAAAATCACCCGTTATAAGAAAATGTAAAATGTTTGAAACGAGGGCCATAAGCCATGAAGATGGAAAATTAGTTATTCCAAAAAATATTGCATTATGTCAAGAAACTTATGTCAATGTAAAAGATTGTAAACTGGAATTAAACGACTTTTATTGTAAATTAGAATATAACGATTCATGTTTGTCAAACTTGTTAAATTTAAAAAAAGCTAAATGTAAAAAAATTAAAGAAATGAATGCACCGTTAGAAATTATTTTCGAAGGACATAATACTGACGTCAGGGAAAAGATACATAAACAATGAAACATATGAAGGGACAAATCTGATCATATTCCAAGAAGTAGACAACACCACTTACCAAAACCCAACATACGAAGTCAAACAATATCTTAAAGGCTATTCATCTACGAACTTTGAAGTTGAAGAATATTTGAATGCCATAAATAAAGAACTTGAAATTGAGAACATAAGCATCTTGAAATCGATTAAAACTGAAATATTAAAAAGACCAATAACCAGCACCACTTCATTAACATTAATAATAATTGCCGCCACGGTTATTGCAGCCTCATATTACAAAAAAAGGAAAACATCACGATCAGGAAAATTTGAACTGAGATGTATGCGTATCGAAAAATTAATACAGAATAATATGCAGCGGGACGCAGCATTTTAAACCAAGGAGGGAGTTATAGCACCAAGAAATAATAAAAACAAAAAGTCATAAAAATCTAACAAAGGGATCATTGTTCTACTAAATGAACTTGATATTAATTGTGTGCCCAAATAATCCACTCGGACACAGAAAACACCCCTTTTATATTCAAGTGTTTAAATCGTCTTGGTTACGAAAACAAAGTATCGCATCATTGTTCTACATATTCTATAAACAAACCAAAGTGTAAACAAACCAAAGTGTCGCAGCATCTTGCAACACGCACCAACACACACAGCATCAACTTGAATCTTTTATTGCAGTATAAAAACCATCCGGAGTTGTCCAGAGGGAGCATTAGGATTCAGATCAGTCAAGCCGTTAGTTCGATCGGGCATTCACTAGTTTAAGTTAAATTTTGTAAAGATATTTATAAGTTGTTATTTTTGAATAAAGTTTTTTTAAAGAAAATTAATTAAAAGAATTTAATTAATATATATACGAATCATCTTTAACTCAAAAACTCAATTGGACTCAATTCATGAAAAAGAAGCTTTGATCGAGTTTTGCCCGTGCGTGGAATGTATCGAGGATCGTTTACAACATAATTGAGTGGATACACGTAAGCTTGATTATTATTATATAATACTTATGTTGCTGATACATACAAATTTGTTGTTGATGTTATCCGGTGTTGCTGATTAAATTTTGTTGCCAATTTTATCCGTTGTTGCGGAAACAAAATTATTATATAATTCTTATGTTGCTGATACATACAAATTTGTTGTTGATTTTATCCGGTGTTGCTGATTAAATTTTGTTGCCAATTTTATCCGTTGTTGCGGAAACAAAATAAATTGTGGCCTTACATTTTAAAAGAACTTGCTGCTAGATATAAACTACATTGTTGCTAGAAATGTTTAGGTTGGTTGACAGGAAGGTAAACAAATAGATAAATTATTGTTGCTGCTGGTAAATTGCCTTCCCGAATCGTTGTTGTTGTTGCTCTGAGGCTTATAAAAAGGATACACTATTTGTTGAGAGGTGGTTGTATCATATTGGAATAGACTATCTTTGCATCGATTTGATAAATTTGCTGTATTTGGAGTTGCTGTTGCTGCTAAGGTTGAGGAGAAAATTTGTTGCAGACAAATCTACAAATAAACATTGTTGTTGAGGTGGTCAGAATATTTCGTTGTTTTTCTTGATTTCCTGTAAGGTAGTGCAGATTTGTTGATAGTTGGATTTTCTTCAATCGAAAAAAGCTTAGTTTATAAAAAGTAGTAACGATGACAGATACTAATAATACGAAGGGCAAAGATGAATCATCGCAAAGTGAGAATAGTTTAGGAAAAACTTTATCAGATTTGAAAGCGTTGCGGTCATCGTCGAAAGGAAACCTGATTCGAACAAAAAATATTATTGTGCAGAAGGGACGTACGTTGTCAGAACCTGAGTTAGAATGTCGATTAATAATATTGGAATCGTATTTTAAGCAGATTTTAAATGTTCAAACATCCATTGAACGATTTAATAATCCTGATGATGAAGCGGCTAATGAAGCCTTTCGAGAAGAAGTAGAAGACATCTATGTTAGCGCAAAATCAAGCATAATGTCAATTTTATCTGAACTCAGAGGAAATACAACTGCTGCTGAGCATTTAAATGCAACGTATTATCCTGAACCGACTCGCCCTCGTTCAAAACTAGAACCTATCAAACTGCCTACATTTTCTGGAAAATTTTCTGACTATCCCAATTTCATAGGTTTATTTATGAATCTTGTTCATAAAGATGACAGCCTCGATAGTTTACAAAAGTTTAACTACTTACTTAGAAGTCTCTCAGGATCGGCTTTGGATGCTGTTTGAGATTTTAACGTCGTTGGAACAAATTATCAAAAAGCCCTTGATAGATTGAAAACTCGTTTTGATAATAAAACTCTTATTTTTCAAGAGCATATCAACAGTTTATTAGAGTTTCCAAAGATTTCCAAAGTATCTGCTTCATCTTTGCGCCATTTAGAAGATAGTTTTAATACGCATTTAACTGCAATGCTTTCTATTGGAAATCACAAAGAGATAGCAACTTCTATATTGATTTCGTAAGCTTTGGATCGAGTTGATGAAGAAACTCAAACTAAATGGCAGGATGCAATAGATTATGAAAAGCTCCCAACGTGGGAAGAATTTAGTAAGGTTTTGGACCGCCGCCGTTGCAAAAGCTTAGAAGCCAAGGAAACTAGGCTACAAAAACCAACTAGCGCTGCCAAAATCAATACAAAATCTGACCAGTCTAGTCCACAAAAAGGTGGAAAGAAACAATTTAGAAAGTTTCAAGGTACAACTTTAGCAGCGGAGCGTATTAAATGTGAATATTGTCAGTCTTTGGAACATTTTGTGGACTCATGTCCAGATTTTCTTAGCTTACCAATGGGAAGGAGGTTCCTGAAAGTTAAAAAACGAATCCTATGCGTCAACTGTTTGGGAAAAGAGCATTCTGTAAGACATTGCACTAAACCAAAATGCACTATATGTTCGTTACTACATCACAAACTGCTTCATAGGTTTACAGTCAACAAGGGTGTTGAAAATGCAGGCCAAGGAGCATCTCATTCAGCTTCATTAGTGGGGAGATCCTCCAATCAAACTATATTAGCCACGGCTGTGGTTTTAATAAAAGATAGTTTTGGTAGATATCAACCTGTTCGCACTTTGTTAGATTCGGCTTCTCAACTGAACTTTATAACTGAAAGTATGTCACAAAGATTAAGATTGCCAAAATCAAAGTCAGAGATACTGATAAGCGGAATAGGAAATGAGGTGACAAACGTTCGATATACTACAAACGCGACTTGTAAATCGAGGATTTCGTAGTTTGAGACTCAGTTGGACTTGCTGGTAATCAGAAATATTACTCATCTTCAGCCTAGTCAATCATTTACGGTAGATTGTTGGAAAATACCTAAAAATATTGTGCTCGCGGATCCTAACTTCAATGAGGCAGCTAAGATAGATTTGCTTATAGGTGCAGATCATTTCTTTGAGTTGCTAGCTATTGGGCAGATCAAATTGGAAGAGAAGATTACACTTCAAAAAACTCTGTTTGGTTGGGTCGTTTCGGGTTCTCATGATTTGTCAAACGCCAAAACTTCTACAGTTTGCTTGCTAGGAAGTGAACAGCAGTCAAAAGATGAAAATCTCAATGAATTTGTTGAAAAGTTTTGGGAAATCGAAAACTACCCCACTGCTTCAAAATTGTTAAAGCCTGAAGAGATAAAATGTGAAGAACACTTTTTAAAAACAACTAAAAAGAATAGTGAAGGCAGATTTGTCGTAAGCTTTCCCTTTAAGGAAGATCCTGAATCCTTAGGACAATCCTTCGAAATGGCCAAAAGTAGGTTTTTGTCGTTAGAGACTAGGCTGGATAAAAATAATAGTATAAGTATTCAATACGAGGAATTCTTAAAGGAGTATGAGAGTCTTGGACATATGTCAGAAATAAGTTTTGATGAGGCAAAAAATATGAAGTACTTTTGCCCTCATCAGTACGTACTTAGGCTGGATTCTTCTACCACGAAATTAAGAGTTGTTTGCGATTGTAGTGCTAAGACTTCATCAGGTAAATCCCTAAATGATATCTTGATGAAAGGACCTATAATGCACGACGACCTTTATTCAATAATCTTGCGTTTTCGCTGTTATAAATTTGCTTTAACAGCTGATATTTCAAAAATGTATCACCAGATAATTATGGATCAAAAAGATCGCATACACCAATGCATTCTCTGGAGAACTAAGAGTACAGAATCGATAAAGATATACCAATTAAATACGGTTACTTATGGAACCACTTCCGCTCTTTATTTGGCTACACGCTGTCTCAAAACTTTGTCAGAAGAAGGGGCCTTGAAGTTTCCATTGGGGTCCAAAGTTTTAAATGAAGATTTTTACATGGATGATTTGATCAGTGGTGGAGATTCGCCAGAGGAGATATTTAGCATCTATGAAGAAGTTAGGACTCTTTTGCATGGTGCAGGTTTCGAACTTCGAAAATGGTGGACAAATGAAAGAACGTTGTTGGAAGTTGTCCCAGAGATGGACAGAGAAAAACCGCTCAGAATAAATGATGCTGATATCATTAAAACGTTAGGTATCAAGTGGAATCCATCATCAGATAAGTTGCAGTATGTAGTTCCAGAAATTAGTTCAAAACCAAATATCACCAAAAGGATAATTCTATCTGAGCTATCTACCCTATTTGACCCATTAGGACTTATTAACCCAGTCGTTGTAAAGGGTAAAATTTTGTTGCAAGGTCTTTGGGTTAAAAAGACGGATTGGGATGAATCTGTCCAATCTAGAACATTCACTGAGTGGGAAGATTTTCGAAATCGTTTGAAGGAGTTAGAATCAATCAAAATTCTGAGATATGTGCTAGCCTTACATCCACAAAACGTTCAACTTCATGGATTTTCGGATGCATCGTTGCGGGCTTATGGCTGTTGTGTGTATTTACGCACAGTTGATGAAAAGGGTATGATATCGTGCAGTTTAATTACAGCAAAATCAAGAGTCGCTCCAATCAAAACCCAAAGCTTACCAAGGCTAGAATTATGTGCAGCGGAAATGCTGTCTTCGGTGGTTTCCAAGATACTTCCAAACTTTTCCCACCTAGTTGAAGATATACACCTCTGGACTGATTCAGAAATCGTTTTATGCTGGCTTTCAGCGCATCCGTCTTGTTGGGAAGTGTTCATAGCCAATAGGATTTCTAAGATACAAACTAGTTTGCCACAGGGTAAATGGAAGTATGTGAGTACAAAGCAAAATCCTGCAGATATCATATCTAAAGGAGCTTATGGAAGTGAGTTGATGGAAAGTATATGGTTTTCTGGTCCGAAGTATCTTAAACTACCACAGGATATGTGGCCTGTACAAAAAGATTTTTCCATGCTAGCAAAAGATACTCCTGGAATGCGGAAATGTCATGTGACATTGCTTTCAAAAATTATTAACACGGATTTTGAAGGAAACTACGTACGTTTTAAAAGCATCGACAAAACTTGTAGAATATTTACTCTTATATTGCGTTGGATCATTATAATCCGCAAGAAAATTCAAAGGAAGAAATCAGGAACTGAGTTTGAGGACGACGAACTGAGATTTAATAAGCCTTTGGACGCGGAAGAAATAAATCATGCTTTGGAAAGAATTTTATGGAACGTTCAACAAAAACATTTCCAAGAGGAAATTCAGAAACTAGAAAAAGGAATTATGATTAGCCCTACGAGTGCCATTAAAAACCTCAATCCCTTCCTTGATGGTGACTCATTCAAACTCCTCAGAGTAGGTGGGCGTCTGCTGAATGCGGACATTCCTTATACTGTTAAATGTCCTATCCTTCTCCCTAAATCCAACCTATTTATAAAAAACCCTTTTAAATCATTACATAACAAAAATTATCATGCAGGTCCCCAAGCTTTAGTTGGCATTGTGCGGCAGAGGTTCTGGGTATTAGACGCCCACAGACTAGCAAAGAAGGTCGTGGACAGTTGCTGGTAGTGCTTTAAATACAAACCTAAGATGTTGGGACAAATAATGGGCAATCTACCTATTGACAGAGTACAACCTGCAAGACCGATTTTGAAGACTGGTGTCGATTTTTGTGGTCCATTTCAAACCACTTATAAGCTGCGGGGTCATAGAACCACCAAATCATATGTCGCCGTCTTCGTTTGCTTTGTTGTAAAAGCTGTGCACTTGGAGGTTGTCTCCGACTTATCTAGCGAAGGTTTCGTTGCAGCGCTGAAGAGGTTCGTGGCAAGACGAGGTTTGTGCCAAGATTTGTACTGCGACAACGGGACGAATTTTGTTGGGGCTCGTAATCAGCTAGAGGAATTCAGGCAAAGTTTCCTGGATCAGCAGTTGGAAAAGAAGATAAGTGATTGGTGTGCTACAGAGCATATCAAGTTTCATCACATCCCACCTCGAACACCACACTTTGGCGGTCTATGGGAGGCGGCCGGGAAGTCTGCCAAAAATCATCTTCTTCGTACAGTCGGCGATGCCTTTCTGACTTTTGAGGAACTATCTACTATTGTTGCAGATATAGAAGCTATACTAAACTCCAGGCCCATGTATGCTATGTCCAGTGACCCGAGCGACGAGCAAGTGCTTACACCTGGGCATTTCTTGATTGGTGGACCAATGAACGCAGTTTTTGAACCAGTGGTCACTGATTACAAAATGTCTGCGTTGAAGCGGTGGCGGCGACTATCGTTGATAAAGCAGCATTTTTAGAATCGGTGGTCAAAAGAGTACCAAGCCGATTTGCAAAAACGAGTCAAATGGCAAACTTCGTCAGAAAACATCAAAGTCAACACACTCGTTCTAGTTGGGGATGATAATTCTTATCCTCAAAACTGGCTCATTGGAACAGTAACTAATTTGGTTGAATCTTCAGATGGGAAGGTTCGAGTCGTTGATGTGCAAACAAAAAATGGAACCATTCGCAGAGCAGTTCATCGATTAGCACCCATCCCAATTGATGATTGAAGATATCCTTCAGATACTTCAAAGTGGGCAGAATGTTAATGCCATTGCAATTTAAAATTTTAATAAATGAATTTTGTATTATAAATAGTACTAAATATTTGTATGGATATAACTAAAAAGTAAACACTCAAATTTATGCTGAATTTACTCTTATTGAAACTTAACGAAGAAAAGTACATACTTGAATTGAACAAGAGAATTTTTAAATTTAATATCGTTGAACACATAAAGCAATCAACAAGTAGTTACAGCAAGTCAAATAAAAATTATATATCTTAAAAAAGTTGAATTATATCTTTTATTTAAATTGAACTCAAAGTGTGAAAACTATCACATTAAACAACTACCGTAAGTTCATTTCTGACTATGCGGCTATAATTAAACCAATAACCTTATGTCTTAAAAAAGATAGTAAAATAAATATAAAAAATGAAAACTATATAGAATCTTTTAATAAATTAAAAACGTTAATGACAAATGACCTAATAAATAGGCATCCAGATTTTACCAAAGAGTGGTGTTAAGTCAAACACATGGACCCCTATCATTTGCCTCGCGAACTCTAAACAAACATGAGTGCAATTACAGCACAATAGAGAAAGAACTTCTCGCGATTGTTTGGGCTACAGCTCAATTCCGACACTATCTGTACGGAAGAAAATTTATAATTAAAACTGACCACAGGCCATTAGTATGGCTAAGTAATTTAAAAAAAACAAACAGCAAATTACAACGCTGGAAAATTAAGCTCGAAGAATATGACTTCGATATACAATATATACAGGGAAAAGCGAATAAAGTGGCAGATGCTGTCACGCATAAAAATTGAAAATAAAATAAATATGATAAATAACGATAACGACGATGATGAACATACTCAACATAGTGCTGAATCAGATAATTCTAATTTAATTCCTATTAGTGAGAAAGCTGTTAATTTCTTTAACAGACAAATAATCCTTGAAATCAACGAAAATGATCATCAAGAAATTATTTACCCACATGTTGGAAAAAGAAGAGTTATATTTACGCGCAAAAGAATTTAAAGAAGAAGACTTCATAAATATAATAAAAGAAGTAGACATTACAATACTAAATTGCATATATGTCAAAGATGACGAAATATTTAAAAATTTCCAAGACATATGGAAAAAAGAGAACAAATTAAGTAATAAAATATTACATAGAAGCACAAAGCACTTGCAAGATCTAAAAATAGACGAAGCAAACGAAATAATATTAAAGACACATAAAAATAATAACCATATAGGTATAGAGAAAGTATACCTTGATTTAAATCGAAAATATTATATACCAAACTTCAAGACATTAATAAATAAGCAAATAAATAATTGTCATCTATGTATGACTAAAATCGAAAGAAATCCAATTAAGTTACCATACGAAAAGACAGAAACGCCAAAAAATCCAAATGAACACTACCACATAGATATATGGTTCTTAAATCACAAAAAGAAATATCTATCATGCATCGATAAGTTTAGTAAATATGCTGCTATCGAACCTATAAAACATAAAACATATACAGACGTTTTAAATGCTTTAATGAAAATTTTTACATATATGAAAAAACCAAAGCAAATAACGCTTGATAACGAAAACACCTTCGTTTCCGAAACATTAAAAAACTTCTTAGAGAATAATGAAATAAATATACATTATTGTACAGCCAACCGGCATACAGGCAATTCAGATATAGAACGCCTCCATAGCACACTTAATGAACATATCCGAATTTTAACTCAAATTCGAGATTCAGGTGAAGAAATTGAACCTATAGAACACACAACAAATGCAATACTTACATATAATAATGTAATTCATTTAACAACAAAAGAAAAACCTATCGACGTACACTTTAATAAAATTGACAACGAAATAATCTATAAACGAATTGAAGAAAATAAAATAAAAATATTAAATAAATTAAACATAAATAGAAAAGATGTAAGCATAGACGAAAATTATGCAAAGGTAACAGAACAAGAGAAAATAAAAAACAAAATCGCATCTAAACATAAAAAGGTGAAAGTTATTAATAAAACTTTTAAAAAATACACGTTACAAGAAGGAAATAGATTTAAGAAAATTCCTAATCGTATTCTTCATAAAGATCAATTTAGGAAGAAGAAAAAATATCAACAAATAAAATCTTCCAATTTCAGATCCAATAAGGATATTGCATCAAATGGTGCAACCCATGGCGATAATGCAGAAAATAATAATAAATGAAAAATTTAATAAACAAATCAAAATACTTACTGAAACTTTAAATAATGAAACTAATAAAATAATTAAAAGAATCAATACATTTATAGGAAGCTACGATTACGTAAAAGATATAGCTAAAATACAGTACGAGATTAAGTTAAGAGAAAACCTCGAATATTTACATGAGGACATAGAAAAAATAAAAGAAATAATAATGACTTCAAGATTAGGAATACTCAGCAGAGATATTTTAACTGTAGAAGAAATAAATAAATACGGCATTAATATAAATAACTTGGAAGAATTAAAACTCAGTTTAGCCCTATATAAAACCAATATTATATTTATAATTAGAGTACCCAAATATACAGATGAGCTGTATAAAAAGATATACGTTCAACCCATTTCAAATAAGGATAGTAATTCCCAATTAAAAGTAAACAAACACCTTTATCTGACAAAAGATCAAATAATATATGACAGCACTAAATACGTACAAAATTTAACCAAAATAAATGATGATTGTATAGAAAATATACTTAAAAAATCAATGAATTGTAAACTTAAAAAAAATATAAATGAACAAGTATTAGAAATAGGAAATAATAATCTTGTATTAATTAATGTAAAATTACAAGAACTTAATCAAAATTGTAATAATCAAAAAATTAAAATTAAAGGTAACTACCTTATTAGATTTGAAAATTGTAAAGTTAAAATAAACAATAAATCATATGAAAGGAAAAATTATAAGCATGAGCTTATAATTCCTAATACAATATTGGATATAAATTATACTAAAATCGAAGAATTAACTTTTGAAGAATTAAAATATCAAAATATAAACAATTTAAAAGAAATACAAGAATTGAAATATAGTCATAAAAAGTCAAGTTTCAAAATATATTTTATCATTTCAATCATTTTATTAATTGTAATAATTTATGTTTATCTAAAATTAAAAAGTAAAAAAAGGAAGATAATAAATAATGTAAGTCTTCCAACGGTCAATTTCCGACCCATAGAAGAATCTAAAGGGGGGGGGGTGTTATATCCGAGCACACTTGTGCGCCTCAACAAATTTCAAACAAAGATAAACCCACGCAAAATCTTGACTTCAAATTCAATTAAATACTTTGTAATAATTCTTCAAATATGATGCAACGATAATAAACATAAATTGCATATCAGCACTTCTTGGCCTTCAGCCTCGTGCAAGAGTATCAAATGTATATCAAAAGTAAATCACAATATTGAATCTTTGCATCATCCGCAGTCAAACAAAGGTTTGCTGCGTAAGCATATTAATAATATAAAAGGGATCTCCAGATCTCTCTCTAGTTTAGTTTTTCAGCAACTTATCAACGTATAGCCGATGATTTCCCCCGACCAACGGTAAGGGATCTGACGCTTAATAATAAAAGTGTTTTAATTAAAAAATAAAACGGTCTTTTATTTCGGTTGCCCTGTTCCCAGAACAGGATGAAAGATTTTTTTTGAATCTTTGGAAAAACCCAATTAAAATTTGTATATAGGTACATATATTTATAATGTATAAATAGATTAAGCAAAATGATACATAACTTTTGTAACTTCTTCAAGGAAGACAACAACTTTAACATACTTCTTTTAGAAAAACAAAATATATCTGTATAAATTGCTGCCTCTTCAAGGAAAAGTATATATATAAATAAGATGCATACAATTTTTGTAACCTCTTCAAGGAAGACAACTACTTTAACATACTTCTTTTAGAAAAACAAAATGTATTTGTATAAATTGATGCCTCTTCAAGGAAAAATGAAAAAGTACCTACATATAAATAAGATGCATACATTTTTGTAACCTCTTCAAGAAAAACAACAATTTTAATATTTCTTCTAAACAAAAACATATACAATATATAAACTGATGCCTCTTCAAAGAAAAATGAAAAAAAAAAAAATAATAATAATAAACTTACTTCCTGTACTTTTTAAGAAAATTAACCTCTTCAAGGTCAATTTTCTTTTTTGAAGGGGGGAAGGATGTAGTGATCGCACTACATACCAACCTCCCAACATATACATTTTCCCTAGTGCCGCGCGTTTTTCCAAACACTTCAATCACCGATATATATACACTATACATTGACTCACAAACAAATCATCACAAGGTCATCGTAATACTCACTCGTCATAGCTACGTCAAAACCCATAAACTGCTATGAGTAGTGAATATCCAATGTCCAACGGATTGATTGTAAATAAATCCAATGCACTAATTGCAGGCATTGAGGAATACCCATACTAAATAAACCCATCGTAGCAAGGGTCGACACTATGAGTGAAGTGGGTATGTGTGAAATATGATGCGGCGGCACTTTTGTGACCAACAGTTCGGAATATTATAAATTTATATAATTTTTAAAATTCCAACTAGGTCTCAATTAATTATTGAATATTTTCAAGTGGTTCAATATTACCAAATAGAACCGATTGTGTTATCATCGGTTGGTGGATGATAGTTGGAAAAATGCATGTGTATTGAGGAAAATTGGTTAAAGAAAAAGTATAAAAAGACAGGAATAGTTTAAGAAAGTTACAGAAAGATTTACCATAATATCCAACAAGGTCGCAGCCTAGCTAAAGACAGCGGGCCTTGGTTCTCAAAGAAAAATAAAAATTCAAAAACTATGCATAGTTTTGACTTGATTTAAAAACTGACTAATAGAACAGAATGTTGGCTTTAAAAAAATGTATAATACTTAATTGTAAGTATTACCGTTATTTTTTAAGATTTTTTTTCCATTATAAGTAATATTTTTTTTAAATTGCCCCTCCTGCCTAAACGGGGGGAGATAGGTCCCCCCTCCCATAGTAAAAAAAATGCTTATTTTTAACTGTTCTAAAAAATTCACTTATAATATCTTGTCGCCTAAGTTATCGTACTCTTGCCAATAACAGTAATTCTATTTATTTATTTATTTAATTATATTTATTGCAATTAAAATTGCAATAAATAGTTGAGATATGAAGGTGTTAGCAATAGAGCCATCAACCTTCGCATGGTATACAAGTTGTTAAATTTACATTTTTTTTTTTTTAATGATTAAATTGATACCTGACTTTTTTTTTTTTAATTTTGCATAAAATGTTTGTTTTCTTAAGGAATTTTAAGATTTTACTGCAGTTCTCATGTGTAAGATATTTTATTAAATCTGTCCGGTTGATCCTATGGTTGGCTGGTTGGAGGCTTGGACAAACGTTCAATAGGTGTTCTATTGTCATTTTGTGTGGGTTGTTGCAGAATAAACAGGCGAAGTTTGTTAAGCTTTTGTCGATTAGGTGGATATGTGTAAGGTGAGTATGTCCAAGTCTTAGTCTGATGATTGCTCTTGATTCAGGTCTGGTGAGAGTTGCCGGTATTTGGAATACGTAAAGGGTTAATAATGTTCGAATAATAGTTGTTTAAATTTTTGAAATTGCTTAAGGATTTTTCCATCTGTGTGTTTTTAATTTTTTTGAGGAAGTCGTTTGGGTTGACGACTTTTGAAGTGGTAGTAGGTGAGTTGGTGGCTAGTCTTGCAGCAGCATCAGCTGCTTCGTTACCTGGAATGTTAACGTGACTGGGGATCCAAACAAGCTTAATCTTGGAGTTGTATTGGCATAGCTTGTTACGAATTTTAACGATTGGAATTAGGTTGCAGTTTAGGTTAAGGATAGCATTTAAAGATGAAAGGCTATCGGAGAAAATGCAAAATTTGCCTTTTCTTTGCTCCGCATATTCGATAGCTCCTAGTATTGCTGCTGATTCGGCGGTGAATATGTTGTTGTGCTCGTAAAGGCTTAGAGCTTGGACAGTTTTAAAGTTATTGTCAACTATGGCATAGGCAACTTTATTATTTATTTGTGAGCCGTCGGTGTATAGAAAATTATATTTAAGTTTTGATAGGTTATCGTAGATTTCGTTAAACATTTGCCTGAAATGGATAGGATCTAGGTTTGTTTTTTTGAATATTGCCAGTTTGGTGTCAATGTTCTCTCTCTTCAACATCCAAGGGGGGAATCGACCTGGTTTAGTATTGAGTATTTTAAGTTGAATATCAAACTCCTTAGAAATTCTGTGTACCCTGTAGATAGTATGTTCACATTTGGGCTGTGTCTTACGTTTCATAGTTAGTGTAAGGTCTTTTTGTATTGGTGATCCATATGACGTGAGAAATTTTGGAATTAATTTCGCGGTTAGGAAATCTCTGCGTTCTTCCAGGGGCAGGAATCCAGATTCGGCAAGAAGATTAGAAATAGGTGTTGTGCGGAATGCACCTAGGGCTATTCTAAGCGCGGCGTGAAATGGAGTTTTAAGTTTGCTCAAGTCGCTTTTTGAGCAGTTACCGTAAATTGGGAGGCCATAATCAATTTTTGACAAAATGATAGCACGGATCACATTAAGGATTGAGTTGGTGTGAACTCTGCTTTGTCGCCTAAGTTATCGTACTCTTGCCAATAACAGTAATTCTTATACAATTTGTTTGGTCAAATACTTTAAATTCGAATTTTCTCAAAAACGTCGATATAGATTTTTATAAAATATTCTGTAACATTTTTTGTTGAAATCGCTTCCTTATAAAAAAAATATATTTTTCTATTGCTCCAGAATTGTATTTTGTTGTTGAATTAATAATTTATATTCTCCCCTTATATTCTCTCCCTTATTGTTTAAATAATATTTGATGCTCAAAAATGTCAAAATTATTTTTAAGAGTCAAAGAACAATATTGTTATTAAATTATCTCAAAAACGATACAAATTTTTTAAAGAAATTCAAAGGTAAAAATTAATAACTGCATACAAAAAATATGTATGAGCAAAATTTAAAAATTAATTTAAAAAAAAAATGATTTAATAAATTAAGGTTTTTCAGAGAAATTAAGTAGCATCTAAATGTTTGAAGATGAACTTATTTTGCAGGTATAATTTTAAACATTTAAATTTGGATACTACCTACATATATTTTAAAGCAGATTCTTTTAACAGTCGTAATTTTTTTTAATTAAAAAATATAACAGTTATAAACGTGAATTTTTTAAATGTATGCATAGGGGAAAATGAAATTAAAAAATCTTACATTATTAAGACAGAGTGCAGCAACATCTACTATCGTGTCTCCGCATAAATAAGTTCCAATTTCCTTGCAGTCTCGATAGTGGCTATAAACATGATTCCCGCAAATGAACAAGTCAGCTCCGGAAACAAACCTTAATATTGAATTTGAAAAAAGTTTAACAAAATATTTATTATTCATCAAGGAGCTACATTCGCTTCAGTTTTTTACTAACATGGATTTTAAGGGTTCAGTTAAGTTTGTATCAAATGACAAAAACATTTTTCCCCTTTTGGTAAATGCTTTGATTACGTAGTCGGAAGCTACAAATATTTTATCCAATAATGTACCTCAAAAAAGAAAAGACGAAGATTAGGTTTGAATTTTTGATTCTTAATATTATCAATTTCACCTTCAACTCCACTTATTTGAACGCTTGATACTTTTGATCCAATATAGTTTTGGTAAGTCAGTTGTACCTCGGATGCTTTAACACTGAAGATTTGAAAATTGCCATCCAAATCACCAACAGCAATCTGTTAACATAAAAAATCCTTAACAACATACCCTAAACTATTTCTAAGAAAATGATAACCTTTTGTTGTTTTTTTGGAGTTCTTGTTGGTAATAGTTTTAAACAATTGGGCAAGGTTGTGTTGACACGTCCATAGTTTATTCTTGTTAATTCGAGCTGCATTTTATTGTTTTCCTATAAAAGTACACAAAACTGTATTTATTTGAATGAAAATTATTTGTTGTGTAAATTCTTGCGTTCCATGGTAACATAAAGGTAATGTTTGTTTGATGTAGGCCTTCGGCTGTGATATATCGACCTGAAATTGGCTTGAATTCTTGCAATAGGGTTTTTTAGCACTGTTCCTTTTAGTTATTAAGCTTATAAGTGGAATTAGCAGTTGTTGATTAAAACTATTCAAAACATTTTATTTTTTTTTTTGTAAATCGTGAACACACCTTTTCTAATCTATAGCCAAACCGGATTAAATACAGTGAATCAAAAAAAAAGTTGTACAGTCGATTTTCTTTTGTTAAAATGCAATTATCTATGGAGTTAATTGCAATAAAAAAACAAAATAGTTACCAAAAATAGGGATTTTTTTAACCTTCAGATTAAGTCAAATACATTTTTTTTAATAAATTATTTTAATACAAAAAACCAAATTAAAAAAAGAAAGTCTATTTTATAAAACCAAAAAAAAACTTGTACATTTGAAAAATTCAATTAAAAACAGCAACATTTCGAAAACCCAAATGGTTTAATATTTTGTATAATGTCCTTTTGCATCTAAGACCATTTGCAACCTCTTTGGCACTGAAAGGGCCAATTTTTTTGTAACATCTGGCGTAATCTCAATCCATATCCTCTGTATTGCATCTTTTAACTGTTCTTTATTTTTTACTTTTCTTTTCCTCGACTTTTTTTTAACATGAGCCCAAAGATGTTCTATTGGATTTAGATCCGGACTTTGAGGTGGATGAGGGATTACTTTTTTCACGTTATATAAAAACCATTTCTTCACTTACAACGAAGAATGTTTTGGGTCATTGTCATGAACGAAACTAAAATTATCTCCAAAGTCCAATTTTGATGCAGTACTTCTTAAATTATTTTTCAAGATGTTCAGGTAATCAAACTTATTCATTGTCCCTTCCACAAACTGAAAATTCAAAACTCCATTGCTCCCACGCACCCCACACCATAACGCTGCCACCGCCATGTTTTACTGTGCAATTTACATTCTTCGGATCTAACGCTGTACCCCTTTTTCTCCAAACAAAACGTCGCCCATCGAATCCAAAAATGTTTAATTTGGATTTGTTGGTATAAATAACGGAATTTCAAAACTCTATCGGCTTATTTATATACTCTTTGGCATATTGCAGCCGCTTCTTTACATTTATGGCGGATAAAAGTGGTTTGTTTCGAGGCGTAAAACCTCTAAACTCCGAATGTAAAAAAATTTCTTACCGTCTGTGGATGAAATTGGTCAATTTTTATTGAGGTCTTCCGCTATTTCCACTGCCGAAAATTTGGTGTTACTTTGTACAATCCTTACTATACGCCTCTTGGTTTGTTTAGTATCAGTCTCTAACTTCCACTTGGTCTTGTTAAAAATCCGTTTTTTTTGTTAGAATCAATAACACACTGAACTGTGGAATGTGGCTTTTTCACAATATCAGCGATTTTTTCCATTTTTTTTTTAATTTCTCTTATAAATTTTTAACAAATTATTATTCTGGCAACATGAAAAAACTAAACCTTTCAAAAAAGAGATGATCTGATAAAGCCTACTGGATAACGGTTCTATATAGTATTGTAACTACAAAGTGTACAAGTTTTTTTTGTTTTCATAAAACGGACTTTATTCATTGAATTTGTTTTTTTTTTTTTTAATAATTTATTTAAAAAAATGTGTTTTACTTAATCTGGAGGTTTAAAAAAATCCCTATTTTTGGTAAGTATTTTGTTTTTGTATTGCAATTAACTCCATAGATAATTGGATTTTAACAAAAGAAAATCGACTGTACAACTTTTTTTTTTGGTTCACTGTATGTCAAAATTAGTTGGAAACTGACATTTGTCATGCCAAACAAAAAATATTTGTGATTAAAATTTGTTTTATTTATTTAAAAAAGATGCCAAAAATAGTGAAAAACAAAATTTAATTGAATTTTTAATAGAAGATGCTGCCGGTGAAATAATGCTTATTGAAAGTATGAACAAATATAAAAATGAAGAGATAAAAATAAAACCAAACTTTTTTTTATAGATAGCGAAGAAAGTGAAAACGAAGACGACGTCGATGAAATCCTAAATGAACTAAACGAAAACAATTTTTTTCGTCCTGGCTACTCGTCGTGGATTAACAAGCACTGTGCCTAAATCCATTGTCTGGCGTGAACACATTTTATCAACAATGGACAGCGATCGCTTCCGCCAAATACTGAGAATGGAAAGAAGTCAATTTTCATTTCTACTTTCCTTAATTTGTGATGATGTTGAATTCCAAAAACCACATGCGTGCAAACAATTTTCAATTGAACTTCAACTGGCCATTGTGCTCTACCGTTTAGTTTCATAAGGTGAAAACGCTGCTGTTCGAAAAATTGCAACAACTTTTGGAGCATAGAGAAATATACTTACCAGGAGAACCGACCGGTACCCGTCTTGCCTGAAACACCATCAAATTTTATTTGTGAATACATGTGAGTGGTGGAAAAAAGGCAAAGTGTCTTGTCAAAAATGACAGTTCCACAATTTCGATTTCAAAAACAAAACATTCAATTTGAGATTCTACAAGTAAGTTTTTGTAAATTATTTTGTTTTGTTTAAACATTTAACATTATTGTTATTTTTACTATTCGTACTAGAATTTCAGCTTGTTAGACTTGTCCATTCTTTATTCTGTCAATTTTTATTGAATGTTTTGAACAACAACAACAACTTAAAGGTGCTACCACTCATTGTTTTTGGCTGGAGATATAGCTATTTCGTGCTTTGCCACTTTTGCACTCATCAGTCTCCTTTTTGTGGTGCTGAGCTTTAATCCAATTTTATTTGAAAAACTTTTTTTTTATGCACACCATAGGATTCGAACCCACGCATATCAGATTTACTCAGTCTTAGAAGTCGTGTGCACTACGCACTCCACTACTTTAGACCACTGACGTCACAGGTCACATTTAACAGAATTTATTTCTTTTCAGATCAAAAACCTTAACGATCAAGAGCTACAAGTGCATTTAATAAAAAAAACTATAGACCAGGAACCAAAAGAAAACAATGAGACTTATTCTACTCGGAGCTCAAGTAGGTACGTTTAAAAAAAGAATCTCGCAAACAAAAGAATATTTATGTTGCTTTGTTTCAGCTATGGATTGCTCCAATAATATACTTTACTACCAACTCAGTCAAGAAGATGTACATAAGAATACAAATCGATTTTATTAGCATCTACTTAGTGTTTTCATTTCGGGTGCTGTCGATTACAAACCATGATACAGAAAGCAACTTCTCTCAAGAAATTTGGAAGGTTTGCTCAAAACAAGGGCGCTAGTCCCCAGGTGAGTTTATTTTATATTATATTTTTCTTAATATCAATGTTTTTAACCATTTTGGCCTTTATCTGTAAATAGTTATTCGAAGCCTGTTGAAGTAAAGTATATATTTCTACACTCAATTGCTGCTGTATCATGAATTTGAGACAAGCAATAGAATTAACCGCTTTATATATTTTTGTGGATCAGCAATATGATTGCTTACAACTTACTTGTTTGTGTTAAGTCTCCTTGCTATTTCACATCCCGACAGTCCTAAATCCTTCAAAGCATCTATTTTTGCTCTTTATGTAGCTGTCAAAGTCTTTCCAGAGCCCATGTGTGTGCCAAATTAAATTAAAACAGTTGTTTTCAACACTCTTTTAAATATTATATACAAAAGAATCTAAACGATCGCACCTATAAACTCCTTCACAGAAATATTCGCAATGGCCTCATCCTAGTGAACCATTTTTGTATACGCTTTTTTAATAGTTTATTATTTGATATTGTGAATTTCTTACGCTCGTCTCTAATTTTAACTTAAATTTTATGAATTTGTATTGGTGAAGTACGTATTTACCAACAGCTATAAAAACTATGGTGGGTGCAGGCGTTAACGATAGAGGTGTCAAAGTCTCTGCCAATAGTAAGATTCATTTAATGCAACAACACCACCAGAATTACGAATTCAATTCCGAGTCGTTCTTTGACTTTCAGAGAGATTACAAGTGTTACAAGTGATTGCTAGTTAATTATAAATTAAAAAGTGCATTTGCAGAGTTTTAAAATTAAGAAGGCAGTAAGCCACGGTTTTAAATATCTAATCGGTAGTCAAGTGGAGGTGGCGTCTGAACTTTCAATCTGTTGATTAAGGAGAACTACAGGTTATCAATTAACAAGTACTGGGACCGTAAGATCCGGTCAGTTAATTCCAGTGACCCTGGTATGTTCCCCAAAATCAACAAGATATTTAGAAAAAAGAACGACAATGACCTTCCGTGTCTGAAACTTCAAAGAACTGAAGAGAATAGAGACGTACTCATGACAGCGCAAATAGATCCAGAAGAAGCCATCTTTCACGATGACTTTTAAATAATTGAAGATCCGAAGGAAAAAGTGGAGGCGGTGGGAGCTGCTTTCCAGCAAGTGTACAAGGTGAATGTTAGCATTCGCCCCAACCACGACCTGGAAAACAGAGCCCTACTTAATCACTTTTACCTTCGAAATGATATAACATATTAGCGATCTGAGAACCGCTGTTTTATGCGGTTCGATGACGATTCCTTGGCAAATGCCATAATCGCCGAGCAAACGGGACCAAGTCCCTTGTTAGTGACGAAGGTTGAGCTTCAGCTCATCTTCAACTCAATAAAAAATAAAAAGTCAGCAGGTGTCGATGGTATATCCAACGTTGTACTAAGACATTTACCGATGGAGGCAATTGACATTTACACCACACTCTTCAATAATGCACTGAATAATGCATATTATCCAGTGCATTGGAAGACCGCTGTGGTTCATCCTCTCCCGAAAAAGGGAAAGGACAACTCCAACCCGTCAAATCTTCGGTCGATAAGTCTTCTTCCGAGCATCAGCAAAGTTTTCGAAAAAATAATCAATAGGGCTCTGACTAAGTGGGCTGCGGACAACAAAATAATTCCGGATAAACAGTTCGGGTTCAAGGCGGGTCATGACACAATTCATGCTGCGTCTAAACTCGTTTCTGATATCCAATGGAATAAAACAAAACAACAATGCACAGGTGCTGTTCTGGTTGATTTGGAAAAGGCCTTTGACACCGTATGGTTAGAGGGTCTTTACCTAAAACTGAGCAGGCTTGGCATAAGCAAGCCATTGTTGTATATACTTTATGATATGCTTAACGGTAGAAAGTTTGTTGTCAAAAGTGGCAATGTAACTTCTACCACCACATTCTTAATTAAAAATGGTCTTCAACAGGGAGCGGTGAATTCGCCGATTCTCTTCAGCATTTACACCAGCGATCTGATAGGTAGTCTTACAAAGGCAATTGCGTACGCCGACGATCTAATTGCGTACAGAACGGCCCGAAAGGTTGAGGTTATTACAATTCTCTTGCAGCGTGATTTCGACAAGATTCAGCGATATTGCGACGACTGGAAACTGAAAATAAATGTCCAGAAGTCGGAGACAATTCTGTTCCGGACTCCGTTGGCTAGGGCCACGAGGGATACGTGCAAGAATTGGCGCAAGATGGTTATCGTTGATCTTCACGGGCAGCCATTAGCGAGCAAAAGTGTAGTGAAGTACCTTGTTATCTGGTTAGATCAGTATTTATATTTCGACAGACATATAAATGCTGCTCTGACCAGGGCCAGAGGAGCCTTCGCTCTGACGAAACGGCTGTTTTTTAGCAGTCGGCTTGACCCCAGAGTGAAGGTAATTTGCTACATGGCCCTCATACGGCCGATGATCGTGTATGCTTGTCCTGTGTGGTTCAACGTTGCCCCTTCCCAGATGGAGAAATTTCGGGTGTTCGAGCGGCAGTGTTTACGACGCTGTACCGGCTTATATCGAACAGCCGAATCTTCTTACGTGCATTACTATTCCAACGAGGTCCTATACAACGGGGCTCGAATCAACAGAATTGACAATTTCGTGATAAAACTCGTTCGAGGTCACATTGCAAGAGCTATGTCTTCGACCAACAATTTAATTTTCGGGGCGTTCTATCCGAACGACGAGTATTTTGAAAGTGCACGCTTGAGCGGCTTCATTCCACCAGAGGCATTCCTCTTTTTAGACAGATGCGGTCTGATACAGGATAGATTGGCAGTTCCGCTAATCTACCACGTCAGACGACGAACCGTGGATAGGCGACTCCTGTACAATC
Source organism: Eupeodes luniger (assembly GCA_951509635.1). Classification (NCBI taxonomy): domain Eukaryota; kingdom Metazoa; phylum Arthropoda; class Insecta; order Diptera; family Syrphidae; genus Eupeodes; species Eupeodes luniger. Next base: position 218,364,925 of record OX608073.1, read on the forward strand.
GGGACGTCGTGGCACAAGGCGGAGCAGAGCTCCTTCGGTTCAGTAGGGCTGTGTCCGAAAGGGACCGAACTGATAGGGTGAAGCAGGAGAACCAGTTTTGGTGGCTTCAATCGGCACTTGATAGTGAGTAGTCGGGATGGGGTTTAAAGCCTTGGCCCTTGGGATGGGGTTTTAAGTAGAATAGGCATGGTGGCACAAAAAAAAGCATACAAAAAAAAAATACAAAAAAGAAAAATACAAAAAAATACAAAAAAAAAAAAAAAAAAAAATTAAAAAAACATGGAATAATAAAAAAAAAGACAAAATATGAAAAACAAAAAAGGTTAGATAGTTAGATTTGCTGCTGTGGTTGTTCTAGTTTTAAGTAGTTTATAGGTAGAATAGGTAGTTTTAGTTAGCTTTAAGTTTTATATTAAGGACCTTATTTTAAGTAGTTTTTTAAGTTAAAATAAAAAAGGATATTGACATTAGTTTTTTCTAAATTTTCTAATGAATACAAAAATAAATAAAATGAATTGAAGTTAAATAGATCTTAGGGCCGAAAGGCATTATCATTAAGTATTATTGTTTAACTTAGAGTGTCCGTATGGGACCAGTAAGTTAGTTGTAAGTTATGGATAATTAGGCTAGTTTTATGAATTTTTGTCTAGCTTTAAGATAGTCTTAAGAATGAATTAATAAAAATGAATTTGGAAAAAAAAAAAAAAAAAGTGGCGTCTGAACACAGCTCCAAGGGTCGTGGGTTCGAATCCCGTGCGGAGTGCACCAAAAATCTTGAAGCTTTTTTTCACAATCGTGAAATCGTAGATTTTATAGATTGGGAAAAAAAGCAAATGGAGAAGGAGAGGAAAGCAGGGGTATCGAAAGATACCTCTGCCAATACATCAGGTGATGTTACTGTGGTGCCAGCAGCGGTACAAAAATTCACCAAAACAACATCGGACCATGCAACGGACCAGGAAACAAAAACAAAGAGGAAGAGGCAATCTCCCAATTTGGTGAAGAGAACCAATCCAGCGAAGCGCAACGCAAACAAGAAAAAAACGGAAGAAAAAACTAAAGATGTGACGTCAGAGCACGAAACATCAGAGAGTGACGACTCTGGGAGCCCAGATTACGTCTCAGAGGGTGGAGAAGGGCAGTTTAGGTCTCCGAAATATAGGAACAAGATCCTATCGGAGCCAGAACCGTCAGCAAATAAATCGTTGGAGGTGGAGGTTGACCAAATCCTCCAAGAAGAAAATCAACTGATGGAGGCCCTGCAAACTAAACAGGCCGAAATCAGTAAATATGAGGAAGACTTGAAAAAGCTAAAGGAGCAAATAGAGCCACTCCTCAGCCAACTAAAGATAAAGCAGGAAGCGCGCCGACAGCAAGAGGTAGCGCAACGGCAACTGCAACAAAAACAACAGCAGCAAAAACAACAACAACAACAACCACAGCAGCAAAAACAACCACAACCCAAGCCCGCTACCAAAAACACAGGAGCGGAGCAAAAGAAAAAACCGCCATCAGCAGTGACAGGCCCAAATGTTGAGGGCCCATCGACCTCAACTAAATCAATGCAGCAGCAACAACAGCAGCAGCAACAACAGCAGCAGCAACAACAGCAGCAGAAACAGCAGCAGCAAAAACAGCAGCAACACCAGAAACAACCACAGCCCAAGAAGGAGAAGGTGCCACCAATAAGGACACACAGAGTTGACCTGGACGACATAAAACAGGTATGTAAGTCGGCCACTAAGGGCAAATTTCTCATACAAATTGTAAACGAAAAAGAAAAGAATTATTCGGTCCAGTGTTTCTCACTGGCCGATTACAAGTTAGTAAAAGGGTTACTAAAAGAGGCCACAGCTGAGTTCTTCAGCTACACGCCTAAAAGCGAAAAATTTAAGACGGTCCTTCTGAAGGGCATAAGTTCCTGCACGGAACCGGAGGCGCTCTTAGCTGAGCTCCGTGAAAATCCCAATGATGATCTCGATTTTATCGGGGTCAAGCCTTTCACTACGGTGAAGTCCAGGCGAGGGGGTTATAGGCTGCCAATGTTCCTCGTAACATTATCGCCCCAAAGTAGGTTTGGGAGTCTGAGGGAAATCAAATGCCTCGACTATCAAGCCATACACTGGGAGATATTAAAAAGGCACGACGACATTTTACAATGTACGAAGTGCCAGAGGTTCGGCCATGCCGGAGCCAACTGTAATATGCAGTTGCGCTGCGTCAGGTGCTCAGAAACCCACAATGAAGGAGAATGCAAGCTGGGGAATGAGCGGGTTGAGGATTTGACCCAGCTCAAGTGTGTCCTTTGTGGAAACCAAGGGCACCCAGCTAGCTATAGGGGATGCCCTAAGGTCCAAATAATGAAACAGAAACAGGCCAGTCAAAAAGCCGAAAGAAGTCGAACAGTTCGACAGGCTCCAATACAAAAATTCGTGGATCCCAAATTTTCCTACGCCCAAATGGTGTCAGGGAATGGGAATACGAGACAGGCTCCACCAACGGTTGCCCCAAAGGCCCCTGAGCCTAAGGCACCAGAGGTGCAGCCTGACATTGTAGCCTTGTTGTTGAGCATTCAAGGTCAACTAACAGGGCTGCAAAGTCAGATAAAGGAGCAAGGCAAAAGGGTAGACCATCTCTTCTCTTTGTTGCCTGGCCTGGCGCAATATAGACCATAATGGGCGCGCTGCCGGAGACGCGCCTAAAAGTCCTAGCTGTGAATGTAAATTCACTGATTAGGATTGAACGAAGAGCCAATATGTTCCAATTGTTGAAAGACTACAGTCCCGATGTGTTTATGGCTAGCGAAACTAAGCTAAACCACAAACACAAATTGACTCATAAAAATTACAATATCGTAAGAAGAGACCGGCCCGACTCCACTCAAGGGGGCGGTGTCGCTCTCTTTATACGAAAAGGCATTAATTATAAAGTCGTATACAACAATGAATTGCGAAAGCTCAAGACGCTAGAAGTTTGCGTTGTATGCATCTCTCTCACTCAAGGGAAGCGGATGTATATGATTGCGGCTTATGCGGCTGGAGCTCCGCAGGTTACTTACTTTGCTTCAGAGCTCGAGATTCTTTTTAGGGAACTGAAACTGAGCCTGGAAGAAAACTATTTCATCTTGGCCGGTGATTTGAACGCAAAACATGAAGATTGGGGAAATCAACATAGTAATCCCAGAGGTAACCATCTTTTTAATTTGATGGATCTTTACAGCGTTGAATATGGCGTCGACCTGCTGGCTACTGAAAAGCCATCGTATCCAAGAAGCGGCTCCTTTCTGGATCTTTTGCTGTACGACACAAGACTGACAGTTACAGACAAAGTGGGTAATCACCCTCGTAACTGCTTACAGACAGTTGAGTACGACAGTGATCACTGCGGACTGGCTGCTGTAATGCAGATACCGAACGAACGCGTGGAGTTGGAGGAATACGTTGCAACGCACTCTTACAATTACAGTAAGATGCGCTGGCCTCGTTTCACCAACGCCTTGGCGAGAGAACTTCGTTCGAGTGACAGAGCCCCACCAAACAACAGAAACCTGACAAATACAGAAATTGACCAACATTTACAACAGATGGACGAAACAATAAAACGAACAATGGAACGGACAATACCAAAGTACAAAGAACGGGACCAAATGGACGCTTACAGAAACGCGACTATTGAAGCACTGCGTAAGCACAAGAGTGGCTTACTGACAAGACTCAAAAACTTGTACAGACGACTCACAGACCCACACGACTTGGAGGTTAGGACACTGAAGTCGTCAATAAAAAATGTCAATCTGTTGATTAAGGATAACTACAGGTTATCGATTAACAAGTACTGGGACCGCAAGATCCGGTCAGTTAAGTCCAGTGACCCTAGTATGTTCCCTAAAATCAACAAGATATTCAGGAAAAAGAACGACAATGACCTTCCGTGTCTGAAACTTCAAAGAACTGACGAGAACACAGACGTACTCAGGACAGCGCAAATAGATCCAGAAGAAGCCATCTTTGACGATGACTTTTTTATAATTGAAGATCCGAAGGAAAAAGTAGAGGCGGTGGGAGCTGCTTTCCAGCAAGTGTACAAGGTGAATGTTAGCATTCGCCCCAACCACGACCTGGAAAACAGAGCCCTACTTAATCACTTTTACCTCCGAATTGATATGACACATTGGCGATCTGAGAACCGCGGTTTTATGCGGTTCGATGACAATTCCTTGGCAAATGCCATAATCGCCGAGCAAACGGGACCAAGTCCCTTGTTAGTGACGAAGGTTGAGCTTCAGCTCATCTTCAACTCAATAAAAAATAAAAAGTCAGCAGGTGTCGATGGTATATCCAACGTTGTACTAAGACATTTACCGATGGAGGCAATTGACATTTACACCACACTCTTCAACAATGCACTGAATAATGCATATTATCCAGTGCATTGGAAGACCGCTGTGGTTCATCCTCTCCCGAAAAAGGGAAAGGACAACTCCAACCCGTCAAATCTTCGGTCGATAAGTCTTCTTCCGAGCATCAGCAAAGTTTTCGAAAAAATAATCAATTGGGCTCTGACTAAGTGGGCTGCGGACAACAAAATAATTCCGGATAAACAGTTCGGGTTCAAGGCGGGTCATGACACAATTCATGCTGCGTCTAAACTCGTTTCTGATATCCAATGGAATAAAACAAAACAACAATGCACAGGTGCTGTTCTGGTTGATTTGGAAAAGGCCTTTGACACCGTATGGTTAGAGGGTCTTTACCTAAAACTGAGCAGGCTTGGCATAAGCAAGCCATTGTTGTATATACTTTATGATATGCTTAACGGTAGAAAGTTTACTAAGTTTTAAGTTTGTTGTCAAAAGTGGCAATGTAACTTCTACCACAACATTCTTAATTAAAAATGGTCTTCAACAGGGAGCGGTGAATTCGCCGATTCTCTTCAGCATTTACACCAGCGATCTGATAGGTAGTCTTACAAAGGCAATTGCGTACGCCGACGATCTAATTGCGTACAGAACGGCCCGAAAGGTTGAGGTTATTACAATTCTCTTGCAGCGTGATTTCGACAAGATTCAGCGATATTGCGACGACTGGAAACTGAAAATAAATGTCCAGAAGTCGGAGACAATTCTGTTCCGGACTCCGTTGGCTAGGGCCACGAGGGATACGTGCCAGAATTGGCGCAAGATGGTCATCGTTGATCTTCAAGGGCAGCCATTAGCGAGCAAAAGTGTAGTGAAGTACCTCGGTATCTGGTTAGATCAGTATTTATATTTCGACAGACATATAAATGCTGCTCTGACCAGGGCCAGAGGAGCCTTCGCTCTGACGAAACGGCTGTTTTTTAGCAGTCGGCTTGACCCCAGAGTGAAGGTAATTTGCTACATGGCCCTCATACGGCTGATGATAGTTTATGGTTGTCCTGTGTGGTTCAACGTTGCCCCTTCCCAGATGGAGAGGTTTCGGGTATTCGAGCGGCAGTGTTTACGACGCTGTACCGGCTTATATCGAACAGCCGAATCTTCTTACGTGCACTACTATTCCAACGAGGTCCTATACAACGGGGCTCAAATCAACAGAATTGACAATTTCGTGATAAAACTCGTTCGAGGTCACATTGCAAGAGCTATGTCTTCGACCAACAATTTAATTTTCGGGGCGTTCTATCCGAACGACGAGTATTTTGAAAGTGCACGCTTGAGCGGCTTCATTCCACCAGAGGCATTCCTCTTTTTAGACAGATGCGGTCTGATACAGGATAGATTGGCAGTTCCGTTAATCTACCACGTCAGACGACGAACCGTGGATAGGCGACTCCTGTACAATCGGGACGTCATGGCACAAGGCGGAGCAGAGCTCCTTCGGTTCAGTAGGGCTGTGTCCGAACGGGACCGAACTGATAGGGTGAAGCAGGAGAACCAGTTTTGGTGGCTTCAATCGGCACTTGATAGTGGGTAGTCGGGATGGGGTTTAAAGCCTTGGCCGGCTTACATACTTGTTTTATAGTTTTAGGGTTTAGTTTTAAGTAGAATAGGGATGGTGGCACAAAAAAAATATTCAAAAAAAAAAAAAAAAAAATACAAAAAAAAAAGAAAAATACAAAAAAATACAAAAAATAAAAAAAAAGATGGAATAAAAAAAAAAATACAACAATATATGAAAAACAAAAAAAGTTAGATAGTTAGATTTGCTGCTGTGGTTGTTCTAGTTTTAAGTAGTTTATAGGTAGAATAGGTAGTTTTAGTTAGCTTTAAGTTTTATATTAAGGACCTTATTTTAAGTAGTTTTTAAGTAAAAATAAAAAAGGATATTGATATTAGTTTTTTTGAAATTTTCTAATGAATAAAAAAATAAATAAAATGGAATTGAAGTTAAATAGATCTTAGGGCCGAAAGGCATTAGCATTAAGTATTATTGTTTAACTTAGAGTGTCCGTATGGGACCAGTAAGTTAGTTGTAAGTTATGGTTAATTAGGCTAGTTTTATGAATTTTTGTCTAGCTTTAAGATAGTTTTAAGAATGAATTAATAAAAATGAATTAAAAAAAAAAAAAAAAAAAAAACGAATTCAATTCCGAGTTAGCGAACATCCTCAGCTACAGCTATGTCATCAACTTTGTGAAATTCAATTCAATGGTGCAAGGGAAAGCTTTGACATTCAATAGTGGACCGCCCAGTTTTGAAATGACTTAACAGCGGCAACAGCAACGGCAGAGTATGCAGGCAAATCAGGTAAGTTCATTCATTTACTTACGAGTAATCTTAACACGGATATATTAAATTCAATAATCTTTAGGATTTGCAACGTCCTTTGCTCATTCATCAGCTGCCAAGAAACATGATACAAGCCGACCAAAAAAAAACAACTCTTGCAGCTGCAACTAAAGCAACATCTTCTGGTTTCATAGAGTGCAACAGCGCATGAGGTTCAGTTGTGTAAGTGAGAATCGAAATAATCATATCGTGATCAACTTGCTCAATCTTCACCTTCTAGATCTAATTAAATCCATGCTTGTAGCACCAAATATCTCGCTAAAGGTCGACAGGGACACTGACTGAGCTACTGCGGCCACTTAGGCCGACACAGACAACGTAGATGATGAACTGAATGTCAACTTTGAAGCAACCTGCTGGGAGAACACCTCCTAAATGACGGGAATCAAAAATCATTGGTAAGTCTTTTGAATAATGATAATCTCATAATTTTCGTATGTACTATTTTCGAATTTTCTTATATAGACAGGAAAAATAGAAGCTGAATTCCTAAATACATAATGCCTATTGAATCACCAAAAGTCCATTCTGTAAAGAACTAACTGGAATCCAATAGAAGACCATCGACACAGGAACTGCCCAAGTGATGTTTTAAGAATTTTCCGCAACCTTCACCTGCCGAAAATTTCCAAAAATAATACAATAGGGAATTGTGCATTATGACTTGGTCCGATTGAGATTTTGGAATTTGCCTCGCAAAAAAATGTCACTAACGACTTGCCACAATTTTTTAATCAACGGATCGACTTACTAGCGGGAATTTTATAATTATAAACCAATCAACTTGCTACAATTGAATTGTGCGTTCATTGACCAGAAGGCTCATGATGGCAAGACTACTTCAAAGTAAGTTTCAAATAAACCACAAACTTTGAAAGCAGTAATTGATGTGTTTTTTTAGCAACAAATCAAAACGAAGCGGTATTGCAACAAATCCTGCAATGAAGATGATTCAAAGTCGACGACATACTTTAAATCTCATCCATTAATAACCAAGGTTCGTGGCGCAGATAGTTTTTAAATAAAGTTGTAATTTTTTTCAAAATTGTATTTAATTTAGTATGATTTTTTTTTTAATTAAATGGTATTAATGTATTTTCACTTAAAAAAGAAATATTGATGTTGAAATGTAATTTCTTAGTTTTTGAGTAAATAAAAATACTAATGCACTTTTTTCCAAGAAAACCACTTCTTTTTGGTTTTCCCAAATTTGATCTGCTCAGCTCAATTATTATAGTTGTTGTGGTTGCGAGGAAAAAATGAAAGATTAGCATATTTTTCATGCTATGTTTTATTTGAGAAATACATTACATTACATTTCACACTACTCAGCACATACATGTACAGAGTAGAGAACACAGCACCTTGAGCGACTAGACTATGTAAGTTGATAACAACACAAGACATTAATACAAGACAGAAGGACAGAGGAGAAAGAACAGACAGAAAGAACACATGACAACAGCACGCGGTAGGTTTCGAGACGGTCCCCCATCTGTCTACTAACCACGCTCACTGATGCTTGATTTCGGTGATCGATGGGAACCGAAGCTTTTTTTTTTTTTTTTTTTTTATTTTTTTTCTTAAATTCATTTTTATTAATTCATTCTTAAAACTATTTAAAAGCTAGACAAAAATTCATAAAACTAGCCTAATTAACCATAACTTACAACTAACTTACTGGTCCCATACGGACACTCTAAGTTAAACAATAATACTTAATGCTAATGCCTTTCGGCCCTAAGATCTATTTAACTTCAATTCCATTTTATTTATTTTTTTATTCATTAGAAAATTTCAAAAAAACTAATAATAATATCCTTTTTTATTTTTACTTAAAAACTACTTAAAATAAGGTCCTTAATATAAAACTTAAAGCTAACTAAAACTACCTATTCTACCTAAAAACTACTTAAAACTAGAACAACCACAGCAGCAAATCTAACTATCTAACTTTTTTTGTTTTTCATATATTGTTGTCTTTTTTTTTTTTTTTTATTCCATGTTTTTTTTTATTTTTTTTTTGTATTTTTTGTATTTTTTTTTTTTGTATATTTTTTTTTGTGCCACCATGCCTATTCTACTTAAAACTAAACCCTAAAACTATAAAACAAGTATGTAAGCCGGCCAAGGCTTTAAACCCCATCCCGACTACCCACTATTAAGTGCCGATTGAAGCCACCAAAACTGGTTCTCCTGCTTCACCCTATCAGTTCGGTCCCGTTCGGACACAGCCCTACTGAACCGAAGGAGCTCTGCTTCGCCTTGTGCCATGACGTCCCGATTGTACAGGAGTCGCCTATCCACGGTTCGTCGTCTGACGTGGTAGATTAACGGAACTGCCAATCTATCCTGTATCAGACCGCATCTGTCTAAAAAGAGGAATGCCTCTGGTGGAATGAAGCCGCTCAAGCGTGCACTTTCAAAATATTCGTCGTTCGGGTAGAACACCCCGAAAATTAAATTGTTGGTCGAAGACATAGCTCTTGTAATGTGACCTCGAACGAGTTTTATCACGAAATTGTCAATTCTGTTGATTCGAGCCCCGTTGTATAGGACCTCGTTGGAATAGTAGTGCACGTAAGAAGATTCGGCTGTTCGATATAAGCCGGTACAGCGTCGTAAACACTGCCGCTCGAATACCCGAAACCTCTCCATCTGGGAAGGGGCAACGTTGAACCACACAGGACAACCATAAACGATCATCGGCCGTATGAGGGCCATGTAGCAAATTACCTTCACTCTGGGGTCAAGCCGACTGCTAAAAAACAGCCGTTTCGTCAGAGCGAAGGCTCCTCTGGCCCTGGTCAGAGCAGCATTTATATGTCTATCGAAATATAAATACTGATCTAACCAGATACCGAGGTACTTCACTACACTTTTGCTCGCTAATGGCTGCCCGTGAAGATCAACGATAACCATCTTGCGCCAATTCTTGCACGTATCCCTCGTGGCCCTAGCCAATGGAGTCCGGAACAGAATTGTCTCCGACTTATGGACATTTATTTTCAGTTTCCTGTCGTCGCAATATCGCTGAATCTTGTCGAAATCACGCTGCAAGAGAATTCTAATAACCTCAACCTTTCGGGCCGTTCTGTACGCAATTAGATCGTCGGCGTACGCAATTGCCTTTGTAAGACTACCTATCAGATCGCTGGTGTAAATGCTGAAGAGAATCGGCGGATTCACCGCTCCCTGTTGAAGACCATTTTTAATTAAGAATGTAGTGGTAGAAGTTAGGTTAGGTTAGGTTGTAAGGGGTGTGCACAGCAAGAAGCTGTTGCGTACACGGGGGCCTATTGGTCCATTGTGATCCCCTGTAAAAGTAAAAATTTAGCATCGATGCTCTCAGTTTAATTCAACTCTGTCGATTAGCGTAGACTGGCTCGTTAACGAACCAGCCTGTGCTATCTATAAATTTCCTCATGCTCGCCATTGTGCCAATGGCACAATGACCTGTTAGTACACCTATCAAGATTTTAATGTTCTTTTTACTCAGCGATAGAATATACCGAGTTTCTTTTTCATTTGTGTTAGGCCATAAACTTCTAGAGATTGCACAATCGTTCCTGGATTTCCAGGAGATATTGGTTTTCTCTTTTAGTCTAAGGTCTATCTTCCTCTTGAGTACCCCAATCGGGACGAGTGGTCCCCTAACTGAATGGTCGGTACTACTTGTGTCTGCTTTTGACCCTTTCCTGGCTAGTTCGTCTACTATATCATTCCCTTCTATATTGCTATGTCCGGGAACCCAGCAGAGCTTTACCTGGTTAGTGTGGCAGATTTTGTTTAATTCTTTCCTACAGTTTAAAACTGTTTTTGATCTTATGGTCTCACTGGCTAAGGCTTTGATAGCAGCCTGGCTGTCCACGAAAAAAGTAATCTCCGAAGAGCTTAGCTTTTCGTGATGTACCAATTCAGCTGCTTTTCTAATGGCAAAGACCTCAGCCTGAAAGACACTACAGTCAGCCGGGAGTGTATATGACGCTCTGATGTTGAGAGATTGGCAAAACACTCCGGCACCTGTTCCTGATTCCATTTTTGAACCGTCAGTGTAGAAAGGGATTCCCTGTTTACTTATAAGTGAATTGGGATCCCAACCCTGTCTTTCTGGTATAAAAATAGAATATTTCCTGTCGAAATCTAGTAAAGGGGGGATGTAATCGGTGGTCTCTCTCAGTCCTGGGATCGTGTCATATCTTTGTAAGATTGACCCGTGGCCATAAGTGCTATGCCTCCAAAAACTCAGTTCTCTTAAACGAATTGCAGTTTTTGCTGCCGTGCACTTTATGAACTCATCCAGAGCCGGGAGGTCCAAGATCATTTCCAATCCAGCTTGTGGTGTGGATCTTTGAGCCCCTGTTATTCCTATACAGGCTAGTCTCTGTACCTTATTCAGGTTCTTGAGATAGCTTGATTTTTCCACCGCCTTCCACCATACAATAGAGCCATAGGTAAGAATGGGTCTGACAATCGCTGTGTACATCCATTGGATGACTTGCGGTCGCATACCCCAACGTACACCGAAGGTCTTTTTGTATGTGTAGAATGCACATAATGCTTTTTTCATTCTTTCCTCCGTATTACGCTTCCATGTAAGCTTGGAGTCGAGGATTACTCCTAGAAATTTAGCTTCTTTAGAAAGTTTTAGAGGAATACCATTTAATTTGGGAGGGTTGAAGCCCTCCAGTTTCAGTTTCTTCGTGAACAAGACTAGCTCTGTCTTGGTGGGGTTGACCCCGAGACCGTTCTTAGTTGTCCAAGAAGATAAATCCTTTAATGCATTTTCCATAATGTTTTCGATGATGGTAAGAAACTTGCCTGATACCAAAACCACTATGTCATCTGCATATGCTACTATTTTAATGCCCTGATCTTTGAACTTTGTGAGAATTTTGTTGACTACGAGGATCCAGAGTAGGGGTGAGATGACTCCTCCCTGTGGTGTGCCTCTAGTAACTGTTTTCTCGATAGTGCTAACTCCTATTTGAGAGTTGATAATTCTGCCATTTAACATTGTGAAGATCCAATCGACAATGACAGATTCAACCCCAACTTCAACTAAGGCAGTCCTGATCGATTCCGTTTTAACATTATTAAACGCACCCTCGATATCAAGAAATGCTGCCAGTGTATATTCTTTATGTTCAAGACTTTTCTCAATATGTGAAACTACTTCATGCAGAGCAGTCTCCACTGATTTACCTTTAAGGTAAGCGTGTTGGTAGTTGCACAAATTGTTTTCGTTGAGAAGTTCTCTAACATGTAGATCAATAATCCTCTCCAGTGTCTTAAGGAGAAACGAAGAGAGACTTATTGGTCTATAATCCTGAGCGGTCGAGTGAGTCGGTTTCCCTGCTTTTGGGATAAAGACTACCTTGACCTTTTTCCAGCTATTAGGGACGTATCTAAGTTTGATACAACTTATGAAGATTACCCTTAGCCACGGAGTTATTACTTTGAGAGCATTTTGAAGAAGAGCTGGAAAAATCTCGTCTGGTCCCGCTGATTTATAGGGTTTGAACGAGTTTATTGCCCAGATAATCTTCTGCTCAGTAATAACCTGATTTAGTTCTAAATTTGATTCCGTGTGAGTAAAATCCAGCGTGTTCGATTGCAAGCAATCAGAACTTTCTGGGTTTTTACAACCGGGGAAATGAGTTTCCATGAAGAGTTCAAGCGTTTCTAGGCTCGAGTTCGACCATGATCCGTCAGGGTGTTTTATGTACCCCGGGATCGTGGGATTAAGGGCCAGGGTTCTACGGAGCCTCGCCGCCTAGCTTGTTTTTTCAATGGATTCACAATGTTTAGCTCACGAATCCTTTTTGGCCTTCCTTAACTCTTTGGTGTAAATGTTAAGTGCGGCTCTATAAGACTTTAAGTCCTCTTCTAATTTACTCAGTTTAGCTATATTGAAAAGTTTTCTAACCTCTGTTCTACGTTTCTTTAGTACACCATTCCACCAGGGTAGGTTAGTGGAGTTATTGGAACGAGATAAAGGGCAGTGTTTTTCAAAAGACATTCTCATTTTGCTAGACAAGTTTTGGACAACAGTGTCAATGGTTGAAGTACTTAGACTTGTTTTGTCCTCTGGTGGATCAATACAGTCTTTCAGCCATTTTTCGTACTCTGTCCATTTCGTTCTAGTTGGGTTCCTGTAAGGTTTCTTTTCAGTAAAGTTCCTGTCTATAGAGAAGAGTATCCTAAAGTGATCCGAAAAAGATTCTTTAGGTGAGACTCTCCAGTCTTCAACTGAAATTTTACTATTATTGCTAATAAGGGTCAAATCTATGATTTCCTCCCTGTTTTTGTTTCGAAAAGTAGGGTGATTGCCCCTATTACATATCGATAAATTAGAACAGAGAATATATTCAAAAATTGACTCACCCCTTTTGTTGATATCCTTTGAGCCCCATTGAGTGTGGTGAGCGTTGGCATCACATCCTACCACCAAAGGTGTGCCGCTTGCTGTGGCATGGACCACAAGATCACGGACAGTTTTTGATGGTGGGCTCTCCTCCTCATACGGCATGTACGTCGACGCTAAAATGAAGTTTCCTTCATTTGATTCGACGCTGATTGCCGTGTTGTCCTTGTTGCTGTACCTAGATAGGAAGAAAGCGTTAATTGATTTTTTCACTAGGATGCAACTTCTAATATTACTTACATCTGACGTGGAGTGGAAAAGGTTGTAGTGCTTTGACCTCAACCCACGGATTCGGTTTTTGCCTAACCATGGTTCCTGGATCAAGGCCACATCCACGTTCTCCTGAGACATGTAGAGCGTAAGGTCGTACGTTGCTGCTTTAGCGTGGTGCAGGTTTATTTGCACCACTTGCAGCTTTTGACTCCCCTTTGCCCTCATGCCTCTTAACCTTTACGGTTCCGAGACCATACCTCAACACGTCTTTTCTCTCTTTCAGCAGAAGGTCAGATTTCTTGTCTGCCACAAACAAGAGGTCCTTCCCTTCGCCTCCATGACTTTTTCTTGAGTGTTGGAGCTTCCATTCTAAAATGGGAAGCTCTTTGTTCTGTTTCGCTAGCAGCTTTATAATGGCTGCGTCCTCATGCTCTGCAGGAGGGGGGATCCAAATGCTAAGCTGCTGTCGGAGTGGTAGAGCTGCGGCGGGTAGAATCTCAAGGGAGGAACCTTCCCATAGTTCGCCAATGTTGGCGATTGTACGGTTCAGAAACTCCCGTGATTTCTGGTCACCGCAGCAGACCACTTTAACTCCTCGCCGCCATCCGGCACCATCAAAGATATAGTCTTCAGAACTATCGTTCTCTGATGCTGCCATCATAGCTTTGAGGATCTAGTTTTCTACAAGAAGCCAGTTTTTTGCCGAGATCTTCCCATCTGGGTCGTCACGGCTTATGATGGCAATTTGTAGATCGATCGGGGTGGTGTCGAAGCTGTTGGTTTTATGTTTCTTAGCACCGTCTTGCTTGACTGTCTCCTCCGATCTTTGTCTCTTGGACGTTCCTGGTTTCATTCCAGAAGAGGTGCCTGCCGGTGCTTGGTCTTTCCTAGCGTTGGCTGGGTGTTTCTTGCTGGAAGTCGCCTGAACTTTTCTCTTGTCGGTCCGAGCGGTCGAGTTATTGCCAGCCTGTTCACAGTCTGCCTTTTTAGGGACAGGCCTAGATTTGGCAGCATCTACTCCTTTGCTCTCCGACTCTTCGGCATTCACTTGCCTTGTTATTCCCCTAGGTGCAGTGGCAGTCTCTGCCAGCTGCCGCTCGAAGTTCTTGACCAGCTTTCTGTGCTTTTTTAGGAGAGCTTTATCTCTCGAACTGAGCGTCGCAGGGTCTTTCAACTCGGTCTTTTCCACGAATCTTTTGGAGGATCTGTAGTTGCTGCGTTCCCTAGAAGCTTTGAGGGGTGCAGCAGACTTCAGCATAGTCTCTTCTTGATCCGGTTCCCTCAGTAGCTCGTCCTCGGTTTGACTTCCTATGGAAGGAGGTCTGTCCGAGGTCTCCGTACTTTTGATAGTTAAACTATCTAAGTCGGGAAGGAGATCTACTGAGAGAAAGACCGGTTGTCTTTTTAACTCTCTTTTTCCTTCTTTGAAGTTTACATCTGTCACTGGCGACTTAGCTTCTTGCGAAGCCAAGCCCTCGCCGGCAGCCGTGACCTCTGCCGACTTTTGAACGTATATCCCCGTTCGATTTTTTTCTTCTTGTAAACTTTTGTCCATGTTATTTAGATTGACATCTCTGCTTTTGTTGGTTTTCTTAGTTGCCTTACTCCGCAGCTGGATTGCTGAAGAGTAAGACGTAAGCCCCCTCGCCACAACAAGGCGAAAACCGTGAGGGGGGTGGTAGAAGTTACATTGCCACTTTTGACAACAAACTTTCTACCGTTAAGCATATCATAAAGTATATACAACAATGGCTTGCTTATGCCAAGCCTGCTCAGTTTTAGGTAAAGACCCTCTAACCATACGGTGTCAAAGGCCTTTTCCAAATCAACTAGAACAGCACCTGTGCATTGTTGTTTTGTTTTATTCCATTGGATATCAGAAACGAGTTTAGACGCAGCATGAATTGTGTCATGACCCGCCTTGAACCCGAATTGTTTATCCGGAATTATTTTATTGTCCGCAGCCCACTTAGTCAGAGCCCTATTGATGATCTTTTCGAAAACTTTGCTGATGCTCGGAAGAAGACTTATCGACCGAAGATTTGACGGGTTGGAGTTGTCCTTTCCCTTTTTCGGGAGAGGATAAACCACAGCGGTCTTCCAATGCCCTGGATAATATGCATTATTCAGTGCATTGTTGAAGAGTGTGGTGTAAATGTCAATTGCCTCCATCGGTAAATGTCTTAGTACAACGTTGGATATACCATCGACACCTGCTGACTTTTTATTTTTTATTGAGATGAAGATGAGCTGAAGCTCAACCTTCGTCACTAACAAGGGACTTGGTCCCGTTTGCTCGGCGATTATGGCATTTGCCAAGGAATCGTCATTGAACCGCATGAAACCGCGGTTCTCAGATCGCCATTGTGTTACATCATTTCGAAGGTAAAAGTGATTAAGTAGGGCTCTGTTTTCCAGGTCGTGGTTGGAGCGAATGCTAACATTCACCTTGTACACTTGCTGGAAAGCAGCTCCCACCGCCTCCACTTTTTCCTTCGGATCTTCAATTATATAAAAGTCATCGTCAAAGATGGCTCCTTCTGGATCTATTTGCGCTGTCATGAGTACGTCTCTGTTCTCTTCAGTTCTTTGGAGTTTCAGACTCGGAAAGTCATTGTCGTTCTTTTTCCTGAATATCTTGTTGATTTTAGGGAACATACTAGGGTCACTGGAAGTAACTGACCGGATCTTGCGGTCCCAGTACTTGTTAATTGATAACCTGTAGTTCTCCTTAATCAACAGATTGACATTTTTTATTGACGACTTCAGTGTCCTAACCTCCAAGTCGTGTGGGTCTGTAAGTCGCCTGTACAAGTTTTTGAGTCTTGTCAGTAAGCCACTCTTGTGCCTACGTAGAGCGTCAATAGTCGCGTTCCTGTAAGCGTCCATTTGGTCCCGTTCTTTGTACTTTGGTATTGTCCGTTCCATCGTTCGTTTTATTATTTCGTCCATCTTTTGTAAGTGTTGGTCAATTTCTGTATTTGTCAGATTTCTGTTGTTTGGTGGGGCTCTGTCACTCGAACGAAGTTCTCTCGCTAAGGCGTTGGTGAAACGAGGCCAACGCATCTTACTGTAATTGTAAGAGTGCGTTGCAACGTATTCCTCCAATTCCACGCGTTCGTTCGGAATCTGCATTACAGCAACCAGTCTGCAGTGATCACTGTCGTACTCGACTGTCTGTAAGCAGTTTCGAGGGTGATTACCCACTTTGTCTGTAACTGTCAGTCTTGTGTCGTACAGCAAAAGATCCAGAAAGGAGCCGCTTCTTGGATACGATGGCTTTTCAGTAGCCAGCAGGTCGACGCCATATTCAACGCTGTAAAGATTCATCAAATTAAAAAGATGGTTACCTCTGGGATTACTATGTTGATTTCCCCAATCTTCATGGTTTGCGTTCAAATCACCGGCCAAGATGAAATAGTTTTCTTCCAAGCTCAGTTTCAGTTCCCTAAAAAGAATCTCGAGTTCTGAAGCAAAGTAAGTAACCTGCGGAGCTCCAGCCGCATGAGCCGCAATCATATACATCCGCTTCCCTTGAGTGAGAGAGATGCATACAACGCAAACTTCTAGCGTCTTGAGCTTTCGCAATTCATTGTTGTATATGACTTTATAATTAATGCCTTTTCGTATAAAGAGAGCGACACCGCCCTCTTGAGTGGAGTCGGGCCGGTCTCTTCTTAAGATATTGTAATTTTTATGAGTCAATGCAACCGTTGGTGGTGCCTGTCTCGTGTTCCCATTCCCTGACACCATTTGGGCGTAGGAAAATTTGGGATCCACGAATTTTTGTGTAGGAGCCTGTCGAACTGTTCGACTTTCTTCGGCTTTTTGACTGGCCTGTTTTTGTTTCATTTGTTGGACCTTAGGGCAACCCCTATAGCTAGACGGGTGCCCTTGGTTTCCACAAAGGACACACTTGAGCTGGGTCAAGTCCTCAACCCGCTCATTCCCCAGCTTGCAATCTCCTTCATTGTGGGTTTCTGAGCACCTGACGCAGCGCAACTGCATATTGCAGTTGGCTCCGGCATGGCCGAACCTCTGGCACTTCGTACATTGTAAAATGTCGTCGAGCCTTTTTAATGTCTCCCAGTGTATGGCTTGATAGTCGAGGCATTTGATTTCCCTCAGACTCTCAAGACTACTTTGGGGCGATAATGTTACGAGGAACATTGGCAGCCTATAACCCCCTCGCCTGGACTTCACCGTAGTGAAAGGCTTGACCCCGATAAAATCGAGATCATCATTGGGATTTTCACGGAGCTCAGCTAAGAGCGCCTCCGGTTCCGTGCAGGAACTTATGCCCTTCAGAAGGACCGTCTTAAATTTTTCGCTTTCAGGCGTGTAGCTGAAGAACTCAGCTGTGGCTTCTTTTAGTAACCCTTTTACTAACTTGTAATCGGCCAGTGAGAAGCACTGGACCGAATAATTCTTTTCTTTTTCATTTAAAATTTGTATGAGAAATTTGCCCTTAGTGGCCGACTTACATACCTGTTTTATGTCGTCCAGGTCAACTCTGTGTGTCCTTATTGGTGGCACCTTCTCCTTCTTGGGCTGTGGTTGTTTCTGGTGTTGCTGCTGTTGCTGCTGCTTCTGCTTCTCCTGCTGCTGCTTCTGCTGTTGCTTTTTCTGCTGCTCCTGCTGCCTTGGTTGTAGCTGTTGTTGTTGCTGCTGCTTGGCCTTACTCGAAGTGGATGGGCCCTCAGACATTGGGCCTGTCACTGCTGGTGGAGCCTTCATTTTTTGTTCCGCTCCAGTTGTTTTGGTAGCGGGCTTTGGCTGTGGTTGTTGCTGCTGTGGTTGTTGTTTGTGTTGCCTTGTTTCAGGCTTTTTTTGTTTCGGCTGTTGCTGCTGTTGTTGTAGGAGCCGTTGTGCTTTGTTGGGCTCCTTCTCAGCTGCCTCTTTTTGACGGCGCGCTTCAATTTTAGCTTTCAGTATACTGAGAAGGGGCTCCATCTCCACTTTCACCTTTTTGAACTCCGCCTCATAGGCATCAATTTGGAGCTTTTTTGTCTGCAGCACTTGTGCCAGCTCCACCTCATCGACTTCGTTGTGGTTGGGGGCATTAGGTACCTCCACCTCCTTTTCTTTAGGCTGCTCTGGCCTCGCTAGACTATTTTTATTTTTGGGCGACCTGTAGTGCCCCTCTCCCCCTTCGGAGACGTAGTCAACTTCTCCTTCTGACGACTCACTTTGTGACGTCATCTCTTGTGTCTTTGTTGGCTGCACTTCTTTTCGCATAGCTCCGCGCTTAGCAGCATTGTTCCTTTCTACAAGGTTCGGAGTATGTCTTTTCCTCTTAGTTGTTGTTGTTAGGGAACTATCAGACTGGTGGCCTGATGATGTTGCGGTGAATCGGGGTACCGCTGGTGGCACCACATTAACATCACCTGATGAATTCGCAGAGGTATCTTTCGATACCCCTGCTCTCTTCTCCTTCTCCATTACCTTTTCCTCCCAATTAATGAAGTCTGCTATTTCTCTATTATGAAAAAAAGCAATAATGTTTTTCGTCGACTCCGCACGGGATTCGAACCCACGACCTCTGGCTTCGTCTTCGGACACCACTTTTTTTTTTTTTTTTCAAGGCTACCGATTTCTTATTTAAAACTGTGGCTTACTGCCGTCTTAAATGCAAAACTCTACAAATGCACTTTTCTTATTTATTGTTTAATTTGAAATTAACACTACCAATCACTTATGCTTGCTCTCTCTTTGGAAGTCAAAGAACGACTGAGGGAACCGAAGCTTTATCAGTGACTAGGCCGTTGCCGATTTGAGAAATTAAAATCAAATTATACACTAAATCTGGTGTCGTTCTCCATGGGGTTTTTTTCTTGAGGTTTCTTCCTCTACCTCCAATGGAACGGGTTATGGTATGTCCATTCTTCGGACGATTCTGTTTCCAAAACAGAAGAGTTCTGCTCTTCTCTGTCAAAGTCAGTCCAACGGAATGGTTTCAGAAGACTTCTGGACGACCAAGGGAAAGCGACATGAATGTACATACATACATCGGCTGGGCGGCTTCGGAACCCTATGTTCCGAGGCGACCGAGGATGGGTGTCTCAGTAGCCAGGGCCAACGTCACCTGCAAAATAAAAGAATTTTTATGTGGCAAAACCATTAAGGAAAAGTACAAAATAAAATACTTAGCTTCGGCTTGGGAGATTCCTTCTTTCCGTGCTGGAGCTGGCCGTCTGGGTGGTTTGTTTTTTTGCATCCTTTTTTTCTTTCTTTCTTCTTGTTATGTTTTTATGTTTTTTTTTATGTTTTTAGTTCGATAGTTAGTTGGGATTAAGATTATTTCGTTGAATAAACATTAATAAAACTCGCGAACAAGGAAAAAACGTGTTGCAATTTGCAAATAAATAATTTCGAATTTTGGTTCTGTCAAAGTTAAGTGTACAAGTTGACAGATGACAGCTCACTTTGTATCCCACTGTAGCAAGGGAAATTTTTGCTTATCTAAGACACGACCCAGGGTAGAAGAAGAGTAGGGTCGTTATTTACTGGCCTGATTTCAATGTTTATGAAAAAGACCGTTGTGCTTCTCAGCCGATAGTGCGGGCCAATGGTAACTAAGAATCGTTACCTAATAACGATGAGGTGATGGGCTAGGTAGAAAGGTACAATAGATCGTACAGTAGATCGACAATTTTTACCATCGTCATCGGTGTGATCGGCCAAAGGCCAAAGCTAGCAAATCACTTGTCAAGTGAAAGGTAGTGAGGGCGGTCGTTGTGCTGCATTTAATTTAGCAACGAATAGTTTGTGCCGGTAGAACAATAAAACAATTAAAGAATAGAAATTGTGCTCTCGGTTAGAAAACCTGAAGAATAGCTTGATTCGAGTTTGGTTTTATTCGTTTAACTAAAAGCGCATAAAGGTGAGTGCGTAAAGAATGCAAAATTAGTGCGAGTTAGTGATGTTTTGTTTTTGATTAAATTAGGGTGAATTTTTGGGTGGACGTAATCCAAGTTAGAACCGAAAGACGAGATACGGTCGGCCGCATAAATTGGTGTCTAGCTGTTGGAGGGAGGGCCAAAAAAGCCCCGAAGTTAAATCTGACCCGTGAAGCACCCGGGTCTACAAGTAACCCTATCTTATTAAGGCATCATATTGGTAGTGTAGTGACTAAGTGGGCAGCTCAAATAAGCCTTTTCGCACACACTGAGCGCCCCGAAAATTCACCCGCGCTGCGGATTTTTGCTTCCGCCGATAGAGTTTATTATACGCATGCAGCTAAAAGAAAAAGGATTTTATTAGTGCTCAAGCAAACGAAAGTGCCGTCCGATAGTCCGGTAGTGAAGCCCCGGCCTTGCACAGATCACCGGTAGGCAAGAGGCGCCTGAGCACGCATGGAAGAACGACGTTTTTGCTTGGTCATCCCCATTACCTTGGCTACTTATTTATATAATTATTATCGATTCATTTATGTATTCATAGTTTTACTTATTTCTTATTTTTTTTTATTATATTCTTCAATTATTTATACTTAACATTCAATCCTTATCCTTTTTTTATTGTTAATATCTTTTTGTTTGATCATAATTCTCACTGTGGGTTTTTTTCTCTTAAACTCAGTTCAGAATTCTTTTTTTTTGTTCCAATTTAAATCTTATTTCGACTTGCCATAGGGAGTGTTTGCTAACGTGGGGTAGGTTTCAACCGTGTAGGCGAAGAGTGCCAAAGCAGCGCGACGGCGACAACGTCGACAACAGCGCGTGCTTAACGCAACATTTTGCTCCTCCCCTCGTATACACCCGCATAAGAGCTCTGTGTATGTAGGAACTGGGGGTTGGGTGTCAAATCGCCCAAAACCGAATCGCCCAAAACTTAAAAATGTCACATCGCCCAAAAATTTTGGGCGATTTGACATTATGTTGAATCGCCCAAAAAAACAAAAATGTCAAATCGCCCAAAAAGAGTGGGCTTTTTGTCATAATGCAAAAATAGCCATGTGTCAGATCGCCCAAAACCAAAACTCCCAAATTGCAAAAATGAAGAAAAATGCCAAATCGCCCAAAAATAATTTTTGGGCGATTTAACATTTTTCATTTTTGGGCGATTTAGCATAATGTCAAATCGCCCAAAAAATATAAATAATTTTGGACGATTTAGCATTATTTTTGGGCGATTTGACACTTTTGTTAAATTAGGATAAAAATTATGTTCAAACAGAATTGTAACAGTTACATTAACCGGCACATCGGAATGTTGGTTCTTCTCCCCATGAATGAGTTATGATTAGAGAAATATTTGCCATTACCTGATAAGACAGTGTAAAAACACTACTCGAAGTGGTAACAAGTTGGTGAATTATCCTCATAAAATAATGTTTTTTTTTTTATTTCCTCGAAGTGGAAGAATTTTCCAATAATTTTGACAGCTTTTTGGCCTATTATGAGAAGTTTTGGATACGAAAGGTATGTAAATGAATATAAATTTACTTAAATAATCATGTTTGTGAAAGGTAATACTATGAAACCACCGGGGGGAGGGGGGCGGCGCGACGCGCTTTGCGGTCGGGTGGCGGGCGGCGCGTCGCCCATCCGCGTCGTCGCCCGTCCGCGACGCCCCTCCGCGACGCCCCTCCGGACGCCCCTCCGGACGCCCGTCCACGACGCCACTCCGCGACGCGCGCCTTGCACGCGCCCCGTTTTGCCCTCGCGCATAAGCATACAACAAAAACTAAGTACAAACGATAACAAAACACATTTAATTACTTCATTTCCGTTCAAAGTGTTTTTTTCCCATTATGTACTTACTTTTAGATCGGGCCACTACAGTTATCAGTTTTTAAAAAGCTAACAAGGACAACATCCGATATTGAAGGCTACAATAGTATACTTGAACGAATGTTGACCAAAAAGGGCAATTTCTTTAAATTTGTTAAAGTCCTTCAAGAAGAGGAATTTATGAGAAGCCGTAATTTCTCTACGCTTATAGAAAGTAGTGGCACTACTGGTACCAAATCAAGGAAAAAAATCGATATAGAGAGAAACAAAAATATAATGGAGACTTCTGCGCTTCTTGAAAACGGTGCCATTAATATAATGAGATTTTTAGATCGAATGGTTTATGTTAAAAATAACATTTGTACTGGTATGAAACTGACACAAATACTGAAAAAATTTGTTTTTTTTTTATATTTTGGTCTAATTGCAATAAATATTTTGGGCGATTTTTTAAAAGAACCCTAAATGTTAGTATTTTTGGATTGCGACAAAACGCCCATTTCTACTTTGGACGATTTGACATTTTTCTTTTTTGGGCGTTTTGTCACAGCGTCAAATTGCCAAAAACTTTTGGGCGATGCGACATTTTTCAGATTTGGGCGATTTGGTTTTGGGCGATTTGACACAGGGCCAACTAAAATTGCCGAAACACCAAATCGCCCAAAATTATTTGCATTTTGACATTATGTCAAATCGCCCAAAAAATTGAAATGTCAAATCGCCCAAAAAAGTTTTTGGGTGATTTGACATTTTTTCGCTTTTTTGCATTTTGGGCGATTCGGTTTTGGGCGATTTGACACCCAACCGGAACTGGGGGATCGTAAGTCAAGCCCTGGATTGGGCAATAGTAAGACCCCTACTTTATCGAACCGACTCTTAGGTAGAGTTTGAGATATATATGATTTCAAATTAGAATAAAATTTATTAGCATTAAAGTTATTTCTAGTCAAATTTGTTTTTTTTGGTTAGTACCATTTTGTTACAGTCAACTATTCTGTTTCCTTGGATGTTTTTTTTTTGAAGAAATAAATTGAATGTTAATTACAAATTAATCCTAGAATGTCTCTTCAGCTTCGATTCTTTTCCCTTTTCGTTCATGTCTGAGGTCTTTGTCATTATGAAGTGGTGAGTCAATTGGAAGGAGGTGCGGTAAGGTAAGCGGGTTTTCGAAGGGGTCGTATGTGAGTCCACCACTGACTTGTCTCCAGATTTGGGGAATCCGAGATTCCGGCCGATTGGATTCCAGGCTGGGAGGGAACAGGCCAAACCGTGACGTCACCAACGGTGTCCGAGGAAATCGAACAAGTGGTGGTGGTGTACCTTTATTTTTTGAATTCTCGCATACAAATCAAGGCATGATCTATGTTTTTGGAAAGAGGTGAGGTCCAGCTACGGTGGCAAGACCCCTATCCGACGAGTATAGCTGAGGAACGCAAGCATGCCGCAGCTACCGTAGCGGACATTCCTTCCCTTCCCCGATTCCACCCAAGTCCTTCTCCTGATGATTCCTTCCTCGCCCGTCCCTCTCCTACCCATACCCTCCCTGTTGCCTCGTTTAAAATGGCGCCCAACGTTCTGCCCAAGTCATTCCCTTTTGTTCTGACAGTTGACTTCAAAGCAGCTCGTATGTCTTGACCGGTATGGCTCATAAGCAAGACAGGTTAACTGCGACGGTCTGGTTTGACGGCGACAGTCAGAGCATATCAGTGTAGTCCTTGATTGCTTCCGCGGAAGAGTCGAGAATCTTGGATGACTTCTAGTTTAGAGTTCATAATCATTAAATGGAAACGCGCCAAGATTCTTGTACTGTGAAGCGAAAGTAATGTACATGTGCCCTGTTTCGGTAGAGGTCGTTTTCTGCTTGGAGACAAATCGTAAGTCTTGATGCGGATAGCTCTTAAGCAAGCCACCTCAATTGCGACTATGTGTTTCCTTGCAGGCAGCGATACCTATCGAAAATCGTGTTGATGTGTTGTCCAAATTGTTTCTTTGTCAGTTCGCTTTTCTCGGATAAGAATTTACAAATTATAAATCTAGAAAATTAAGCAAGTCAGCAAGGTAGAACAACATAATGGAAAAAGACAGCAGCCCTTTTCGAAAGCCAGCTGCCTAAAACACCTCCGTATGTTATGTAGAAAAAACAATCAAAAAGGTATTACATAGGTTCACCCCATTAATGAGGATTAGGAATTAGAAGAGTAAAGTGTCAACAGAATTTGATAAAGGTGTTGGGACATTTTGTTAGGAATAAGTCGTTAAGATAGAAGATATTTTTTTTTGTTATTTATATACATTGTTTTGATAGTTTTAAATTAGCACCAAGTAAATAAGACCTTATTACCTAGTTCGTCACCTCATCAGTACCTAGGATATCAATCTAATAAAGATAAAAAGTAAAGGTGGATGAGCTGGTGTCAGTTAGTCGAAGAGAAAGAGAAGACGGTGAGGGTAATAAAAGACAAGTGCGGAAATAGAACAGTCACTAGATCCCTATTAACAAGGTGCGAATAGCAGGAGAGAGATGCCGTCTCACACTCTCCGACAAAAAAAGTCGAAAAGGGTGCTCAAAGCTCGGAACAATCGAGTTCTGAACAACAGGAACGACCCCCGAGCGCAGAAGAAGGTCTGGGTCAAAGTCATTCGGGTAGTGGTAATTCCTCGGGGAGTCAGATAACTTTGGTTCAAACCCCTTCTTTCAGTAATATTAGCCCTCTGGGCAACCAGAATTCAGCAAATAAACATCCTCTGAAGCAAATTCGAGAAATAATAGGAGTCCAAACTACCCGAGCTACCGAACAGAATTTAATTAACATGGACGAACAGTCCGGCTGGGCTGAGAGACCAGAGGAAGGGGCTGGAATCTCGCATGAAATCAGGGCGGCAATCAATTTAGCTGTCGCGGAATCGGTGAAAACTGAAATTCAAAAGGGACTGGCCGAGTTTTTCAGGGAACTCAATATCCCTTCACGGGTGCCTCAGTCTGTGGAAAATAGGGCTACTGAAGTCCACCCCGCGCCAGCGACTAATCCACCAAACAATGGTCCATTATTAAGCCAGCCAACACCACCGATACGTGACCAACCACCCCAGCTGGATCATTATGCAAGACCCTTTGTCCCAGTAGATAACCCAGGTTTAGGTGTTTAGGGATGGGAGGAAGTCAACCAGGGACTTCATTTTGGGGTGGACCGATACCTAATCCAGGAGGACCCCCACCGACTTGGTTTTCTCCCGTTAGTTTTTCTGATGGCGTGAATCGTCCAGCTATCCGAGTGGATAAATGGGGCATAGTGTTCGATGGGAAGTCGGAACCCCTCACGGTAGAAGATTTCATCGGACGGGTGGAAATGTTACAGGCAAGCCATAACTGCTCCTGGACTGAGGTATTAAGAGACTTTCACCTCTTCCTCGCCCGCGATGCCAAACAGTGGTACTGGCAGTATGAGATGGAGAATTCCACCCGTCGTCCCGATTGGCCAATGCTGCGAGAAGCTTTGAAGCGTCAATTTAGAAACCCCAAAACGGACTGGGACATCCATCAGGCGCGAGATAGGGGCCAGGCAGCAAGGATTGAGAGAGTCCAGCGACGATTTTTTCGGGAGTTAGGACTGCTGAGACGGTAGGAACCAAGATATAGTCGGTAAGGTCCACGCGTTATTAAGGCACAAGCAACAGAATCACCAAATAACGCTGTACTTAGTTCAAAATCTCGATCAGGAGATTTGGAACTTATATTATAATATATATTTATATTATATCGATTTTTGGAAGGCCTTTCAAATTGCCCCTAATTTGGTGAATGTTTTGTCGGGACCGGAAGTAGAAGCCGATTTAAAAAATGCTCATGATCTTTCGTTCGATCAACGGTCTGATTTGGTGGCAGTCAAGAGGAAATTCTTAGATTTTGATCGCCATGGACTGGGGAAAACTTCGTTGGCAGAGCATTCAATAGATACGGGAGACTCGGTTCCAGTGAAGCAGCGGCACTACCCCGTCTCTCCAGCGGTGCAAGCCAGTCTGTACCAGGAAGTAGACCGGATGCTGAAGCTCGGAGTTATCGAGGAGAGCAAGAGCCCTTGGTGCTCACCGGTCGTCCTTATTAAGAAACCAGTCCCAAACGGTACCATTAAATACCGTTTCTGCCTGGATTCGCGTAAGGTCAACGCGGTCACCAAAAAGGACGCTTACCCTCTCCCCCATATCGACGGGCTTCTCAGCCGGCTATCTGATACTAACTATAAAAGTAACGTTTACTTAAAGGAAGCATTCTGGCAGATCCCGTTGGAGAAATGTAGTAGCGAGAAAACTGCTTTCGTGGTGCCAGGGAGACCCTTGTACCAGTTCACGGTCATGCCATGGACAAGGTAATCCCGGGGCGACTGCGGGAGCGAGTTTTCGTGTATTTGGATGATCTGGTCGTAGTTTTTCCAGACTTCTAGACGCATATCGCCTTACTGGAGGAAGTAGCCGACTGTCTGAGGAAAGCAAATCTCACCATCAACGTTAAGAAGTCCAAATTTTGCTTCAAAGAGCTGAAGTATTTGGGCTATATCGTTGGTGGTGGGAAGTTGATGACCGATCCGGAGAAAATAGAAGCGGTTGTCAATTTTCCGTTGCCTAAAAATCCGAGACAAGTCAGGCGGTTGCTTGGTCTAGCGGGGTGGTATCGGAGGTTCATCAAGAATTTTTCCAGCATGACGGCTCCACTGACGGATACGTTGAAGAGCAAAAATACTAAGTTTATCATGACCAATGAAGCGAAAACCGCATTCGAGGAGCTAAAAAAGGCGTTAGTTTCATCTCCGATTTTAGTTAGGCCCAATTTTTCTAGGAGATTTTTCATTCAGTGTGACGCGTCGGATACCGCGATCGGCGCGGTCCTATTTCAAAAATATGAGGATGGCCAAGAATGTCCAATTTCTTATTTCTCCCAAAAATTAAATCCTTGCCAGCGGAACTATATCGTCACCGAAAGAGAGTGTATGGCGGCCGTAATGGCGATAAAAAAATTCCGGCCCTATGTTGAAGGCATGGAATTCACTGTCATAACCGACCATTCAAGTCTCAAATGGCTGATGTCCATAAAAGACTTGATTGGGCGGTTGGCTCGGTGGAGCCTAGACTTGCAATCCTATGTCTTCGACATAGATCACCGGAAGGGGTCGCTGAACGTCGTTCCCGACACTCTCTCGGTTTCACGCAGACGAATTAACGTTGGAATAGGTAACCCCTCTCATAGATTTAGAATCGGCTGAATTCAAGTCAGAGGAGTATAAAGAGCTGGTAGAAACCGTTGTAAAACACGCCGAAGCGTTTCCGGACTTGAAGACAGAAGACGGTTTTCTGTATAAATGCACCATTCATCAATCTACACAAATCCCTCTTTCCGATCACACTTGGTGTTTATGGGTTCCTTCGACATTAACTGAAGACCTAGTCAGGAAGGCCCATAATCCCCCTAATTCCGGTCATGGAGGAATCGCCAAAACTCTCCATCGAATTCGGCAATATTTCTTCTGGCCGAACATGACTGTCCAGGTCCGTCAGTTTGTGATTAATTGTGAGGTGTGTAAACTGTCTAAGTCTTCAAATCAAGTGTCCCGACCACCTATATGTACGAGTTATCTGTCTGAACGTCCGTTCCAAAAACTGTATGTAGATTTTATTGGACCTTAACCCAGATCAAAAAATGGTAATACGTGTGTTTTCGTTGTCCTCGACCATATGTCGAAGTACGTTTTTTTAAAAGCCTTACATGCGGCAAATTCGAAAAGTATCATAAAGTACCTCAGGGAAGACATCTTCAACACGTTTGGTGTACACCAAGTACTCCACTCAGACAACGGGAAGCAATTCGTCTCGAAGGAGTTTCAGAACTTCCTGCAACTGTATAGGATACGGCATTTTAAGACCGCCAATTATTCGCCCCAGTCCAACGCGTCCGAGCGTGTAAATAGGACCTTGCTTGCAGCTATTAGGTCGTACCTAAAGGAAGACCAACGGGACTGGGATGCCCACCTAAGCGAAATAGCTGCAGCGTTGCGGAGTTCGGTACACACGGCGATATGGGTGTCCCCTTACTTTGCTGTATTTGGGATGAATATGCTAACCCATGGCAGCAGTTATGAGTTGGTACAAAATTTGAACGTGCTTGAAGATGGCGAGATAGCAGCACTTCCTCGAAGTAATCGACTACAGCTTCTTAGGAGCCGACTCAAAGAGTTTATCCAAGAAGCCAATGAGAAGAGCGCGCGGGTGTACAACACTCGTTCCCGCAGCGTGCGATATTTGCCAGGTCAAGAAATTTATAAGCGAAACTTCATCTTAAGCCACGCTTCCAAGAGAATAGCTGCAAAATTGTGCCCTAAATATGTTAAATGTCGGATTTTGAAGTCAGTGGATAAAAGTATATACGAGTTGGAAATTCTAGCAGGGAAGAAAATTGGCATATTTCATGCCAAAGACTTAAAGCAGTGAGGAAATGTCGAAAAGAGAAAGAGATAAACAGTAAAAATCGAAAAAGAAAAACGGTCTTGAACAGTCCAAAACGTATTGATTAATGAATCACGCAATTCTAGTCAAAGATCATTAATATCACATTCCAGAGGCATTTTTCTTTAAACTTTTACTTAACGTAAAGTTCAGGAATTGCACTGGTGAGAACCCTCTACCTAAACACTGAACTAATTGTTAATAATCTGTGATACAACGTAGAACATAATGTAGATTTCCTTGGAATTCAACATTCCCAACCTAAATATCTTCTCAAGACTGATTTTTCGTTTATTATTTATTTCTTCTTCCTTTTAACTGTGATATTTTTTTAAAACTGATTTTTTTTTAAATTATTTATTCCATCTTCCTGCGAACATCTGTGATATAGGCTTAGCCAACCCGTGTACTGTCCATTTCATGTTATTTATTGATTCAAACGTGCTACTATCTATCTTTGATCCCGCGCGGTATCGCTAATTCAATTTAGAATTTGAACATCTAAACTTAGGCCCTTAACATATAAATTGCAACTCGGCACAACGACATTCACGACACACAAAACACGAAAGTTAAAACGTCTGCAGTTGGTAACGGGTTTGTCTTTATTGCTTCAGGAAGCTATTTAGTCGAGTGTATGCAAACTTATACTAAATTTACGTACTACACTTAAACTCGATGAACTTATAATTAAAACCTTAAAACTATTGGGATACTTAAGTCTAGGAATGTCTTAATCACAACCTCACCTCGATGAATTGCACCGTCTTTCTTGAAATTACTTATGCCCGGCTTTGGGGCGTGAGTTCTTCCCCACTTTGGACTACAACGTTTGTTTAGGGCGCAGCCTTCACCGTCTCTGTTCTTCCAGTGACTGGTACCAGATCCGGAGTTTTGTTGTGGCTGCGAGGAAAAAATGAAAGATTAGCATATTTTTCATGCTATGTTTTATTTGAGAAATAAAAAACAAATAAGACACTAATACTGGTGTCGTTCTCCATTCGGTTTTTTTCCTGAGGTTTCTTCCTCTACCTCCAATGGAACGGGTTATGGTATGTCCATTCTGCGGACGATTCTGTTTCCAAAACAGAAGAGTTCTGCTCTTCTCTGTCAAAGTCAGTCCAACGGAATGGTTTCAGAAGACTTCTGGGCTCTTCCGAAGACTTCTGGACGACCAATTGAAAGCGACATGAATGTACATACATACATCGGCTGGGCGGCTTCGGAACCCTCTGTTCCGAGGCGACCGAGGATGGGTGTCTCAGTAGCCAGGGCCAACGTCACCTGCAAAATAAAAGAATTCTTATGTGGCAAAACTATTAAGGAAAAGTACAAAATAAAATACTTAGCTTCGGCTTGGGAGATTCCTTCTTTCTTCTTGTTATGTTTTTATGTTTTTTTTATGTTTTTAGTTCGATAGTTAGTTGGGATTAAGATTATTTGGTTGAATAAACATTAATAAAACTCGCGAACAAGGAAAAAACGTGTTGCAATTTGCAAATAAATAATTTCGAATTTTGGTTCTGTCAAAGTTAAGTGTACAAGTTGACAGATGACAGCTCACTTTGTATCCCACTGTAGCAAGGGAAATTTTTGCTTATCTAAGACACGACCCAGGGTAGAAGAAGAGTAGGGTCGTTATTTACTGGCCTGATTTCAATGTTTACGAAAAAGACCGTTGTGCTTCTCAGCCGATAGTGCGGGCCAATGGTAACTAAGAATCGTTACCTAATAACGATGAGATGATGGGCTAGGTAGAAAGGTACAATAGATCGTACAGTAGATCGACAATTTTTACCATCGTCATCGGTGCGATCGGCCAAAGGCCAAAGCTAGCAAATCACTTGTCAAGTGAAAGGAATGGACGGTCGTTGTGCTG
Organism: Eupeodes luniger; assembly: GCA_951509635.1. Classification (NCBI taxonomy): domain Eukaryota; kingdom Metazoa; phylum Arthropoda; class Insecta; order Diptera; family Syrphidae; genus Eupeodes; species Eupeodes luniger. The sequence goes on from OX608073.1 coordinate 218,395,437, forward strand.
CATTTAATTTAGCAACGAATAGTTTGTGCCGGTAGAACAATAAAACAATTAAAGAATAGAAATTGTGCTCTCGGTTAGAAAACCTGAAGAATAGCTTGATTCGAGTTTGGTTTTATTCGTTTAACTAAAAGCGCATAAAGGTGAGTGCATAAAGAATGCAAAATTAGTGCGAGTTAGTGATGTTTTGTTTTTGATTAAATTAGGGTGAATTTTTGGGTGGACGTAATCCAAGCTAGAACCGAAAGACGAGATACGGTCGGCCGCATAAATTGGTGTCTAGCTGTTTTAGGGAGGGCCAAAAAAGCCCCGAAGTTAAATCTGACCCGTGAAGCACCCGGGTCTACAAGTAACCCGTGTAGGCGAAGAGTGCCAAAGCAGCGCGACGGCGACAACGTCGACGACAGCGCGCGCTTAACGCAACATTTTGCTCCTCCCCTCGTATACACCCGCATAAGAGCTCTGTGTATGTAGGAACTGGGGGATCGTAAGTCAAGCCCTGGATTGGGCAATAGTAAGACCCCCACTTTATCGAACCGACTCTTAGGTAGAGTTTGAGATATGTATATATGATTTCTAATTAGAATAAAATTTATTAGCATTAAAGTTATTTCTAGTTAAATTTGTTTTTTTTTTTTGGTTAGTACCATTTTGTTACAGTCAACTATTCTGTTTTCTTGGATGTTTTTTTTTGAAGAAATAAATTGAATGTTAATTACAAATTAATCCTAGAATGTCTCATAGAGGAAATAAATTATCTAGAGTCCCGACTTAATGAGTTTGCTCTCTTTCGGCCTACAAGCTAAATTGAGAGGATTTTGTACATAAGGATAAGCATGTGTTAGTTATCCCGTGCATTTCTTATGGGAAAAAGCCATTATGAATGTAGTTGTTATGGAATTTTGTGCCCATATTGCTCAACCGCAGGGGAAAAAACTATGAGGTGAACTGAGCCGTTCAAAAAAGAGATCCGTTGAATTCAAAAATTGAAAAATTAATGCAATAATTTAAGAAAAAATTATTTTATGGTTCCTTTTCAGTGTAAACTGTGCTAAAAATAATATTTTTCTGCTTTTGGCTTACAAATTCTATGATTTTTAATAAACTTTTTTTTAAAAACAGAACAAATCATGAAGAAAGTATAGGCGCACCCTAGAACTGCAATGCGAACATTGTCCAATTTGAGTTGGTTACCAGTTTTGACAGATCAACAGCGAGGTAAGTATTTTGACAACGGAAATGAAATCAAAACAAAAAAATCAATTGAATATTTTTTCTTATAAAACTATAATTTACGCAGATTTTTATTTTGAGAAGCATCAAAGATTTCTTCTAACCGGAAGATTCCAAGAACTAGAAATCTAGATCGGTTAAATCAGCTGCATCTATTAAGTAAGCCATATCCTTTCAATGCAACAAACTGCAGCAACACCACCAAGTCAATGATGCAAGTAGGCATTTCAACATTCAGTGTAGCCGACCGCTAACGCCGTTCTAGCAGCTGAGGTTTGGTGCTGGAACGACTCAACAGCAGTAACAGCAACTGCAGAGTAAGCAGGCAATTCAGGTTAGTTAATTAACTTGTGAGTGATCCAAACAGAAATATTTTAAATTATGATTCTTTAGGGCTTCCAACATGTTCGACCTATTCATCAGCTGCCAGGAAATATAATGCAAGCCGCTCAAAAAAAACGACTTGCAGTGGCAACAAAACCAACATCTTCTGGTTCCCCAAAGTACAACAATGAGCGGAGACCAGTTGTGTAAGTGCAAATCGAAACATTTATATCATGATCAACTCGCTTAACCTTCGTCTTTTAGATCTAAATCCAGGCTTATAGTGCCAAATGTCTCACTATCTCGCTGCCAATAAAGGACTACAGGGACACTTAGGTGGCTGAAGCAGCGGCTACTGCTGCCGCTGATTCTGACACATACGACATAGAAGAGGTAGCTGAACCGAATGCCGGTTTAGAAGCAACTTGTTGTGACAATAAAGCACCTCCTAAATGACGGGAGTCGGAAATCATTGGTAAGTCTTCCGAATGGAAATTCAAAAAATAATTTCATCATTTTTGTATGTACTATTTTAGAATTCCCTGCAGTTTTGGTAAACTTAATTACTGGCAATATAGAAGAATTCCCTGAATTCGTTATGCATATTGCAAACGACTTAATAAGCCACAATTTTTCAATCTATGGATCGACTTATGAGCCCTCTTCTGGAAATGGTACAATTATAATCTAATCCATTTCATTTTGCGTTCGTTAACCAGAAGGTTCATGATGGCGAGACTACTTCAAAGTAAGTTTTACATAAACCACAAACTTTGAAAGCACTAATTAATGTTTTTTTTTTCAGCAACCAAACAAAACGAAGTGGTATTGCAACAAGTCATACAATTTGATCCGACACGGCATGCTTAGAATCTCATCCATTTATAATCTACTTTTGATGTGGCGCAACTAGTTTTTAAATAAATTTGTAATTTTTTTCAAAATTGTATGTAATTTAGTATAATTTTTTTTTTTTTAATTCAATGCTATTATTTATTTTGAATAAAAAAAAAACAAAATTAGACGTTTTAGACGTATCTTAGTTTTTGAGTAATTAAAAAAATATTAAATATACCCAAGAAAAACACTTCTTTTTGGTTTTCCTAAATTGTATTATTTTCATTATTATTCCTTTCAATGGATATTCTTTTGTTTTACAAAAAATGCAAATACATATATTTTTTTTAATTAAAAAAAAATTCACAGTTTAATAATAACAAGAAATGGAAATTTTTTAAAAGATTTTCAATTGTCAAATATATTCTTTTTGTTTTTCTAATCTAAGGCTAATATTGTTTGTTTAAAAAAAGTGAACCAATAAGAATTAGAATTAGCCGATTATTTGTATACGTGGATGGAAGAGAGCATACATTACAACACGAGCAAACCGTTTCTCATTTCAAACTTAATTCAGTGTTAATTTAATAATTAATTTTATTTAGTTAATTATTTTTATTTTTTTTTAACGGTACACTCTTTTTGTTTTGTCTTCTCTTGGCCTTGCGAGTCGAAGCTGCAGAACTGATGGTGTTGTTATTGTTTGCTTTTGAAGCAAATTGGGAAGCAGCAGGAGGCGTTGAAATGTTTGGTGAAGAATTTCGCTGAAATAATCCAAAGAAACCCCACGTGGATGTTGATGATTCTACTTGTGGAGTTTTGCTGCAGTTGTTATTGTTGCTCTTGTTGTTGTTTATATGATTATTGCTTATTTTAACTTGTGATTTCTTTAAAAGCTGCTGAGACGACGACGATGCAATGGCTGCTGATTGGGTTTTCTAATCGGTTGTTGCGGCTGTTGGTTTTGTGATTGTCAAGTCAAATATTAAATTAGTGAATTATAACTTCTTAGTTGTATTGAATTCTTGGCAAATAATAAAAAAAAACGAATAATCTGTATAAAGTATATTTTTCGTTATTGAGGCACTAAAAACATAATATTTGTAATCCTGATTCTTCTTATGTTTTGGTTCATCACGTTCGTGTGTATTCTTTCGCGATTTCATGCGGTCAAAAGACTCATGAGCCTTCATTTGATACTACCTAAAGTTTTGAAAACCTTGATTGTAATCCTTTTATGGTTTTAAATAGTTCGTTTAAGAGTTAATTTTTGATGCTGATTACGAATACGAACTTCGATTTTAGCTACAAAACTATTTTTCAACATTATGTTTGTATATTTTTAATATACTACAGGAACTTGATGTTTTAACCTAGGACTACAAATTCGTAATAAAAAGTACGAAACAAATTTAAACTGAATATTGAGGAGAGATATTGTAGGTTTGGAAAAATATCACACATTTTCTTTTTTTTTTGAAAAAAAAGCTATTTCATGAGTTAAGGTAGCCTCGAGAAGCCTTCTATGTGTATTATAAGGTTGGGCGCCAAATAGAAATTAAAAACATATTTTTATTAATTCCACTTTATTTTAAAAAACAAATAATCATGATTAACAAATCAAGAAATCTACATGTTTAATTATTTAAATAATTTCTTATCACAAAAAAAGAATACAGTATTATTGTTAAGGACTTTTTTGTTTTTATTCATATACTCGTCATATATTTCAATGTCTTTTTTTGAACTTTTTGTTTTGGGCTTAGCTATTAAAACTATGCTAAATTTTTAAGAGAACACCTTAAATAAAATCACATTTTAAATAAACGAATTATTTTTTTGTACATATATAAGGTACATAAATGCAATGAAAAATAATTAATTAGGATGATTGTTTTGAAAAGAACTTGTAATAACATTTTACAGGAGACATTTTTCATTTTGAACGGATCGATTCCATGCTTTATGTATGCTTTATGGAAGCCTTACAAGGCATGCGGACACTATGAACAAAAGAAAACATAAGAAATTTGCAACTAGAAAATCATAATAGTAAACTAACTTACTTCTCAGCCTGAAATGGAACTACTTTTGACACAATGCTTTCTCTGTGTTATCGATGGTTGACTTTTGTGTGAACTGCTATTGAAGCGACGTCTGTGCTCTGGACTTGGAGTTCGACCTGATTCAGAACTTGAATCTGATTCTGAACTTGTTGAACTGAAATAAAGTAAATATCTGCTACAACTACGTCTATCGCGGCGACTTTTGCCGCTTCTCTCACGATCCGAAAGAGCACGACTAGCAGGGAACTTGGAATGCATCGAGGGATCATTGCATTCACCACCCCGACATTGGAGTTTAACTCTTTGTATAATCACTTCACGAGATGAACGCACTACTCTCTCGTCCTCTTAATGGCACATCCTATGTGCTGGCAGTTCTTTGTATCTAGCACTGGGGCCACAAAGATCTAAATCTTCGTAGATTTGTAGTGGTGGTCATAGGGCAAAGGAGGCGGAATCAGACCGGTTGGTTCTTGATAATTCTGATGTTTTGGATATTGGATATTGTGGAACAACCTTTAAACGAGTAATTTAATCAATTCAAATTCGTTTTGGATCTTTAATTATCTTACTTCTGGTGGTGTAGCTGTTCTTGATATAGTATATAGTTGTCTTTTTTAAAATCCGACTTGTTAGCATCTTCCTCCTTCTTCTTGGCATCTTCGATTTTAGCCTGTTACTCTTTACTCACTTCGAGGTGATCCCCTGCTTCGGCTTCAAAGCTCGTCATATTTCTTAGATTATTCCATTTCGCTAATATCACTCAGGTCTTCGTGGCTCATGTTAATAGCACCGTATTCGCGGTTATCATCTAGGCTTGATCCAGCACTGGACACTAGAGCTCCTTGATTTTAGCCTGGTATGTGAAATAGATTGTTTGCGAGATACTGCGCCCCGCTTAATTGCCCCCTCTCTACGATGTTCGATGTAGATGAAGCAAGTTTGGTGGGCGACTTTTTGTTCTTTTTGGCGCTTCCAGCTTCAACTTTTTGTCTCGATGATGGCGACAAAGACAATCAGGAATCTAAATTCGCATTGGATGATGCTCTTGAAGAAAGTGAACTCAGGCGCGACGAACGCGATACTGCTCGTATCATATGCTCAACTCGACTGGGACTTGCCGATTCCAACTTTTTCGATCCGGATTTCATTGATGACTTTTGGTAGAGATGGTGACACCTCCACCGTCAACGCCTGAGGCAGCTATGGCCGCTGAGAAGGAAGAAGATATCACCAAACATGATACAGCAGCAATTGAGTACTGGGCAGAGAGATGCACCTTTAAGTCCACAATCCACACAAATTGATTAGAAAAGCCAACAAAAATTAACACCCAATGGCCAGCGTCTGTCGTTAAAAAAGTTATATTATTTTGTTAAAAGAAATATAATATAAAAAAACTTACCTGTAAATCAGCGCCTTGTTTGCTTTGTCTTCCAGATTTCTTCAGGGAAGTTACTTTTTGCATTATGCTATGTAATAGGCAGCATCTAAAATGAAAACACAGGCTATAAAAAAAATCGATCATTGATACATCTCCTTCACTATAATTTGACTTACTTTTTATTCAATGAAGTGAACTTGTATATACTCTTTTCATTATAAAGATTTTTGCTCTGAAAAATATCAAATTATATTAAATATCAAAACAATTAACAAAAACTTACTCTTCAAATCCGAAATCCATTGTTTTGTTTTGCAAAATTGATTGTCATTTTTGACAGGTCACAAAAAATCCACAAGTTTCTATTTTAGCCCAATCCTTCATTTTGTTTTTTTTTCCCACTCACATGTATTCACCGATAGCGAATTTGAGAGAGTTCACCTCGAATAAAATTTGAGGGTGTTTCAGGTAGGACGGGTACCAGTCGGGACTCTAGATAATATATTTCCTCTATGGAATGTCTGTTCAGCTTCGATTCTTTTCCCTTTTCGTTCATGTCTGAGGTCTTTGTCTTTATGAAGTGGTGAGTCAATTGGAAGGAGGTGCGGTAAGGTAAGCGGGTTTTCGAAGGGGTCGTATGTGAGTCCACCACTGACTTGTCTCCAGATTTGGGGAATCCGAGATTCCGGCCGATTGGATTCCAGGCTGGGAGGGAACAGGCCAAACCGTGACGTCACCAACGGTGTCCGAGGAAAGCGAACAAGTGGTGGTGGTGTACCTTTATTTTTTGAATTCTAGCATACAAATCAAGGCATGATCTATGTTTTTGGAAAGAGGTGAGGTCCAGCTACGGTGGCAAGACCCCCCCATCCGACGAGTATAGCTGAGCAACGCAAGCATGCCGCAGCTACCGTAGCGGACATTCCTTCCCTTCCCCGATTTCACCCAAGTCCTTCTCCTGATGATTCCTTCCTCGCCCGTCCCTCTCCTACCCATACCCTCCCTGTTGCCTCGTTTCATAGTGGATTATACCTTGTTTATTTTTTGTTGCGTTTTTAGCAAATAGTAATAAAAAACGAATAAGCTGTTTTAAGTAGATTTTATTTTTTTATTGAGGCATACATATTATGTTCAATTTAACAAAATTAAAAACTTAATATTTTTAATCCTATTCTTATCATGTTTTGGTTCATCACGTTCGTATGTATTCCTTCGTGATTTTATGTGGTCGACAGCATTAGTCAGGAAATCGTTCTCTTCATCTTGCGTCATAGTGCGAAATTCAAATTCCGTTGAGTCTGATAACACCGGTCGACAAAATTATTCTTTTTTTTGTTATCCTGACTTCGAACCTCACCTTAAAATTTTTCTATATTACATCAGGTTTTTAAAATATTCCCCTTTAAAAATTCTAAGGACAACCAAAACCGGCAAAACATGCCGTATCCCTTAACTTTAAATATCAAGATGATTTTGCAAAGTAGATATCTTGCTTTTAGGTACAGTTTAAATTATTTTGGTATGGTAGTTTTCGTAATTTCTTTTTAGTTATGAAAGACTCATAAGTCTTCATTTGACTCTACCTGAAGTTTTGAATAAACCTTGATTGTAATTCTTTTATGTTTTTAAATAATTCGTTTAATTTTTGATGCTGATTACGAATCCGAAATCCAATTTTAGCTAGCTACATGTAGGTAAAATAGTAAACATTTGCAAATAGAATATTGAAGAAAGATATAGTAGATTTGGATAATCATCACACATTTTTTTGAATAGAAAACTACTTTATGAATTTAGATAGCCTCGAAAGGCCTTTTGAATTAAAAATAAAACACCTCAAAAACCTAAATTGATGGAGTAATTTTCGAGTCGGACATCGACAGCAATATATCATGAATTGGAAGGCATTTTATTAAAATTCAAGAGACCTACAATTAAAAAGATGGTTCTTACTTTATTATTAATACAAATATCCTTACCAGCTACATCACTAAATTCTGCAAAACATGTACAAGAAAGATATTCATCTGCAAAATTGTATCGCTTGCGAATATATTGAAACTGAACGATTGGCGAATTTTCGGTGGATTGTAGATGTAGATTAAATCATGAGAAATAGCTTGTACACACTACAATCTTTCGCCTGTCGTTCGATGGCTAAAAGAAAGTGCTTTGCATTGCACAGATGGTGACACATGATGTGCCTGTGCTATTGTTATCAAATGCTTCAATTTATTCAGCTTGTATTTGATCCAATAGGCTTGGCTATGAATGGCTAGAGAAAGTGTCAACAAATAAAGAGATCCCTCAACTTTATAGCAACACTCTCGACATGTGTATCCCTCTCGACAAATAAAGCATGGCAGACCGGTTTCAACGCGAAGCTTTTCAGTCTTATGCAGTATCGATACCTTCGCTGTAATCGGCCCTTCTCATTCCTACAGTCGAGTCGGTTTAAAAATGAGGACATAAGAATCCATCGGAATAGAGAGATTTGATTGCCAGGAACAAAATCTTGTTGACAAGTGTAATTTTAACTAAAAAAAAGAACAAAATAATATTCATATAATAATAAACGTAAATTTGTACCTCTTCGCTCCAGAATAAATATGTATGTCGGCGTTACTGGCTTCCTTCTCGGGAGATTCCACTTTTCCTGTTGCAACATTCTCCTTGGTTTCTTCTTTATCTGAGGATTAAATTAAGTGCAAATTCATTGTATATTTTTATTTCATTAAATTAATACTTTTTATTTAAATTGTTTACCTTCATTTGAATTTGCATTACTGGGAATGAATTTTGTTTTGTTTACATTTTCGTAGAATTGTCAAAATACTCACCTCGCTGTTAATCTGTCAAAACTGGGCTTAACTCAAATTGTGTCACGTTCGCATTGAAGTTCGAGGGTGCACCTTTACTTTCTGTATGATTTTTTCTGTATTAAGCGAAAATTTTCATAAAAATCATAGAATTTGTATGCCAAAAGCAGTCAAATATTATTTTAGCACAGTTTTCACTGAAAAGAAGTTGCATTTTGCAATAGTTAATATTGCAATAATTTTTCAATTTTCTGAATTCAACGGATCTCTTTTTTGAACGGCTGAGTTCACCTCACAAACCCCATAAGTCGGTTCTCTTGGTAGATATATTTTTCCATGTTTTGGAGTTGGAGATGGAGGTAATTTAAGCAAAATAACGAATCAAATTTTTCGAGTTCTTTGAAACTTACTACCCAAGTATATATTTTGGCCAAACAATGAAGAGAGAAGTAAAATCGTCGCGGAAACGTATCATGACTCATGAGCTACCATTGTGCATAGGCTATATTGACGGTACGGAAATAAAGTTGGCAGAGGCACCAATAGTAGATCACGAAGCATATTTTTCAAGAAATCACATCTACTCAGTGAAAGCTCAAGTAGTATGTATCTACAAGTTAAGAAATAGTGATGTGGTAGTCACGATGCCAAAATTTTTAAAAACTGCTCAATTTTCGAAAACAAAGAAAATTATGCGTCGGCTCATCAATGGATTGCTGGGGACTCTGGCGTATTCTCTCAATGGCTTCCTTATAACTCCATTTAGAAGTAACTCAGAGCAACTTGACAGTTCAAAATGAATATCATTCAATTTACGGCACAGCAGATACAGAGTAAGAGTGAAACATTGCTTTGGTCTTCTCAAAGGGAAATTTGGTAGCCTAAAAGAGCTGAAGATGCGCGTTCATGATAAAAGCAGCCACAAAATGTGTTGCAAGTGGATAATTGTATGCTGTATCTTTCATAACACCCTTTTAAGTGACTCTGATTTGGAGTTGGTTAGATCTTTTCAAAATGAGGAACTTGGGGATGACGAAGAGGTTTATTGTTGTCGAGAAAAAAGAGTTGCAGCTCCTGCAGAAGTCATTTGAGGCTACACCAAGTTGTATTGCGTGTCTGCCTATAAGACAGTGTCCCGTAAGGACACCTATTAGGGAGCTAATATGAAGTCTGCTTTCAGATAGCAAGTCTTTAGAGCGCTTTAGGTCCAGTGAAGGCCATATGAGTTTTGTGGCTGCGCACGTTGGTAAATTGTGCCACCTAGAGTTTGTTATCGTTTTATTTAAGCTGTTTCTTTTAGCAGAAGTTTACATGTACATAGCTATCGGTATACCTATCTTCTCCCTTTCAGGTGAAATAGGTATGACGGTTTCATTTTTAGCGAGTTCATCGGCTCTACAATTTCCTGTGATGTCTCTGTGGTCCTTAATTGCTGCGCTATCTCCAAAAGAGACGATTGACAATCGAGGGCCTTTTGAGATTTGGTTGAGACAACGTCAAGACATTTAATAGCAGCCTGACTGTCAGAGAAGATGCGGATATCAGAAGTTGATATCACGTTTTCTCTTAGCCAGGAGAGAACTTCTTTGATCGCTAAAATTTCCGCTTGGAAGGCGGAATGAGATGCTTAGATTAAGCTTTTCTGAGTTCACACCACTACCAACTCCATCATTTGTCTTGGATCCATCTGTATAAAAATGAATGCTTTTGTCATCCAGGAGTTTTGTCTTCCCATTCATCTCTGGATGGAATGGATACCTGGAAGTTTTCTCCAAATTGGGGTTTTGGAATAGTGTAGTCTATGTACTTTGGTATAGAACCGAAGAAGTTCAAAATGATGAAGTGCCCCACACTGTTGTTGGTCCATTGAGATGAGGCGTTGAGTCTTATAGCTGTACTCGCTGCCACTTGTTTGCTGAAGATGTCGAGGGGCGTCAGGTGAAGGAGAGTGTCTAACGCTGCTGAGGATGTGGTTCTCAATGCCCCGCTTATGTAGAGACATGCAGTGCGTTGGACTCTGCTGAGTTTGTCGTAGTATGTGACTTTCTCCAGTGCAGTCTACCATACTGCAACCCCGTACATAAGTATTGGTCGGATGACCGATGTGTATAGCCAATAGGTTATGCGAGGTTGAAAACCCCATTTGATTTCTATAATTATGTTGGTTTTACGTCTTGTTGATTCATGGACTGTCTTCTCCAGAATGGTACCAGGCAGTGGGCCTGGTGCTCGTGGCCCAAATACGCTGATACCAGCCAGTAGGTATGCTTGTCTATTACCATACTGGCTGTGGTGACGTCTTTATCACTGAAATTAGGGAGTAAAAATACATTTAGATTAGATACAGGGCTCTTGGATGAGAACGACATCTTCTCCAGTTTTTGACAGGCGGAGAAGAAGGGAGGCCGAAGCCTTTATAGAGTATTGGAGATAAATCTGTGGTATTCGCAGCATTTTGGCTACAAATAGGCAGATCAACCTCCACCACTGTTAAATATAGCTCATCCAGATTAGACGAAGAGGAACCTAAGAGTTCATCTTCTTCCTCACTGGGGAGAGCTTTTTCGGTTGAGTCATCAGTCTCCATTAGGGATAAACTTTTGACGTTTTCAGAAGAAGACTGTGCTGCGGCAGAAGAGGACCCTGCCACATTCTCATCCACATCCAAGGATGGGAAGGTGATGATAGCACTGGGACCCCCTACGTCTTACGACACAGCTTCTGAAGAGGGTTCGGAAGAAGACTGTGCTGCGAGAGAAGAGGCCCCAGGTACACCATCCTCCACATCCAAGGAAGGGAAGGTGATAGTAGCACTGGGACCCCCTACGTCTTGCGACACAGCTTTCGAAGAGGTATGTGGAGGCTCGCATTAAGCGTCTACCTCATCTTTTTTATAAATACGGAGCGTAACCGTTTCGAACCCGTATCTTATCACTCCCTTGTCTCGCGCCAAAGAAGCCGCAGAGTCCTTATTGATAACGATGATCGCACTTCGATAAAGACCCTTTGGCTCCTCCAGTTTCGCGATCTTCCAGTCGTGACAAGGGAGGTCCGGGTTGCTAATCCTAATCATCTCATGTATGCCTTCTGGACATGAGGGTTCCATCGGGATCCATACCCGAGCAAGCGGCCTGCAAGGAATATCTTCCTTTGCAACGACCTCGAGTTTTGCGCCTGGCCAAACTTCGCCCAGCATGCCGACAGCAAGCGCATAAAGATCGCACGACATCTGATGGTTACAAACGATGGGTTTAACACGACCTTGATGCCATCCCCCATCGCTTGTTACAGGCGGTGGACCCGGATGCTCTCGCATGACTTTGAGAAAGCCTGCCTGCCGAGAGCCTCAGTTTCACCATCTGCCAACGCAACGGTCAGATGTAATCGTGCCATCAATATGCTCCTATCAATGACCGCGACTATGATTTTGTTGAGCTCCTTAAGTACATCACTAAAAGGTTTAGTGAGAGGTACTCTAGCAATGTTGGGAGTGCTGGTGTTCTGCACTTTGGGCTTTTTGGGGACGGGAGTGGACTCCTCCAAAGACCTTTGTCGCTTTGACGTGGAGTCGCAGCTGATATTGGTATGATGGATTTAGCCCACTCAAATCTCTTGCTATGGATGGGATTACTTCCATCCCCCAATGTTGCACCAGGGGATTTTAGAATTCTCATCGCATAACGCCGCTGTTTATATGAGATCCTAGGTTGGGTGGCGGTATTCGTAGTGGAGGCAGGGTCGTTATTCACGACGCTGCTAACCCTACGGAGACTACCACTAGGAGTATCCTGGAGAGGTTTACTCTCTTTGGTAGTGGAAAAATTATTATTCACGAACTTTCCACTACCAACCTGAAGAAGCGTTTTTGCCACGGATACATCCTGTACCGCACTAGAAGATGGGCAGTGCCTTGGCACAATCCCTTCTCCGGTGTTTGGCACAGGAGTAACGACACGTTGCCGCCGAACTGCCGCCCGGTGTAGATACAACTTGTACCGCACAAGCAGATGGGCAGTGACTTGGCACAATCCCTTCTCCGGTGTTTGGCACAGGTGTAACGACAGCCGACGTTGCCGCCGAACTGCCGCCCGGTGTAGCTGGAGTACCGGCACCGGTTTTAAGTTTAAAACTCCTTACTTTTGTTTAAATCTAGAACAAACGGGAGACTATCACGACGACGTGAACTTCGAAAATTTCTGCAAATGGATTTAAGAACAAGTTTTGAAATTTGAACAACTTGGAGGAACCTTCAGTTATTGTCATGGACTACGCCTAGTATTACAATAAATTAGAAGAAAAACAAATTACTTCTGCCAGCAAGAAATCCGAGACGGTACAATGGCTACCCGAAAACAATATTCCGCATACCATTCAGATGTTGAAACCTGAACTGTATGAGGTAATAAAACGACACCGAGCAACACACAACCCAAAACATAAGATTGATGATATCATTGATGGCATGGGACATGAGGGTCTACGTTTGCCACCCTATCATCCAGATCTCAATCCCATTGAAAATATTTGGGCAACTGTCAAGGCAAGAGTAGGCTCACGAAACACAACATTCAAAATATTAAATGTTCAAATATTAGCAGAGGAAGAATTTCCAAAAATAACGGCTGACGATTGGCAAAAAGTGTGTAAAAACGCCATAAGAGCTGAGGAAGAATACTTTTCTTATAATCTGATGTGGGACACAATTTCGGAACTAATTATAATTAACCCAGGTAACGATTTTTCAACCGAATATGAAAGCGAACCATTTTTGTTCTCTAAAATCATCTCTCTGTACAACCGACCATTGGCCAACTGAATTGGTTCAAGCTATACTAATAATCATGATATAATTGAAAATTTTAAACAGCAAATTAAAATAAATAATAATTTTAACAAAAAGTTAATGCAAATAAAAGAAATAATTCAAGACGATAGGCAAAAGATTTTAGGGAGGATGAACGAAATAGGTTTTTTAGATAAACGAGCTCTTTCAGAAGGTTTATTCCTATAACACATATTTAACATAATTAAAGACCAGGTAGAAAATATCCCAGAAAATATAGCATCAGCAAAAACAGGTGTATTACATTCAAATATACTATCTAGTGAGGAAATTTCAATGTATGATGTAGACTTTAAGAAACTTCAAGAATAAGAATAAGTGTTGCTTAATATGAAAATTAATATATTGTCTTTTCAATAAAAATACCTAAACAAAATTATAACAGTAACCTAGAAATTACTAATTCTATAATTCCCATTTAAGAACAAAATTTATTCGGAAAATGTGTAGAAATAAAGAATAAAACTTACTTTTTTTTAAAATAATCTGTAAAAGAACTTAAACTAAGTGGAAACTGTGAGAGAATTTTAAGAAAAGATGAAGAAATAATTGAAATTAAACATACATATATGTTATTTGTAAAAACCTTTGTAAATAAAATAAAAATCTTTCATCAGCGATGAGAGACAAGTTGTACTTAATGGTAACTTCTTAATAACATTCAATAATTGAACAGTTAAAATGGATTCTAAGAAAATGATATTAAAGAAATCAATGCAATCAAATATCACAAGGCAATTGTTGGAGTCGAAATTCTAAGAAACAAGTAAAGCCAACACAATTTTTAAAAGCAAAAGAATTTATTGAAATTCAAACTTTTTATCGCGCTTTAAAATTATTTGTGTTGGTACCCTACCCGTGATTCATCGACTGACTTTATTCCCGAAATTTTCATCTGTTGAAAGCTAGGTATATCATGAAGATTTTTTACATACATATATATATAAACGGCGATAACAATTTCCCCCTCGTAAGCAACTACGTTGGAGTGAGCTTACTTTAGCCTTTATCGACGGTGGGAGCTGCTTTCCAGCAAGTGTACAAGGTGAATATTAGCATTCGCCCCAACCACGACCTGGAAAACAGAGCCCTACTTAATCACTTTTACCTCGAAATGATATGACACAATGGCGATCTGAGAACCACGCTTTCATGCGGTTCAATGACGATTCCTTGGCAAATGCCATAATCGCCGAGAAAACGGGACCAAGTCCGTTGTTAGTGACGAAGGTTGAGCTTCAGCTCATCTTCAACTCAATAAAAAATAAAAAGTCAGCAGGTGTCGATGGTATATCCAACGTTGTACTAAGACATTTACCGATGGAGGCAATTGACATTTACACCACACTCTTCAATAATGCACTGAATAATGCATATTATCCAGTACATTGGAAGACCGCTGTAGTTCATCCTCTAACGAAAAAGGGAAAGGACAACTACAACCCGTCAAACCTTCGGTCGATAAGTCTTCTTCCGAGCATCAGCAAAGTTTTCGAAAAGATCATCAATAGGGCTCTGACTAAGTGGGCTGCGGACAACAAAATAATTCCGGATAAACAGTTCGGGTTCAAGGCGGGTCATGACACAATTCATGCTGCATCTAAACTCGTTTCTGATATCCAATGGAATCAATCAAAACAACAATGCACAGGTGCTGTTCTGGTTGATTTGGAAAAGGCCTTTGACGCCGTATGGTTAGAGGGTCTTTACCTAAAACTGGGCAGGCTTGGCATAAACAAACCATTGTTGTATATACTTTATGATATTCTTAACGGTAGAAAGTTTGTTGTCAAAAGTGGCAATGTAACTTCTACCACAACTATCTTAATTAAAAATGGTCTTCAACAGGGAGCGGTGAATTCACCGCTTCTCTTCAGCATTTACACCAGCGATCTGATAGGTAGTCTTACAAAGGCAATTGCATACGCCGACGACCTAATTGCGTACAGAACGGCCCGAAAGGTTGAGGTTATTAGAATTCTCTTGCAGCGTGATTTCGACAAGATTCAGCGATATTGCGACGACTAGAAACTGAAAATAAATGTCTAGAAGTCGGAGACAATTCTGTTCCGGACTCCATTGGATAGGGCCACGAGGGATACGTACAAGGATTGGCGCAAGATGGTCATCGATGATCTTCACGGACAGCGATTAACAAGCAAAAGTGTAGTGAAGTACCTCGGTATCTGATTGGATCGAGTATTTTAAGAGTACAAGCTTGAGCGGCTTCATTCCAAGAAGCATTCCTCTTCTTAGATAGATGCGGGATACAGGATAGATTGGCTGGCTTACATACTTGTTTTTAAGTTTTAGGGTTTATTTTTAAGTAGAATAGGCATGGTGGCACAAAAAAAATGATTACAAAAATTAAAAAAAAAAAGCAAATAAAAAATTAAAAAAAAAATAAACATGAAAAAAAAATGAAACACAAAAAAGTGTTAGATAGTTAGATTTGCTGCTGTGGTTGTTCTGTTTTTAAGTAGTTTATAGGTAGAATAGGTAGTTTAAGTTAGTTTAAGTTATATTTTAAGGACTTTATTATAAGTAGTTTTTTAGTAAAAATAAAAAAAGATATTGAAATTAGTTTTTTTTTTTTAATTTTCTAATAAATAAAAAAATAAATAAAATTGAATTACAGTAAAATAGATCTTAGGGCCGAAAGGCACTAGAATTAAGTATTATTGTTTAACTTAGAGTGTCCGTATGGAACCAGTAAGTAAGTTGTAAGTTATGGTTAATTAGGATAGTCTTATGACTTTTTGTCTAGCTTTAAGATAGTTTTAAGATTGAATTAATAACTATGAATTAAAAAAAAAAAGTGCATCGGACTTTTATGCTAGAGGTCTTGGATTCAACTCCTGCCTGTGCCACCTAAAGATTTTTTCACGCGTACTGTTGCGAGGCATTGACAAACCCTCCAAGAAAAACTCTAAAATTATCAGTTCAGATTCGGCTTAAAACTGTAGGTCCCTTCCATCCCTGACAATAGTACTTTTTATTAGTCACTAGGCCCTATTTCTCAACAGACTGTTGCGCCACCTAATTTATTTTGTTTTTATTGAATTTTATTAACTTCCCATAGGAAGTTATTGTAATCGGCCCGATTTGTCGAATTGAAAACTTTGAGATTTCTCGACGTTTCTAGGTCCCTAGATTTTTAGAGAGATGTCTGTGCGTGCATGTGAACGTACATTCGTACGTCCGTAGGTTCGCAAAGTTTTTTTTGTCGTCCATACGTCCATAGCTCAAGAAACAGTAGAGATATCGACTTCAAATAAATTTTGCTATACAGAAAATAATGCAGAAATGACTCTCAAAAAAATTGAGTGGGTGGTTTTTACCATAGTAATTTAAATAAAAGGTGAACATTTTGGTTAACCCAAAATATCCCACGAACCAATAACGCTAGAGACTTGAATTCAATTTTAATTTATATATTGTAACATGATACCAAACTAGTATATTTTTGGGAAAATATCCAATTAACGATATTTTTTATAAATCAAAAAAACTGAAAAAAAATTATTTTATCTCCAAAATAATTGTGTGCAACGAAGAATAACGTTTTTGACATCTGGTAATATTTTGAGAAAAATCGAATTTACAGTTTTTTTTATAAAAAAAATAAACACAATAATTACTAAAAGTTGGTAAAAATTGGTTTTCAATGTAAATATCTTTTCAAAAATTTAAATTATTGGCTTCAAACTAATTTTATCTTATACAAAATATTGTTGTCAAAATTCAGTAAAATTTTGAGAAAAATCGAATTAATGGTTTTTATACAAAAAATTAAAACCTAAAAAATCATTACTTTTTAGTAAAAGTAGTATAGTTGACAAATTTGAGATATTGGTTTCAAATTAAGTTTATCTTATAAAAAATATTGTTTTCAACATTCAGTAAAATTTTGCGAAACAATGAATTAACAGTTTTTTTTACAAAAAATAAAAACCTAAAAAAAAAAACATTAGTAAAAGTTGGTAAAAATTGATTTTCGACTCAAATATCTTTTCAAAAATTTAAGATTATGGTTTCAAACTAATTTTATCGTAAAAAAATATTGTTTTCATCTTTCGGTTAAATTTTGAAAAAAATTGAATAAACAGTTTTCTTACAAAAAATAAAAACCTAAAATAAACAATACTAAGACTTGGTATAAAATTACTTTGGACGCAAATATCCTTTTAAAAATTAAAAACATTACAAACATACAGAAAATATTGTTTTCGGCATTCTATAAATTTTTTATAAAAATGCAACTGTCAGTTTTTTCATACAAATTAAATTCCACAAAAAATAGTACGCAAATGCTACTAAGATTGGTAAAAATTGGTTTTCGACTAAAAATTCCGTTAACGAAAATAGATTTTGAAATCAAACCATTTCATCATACGCAAAATTTTTTTGGTAATTTTTAAAATTTTTAAAATAATTCAACTGACACTTTTTTTACAAAATACGAAAACCTACAAACCTTATAAGCAAGACAAATCGGCAGACGGGATGGGAAGTTATCAGAGTGGGTCGCATCCCAGCCTCTTTTGTTCACTTGGATTTGATCAGTTGTAAAACTCTTACAATAACAAGTATTTTAAATATGAAACACGAATTTTTAACGAAACTAAAAATTGAGTCATTACTAAGACCAGAACTTTTTGCAAAACAATTAAAATACTTACAAAGAGACTTTTATCTATGCCGCTTCACAATTAATTTTTGTTTTCACATTCATTTAAGTTTTCAATTAAATTTTAAATATGGAATTTTATTATTTTCTTGTATTTTAAATGTAGATGAATTTTAGGGTTGAAATATTGCATAGTTTTAGTTAATATATATGATTTTAGATTGAAGGAAGAATTAAAAAAAGCACAATTTAATTATTTGAGATCTGGCAAGAGAAGAATAAGCATGACATTTTTTTAAAAGGAAGTTTTACAGAGCGATGCCAAAGTCCATTGTATTAAAATAAATAAATGCAGTGGACATTTCTTAGGTAGCGCAACAGCCTGTTGAGAACTAGAGCCTAGTGATTTATAACTCTCAACCATTCCTGTGAACGCGTAATGTCAGGGAAAATATTATGGCTGGGGCTATAATTTGTGTGGCGAATCCGAACGGGTTATTTGAGAAAGCGCTTTTCATGACAAGAATTACTCTTGGACGATTTGTCAGTTCCTCGTAACAGGCAGTACCCGTGAAAAGAACTGTAGATGACATAGGCAGGGCTAGAACCCAAGACCTCTGGCATGACAGTCCAATGCACTAACCATAACGCCACTGGTGCTAATTCAGTAAATATACATTACAAAAGGATACAGGGGTGCACCCCCACTGATAAAGTTGTATATTCAATTTTTCTAAAAAAAAGTTAACTAAAGCACTTTTCACATGAGCACGACCAACGACCAACGAATGAACGAATATTCGTCGATTTTGACATTTCTTTCACATGAGAGCTTTTAATTCGTCGCGAATGAAGTTTGACTTTTAAGTTATGTAGCGCGCGAACAATTTATTCGTTGCAGTGTGGATGGTATGTGGAACGCGATCAATTTATTCGTTGCAGTGTGGATGGTATGTGGGACGCGAATAAAGTTTGACAGTTCGTATCAACTAGAATTTTGTTCGCGACGAATAAATTTGTTTTCTTAAATTTATTAATATAATGATATTGAAAAGTAAAAGTATGCATCATAAATCAAATAGAAACTATATTGCTATCGTTTTGTTAATATTTTGTGTTCAAATATGTCTTTAAACGTATATAAAATCACATTTTGTAATTCATTCGTCGTTCGTTGGTCGCGCTCATGTGAATGCTACTTAACAGTGAACAACAATATATTGCATTTGATTTCAAAATCTGTTTTTGTTGCCGATACTTAAGTCAAAAATTAATTTTTACCAATTTTAGTTGCATTTTTTTAAGTTTTTATTTTTCATGTAAAAAATACAGATTAAATTTCTCTAAGACTGTTCTCTCACGTGAACAAATCATTTTGAAATCAATACCTTCATTTACTCACGAGATATCGAGAATCGAATATACATTTTTACAAATTTATGTAGTATTTTTTGTAGATTTTAAGAACTTACTGTTGGATTTTTGTACAAAATTTACTGAGTTTTGAAAACAATATATTTAATAAAGTGAAATTAGTTTGAATGTAATATCTTTAAATCTTGAAAAGATATTTGAGTTAAAAATAAATTTTGACGAACTTTTATTTTTTTAGGTTTTTAGTTTTTGTAAAAAAAACTGTCAATTAGTTATACTAAAAATTTTACCAGAATTCAAAATAGTTATTTTCTGTTGCATATGAACCTGTCTAAAAATCTTTGATTTAGGTTCTAGGGACCTCGAAACGTGGAGAAATGTCAAAATGTTTAATTCGAAAAATCTACCTGACCACAATAACTTCCTTTGAGAAGTTAATTAATTGAGTTTTATATGGATCTTATTATACGTTATTTAAATAAAAGTTAAGTTCAATATTAAATCGCTAATGGCCCATTTAAGTTATTCAACCGCATTTCTTTCAACTATAGTTCAGACTACGCTATCATTTAAAACACTAAACAGCCATCTACCCGTCATATTGAAAACGAGATTTTAGGTTTAGATAGAAAACCTAAAGTAATTAAGTACAAACAAAATCACACAGAATGAAACAGAAAATGTTAACCGTTTCGATTAAGTTTATAATCCACACATTCTAAATCAGATTTAATGCATTTTCCCTTATAAACTAATTGTTGCACAAAACTTGTTAAGGTAAGGTAAGCACTTTAAAATTCGTTGTTCTTATTTTCATACTTTTTGGACACGGTCATCAATTCGTGGAAAATTTATATTAACTGTAAACGTGTGCGGTATATTTATTTAAGCTGTAGACGTGTGCGTTCAGTTATTAGGCAAACCAGAATGACAGATAAGATTCTGGTCTTCACAGAGAGTGTCTTTAATCTTTGACTTCGACTCAAATTTACAATTTAAATTTTGCAGTGCTTAATAGTCTACCGTCCACGTGAATATCCGAGAATCCCATTTTTTTGTTTGGATTAATAAATAACAAACATGGTACTTGCAATTTAAGAAAGTTAGTCATCTAATTTATTGTATCTTAAAATTGTATGACGATAAATATGTGAGGTTAAATTCAAATGTTCACGTTTTAGTATTCACCAAGTAAATTGAAACAAATGAAACTTTTAGTGCGGCAAAGAAACACATTTACTTCGAAAATCTAAATCAACTTTAAATCGAAGTGGGTAAGGATTCGTATTTTAAACAATTTTGGATCAGAATGAAAGACTGGACAACTTTCAATTAAGAGCTCACGCTCTTTAATATTTTTTTGTACAGTGAAATAAAGGTATCTGTAGAATACCTTTAAGATATTACGGTGAGGAAACACCGTTTAATCATAGATGAAAAATGTTTTCCTTTTCGTTTTTAACCCTACTTTTTCTTAAATTGTTTTTGAATCATTTTACACGCCTACAGGTTTTTTGATAGATAGGACGATGTATAAACAAAGTAGTATGTACGGAACATGCTGCTCAATGCAAGTCCTGGTTAGCACACTAGAATTTGGTATGGTATGGGTAGGCTATATGCCAGGTTTTGCATTTGAAGACTAGAAGGCTGAAGACATATAATTATGGTTTGTTTTCGTTCTGAGCTCAACTTTACTTTACAGCAGCACGAATTTTTACACGCGGTTTTTATTTGATATAAAACATTTTTCTAACAGCGAGATATGTAAGGGGGGCATGCTGCTCCCCTGCAACCCCTCTGCATGGCTCAGTATAAGATTGGGGTGGGCGCAAAGAACTTTTTGCATTTGAACACTAAAATCAAAGAAATCCCCAACAAAAAAAAATAATGGCAACACTGAACAAAAGACACGTGTCGAAATTCGTTCTGCGGTAATGGGATGTTGACCCGAAAATTTCATTGAATTAAGGCATGTGCTTTTTAAATAGAACAAACGAAAAAAAAGAGACTAGGTACGTATTCTAGTATTCAAATGCAAAAAATTCTTTGCATACACTTAATCTGGGGCGACTTTCCATTACCGCAGCACGAATTTCCTTCTAATTTTTTGTTTACAGTTAGGTAGGGGTCTCAATAGAACATGTTTTAAATATTAAGACGAGGAAAGACCTTTAAGTCATAAAAAAAAATGTTTTCTTTTTCCGACTTAACCCTACTTTTTTTATATTTCTTTTTTTGAGCCTAAAACAAGTTTTTTGAATTGATAGTACGGCGTACTAACATCTAGGTATGTAAGGGAGACATGCTGCCCCTTGCTTGGATCACTATAGGATTTGGGGTAGGTGCGAGTTTGGGTATATGCAAAGTACTTTTTGCATTTGAGCACCAAAATCAAAGAAATTGCCAACAAACAAAAATCAAGTATGGCAACACTGAACAAAAAACAGGGAAGAAATATCAAAATCAACCATTTTTGCGTGTTTTGTATGTGAAAAAGTGAACTTTGAAAATTAATTTAAAATAGAAATAAATGTTTGCTCGATCTAAAACTGCTATAATTATTATTTATTTGCACATATGTATCTATTAAATAAAAAAACCGCGTGTCGTGCTGCGGTAATGGAAAGTTGAACCAAAATATTTGTTTTATGACTTAACGGTGTTTCCTCTATTTGCAGTTATTTAGAGCTTATTAATATATGTAAATCTTATGATAGACAGACGAACGGAATCGGGGAGCCACCTTTTTCGACTTCTCCACCATCGTAATGTCATTTCTGATTAAAATCCCGAGTTCGAAATTTTTTACGAATGTAAGATTTGCCATACATATGCGATATGCCATATGTGTCGCAAGTAAAAAATTAAAAATGTTATATATATCTTTTTATAGCAGTTTAATAACATGAAAGACCTTTTTTGTAGTTTTCATCTAAATAAAAACAACACAACTTTGTATCTTAATCTAATAAATAAACAAGCTCAATTTATGTTTCATTGATAACCATTCAAAAATTGTGATATATCCGCGAAAAATGTATTTGTGTGATTGCAGAGTTATTTTTAGTGCTAGAAATTCCATATGACCTACATTTTCGTCGTTCTAATTTACTAGCCTGTTCTTTAAAATGCCCAGGTATTTCACAGCTATTATCGTCTCATTGATTCTAAGCACTGGATAAATCAAGAAAAACAAACGCAAACGTTTGATCGAAAAACCTAAATTCTTGACTCTTGCCAAGATGTATTTCAAATTGAAGGCTGGTTTCTTTAGCCGCCGAACATCCGACTAATACAAGCCGAAACCTTGCTTCTTTTTCTGAGGAAGTTTAATGTAGGTGCTTTTTGAAAAAATATGCCCTTAGGTGCCAAAGAAACTGCATATAACCAAATCGCACATACCCCAGATCCTTTAGTGTTCCAGGCATGTACAGTTAGGGGTTAGGCGTGTACAGTTAGTAAAAAAAAAAAAATCAAAAATTGGTGTTAAAAAAAGGGGGGCGTTTCCTCCCTTAATATTTTAAACATGGTCTACTGACTCCCTCCTAACTACAAAATAAACCAATGAAACCGATTTCACATCCAAAGCAAACTTCTAGGGGTATACATTTAACGACAATTCTTGGAAACCTAATGAACTTCATAAAATTATATAAACGAAACGAACTGTCAAAATTTGTTAGGAAAATTTACTCTGCAAAGTAGAAAATTTGATGCAGAAACTGTATGGTGTAATTCTGAATTATGTTGAAAAAGACTTTTGTGTTAATGTGACATTTTAAAATGAAAGTTAAGCCAATTTAAAAACCAAACCAAATAAAAAACACAGTTATAAAACTAAACATATGTACATATTGCTGCATTTCAGCAATTATTTGTTAGGGGTATTTAACTGTCGACAGAGATAGGAAAGAGAAAGTAACGAAAGATTAGAGACATATGTAGCTGCGAGAACCAAAACTAAAGGAAATCAAGTAGTAATAAAATAAGTTTTAATGAATATTGTTTCAATTTAATGTAAATATGTCTACCTTTTGTTGAAATGGAGAAACTATAACCATTTTTTTACATTATGTGACATTATTATTATTATTTTTATTTTTATTATTATTATTATTATTATTATTGTTATTATTATTATTATTATTATTATTATTATTATTATTATTATTATTATTATTATTATTATTATTATTATTATTATTATTATTATTATTATTATTATTATTATTATTATTATTATTATTATTATTATTATTATTATTATTATTATTATTATTATTATTATTATTATTATTATTATTATTATTATTATTATTATTATTATTATTATTATTATTATTATTATTATTATTATTATTATTATTATTATTATTATTATTATTATTATTATTATATTGCTATCTTAATATATATAAATTACATGTCACGTTGTTTGTCTGGGATGGACTTATTTTGTAGTAAACGAAATACAGTGAATTTTACTTTTTCAATTGTTGGTGTTAGCATAGCCGGCCACGTGTTACTTAGGATGAAGTATAGATTAAATTCATATTATAGTGAATATAATACAACCAAATACGCAATGCATTAAACTACCAGACAATTTCTGCACTGTTCTTCAGGAGAACAAAAATAAATTGATTCAGAGTATTTTTCCGGATACACAGATTAATTACTTGAATCATTACTGGCTCAGTCATTGGGCTATTTTGGCACCCAAAAATGTTGATGTTGACGAAATTACCTTTCAGATAAAACAGTTGTTACCAGGCTATCTAATGTCTTTTAAATCAATCGATACTGTTAAAAAAAATGATAGTGTACATATGAACATTTTTCAATTGAATTTACACGTTTGATCATCAAAAAGATAACCGAAAATATTTTTTTTCACGATATCTTGTTTTTTTTTGTTATAAAGTTTGAAGGCGAATTGTTGCAGGCATCGATTCTTTTGAGATAATTTTCCACCACTTTTTGAGACATATTGGGCTGTATCTCAGCCATAACTTGACGAATGT
Source organism: Eupeodes luniger (assembly GCA_951509635.1). Classification (NCBI taxonomy): domain Eukaryota; kingdom Metazoa; phylum Arthropoda; class Insecta; order Diptera; family Syrphidae; genus Eupeodes; species Eupeodes luniger. Next base: position 218,419,971 of record OX608073.1, read on the forward strand.
TGTTAAACACGGTCTTTCGCGTAGCCCCACAGAACAATCCAGCGGTGTCAAATCGCATGATTTTGGTGGCAAGTTGATATCGCCACGACGAAAAATTACGCGGCCAGGAAATGTCATGCAATAAAGCCATATTTGCTCGAGTTGTGTGGCATGTGGCACTGTCTTGTTGAAACCACATATTCTCCAAGTAGTATTCTTTAATAGCAGGCAAAAAAGTCGGTTATATATAAAAATAACGCTCCGAATCGACGGTGACAGTCGTTCCATCGTCACACCTCCGGACCAAAGACCGCACCAAACAATGACAATGTGGATGTAATGGTCGTTTGAAAAATAAGTCTTGAAACACATGGTTTTGGTGCCACACTTTCATCAAGCCCTGCAAATACATATTTAGCCATTAAATCCATCGTCCTCCATTTAAAATTTGTTGAAAGAATTTAAAGACATTACCAAGACAAACCTAGTGGATAAAACCAACCATGATGTAACGCACCGCATTCAAACGAAAGGACCTCCTCCAAAGCCAGCCGTTTCATCTCCTGAACAACTCAAAACCGCAAAGCAAGAATTAATTTATATGATCAGCTAAGGGACTTGGTTAGGAAGAATAACAGCGACTGGCGACCTTGTGATGACTATAGGAGACTTAATGCTGCCACCATCTCAGATCGCTATCCCGTGCCTCCTATTGGAGATTTCGCAAGGGCAAGACAGTTTTCAGGGTGTCATAGATCTAAGTCGAGCATACAAAAACAGCTATCATCACTCCTTCTGGGCTGTTTGAATTTAGGGTGATGATTTTTGGTCTATGCGATGCTGAGGAAACCTTTCAATGTCCATGACTGATTTCTTTTTTATCGCATCAAACTCAATTGAAGATCATCTCAAATTGCTCCTCACACGTTTTCGAAAGTATGGACTGACCATAAATCCTTCAAAATGCACTTTCGATTCGTCATCTGTAAGCTTCTTCGGATCTTGTCACTAAAGAGCAAATTAAACCATTGCTATCCGAAGTTCAAACCACGTTATCCTACAAAAAGTCGTCAAGTCCAAAAACGGCAAAGGTTTTTAGGAATGTTTGATTTCTACAGACGTTTTGTTCCCAAAGCTGCTCACATTCAAGCTCCTCTTCATGCATATCCGTGCAGCAACAAAAAGAATAATTGAACCCGAATGACGCCGAACTTGATAAAGCTTTTCAAACCAGCAAGGAAAATCAAATCAACACTACTTTCACATCCATATGTAAACGCTCCATTGTCAATTATGACAGATGTATCTGACACAGCTTCAGGTGCTATTAAACAACAATGTGTTTCCAATCATTGGCAATCTCTTGAATTCTTTTCAAAAAACTTGTCACCGTGCTTACATGGCAATTAAGCATTTTCAACATATGCTGGAAGGAAGACTGTTTGTTCTATATACAGACTACAAACCTCTTACTTTCGCCTTTCAAAAAATCAAGCCCTATTCAACTCAGACATTTGAGCTACATTGGACAGTTTACAACATATTATTCATATCAATAGACTACAATTATTTGGCAAATCAACAGCAAACTGATGAAGAGCTCCAAAAATTGCTAATATAAACTTCATCTTTACAACTGAAACAAATAACACTTCCAATACGAATTATCAAATCTTCAAAAGACGGCTACAAGATGCAAGAAATACAAATTACTCCAATTTCACCTCAGGTGATAACTACTCAAATGATAAAATCTGGCAAAAGAGTTCATATTCCACACAGAAATAATTGTCATTACAGTGCCAGTGCTGTGGCGATCCTTTATTGCTTTTCACTTAGTTTTAAGAAATATTTTCAATCAAAATAACTTATCATAATATTTTAATTTATAAACTTTGCTTATCGAATGTAAACAAGCTTTTAGTATAAATAACGTTTCAAACTTCAATAAAAAATAATTATTTTTTTTTTTGGAATTCAAAGAGTTGACATCTCATTGTTTAGAAGCAGCTACAGAGGACTTTGTTGTATCTTTACCTTTACTCCCTCCAGCAGTTGGAACAATTTTCTGCTGAATGCCTCTCATCGTGTATGGTGTATCATGCTTGACTTGGGACAACACTTTTTTGTGACTTGCGTCGAATTCTAACCAAGCCTTTCGTCTTTGTATGTTTGGGTTTTTCTTGAGGCGTTTACTGTAGTTGACATATTGTCTTTTGATGCCCTCCGCTAAGACTTTCTGCTTAGCAACTGTTCTAAAAATGTCGTTGTAAACCAATGTCTAAGCATTGATTACGCTTTACACTTTGACTGTTGACTAAATAAGTATTTATCGTTGTAAACCAATGTGTAAGTTTTGGTTACTCTTACTTGCTGATTTTTACTCGAAGGACCGTTAATTTCTCGGCTGACCCTTTTCCTCTGGTGGAAGAAGTCAAATAAAAAGAATAATTGTGTATAGTGTTCCAGAGACAAGTGGAACTTTACTAACAAAGATTTTCTATTTATACACATTAAATGCTGACGCATTACTTAAAATAAAGCAGTTTTAATGCTAGTTTTCCTAAATATTATATTACAAATTCCAATTTTACCAGACACCCTGACGTTGTTTATTGCTGATAAAGACGGTGCCTGTCGCCTGTCATGCGTCAATGGTTGATAGTTATAGGTAAACATAATTGTCTTGGGCGTCGAGTTAATATTATATTTGATTGATTTCGGATAACATTATTTATATGGGATGACATGGTTGTTTTTCGAAGATGACTAATAAGCGTCCCGTTAGCTTATTTTTGCAATAACTTATAGGAGGTCGGGTGATTTTCACTGCAGTTAGCACATAATGTATGTACGTATACATTCATCAGGTTTGCCACGTCACTATCAAGCATAGTGACTAGTTAAAGTCCCTGAAGAATTCGTTGATACCGTCCCAGATGGCTCTCTCGTATTGCCAAATGGTACTCATAGGAGTTTTTTCTTTAACTGTTTTTTTTTTTTTGTTTTTTGACATGAGAAATTTGCAGAAACGAGACAATGGTCTGATGTGCCTAGAAGCGGTAAAACACTGATTGTTTATTTATTAGGGTCAGGGGTAAGAAAAATGTCTTGAGTGTTGGCGAGCTGACCTGAGGAATCGGAGTCAGGCGATTTAAGTTGAATTTCTGTCCAGTCTTGGACTTCAATAAAGAAAACATGCATGGATGATGTGCTTATATACCATGAATTTAAACCCCCTGAAGTTAAAGTTTGTGTAAGAGCACAAACCATATTGTTGCTGAAGTTGGTATGCAACATTATTTCTAATATACAGTTATGGAAAAAATAATAGAAACATGTGTATCCATTATTTTCGATACACAATATTTTTTTAGCAATTAAGTCTTTTGTCGTTAGTCTTTCTATATTTTAATCGTACCTTATAATGCTCTCAAATCGCAAAATTGTTTTGTGGAAACAACTTTTTGTTTTCGCTTTATGGTAAAAAGTTTGAGGCCAATGATAATTTCGCCTGTAAAAAATAATAGAAACAAGCTAGTTTAACTGTTATTCTAACATAAGGGTCAGTTTTTAATTTATGCAAATATGGTTTTTGAGTTTGTTTATTAGTTTGTCAGATATTTTACTTTCGATACTAACTAAATTTTTTAAAAGTCGTCTATAATTTTAATAAGTATGGGTCGTGAATTACATTGTACTAATTTTAAACGCGAAGTGATGAAAAAACTAGGACAAGCTGGAAAAGTGATGATTGAAATTGAAAAAACCATAAACTGTTCGAAGAAAAAAGTATTTGAAGCCTTACATTCACGCCTAAAGAAGAAACACGAGGAAAAAAAGATAAACTTCTTCGCGTTTTGATATGTAAGAAGAAACCATTTCTTTCTTTAAGACAATTTAAAAACGGACCAGTGATAGCTAGAACAATAAGAAACCAACTTATAGAAGCAAGTCTTCCTGGTAGAAGTCCACGAAAAGTGACATTTTTTAACCAAGAAAACCATTATACAAAGACTTCTCTTTGCAAACAAACACTTACACCGTTCTTATTGGAATAACGTTGTGTGGTCAGATGAAACGAAGATCAATTTGTTTACTTCCGATGGAAAAATGTATGTGAGAAGGCCAAAAGACAAGAAGTTTAACTCAAAATACAATGTTATGGAATGGCCATCACAATTTATGTGTATTGGAAAAATTAGGTTTTTCCTTCGGCCGAAGGAAAAACCTTATTTTTCCAATACACATAAGTATATATTCATTGGTCAATACATTTTAAGGCCATCACAATCTCCCGGTCTAAACCCAACTGAACACTTATGCTTGTTTCTGTTATTTTTTCCATCACTGTATTTACGACTTATCCTTGGTGAGGAAAGAATAATGGCGCTAAGTTATACCCATTTAGATTAAATTCAAAATGATCGCAATCTTCACCTATCTGAGTTTCCTTAATTCCAAAATGTTGTCACAGAGTGAACATATGTATTGTATGTATGTAGTATACAACATTTTAATATTTAAAACTAACAAAACACTACTATAAATTAATTTATCAAAACGGCGCACTACAGCGCTAATTAGATCTCAGGCTAGGTCTGCCCTGAGATCGCCATTTCTATGAATTAAGGGTAACCATTAGAACATGTTGAAGGAAGGATTGAGGGGTTAATATTGTGAATATAACTTAAAATTACTTTTTATCAATCTGGCAACACTGCTCCATCTTGTTCTTGTAAATCTTTTTAATAAACATGGGGCATGTTGAAATTCGATTGTCGAATGGTGAGACTGCTACAGTGAAAGACGTTCTGTATGTCCCGTATCCCCAGATTGACAAAAGGGGGGTACAATGTTAGGTTTCATGGAAGTCGAGCTGAAATTTTCAATAAAGAGAATTGTGCGATTCTCACTGTGTTCCTTGAGTCAGATGTCTATAAGTTGGATCTGCCAACACCGATGTGCGCAAACTTCTCAGTTCGTGTCACTCATGATATGAATTTGTGGCATCGTTGGATGGGGCATCTTAGTTTTGATAATTTGAAAAAGCTCAAGAATATGACAAATGGCGTTAACTTCACCAAGGCAGACAAACACATCTCGTGTGTCGTTTGTTGTAAAGGTAAACAAACTAGAATGCCGTTCAAACACTGGAGCAGAATGGTCTTGCCGAGAGAACCAACAGGACGATCGTAGAAAAGGCCCGCTGTTTGCTCTTCGATGCAAAATTAGAAACCGAGTTTTGGGGCGAAGCTGTAACGACGGCAGTGCACATAATCAACCGTTCTCCAATAAGAGGATTTATAGACAAGCCTCCTGAAGAAACATGGAGTGGGCAGAAATCAAATTTGGAACTATTTAAGGTTTTTGGCTGCCGTGCAATGGTGCACGTACCAAAACAATTAAGAGAGAAATTTGACCCGAAATCCGGAGAATGTCTCATGATGGGATATTGTGAAAACTCGAAATGGACCCGAATATAAAAAAAAAATATACGTCAGCAGGAATGTAGTTTTCTTTGAAAACGAATGTGAGAAGCCAAAGAATAAAAGTTTCGATGGAGAGGAAACTGATTATGTGAGTACATGCTATGAAGATGAAGATTCAATGGGGGATGAGTCAGAACCTCTTAACGAAATCACATCCGAACAGGAACCAACTATTGAATCACAAGAAACCGATACTCATATGAAGCAAGTTCCAGATCCAGTCTATCCGATTCATCTGAAGAAACTTTTTTTTCTGAAAGTGAATCAACAATTCAGCCTGAAGATGGAGAATACTTACCACCAGAAAGTTTAGAAGTTGAAGTCTCAGAAACAAGACGATCATCTCGCGTTTCGAAGCCTATACAGAGGCCTGATTTTGTGATTATGGCAGCCGTAAGTTTGGAAGTAAATGATCCAGTCACAGTAAGTGAAGCTATGGCCCGTGCGGATGCCAACTAATGGCGTGCAGCGATTAATGAGGAGTTCGAGGCTCTGAACCAAAACAACACTTGGACGTTCCTCCAACGCTGCCCTCGAACCGAAAACCAATTGACTGCAAGTGGGTTTTTCGGACAAAAAGGGATGCTACAGGTAATATTGTGAAATACAAAGCCCGTTTAGTAGTGAAGGGCTGTGCGCAAAGAAAAGGCGTCGATTGTGGCAAAACATATTCGCCAGTGGTTCGCTACAGTTCCATAAGAGCACTTTAGGCTTCGGCAGTTCGCTTTGACATGGACATCGACCAGATGGACGCGGTGTCTGCATTTCTCCAAGGGGAACTCACGAGGATATCTTCATGATTCCACCCAAAGGTATGAGTGGTGCTACAACGAAGGTATGCAAGCTACACAAATCGCTATATGTTCTCAAACAATCGAGCAGGGTTTGGAACATCAAATTGGATTCAGCATTGGCTGCCTTTGGAATAAAAAAATCTTCAGCCGATCCCTGTGTTTACTACAAATTGGTGGGGAATAAAAGTTATTTGTAGCAGTACATGTGGACGACCTGTTGTTCATGTCAAACGATTTAACGATGAAAACGGACTTGAAATCAAAGCTGATGGAAAGTTTCCAAATGAAGGACCTGAGAGAAGCTCGATTCATACTAGGTATGCAACTACAACGCGATCGAAAAAACGGTACCATCTCTATTGACCAATAGCGCTTTGGAATGACAGATTCTAATCCAGTTTCAACTCCAGTTGATGTTAACCAAAGTATTTTAAAAAAAAATGTGTCCAAAAAATGAAGAACAAATTGCAGTAATGAAAAATGTGCCTTATCAAGAAGCCATCGGGTGCATAATGTTCGCTGCTCAGGTTACACGTCCAGACTTATCGTTTCTTGTTAGCTGTTTGAGCCGATATAATCAAAATCCCGGTAAGTCACATTGGAAAGCCATTAAAAGAATTTTTCGTTACTTAAAGGATACCATAAATACGAAGTTGGTGTTTACCAAAAATGGTAACAAAGATTTACTGGGCTATTGCGATGCTGATTGGCTTCCGATACAGACGAAAGACAATCAACAACCGGATACGTATTCAAGCTGCAGGCTGCTGCAATTTCCTGGAGCCCCAAAAGGCAACCTACTGTTGCATTGTCGACCACAGAAGCTGAATATATGTCGATGTCATCAGCGACCCAAGAAGCTTTGTGGTTGCAACGTTTCTTAGGTGAGCTACTCGAACATGCAGCTTCAACAAAAATCTACTGCGACAGTAAAAGTGCATTGGACTTGGCTGTTCTCAATGCGTATAGAGCACGTACAAAACATATAGACGTGCGGCATCATTTCGTCAGAGAGCAGATCAACGCAAATAAAATTATCCCGGAATATATTGATACAGACAGGATGTTAGCAGTTAAAAAATTAAAAATTGAATTTTGTTATAAGGGTGTGGGATTAGAAGTGCAGGTTGCCAAATAAGTTTTTACCTTATAATGGGGGTATTGTGAATATAACATAAAATTACTTATTATCAATCTGGCAACACTGCTCCATCTTGTACTTGTCAATCTTTTCAATAAACTATTACTTTTCCTTTTTCATTCTGTAAGTTCGGTTCTTTTATTTCTTGTGCTCCGCTCAACTCTGATTTGCTACAGTTAAGATCTGTGTAACTTGAAAGCACATATGGCCCGTGGTTCATTTTTGCACTTTTTTTTTAATTACTTGTTCGTGATTTGTTCTTTCTTACGTTAAAGAAAAATCAGATAATTAAAAAAGAAAGAGATAACGATGCTATTGAAATAGCTGTAGCAAGTGAATACAGCCACAAGCGAAAAGAACACAAGAAATGAAAGATGTTGAATTTGAAATCAGTGAGTCATAGGCGTCAAGATGCAATGCATTTAAAGTGCTTTGCCTCCCTATTTCAATTTCGAAAAAGTTGTACCTTTGATGCACTTTTACTAGGAAGGTAAAGTTCCTGTTACCACCATAACTAAGCCTAACAGCAACTTTAAAGCACTTTTCACATGAGCACGACCAACGACCAACGAATGAACGAATATTCGTCGATTTTGACATTTCTTTCACATGAGAGCTTTTAATTCGTCGCGAATGAAGTTTGACTTTTAGGTTATGTAGCGCGCGAACAATTTATTCGTTGCAGTGTGGATGGTATGTGGAACGCGATCAATTTATTCGTTGCAGTGTGGATGGTATGTGGGACGCGAATAAAGTTTGACAGTTCGTATCAACTAGAATTTTGTTCGCGACGAATAAATTTGTTTTCTTAAATTTATTAATATAATGATATTGAAAAGTAAAAGTATGCATCATAAATCAAATAGAAACTATATTGCTATCGTTTTGTTAATATTTTGTGTTCAAATATGTCTTTAAACGTATATAAAATCACATTTTGTAATTCATTCGTCGTTCGTTGGTCGCGCTCATGTGAATGCTACTTAAAACTGGTTTCCTTTCAAGCCAAAAATAAGACTTCTGCTCTGGGTTTAATATAAGTTCGAGGTGTCATTTCAAATCTAAAAAATAATAATGTAAATATTAAATAAGGTGCTTAATTGTATTATAGAAAATATAATAAAGATAAGGATACGGATAAGGATAAGGATAAGGATAAGGATAAGGATAAGGATAAGGATAAGGATAAGGATAAGGATAAGGATAAGGATAAGGATAAGGATAAGGATAAGGATAAGGATAAGGATAAGGATAAGGATAAGGATAAGGATAAGGATAAGGATAAGGATAAGGATAAGGATAAGGATAAGGATAAGGATAAGGATAAGGATAAGGATAAGGATAAGGATAAGGATAAGGATAAGGATAAGGATAAGGATAAGGATAAGGATAAGGATAAGGATAAGGATAAGGATAAGGATAAGGATAAGGATAAGGATAAGGATAAGGATAAGGACAAGGACAAGGACAAGGACAAGGACAAGGACAAGGACAAGGACAAGGACAAGGATAAGTATAAGGATAAGTATAAGGATAAGTATAAGGATAAGTATAAGGATAAGTATAAGGATAAGGATAAGGATAAACATAAGGAGAAGTGTAAGGATAAAAATAAGGATAAGGTATGAAAAGGAAAAAGATGAGATAAGATAAGATAAGATAAGATAAGATAAGATAAGATAAGATAAGATAAGATAAGATAAGATAAGATAAGATAAGATAAGATAAGATAAGATAAGATAAGATAAGATAAGATAAGATAAGATAAGATAAGATAAGATAAGATAAGATAAGATAAGATAAGATAAGATAAGATAAGATAAGATAAGATAAGATAAGATAAGATAAGATAAGATAAGATAAGATAAGATAAGATAAGATAAGATAAGATAAGATAAGATAAGATAAGATAAGATAAGATAAGATAAGATAAGATAAGATAAGATAAGATAAGATAAGATAAGATAAGATAAGATAAGATAAGATAAGATAAGATAAGATAAGATAAGATAAGATAAGATAAGATAAGATAAGATAAGATAAGATAAGATAAGATAAGATAAGATAAGATAAAATAAGATAAAATAAGATAAAATAAGATAAAATAAGATAAGATAAGATAAGATAAGATAAGATAAGATAAGATAAGATAAGATAAGATAAGATAAGATAAGTATATCTCCTTTAAACACTTTTTGTGAAATTTCTATAATATGTACTTATCAGCAAAAACACAATTTCAAATCTTTTTCAAAATAAAGCAATCAATATAATGGATTCGAGGCTTTTGAACGCGTTTCACGGTGATCAGTTTGATGGAAACTACGTAATGTTTGATACTGATACCCACTTTTGGTCAAACGACAGCGGGTGAGTTGATTTTATTAATAGATACGACATTGTTTGTTTTATTTAAAAATAATTTGTACTAACAGAACACCGGGACTTCAACTTGCGGAAACCTTGCATGGAATATTACCAATTGCTCCAACTGAAGTAATATCAAGCAGTTTTTTTAGCAATTCTATTTTAAAAGAAGGAGACTATTCAATAGAGATCAAAAACAATTTGAATACAAATTCGGTACGTTGTAGAAATATATTTGTATTTTACTTTTAAAATACTTAAATTTTGTCCAATATTGACTTTTGTCTATAGAAAATGTTCGAAAAATACGATGAAGTGGCTTCTGTCGAAATTATAAACAAAAAACAATTTTCACCTCAGCAAACAATAGACATTGTGTCAGTTAATCCGAATAGCGCTTATGATACGGATTTTCTTCAATCAACAGATGAGGATATAGAAATCAAGGAAAATGAAGGAACACAAGGCGAAGTATCATATGAAAATGTAAGAAGCTGCAGTAGATCGACATTCCGAAGCAGAACTGATAGCTCTTCAATTGGCGACTATGAAAGTCACTCAAGTGACTACGACGATGACCCTGATGCAATGGGTTTCAAAACTTATCCTAGCAAGTTCTCAAATCATTTTAGTACAAAATCGGTGATGGATTGTATCCCTGATTCTGATAACAATGGCTTCATAAAAACGATTGATAACCCAGATCCTTTTGCAACGCATTTAGATGTCAGCACTTTTGATTTAGCAGAATTTATTACACAAGATGATCAAGTTTTTTATAATCATTCAACGCAAGCAGCGAACGCTGCTCATCGCAATAATATACAAAATACGGTTAAGCTCACAATTTCTTCTGACACTGATTCAGATTCTGATGTTATTGTGGATGTAGAAACAGTGGAAAATGAAGAAATAGGAGTTGATTCCTGGAATGAAGGAAAAGTGAATGAAATTGAATGCTCGAGTCCTAGCAAATACAAAGTAGAGAAAAAAGAGGTAAGTACAATAATAACAAGTATGTAAAATAAGCAGGATATATACTACGCTTAGGCATCTCATAATAATAAAAATAAAAGTTTACCCAAACGCAAGGTTTGGTGCCAACGCCGCCACAGCCGTAAAGTGTTTAAAAATCATTTAATAAAGTTGATGAATAAGTATCAGCTTCTGCCCACATATCCCTAATTTGCATCAATGTTAAAAAAGATAAAAAAGTACATATTACTTAGCTAACGAAATCCCCCTTTGTTTTTTCTTCCAAAATCTACACAAATGAGATATAAACAATAACATTTTTTAAGGTATTTTATTTATTTAATTTTTTTACGTAACACACTTTAAAACTATTTTAACCATACTCTTAAATAAAAGATATAATTTCGAATTTCTTCATGTTTTGGCCAATACATTTAAGATATTATATTATATTTTCTGTATACCGTTAGGTTTTTAGGAAAAAGGCAGGAGTGACAAGCGTGACTATTTATTTTATATTTTAATGAACTTCAATGTTAAAAAAATCATTCTACATATACTTATATAATATATAAACAAATAAATTTGGTTGCGCTTTAGCTTGTAGAGAACTAAGGCCTAGTTCCTGTACCATTAATGTCAGAAATTAACGGTTTTAATTTGAGAAGTACTTTCCACGAAAAGAATAACGATTGGAAGATTTTTCAATTCCTCGCAAGATGTAAAACCCATCTTTATTGACTTATAAGAGTAGCTTATAATTAACTTATTAGCCATGCGAGCGATCCAAGTTAAACTACATGGCTCAAAATCACCTAGGTGCAGAATTGGCTTCGCTAGCAATTTAAGGTCTTAAATCTTGACTTAATAAAAAAAAAATTAATAAAATACTAAAACTAACCTTTTTTGTGCGTCTATCAAACAATATAATTTATTAATAAACTAAATTTTAAATGAAATCAATATACACGCATAGAAAATCATTTCGTAAACGCGTCCTAATCTACAATCTTCAACAACAAGTCCAAAATATAATTGAAAAATGTAAGGTATTCAACCCCGGTCATCATTTAATACACCGTATTTTTTATACAAAATCTTGTTTTAGAAAGGATGCTAAGAGATTATTTATTTTTAACTATAAAAATGCAAAAATAGTTTGTCCGATACCGCACAAGTCATTTCAGTGAACATATCGATAATCGATCAAAAATAATTTTAAGTGAACGCTGCCATTCGGTGTGAAGCGTCAGTCGAGGTGGAGAACAATAGCAAAGCCGGCTGCCAGAGTATTTATCGTCAAATAAATTTTATCTAAATGGTAAGTACCTTTTTATTCATTATTCGTAGAGCGTCCGTACATCAATAGTCCGTCAATCCGTGAACGCATTTATTACATTTAATTATTGATTAAATTCTTTTCTACGACACGAAATTTCAAAGTTACCTCAAATATTTTCCTATTGACAAAGTCAGATCGCATTTATGATTGATTTTATCAAACTTAGAAAAACGTTCCCGAATTGATGGTTTTCTGTATGATATTTAGTACTAAAAAATATTACTAAAAAAGTATACAACTCTGTGCGCTGCCCTGTCAAAGTTTATTTATATACAATTTTTGCAACAGTATAAACTAAAATTCATCATTATAGCTTTCAATTTTTTTTTGTCATAAAAAAAATTTTGAAATTTGCAACCTTGGTGATTTTGAGCCACATACATAATATAACGAATAATCATATACAGATGTCTCACGCCTATGGAGAAGATTGAGAAGCTATATTTTAAGAGCTTTAAACAAAGATTTTTCCTTCAAAAATGAAAGCTCTTTCTAAAATGTTTTGTTTCTATGATAATCTATTCTTTTACCCCTCCCATGAGTTTTTGTTTCTTCCAACAGCATTGGTCTCGATAAAAGGAAAGGAATGATATTTTTGTGGTTCATTGCTATTGCTTTTGCGTGAATTACCTATTTATTTCTGATTTCATTCTTTGCTTGCCTTTTTTTTAAATCGCAGATGATATGTAATGTCGTCCTAGATTTGAGACATAGTCTACACAAAGAAGCTTTTTTTTTTTTGATCAGTTGAACGATGTGTAGATTTACAATGTTTATTACATGTGAATTGTTTGTTTCTTTGTAAGTATAAACAGATTAGGTAGGTATTTGTACGAACATAAGCAGGTAACAATGCAACATTTTTTTTTAGATTTATTAATTTTCAAAATTATTTAGCTACACAGTTCTGTTAAATACCTACATATACTATAGTTGCTTCAAAAACGAATATTATTTAGGTTGCTCCTAGTTAATTGCTAAATAAACCAAATTTAGAAGATACCTAGCTAGGCATTATAAAGTTGAACGAAAAATAAAAAACAATTTGAAAAAATAGTTACTTACTGGTAACTACCTAGTTACTTACTGGTAATACCAACATGCAAACATATTTCATAAGTAAAATTGGTAACAATAAATATTTTGGCTTGCAGTGACGCCTAGGCATTCTCAATTTGTATCATACTTATTTTATGCAACACCTAAGTATTATTAAAATTACAAGTGGATAAGCATCACCGCAATCCAAAATATTTGCAAGTCCCTTTGAATAAATGAAATTTAGTAAGTACGTTATCTCTTCAAAATAAATTACAAACCCATTTTAGTGTTGATGTATGTACAGTGGTGGACAAGAATTTAGCAAATTGAAAAATCTTGTATTTAAAAGTTTTTGTTGCACTGAAAGCTGCAAGTTTATTTTATTTATATGCAAAATGGTGGGATATATGTTTTTACCGAAAAGAACATTGTACACATAATACCTATAAAAAAGGAATTGAAAAATTTGTTAAAACAACTTCTTTTACCTGGACATTTGTTAAGCACACTTTAAGTGTTAGATGTATAACTTTTAATGTATGCAACTTACCATTATAGAGGATTCAGTATTTGTTAGGGATACTTTTTTTTATGACTGCACTGATTCTTCTTGGCAAACTTTCAACCAAAGCCACACATCCTTGTCTTGGAATGCCATAATATTCCCATCACCATGTTTTAACAGTATATCGAGGATTGTGTTGCATATTCTGTGGACGCCATTTATACTTTTTGCCATCTGAACCAAACCGACAGAATTTGGATTCGTCGCTCCAAAGCACGTTTTTCCAAAAACTGAGTGGTTTGTTCAAATTTGTTTTTGCAAACTCTAATCTGGCTTTCAAGTTCTTTTTTTAAACGATTGGCTTTCGCTTGGCAACGCAACCACTTAATTTTGTTTCATTTAATCGGCGTCTTACCGTCCTTGATGATATGTTGACATCATAATTGGAGCTCTGAAACGGATCCTTGGCTGACAAACGATAAATTACTTTGTCTTCTTTTGGTGTGGTCTTCCTTTTACGATGACATTACTCGATGTTTTGAATGGTTTCAAATTCTTCAAAATGATAAAATGCCGATGCGCGTTGTAAACCATTTTTCTGGAGCACTCCAACAGCTTGGATATTTCAGATGTTTTGAATGGTTTCAAATTCTTCAAAATGATAAAATGCCGATGCGCGTTGTAAACCATTTTTCTGGAGCACTTCAACAGCTTGGATATTTCAGATGTTTTGAATGGTTTCAAATTCTTCAAAATGCCGATGCGCGTTGTAAACCATTTTTCTGGAGCACTCCAACAGCTTGGATATGTCAGAAACTTTCCTTCACTTGTCTTTCATCTGCAAAATTATTTTTCGTTTATCTTCTGCGTACCATTATCCTTTTGCCATGAATATTTAAGTACATTTTGATTTATTTAATGGGCCTTACCAATAATCAAAATTAAAGCTCACTTAAATATTTAACTGGGTTTTAAATATTTTGACATACCAATAAACATTTTAATAGTTAGGTTAAGGGCTAACACCCAGTTAAATTTTATTGTTGGGAAACTCAACTATAAACGGACAGTTAAATTTAACTCCATGGTTTGCACTGTCATTTTGACAGCATACGCAACAAATACTTTTCAGGTCACAAGAGTTGAGATTTGTTGTGATTGTTGTCTGCTGATTGTTCGTGGCAATATTTTATGAAAAAGTAAGTCGAATAATACTTTTTTAAATATATAATTGTTATGTTCTAATAAATATCCATCATTTTAGAAATGGCTGAAACACAAAATTTAAAACGGAGCAGATCGTCAAATTGGACGATGGCAATGAAGGAGCTACTGGTCGAAGCAGCTAGACCACTTGCGGATATTATTGATTCAAAGCTAAATGATGGCAAGTCATTAAAAGCCAAAGCTATAGCCTGGCAAAATATTGCTACAACGTTTCAGGCAAGTGGCTTTGAATTGACGCCGAAACAAATAAGAGACCGATGGAGCCGCTACAAGCAGGAGGCGCGGACTAATTTGAGTCAATTTAACCGATCTCAGAGGGAGACCGGTGGTGGAAAACCTCCTAAGGAACCTTCTGAGATCGATTATGAAATTGCTGAAATTTCCGCTCTGGATTTCGTTGAAGATACCGCAGAATTTGATTGCGATGCAATATGGCTTGATGATTATGATGACAAGTAAAATATTTTCTTGATATGATTTGCCATTGTTTTTAAAATTTTTTTTTTATTCCAGAGAAAACATTCCATCCTCTTCAAATCCACCAGAACCAGAACCTGAAACGAAAAACAGCCCTCCTCCTCCGCCTAAAAGTATATGCAAAAACCCAAGGAAAAGAGCGCGCAAATGTCCGACTTTGGGAACATCTGAAGAGCTCTTACAAAAACGAATAGCACAAGTGGAGATGGAAACAAAAAAAAAAGAAATCATTCTTGGACTTCAGGAAGGTGTTTTAAGAAAGAAGCTTGAAGTGCAAGAACGGAAGCTCCACTTAGTCAATTTAAAAATAAAGGCTGAAGAGGAGAAAGTGGAGTGAATTATGAGTCAGTGATTCTTAGTATGATTCTGTTAGATTTTACGGATAATGTATCTACCAATGAACGAGAATAATTGTGCCTTTAAATGAATTTAGCTTCATTTAATTCACTGGAAGTTAATTGGTAGATAGATTGTCTGTAAAATCTAACTGAATCATACCAAGAGTCATTAATATTTTTTTTTTAACGAACTGAAGTATTTTTTTTAATTTTGTGATAACTACATAAGTACAAATACTATTTTGAAATTAGTTTACAAACGTTATATTTTTATTTTTTTGAACACGGACTGAACTCTATTTTTTTTTGTGATTTTCTTTGTAGCATTTTAAGTAGAATAAGTATTTAATTTAGTTTTAAAATATAAACCAAAGTGTGTACCTTTTTTTAAAAAGTCATCAATAAATAATTGTTATTTAAAAATTTGTTTTGTTCTTATTTTTTCTCTCAAACATTTCGAACCATTTATTATTTTGAACTCTCAATAATTCGTAGTGTTTTCAAAAACAACGGAGTTTCAAATTAATGAGAGTCGACTGTAAAAAGACAGTTTGAATTAAAAAGCAAATTTCAAATAAAATATGGTTTCAGTTTTATTTTATTATCTATTAAAATATTTTTGAATAAATGTTTCTATAATAACGCCCAGTCAGTCTTCATCTTTGCACCAAGGCATCATCATTTTCATTATCATCATTCTGATTTGAATCTCCATCAGGCATAATTGTATCCGAATCATCTAAGAAACCCACTGTTGAAAGAAAGTCATAAGTATATGCATTTTTGTTTGATTTTCTTTTTGTACTATATACCATTCGAAGAACCCTTTGAAATGTTATGAAGAATGCAGATAGCAACTATCGAAGCCTTAGCAGTTTCATAGTTCAGTTGTATTCCGTTGAAGCAACATCGAAATTTATTTTTGAGCTGCCCAAACAAACATTCTATGTGGTTCCTAGTGCGTATATGGCTTCTATTGTACCGCTGTTCTGGTTCTGAGAGAATGGCAGACACTCTAAATGGCGTCAATAATATTTTCGATCCCGGGTACCCAGAATCACCAAGAATAACACCTCCTTGTAAATCCATATTTTGTAAACGGTGATATATGGAAGATTCTCGCCATATTCTGGAGTCGTGGGCTGAACCTCTCCAACGGGCAACAACGTCAGTAACGCGCTGACTTGCATCACATACAACCTAAAAGAAAAGGAAAAAATTATTTCAAAAAATTTCCATCTAAAAATTGTTTGAACTTTTTTTTTGAGAATCAAAAAATGTTATAAATACTTTTACATGGGAATTTTTTGAAATCATCCTTTAAATTGAAAATAGTTGTAAGAAACACTTAGGTGACATAAATTAGAACTCAGAACCGTCTGAACCATCTCAATGAAGAGAGTAGTTTTGAAATGACAGTGGTTTGTATGTAACACTTCCAAGAATTTCGAGAGAAAATCATACAAAATTCTTAAAAGTGTTACATACAACCCACCGTCATTTCATAACTACTCTCTTCATTGGGATGGTTCAAACGGTTCGGAGTTTTAATTTCTGTCTGCTAACTGATTCCGTAAACTCTATTAAATTCAAAAAATTATTTCAAAAAATTTCCATCTAAAAATTGTTCGAACTTTTTTTTTGAGAATCAAAAAATTTAAATAATACTTTTACATGGGAATTTTTTGAAATCATTCTTTAAATTGAAAATGGTTTTAAGAAACACTTAGGTGACATAAATTAGAACTCAGAACCGTCTGAACCATCTCAATGAAGAGAGTAGTTTTGAAATGACAGTGGTTTGTATGTAACACTTCCAAGAATTTCGAGAGAAAATCATACAAAATTCTTAAAAGTGTTACATACAACCCAACGTCATTTCATAACTACTCTCTTCACTGGGATGGTTCAAACGGGTCGGAGTTTTAATTTCTGTCTGCTAACTGATTCCGTAAACTCTATTAAATTCAAAAAATTATTTCAAAAAATTTCCATCTAAAAATTGTTTGAACTTTTATATAATTTGTTTGAAATTTAAATTTTTAAAAAACCACAACTACCGACAAAAAAGTAAACAACAGATTAACCGTTGTGTCAAATGCGACATTTGAGGTTGCTCATGGCAAGACATAATATGCCCAGTCAAAAAAAACACTGGATTGCGGAAGAGAAGTTGGATTGGATTTTACTCTTGTGGAGCCTCAGGGTAAACTGAGCCAAACATACCTGAACATTGATTGAATAAAAATTTTTTCTACATCTGTGTCGTGCTCCAAATTCTTGACCAGGATTCTTAATTTTGATATGAGTGCAATCAATAGCACCCACACATTGTGGAAAGCCAGCAACATCAAAAAACTTTCTTTTCACTGACCGAATTTCCGAGGGCTCACTGGGGAATTTGATGAAGTCCCTTGCTTTAGAGGCCAAGGCTCTAACAAATTTGAGAAATATTATGGCAATCACCTGAAGAAGAACAACTTTTTGAAACATTGAATATGTATTTCATAATTTTAACTTACCAACATCCTTCTGGTAAGATCCTGCGGCAAGATATCTCAGCCCTGTCAATACAATCAGCTCACTTGAAATTGCACCACCTCTATTGGTAGCCGAGGCGATGTCTTCCCGCAAAAGATCAATAATGAATCTGGCAGTTGTCTTATCAAATCTTGAATTTATTTGTTTTATTTTTTCAAGTTTATGCCGGAAAACAAAAATATTTACCTGTAGTGCCGATAAAACTCTGTATCGTCATATTTCGAGAATGGTTCAATTTTGTTTTTATAAACTTTTTGCCTCCTTGCTTCGGCCACATCTTCCAAGATATTTAAATCTTCCATTATTGCATCGTCCGAATCCATTTCAAACTTAATTTTAATCAAATGTTTTTGTTTATGTTTGCAAATTTTTCTTATGTCAATTCAATGCTGTCTTGTTGACAGAGAATGTAGTAGATATTGTAATAGAAGGCTAATTAGTAAAAGACGTGTTTATTTTGGTTATTAGTATACACGAAAATTAACTCGCTGTTAAAATTTAACTCAACGATACCTAAACGTGTGTTTAGCGATTTATTATTGGTAAGGCCCAATAAGTTGATATTATCAAATACCGAGTTACCTCGAAAAGTGCACTTTTGTTCAACTAAACGGATTAAAAAATGTATTAGGACTAAAATGTTTAGAGTAACAGTTTTTAGTTTTTAATATGGTTGTCAATGACTACATGAAATTTAATGTTACTTAGAACGAAACATATACAATATAACGATATTTCTTATCTTCTTCAAGTGTGCTAAATTTTTGTCCACCACTGTAGGTGAATGAAATAAATTACATATGATGAGCATTTGTTTATTTTTTTTAATTGTAAAAGATTTTCTGCTCTTAGCCTACTTCATTGATGATAATTGATGCAGTATTGAGGTAATTTTTAGCTGGAGAAATATTCTTATTTCTGTGTGGGAGAAATAGATTACGTCATGAAAAAGGTTGTTTAGGACATAGGCAAAAAACAAAACAAAATTCTTATGGGGAAAGCTGTGTACCAAAGTACATATCAAATCATTAGCTCAGTTTGTATTCCCCAGCGACACACCCAATCACTTAAAATTAAAGTAAACAAACTTAAGTGTCTATGAACCTACCTACATAATATTTATTGAGTAAGGACATAAGTTCTCTTTAAAATGAAAAAAAAAAAAAAAATATTAGATACTAAGATTTTAACGAGAAAATTCCAATTCCTTCTTTCAATATGCATCTACCTGCTTACTGAAAAAAAAAACAGGACAAAACTAACTATAAGGGAAAAAAGGGATGGAAAATAATTTTTTCTACCAAGAAAAAATAATCTTCAAAATAAAAATATATTTGTACCAGAGTTTTCAGATGAACAAAATTTTATAACGAAAGATTTTTTTCTTTATGATTTTTAAGCCACAATTTTAAATAACACATTGTACCATAGTAAAATAATAATTTCCTTTAAAAAAGCAAATAAGAAGAGCATAGTAAGTAATAATAACTTCAATAATTTGTGTTGCCATATTTTTGCTTTTAAGATATATAAATAAATACAATTAAAATTTCTAGGATATATTAGTTAATAAAACCGCTTTAAATTTTATTTTCAAAAGAAATCATTGTATACCAAAAGTTCCTATTTTCCTTGGTAAATAATTCATGATAAATTTAACCTGAAGCAACACTGCTCTGTATATTAGTTAATAAAACCGCTTTAAATTTTATTTTCAAAAGAAATCATTGTATACCAAAAGTTCCTATTTTCCTTGGTAAATAATTCATGATAAATTTAACCTGAAGCAACACTGCTCTGCGATCAAAACAAGCTAATTTTAAAATCGTTCCTCGCAAACAAAAAATATAAGTAGACTAATCTAGTCGAGCAGGCGCTCGCCAGAGAATGTATACAGAAATAAAACAACAATATCCACACAACAAAAGAAGGAACACAAAGAAAAAAAATTAACAATTCAAGGAATTGCAGCAGCCCAAATAACCTAAGAGAAAAAGAGATATGTTAAAATCTATGTGCTACAATTTTTATGAGAAGACGAAACTCGCTGAAAAGCTTTTCATTTCGTCAGTTCCCACATTTTATTTTGTCTATTCGTTCAAACTTTGTAAGTTGTAGCTCTCGATTCTTTAATTTTTGTTATTTTTTCACCTTATAATTTTTCAGCTAATAAAATTTCTCCTGCCATTTTTTGTATGGGGATGAAACATCTGTATATGATTATTTGTGGTTCAACCGTAATACTCGCGCTTCTAGGAATGCTCGATCATAATACCCTGGAGCCCAACTTCGGTCGTACTGTCAAGTACAGAGATTCGTTCTTTTGCTTTACTACGCGAATGTGAAATGCCTTACCACACTTTGTCTTTCCCGGTCATTACAATATTCAGAAATTCATAACCAATGTGCACCGACACCTCCTTTCTACCCCTCTCCCTTTCTTAGTGCTCACACTGTGTCTTTACATAATTAGGGTAGTAATATCCCCTTGAGTTTGCGCTTACTATTAAAAAAAAATAAAAATTGTAGGCCAAGAGCCGAGGTTGTTTTGGCGGTAACACTTCTTCTAGGTGTATACTGCGAAGGTCGAAGTCGTTTAGTTGCAGACCCCCACTTTCTTTTCCATCAATCAAACAGGGGCATAATTTTTGCATCAAGTAAAAATTCCATTATTTGAGACCCTAAGTCGTCCTTATTTATATTTTTCTTCAAAACAGTAATGTTGTTTTAGGCCAAGTACCTAACTGTATATTTAAATAACATGCACGACTAAGTCGTACGAACTTGCTCATGAATGCAAAGATTATTTTTAAAAATATTTCCTGTATTTTAAAATTTAAAATGTTCTCAAAAAAACCTTAATTTTTTAAAATTTCTATTTACAAATCATTGGAGGGTTTTTTTTAAATTAATTTTTTATATATAACATTTTTCAATTTTGGCAGTTAATTAGAACTTAACAATATACGTTTTACATTTTAATTATTAAAATTATATTGTTTTAAAAGTCAAAAATAAAGACAATTAAAATTCCGACCATCGAATATTAATGAGACAATTTAAGAGCTTGTGCAAAAAATTATTGAAATCGTTTGATTAGTTCTTGAGAAAACTTTAAAACAAAATACAAAAATATTTTTTTAATATTCAAATAAGCCAAATTAAAATAATTTTTTTTAGCGGAAAGTGTTTGGGTGTTTCGCTGGGTAATACAAACTGAGCTAATGATTTGTTATGTATTTTGGTAGATGTTATTTACGGTAAAACGGTGCAGTATTAAAACTGCAATTTATAGGTTTTGCTCTGTATATGCTACAGCGTTCCCCATAAATGTCCTAAACAACCTTTTTAATTTTGTTAGCTTTTTTCCCACACAGAAAAAAAAAATATTTGTCCAGCTAAAAATTACCTCAATAATGCATCAATTATCATCAATGAACTAGGCTAAGATAAGAAAATCTTTTACAGTTAAAAAAATAAACAAATGATCATCATATGTAATTTATTTCATACCCCTGTCACTTCCTGTCACATGAATAGGGACAAGGGACCAAATGTGAAATGAATGAGGTATGTATTAAGTTTATATTGCAAACAAAAAGTTTTTTTGCGGTTTTTCCGAAGAAGGTCATAAAAAGTACCTGTTTTTTTGTGTCACATGAATAAGGGCAAATGGGTAAGCCCATAAGAGTCGTCCAAAGTAGGGCTCGGGCAAATTAAAAAAAACTGCTATTAATCGAAAGCCGTTATGTTTGATTACAAACAAGTTACTGCTGTTTCTTTAAAAGTCTCGAAGGGCCAATGTTGCTTTTGATTAAAATTCAAATGAAAAATGAAAATTCAAATTAGTTAAGCAATCAACTTTATAATTTTATTAAATAGATACAGTTTAAAAGTATTCGTCAGAATGATTATTTCATTTTTAAAGGTTAAAAGAACAATATCCAATAATTAGGAATTATTAATTCATTTAGTTAGATATGTCATATTCACAATAATCAAATTTTGATTCTATTTCATTAAATATTCGTGGATGTGCATTTATATTCAAAACAGTATTCTTATTTTTTTGTTTTCAGGCAAAACCGAATGAACATAACGTTTCACGTATAGCAATTGTTCCATGCAACGATCAATCAGTTTGTTCTACAAGAAAATTTGGTATTGGTCGTGGAAAAAACATTAATATGCATAATAAACCATTACAAGCTACTCCAAAGTCTAAAGCGAAGAGTAGGTTAAAACAAAACATCAATAAAAATGTGCAAACAATTTCTGTTGGAGGGAAAATAAACAATTCTAGTAGTCGAAATGAAATAGTATCCCAAACAGAAAACAAAGCAGAAAATATAAAAAAAAAACAAGATTTATTACTTGTAAAAATTGACACTAAAAGACTAGATTCTAAAGAGTTAGTTGGTCAAAAACAAGTTTTAGCTGATGATAAACATACTAGCTTTATTAATAATGAACCTATAATAACAAAACTTGAATCTAAGGAAAAGAACAGGAAACTACTAGAAGATTTTGCTTTACAAACTCCAAAGAAACGTAAGCTCAACCTTGAAGAGTATAAAAAACGAAGAGAAACCCATTCATTTCTAACTTCTATAAGTAAAAACTCGAATGTACAATTAAAAACCAAGTCATCAGAACAAATAGAAATGCCTGCTTCAAAAACTTCAAATTCAAATACGTTTGACGTCATCAAACCGCTACAAACTGAAGCTGTAACTACAGTTGTTAAAAGTTTGAAGGAAAATCAATCTTCTAAACGATTTATTGACCCCATCACTGAGGCAAAGAATAAAGTACTGCGTTTGCGAGAATTAAAAAAGGCTCAACAAATAAAAATTATCGACTCCACTGTATCATCCAAGGTCGCCCGCGTAACCAAACTTCTTCCTTTAAAAGACATTGTCAAAAGTTGTAATAAAACTTGTAATGTAGATATGAAGACAAATAATTCGGAGTACGAGGAAATTATTATCGTTTCTACAGGTTGTAACACGGACATTACAATTCCACCAAATGGATATAGTGCAATTCAAGAGAACATACCAACGAACTTATCGCGTTCGTTATTGAAATCCAATGTTTGGTTGACCAACATTCGTAGCTCATTTCAAAAGGTTCACTCTGACGAAAGTATACAAATATCAACTAATTCCCTGATTGTCAGCATACAGGATGTAGTGGTGAAAAAAAGTTCTCCTTTACTCCTTGCACCTTTCCAAGACCAAACCGTTCCAATGACTTCGGATCATGGAGAGGATAAAATCATCATGCATTTAAGTAAAGATAGAATAAGGAATCGTAATGTTTCTAAATATACTCAGACGGATTTATCGCCTCAATTTTCGATTTTACTTTTACCAAAATTGGAATCTTCCGATCATTGTATTAATTTGCTTAAAAGCAAAAGAACAAAAGTACGCCGAAAGTGTAGATCTCGCTATAATTTATTTTCATCCGATGATGAAACTTTTAATTGTAGGACTGAAGATGTTATAACCAGCAGCAGGTCTAGGACAAATAACACTCTTCAACGTAGAAGTTCAATAAGTTCCTCATATTCAGAGTCAGAAGATTTTTCCAAGAAAAATCAACGAGATAATGACTCTTCCACTAGTTCGCGTAATAGTATATCATATTCTGAATATCGGAGGAGCAGGAGCAAATCGTTCGATCGTATTTACAATAGAAGTTCTCGGTCAAAATCATCATCAAGATCTTTCACAAAACGACGTGATGAAAGCAGTCATGTTGAAGGGAGTCTATCGGTTCCTGGTAAGTTTCAGCAATATGTCATATTAAACAAATATTAATAAAATTAAAACGCTCTCCATTAAAGCGGTTGAAGAACGTCGGATAGTATACGTTGGTCGCATAGAAAAGGAAACAACTAAAGAAATACTTCGACAAAAATTTGTTTCCTATGGCCCAATTAAACAAATTACTATTCATTACAAAGATACTGGGTAAGTTATGCCTTAAATATCTGTCTGTTTTCGTATACTTTCAGTTAATGTTTGGTTCTACTTTTAGAATGAAGTATGGTTTTGTTACCTACGAAAAATCTGAGGATGCTTTCAGGGCAATTGATAGCGGCCCAAAAGATGACATGATTAATATGTATGACATTAGCTTCGGAGGAAGGCGGGCATTTTGCAGAGCATCGTACGCTGATTTGGGTACATATATTTTTATTTAAACTGATAATAAGTACTAAAGCACATTTCCAAAAATATTGTAATGTGTTCCATGTTTTAGAACTAAACGTTGCAACTCTTAATTTTGTATGTTTTCGTGAAAACATATTCAAAAATAACTCAAAAACTACGGGTAGGTCGTAAAGTTGTTCTTTATTTTATGATGTTTGTGTGTGTTGAAAACATAAATAGCCTATGGTTCGTTCTTAGGATATCATCTTCCAAACCTACAAAAAAATTGCTAGATTTTTTGAGGCTACTTAATTCACGGTGTAGTTTTCTATAAATAAAATTAATCTTAAATGCTAAAAAAATGAGTGGAATAGCCTAAGGTTCTAAGGATATCATCTTTCAAAACTTCAAAAAAAATTGCTGGATTTTTTGAGGCTACTAAGTTCACTGTGTAGTTTTTTATAAATAAAATCAATCTTAAATGCAAGAAAAATGAGTGGAAGAAAGGCAAACAATTTCCTTTATAGAAGTTAGTTTGGATATCAATCGGGCTACTTTGGCTTTGTTAATAGTCAAACAACAATGTTGGGTCCATTTATTTGGGATTCTGAATTTTCTCAAAGAGCCTATGGTAAGTTGGGATTTTAAATGTATAGCTTGCCTAAACGTAAAAAATCTGTTCATTGCTATTATAGTTTCAGCGTATGTGGCTTTTCGTTTTTGTAGGATAGAGAAAAGTATTTAATCCGGTAAACTTAAACAAATAGTTGGTCCTTGTGATACCACAAGGATCTAAAGATCTACCTTACTCGTCAAAACCAACTGGTACAAGCAATGAAGCGTTTGAGACAAAAAAATGTCAGAATTTCTCTGACCATTAGTATCATTGTAGCAGAAGTGGAGTCTTCTTCTGTGTGAACAAGAACATAGAAGGTGAGGTACTGTATCCTTTAGTATAGATAGCCAACCTGTTAGGCAATGTTCTGTAAGGACACCTATTACAGAGATAATGTGCAATACACCGACAGAAATGAGTTAATTTGAGCATTTAGCATAAAGCATAGAACAAATTCGTTTAAGTTGACTGGCAAGTGGTGGTATTAGTAAATTTGTGGTTCACTTTCTTTATGGTATCAAACTAGCACAAGCTTACAAGTAGCTTAGAGTATACCGATGTTAGATTTGTTGTCCAACAAATGCAAAATGTTTTTAGTTTTTGCAAGTTCGTCAGCTTTGAAGATTCCTGGAATGTCTAACCCAGCACCCAAATGGGGTGAATGTTAAACTGTTTTGCCATCTCTACAAGAGAAGATTGACAGTTTCGGTCTGTTATTGTGTTTATGGAGACAGAGTTCAATGATTTTATGGCAGCTTGACTATCTGAGAAGATACGTTTGTCTGTGGTCGATATCACGTTTTCTTTGAGCCAATAGAGTGTTTTTTGATGGTCAGAAGTTCTGCCTGGAATACACGCCTCCTCCGACCCCTTCGGATGAAATAACACTTGGAAGTTTTTGTTGAACAGTGGATTAAGAGTTATGTAGTCGACGCGCCTCGTCTCTATTTAACGATCTGTATGAGTTCAGAATAGTGGTGTGGCCAATATTGTTGTTAATACACTGCGACGGGGCTTTAAGCCGATTGTTTGCTGGAGGTTTCTATCGGTATAAGATAGAACAGAACATCGAGAGAAGCAGAGGGTTTAGAGCGGAAGGATCCACTCATACATAAGCAGACTGTTCGTTGAATTTTGTTCAGTTTGTCACGGTTCGTTCCTGTGCCCAGCGCAGTCCACCATACTCCTAGGTTAGGTTGATGAGCTGGCGTTTGATGACGTTATCGCTACACTTAGCTCAATGTGGATCCATTTTGATACCTCGAAGTGTTGAAAAGAGTAAATAAACTTTTTTTAGCTTAAGAAATAAAAAGTGTTTTTATGGTTAAGCTAAAGAAAAACATGTTCCTTAACAATAAATTACAATTACAAAAGCATCTAACTATTCAATGGGCCTTATTTCTGATCTCCGGCAGCCATAGAATAATAAAACAAGTGATGGGAAAATAACCAAAACCATGTATTTTTTTATGAAATATATAAAATATGCCGAAACAAATAGCTCTCGAGATATTAGATTGGAATTTATTGGTTTTAGGAATACATTTTCTAGGACAATTTTGTTCTAAATAAAGGTTTAGTATTCAAAGCAAAAAAAAAAACTGAAAGTGAAAGTGAATGGTCTTCCTTTAGGTTCAGCAATAAGGTGATATATTACTCAAATTATAATTACATTACAAAACGCAGTTCTTGAGACTTGTTAGATACTTATTCTCCCTAACTTATTATAGCCAAACCAATGTACTTTATTGTGATTTGAAAATACTTGTATGTGCTTAGTATAGATAACACAAAAATTGAGCTAAAATTTAATCAAATCTTTGAACACATTATTTTTTTTACAGATAATGCAGGAATGAATTCGTGCCAGTCATATGTGATACATCGCCAAGTGGCACCACCAAAAGAAGAAGATTCATTTGAAGCACTTCTGCTGAAAGTCAAAGCGAAACTTAATTCAACAAAATCGACAGTTCAAAATTTAAAGGCTTGACACAACCAATACAATTACAGGAAATATCTTGACTTTCCTTTTTTTAAATTTATTGATTCTTCCTTACAAATTAAAGCTGTGCCAGTTTAGAAACTACTCCCGCCATTTATCTTTTCAATACAGCGTTAAATATCTGAAGTTGTTGTAAATAGTGTATTATCTAGTGTTTTATTTACGGCATGAAATAAAATAATTTAAGCTTACTCTTTTTCATAAAATTCTTGCTTTTTTTCTTACATTTTGTAAATGGCAAGACCCAAAGAAAGAAAATGTATTGACAATTTTAAAGGAAAACATCGGTTACCTAGTACCCAGTTGAATATTGTTGGGGGTAGCAAACGAAAGATGAGGGGTTTCCACTAAGGCACATATTCTTATACAGACGGCAGCGGAGGAATTCCTGAGATAAAATCAACAGTGGCGTCTACAGTTCAAGTTAGGTTGAACTACTTAGTGAACACCATATAGGGCTACTACGACATTTTCGGAGCGCATGCTTGTAAGGAGCGGTTATGCCGGCTTTTGGACTTGGAGTTAAATCAAGGATCTGGTCCTTCAGGTGGAAGGTCGCGCGTCAGGGTGACTTCATAAGAACCCTGTTGGGAATCACCAACAAGCCTCGGACGGATTTATTGTTGACAACCCATCCAAACGAATTATGGACAACGATCTTCGGATGTGCACGTGGAATGTTAGGTCCCTTAACAGACCACGTGCAACCGAAGAATTAGTGGAGGCCCCTGATTGCTATAAAGCAGACATCACCGACATCATTCGAGTCTGACTTAGACAACGATTCTTGAGCTATAGGTGCATCAACAAGTGCCTCATGACCTTCCGCATCAAAGATAAATTCGGCAACATAAGCCTAATATGCACAAATTATATTGATTCGTCGCGATAAGATAAAAAGTTATTTAAAAAAAATATATTTTTAAATATAAACTTTATTTTTCACTTAAAAAATTAAATATTTTAATGACAATAGTTCTTACATAGTTTCTTACTACTCGGCAACTACTCCTCGACAACTCCAACTCGCGTCTACTCCTCGACAACTTGTCCTCGTCCTCGACAACTCCTCCTCGACAACTACTCCAAACTCCTGCGTTGTGTCTATTTATATTGTTGTCCTGATGAGTTAGTTTTCTTGTCTACAGGGTTTTTGGTTGGGTTGGTTAATTACTTTTTTTAACTTACTTTTTATTTATCATCTTGATTGGTTGATCATAAAATATCTGTTTGTTATCTTTTTACCTGTTGTAATCTTTACTATAGGATGCTTGTAGATTAGTACATTAGCGATCCCATTTATTTTATTGTTTCCTCTTATTTCTGTTTGAGGTAGAGTTGAGTGTTTATAACTTCATTTGGATGCTTGTTTATTTGGATGCTTGTAGATTAGTACATTAGCTATCCCATTTATTTTATTATTTCCTTTTATTTCTGTTTGGGGTACAGTTGAGTGTTTATAATTCCCCCCATCGCTCAAAATGAATCGCCCCGATTCATCAATATATTTGTGTAGTAAGGCAGGTCCTTTTTCTAATGTCATTTCTTGTTGTGGAGCTGTTGGTTCGACTATATGTTGCATCGGTATATTATTGCTGATTTTGATTTGTTTCTTCTTAAAAAATAAGGCTAATATAATAATAATAACAATAATTATACTTATGGTACTAATTCCAATTACTAACTGATTTTGTAATATTTAAGTAGCTTAAAGTGTCAATATTCTCGAATTCAAATTTAAGCTTAGTGTTTGGGTCTATTATGTATGATTCAACAACATAATCATTAATGGCATGTGTTTTTATATAACTTAGTATTTTTTGATTAGGTTTTGTGTAATTCCTATTATCTATATTAACAGTTTCGTTAAATGTTATTAAATAAATGCCATTAATTTTATCATTATTTACTGTGTGATTATTTTTTAATAAAATTGCTCCATCTTTTATTATTTCTTTTGTTTTATTACATTTTGTAGGGAGTTTATTTAGTAAATCTGAAAGATATGATTTTTCATTACATATTTTACAAAAGTATACATTTATTTCTTCTTTACAATCTTTAACATTGTAAAATGATTCATTGCATTTTGCTACATTCTTATTAATTATTATTTTTTCATTATTTTGTTCGATTGCTCTTATTTCAAATATTTTACAATTCTTATAAACAATTGGGTATTTTATTAATATTACTATGACATCTTTTTCTTTAGTTTGAACAATCTTAAAATAACTAATATCTAATAGATCGGATATTGACATAGTTCCATGTTCATTATTTGTTATTTTTTGAATATCTTTTTTATTCAATATGATAGGGTTTAAAACTTTAGCTTTGCTTAAAGCAATAGTTTGAATAAGGTTTTGTAATCTTCTTGTTTTTAATGTATTTTTTTCAGTGTTTAAAACTTTGGTAATTTCTTGAATACCTTGAATTGTCTGTGAATTGGTAGTTGCTTGTTTATTATTATTATGAATTAATTCATTTGATTTGTTTTCTATCTATAGTTGTAATTATTTTAACAATTTTAGTTTCACTTCTAAATATAATTTCTTACGATAAACTTACGATATTTTCTCTGCTTCTTACAATGCTGTTCTCCAATCTGTTGCTGGGTACTGGCTTTATAGAGCGAACGGGAATCACTTTGCTGGTTTCTTCCTTTTAGTTCACAAACGTTCACACTTTCAGGGTACTTTGTTTTTCTCCTATTAATAAACAAATTTGGCTGACAGCTTCAATTTCACTTTGAAAGTTTTCTTAAGCCTTAAGTGTATCTAGAAATACTTATGCAGATTTGAATATTTTATTCACTTTTTACGTTAATAAAGCGTTAATTGGTCGCGATAAAAAGTTTTTTCAAAAAAATATAAGAACTAAAATAAATAATTTTTATTCCGGTCTGTATACCTTGAACAATGGTATACCACAAAGATCTCCTCTTTCGGTGGTCCTTTTTTTAATTGCCTATAATGACATCAGTGACATAATCATAAGATTCAAAAATATAGATCATTCATTATACGCCGACGACCTTTATATAATGGCCAAATGTAATGACGTCACGAACAATCAATTTATTTAAGGATGTTATAACTTCCATAAGCAACTGGTGCGCACAGTCGGGTGCAATTATTTCACCAGATAAAAATAAGCATCTACACATCTGTAGAAAACACAATTGTACAAATCATATTTTTAATATAAGCAATATAAACATACAAACTGTAAATACTTTAAGCATCTTAGGTATAATATTTGATAACAAGTTTAACTTTAAAAAACATTGTACAGATTTGAAAACAAAATTAGCATCTAGACTTAATGTTATAAAATATTTATCTTCACGTAACAGCTTTGTACACATTAACACACTCATCTACATAACAAAAGATATTTTCGGCTCCAAACTCGACTATGGCCTTACTATTTACGGCAAAACTGCAAATTCAAACCTTAAAATCCTGCACCCAATCTATCACGCAGCAATAAGGGCTAGGGCACGAGTACGATAACTTTGGCGCCAAGATATAATAACGGTTTTTGGTAGAGGGGCTTAATACAAGCATTTTTTACTATGGGAGGTGGGGTCTATCTCCCCCCGTTTAGGCGGGAGGGGCAATTTAAAAAAGTTATTATTTAAAATGGAAAAAAATAATTAAAAAATAACGGTGATACTTATAATTAAGTTGTATACATTTTTTTAAAGCCAACATTCTATTCTATTAGCCAGTTTTTAAATCAAGTCAAAACTATGCGTAGTTTTTGAAAAATTTAATTTTAAACTCAAAATTTGAGTAAAAAAAGTTAAAAAAAGGTTTAAAGTGTAACTTTTTCAATACTTCAAGATTATCTACCATTGTTTTTATTTCAGAATTTAATGCTCTTATTTGTTTTTGATCAAAAACTGAAAACTAGATGATTTTATGTCTTTTAGTTTTTAAGAAAATTGAAAATAACCACAACTACTATTTTAATTTAATTCTTTTTTTTTTCTTGAGTGGTCTTATTTTGATAGTAATAATGGTATTTGCGTATGCGTAATGCGTAATTCGGTGTATGCAACAGTAAGGTGTGCGCGAGTTTGGGTGTATGCAACAGTGGCATCTGCAACCCCCCTGCTTGGGCACACTATAGGATTTGGGGTGGGTGCAAGTTGGAGTGTGTGCAAGGTGGGGAGGGTGCAAGATGGGGTGCATGCAAAGTTTCTTTTGCATTTAAATAAGCTGGATTTAAGAAAAAATAATTTACCCTAGGTATATCTCAATCCATATTCGATTATTACTATCAAAATAAGACTACTTTAATACTTAAGCAATGAAAAAGTAATTTAATTAAAATATTGTTTTTGGTAATTTTCAATTTTCTCAAGAACTAGAAGACATAAAGTCATCTAGTTTTCAGTTTTTGATCAAAAACAAATAAGAGCAATGAATTCTAAAAAAAAATAGTAGATAATCTAAAAGTTTTGAAAAATTACACTTTAAACCTTTTTTTAACTTTTTTTTGCACAAATTTTGACTTTAAAACAATTTTTTTCAAAAACTATGCATAGTTTTGACTTGTTTTAAAAACAAGCTAATAGACAAAAGTGTTGGCTTTAAAAAAAGGTATACTACTTAATTGAGGGTATTACCACAGATAATAGAGTTACATAGATATCGCATCCAGTGCAAATAAAAATGATCATATTTTTTATCCCCTATTTAAAGCTATTTGTTGAAGTCAAACCTTGCAACCATATTCAACATAACAAAATAAAACCTATAATACAATATCCCAGCAACAGACGACAGACGTTGACCTGTGAGTTGCGTTCGAAAGATAAATAGATACATTTTCTTATTTGAATTCGTGTTCGTTTGCCAATGCAACCCTTTTGAGTTCTTTTTACGTCGCTTCTACGTTCCAACACACTATTTGCTGTGCAGGTAGTTTTTTGTCTATATAATTTTGCAGCAACCAACGCGTTGCACTTGCAACGCTTTCTTTTTCTTCGCTTCTCAATCTAATCGGTTGAGCGAGCGATTGACTGGAAGGTATCGGGATCGGGATGGCTCGTCTGGTGTGTCGTTGGATTTGTATGGTCGTGTCGTGCGTAGGTATGTATAGTGTGTATACATTTTCTATATTTTTTTGGGTTGTGCGATCGGGGTTTGTGTGTGGCTTCTTCTTTTTATTTTGAAGTTATTTAATTTACTTCATTCGTTGTCGACTTTCGAACGATTTGGATGTTCATTTATGTATATATGATTGAGCAATACATTTTTCTTTGTTAATTTTACAGTCAGTGGTCCTTTTTTTCAGCGAGTTTATTTGTCAACGTTTTTTTTTTAATAGCAATGGGTGATAAGAGATTATCTGGGGTTTCTTGTTCCGTTTGTATGAAAACGAAAAGAGATTACCCTAATTTGAAAATTTTTAAGTGCCCTTCTAGGGAAAAAAATGAAATTTTGAATAATTTGTGGAGGCAGGCATGTGGATTCAGAAATGAAGGCAAATACTTTGTATGTGGAGACCATTTTTGTCCCGAGTTTGTGGGAAGAAAATATCTTAAGAAGGATGCTGTTCCTTCTTTAAATTTAAATTCTGATTTGGGTTCAGACTTAAATTTAGAAGATCTTTATAAGTCTCCTCCAACTAAACGAAGAAGAACTTCGAGCAGTTGTAGCATTTCATGTGTAAGGTGCGATCAATTATCACAGAGATGTGCAAAAGAGGAGAAAAAAAATAATAATGTACCTACATAGTATGTACTATATATGTATACATGTACCTAATTTATGAATTTGTGAGACTTGTTCTAGTCAATGTATGTTTTCGTTATATGGATGTAAAATAAAATGAAAAAAAGAGGCTGGGATGTGACCCACACTGATAACTTCCCATCCCGTCTGTCTATTTGTCTTGCTTAAAAGCTTGTCTATATGTATCAATTTTTTCCAAATTTGCGTACTATTTTTTGTAGATTTTATTTTTTTATGAAAAAACGGACTGTTGGATTTTTATAAAAAAATTACTGAATATCGAAAACAATATTTTCTGTGAAATAAAATAAGTTTGAAGCCAATATTTGTATTTTTTGAAAAGCTATTTGAGTCGAAATTCAATTTTTACCAACTTTGAGTAATGTTTTTTTTAGATTTTTATTTTTTGTAAAAAAACTGTCAATTCGATTTTTCTCAAAATTTTATCAGATGTCAAAAACATTATTCCTCGTTGCACAAAATTGTTTTGGAGATAAAATCATATTTTAGTCGTAAAATTTTCGAAGTGACAAATTTTTTTTTTTCAGTTTTTTTGATTTATAAAAAAAACCGTTAATTGGATATTTTTCCAAAAATATAATTGTTTTGTATCACGTTACAATATATAATATAAAATTTAATTCAAGTCCCTAGCGTCATTGGTTCATGAGATATTTAGGGTTAACCAAAATGTTCACCTTTTTTTAAACTGCTATGGTAAAAAAACCACCCACGCAATTTTCTTGAGAGCCCTTTCTGCATCTTTCTGCCTTATTATCTGTATAACAAAATTTATTTGAAGTCGATATCTCTTCTGGTTCTTGAGCTATGGACGACGAAAAAAACGTCGCGAACGTACGGACATACGGACGTACGGACGTACGTACACACGCACGCAGACATCTTTCTAAAAATCTTTTATTTCGACTCTAGGGACCTTGAAACGTCGAGAAATGTCAAAATTTTCAATTTGACAAATCGGACCCATTACAATAACTTCCTATGGGAAGTTAATAAATTTGTTTTGTTTGTATTTTTTGTTTTTTTCATTATCTGCTACATATTTTACAAATCTACTTCGTTTTTTGGGCAAAATGTTTCACTTTTCGGGCTTAGCATTCTCATCCCTATCGAAAGTCGACGACGAATGAAGTAAAAATAACTTCAAACACCGATCGCACAACCCAAAAAAATATAGAAAATGTATACCTACGCACGACACGACCAAACAAATCCAACGAGAGACGAGCCATCCCGAAACCTCTTATATCTTATGCCATAGTTAGTTTCTTCAATAAATTGTTCTAAGGATTTTATATGTTACCCCAGTTTCATGAGCTAATGTTTTTTTAAAGAACAACCTTGCTTTTAAAGAACAACCTTGCTTATATTCACAGGTTGGCCATTGGCACATACAAAAATCACACCCAGGAAATACAAACAAAATTCACACACATCGTTAAGAAAGATCAACATAAAATACACAAAAGACAAAAAAAAAAACAATAAGGCACAAGAAGTAAAAAAAAAGAAAATACAACAAGTTATACAATGCAATAAAATGTTTGAGTATGATTCATGCTAGTTCGATCAAACTGGGACGTAGTGGTACGTCATAACCATAATAAAAAATGCTTGTTTTGAACTGTTCTATACAAATCCGTCATTAAACTTTGTCGCCAAAGTTATCGTACTCTCCCCAGGGCTAGCCTCAAATCATTCCGAACAACACCAATTATAAACATGATGACGGAAGGTGGATTTTACTCTATCGAAGACATAAGGGACTCCCTCATACCGAAACTTCTCCCAAAAATATGCGAATCATACAACTCGCCAATTTACAACGACGCAAAAAAAATTATTCGCAGAAAGAAATTACCTAAACAACCATCAACCCTCTATAAAGCCGGAATAGACCTTACTATTAAAAGTATACCCATTGAAAAGTTCCCGACATGGAAACTCACATTGGATACCATCGACACCCATCTATCTATATATCCAAAAGATTATACCCCAAAATAAAAGTATATGCAACTTTTCCTAAACATTATGCAGACTTATCCTACAAACACCTGGAACGCACTCTACACCGATGGTTCTAAGAGTAGTGAAGGTAATCTGTCGTTGACAAACACGGAGTATCTTGCTTTACTGAGAAACTTCCAGCTTATTTTTCAATTTTCTCTGCTGAAGCATTAGCCAAACAAATACTATATTATCAATTCAACATTTAACAGCAGAATGCATTAAAGTCAATAGCTTATCTAAAAATGTTCATAATACTACTTTTTTAACTTTGCTTTCAAATCCTACTGAAAAAAACATAAAATCTGTATTTAAAATCTTCCAAATTCTTAAACTTGATTCATGTATATAATATTAATACCTTATTTTTCAACTACCGGTGGAGCGACCGAGGGTGGCATGTGCGGGGACTTTATCATCCCCCCACCTGGCACCTTCGGCCGCTCCCCTTCTATCTTTATATCAAACTTATTTTGTACATCGAATTATTTAAGATACCAGCCGAAAGCCTTGTTGCTGTGCTAGTTCTGTTTAGTTTTAAGTATTAATTTGTATCATTTATGTGGAAATTAATAAATAATAATAATAATATCATCTTGTTTGGTTGATCATAAAATATCTGTTTGTTATCTCTTTACCTGTGGTAATCTTTACTATAGGATGCTTGTTTATTTGGATGCTTGTAGATTAATACATTAGTGATCCCATTTATTTTATTGTTTTCTCTTATTTCCGTTTGAGGTACAGTTGAGTGTTTATAACTTTATTTGGATGATTGTAGATTGGTACATTAGCGATCCCATTTATTTTACTATTTCCTCTTATTTCTGTTTGGAGTACAGTTGAGTGTTTATAACTCGCACACGCCCATACAGAAGAGAAGGATGACAAAACCAAGGATATTTTCTTCGAGCTATTTGACAAAACATGTGAGCACTGTCCTAACTACGATATTTAAATTGTCCTGGGCGATTTTAATGCCACGCTAGGAAGGAAAAAACAGCCCGCACGACAACACTTACGATAAAGGATTCAGTCGGGGCGACACGTAATGGTAGCTATTACGCGTTTTCCACACCTCAACATGCAAAAATGAACTTGGGTTCTCCAGATCAATCTAAAATCAAAATAAAGCTCGAAGCGAAGGCTGCAAAGACGAAAGTGGAAACATCATAGTGGAACCGCAGTCAATGCTGAGGATATGGAAGGACCACTTCTGCAGACTGTATAACGGCGACGAAGAACCAAATTCCACCTGTCAGACAGGATTATCCATTCAATATAGACGACGAAAGCCAACAATCCTCTTCCCGACTTAGATGAAGTAAAGATTGCCATATCTAAGCTGAAATCTAACCCAGCCGCCGGAGTAAATGGCAGCTGGAGATAATTTGGTTAGGAGCATGCACCAACTTATCTGTAAGATATAGTCGGAAGAAAGCATGCCCGATGAACGAAACCTTAGTATTGTTTGCTCGACTTTGAAGAAAGGGGACCCTTTAAACTGCACCAACATCAGTCAACAACCTAATAGGTCCTTATCACTATGGTTTCAGACCAGGAAAGTCTACAGTCGATCAAATATTCACAATACGGAAGATGCTGGAAAAAAACCCCAAGAACATCAAATTCACACCCACCATCTTTTCATCGATGTCACGGCCGCATATGACAGCTCCACAGGGACTAGGTGTATAGAGCCATGTTTAGTTTTGGCATCCTAGTCGTTGGACTTTTAACCATGTCAGTGTCGTGGTACAGCCCGTACAGTTCGTCGTTGTACCTTCTACTCCACTCTTCATCTAGGCAGACGGGACCAAAACTCACCCGAAGATTTTTGTCTCTCGAAGCATCCTAAGACTTTCATCTTTCTTTGAAAGGGTCCAGGCCTCAACGCCATAAATGAGAACCGGGATGATGAGTGTCTTATAGATGGTGATTTTAGATGCTCAAGAGAGAACTTTACTATTCAATTG
Source organism: Eupeodes luniger (assembly GCA_951509635.1). Lineage (NCBI taxonomy): Eukaryota > Metazoa > Arthropoda > Insecta > Diptera > Syrphidae > Eupeodes > Eupeodes luniger. The sequence goes on from OX608073.1 coordinate 218,456,732, forward strand.
CTTACTAAGTCAAAAGAAGCAGCGATTTGCAAGAGTTTGATTTCAGCGCTAGTGTCGTTGTCTGATTTCATAGCAACTACCTCAAAGTTATAGCTGTCTGTATTGACGTTTTGTTCAAGACGTCGTCGTTCAATGTCCTTGGCCTCATTGACCACTAAACTCATCATGCTCAATTGGCATCACACTTTGATCTTCCAATTATGTTAATATCGGCGTATCCGAGTAATTGGATGGACCTTTAGAAGATTGTGCCTTTAGTGATGACGGTTAAGTTTTGCACAATTCTTTCCAAAACTCTCATACTGGGCCTTTATTATGAAATACGAAACGAACGGCAGAAAAAACGAAACCCAGAAAAACGAAACTCGTGTCGTAGAGCGATTATGAGAAACGAAAATGGAATCAAGAAAATGTTGCCAGCCAAAAATGTCGTTTTTCATAATAACCCCCCCTGTAACTAAGCTCCAAAAATGTTGTGAACATATAGGGGCGTATTCATAGAGAATTACTAAAGTCGTGATGTCTTGATCTATAGTTTAAGGCTCATTGGTTAAATAAACACAGCTCTTATTAATAGTCAATTTCCTAGCTGTGTTTAAGAAAACTGGTTGCAGTCAGAGGAGCGATTCGCCGGCAGATACTGTTAAAACCTGGAGATTGCCAGAAACGTGTTATCCTCTTTTACTTCGTAGTTATCTAATATTAAGTAAATTTATAATGAATGTGACCAAAAAAGCATATCCAAATTGGTAATAGGCAAGTTGTTGATATAAAAACACTTGAATGTTCACTTGCAGCATTACTTTACGATCGCCTCACAAACTTGCCGACAAAAACTGATCTGGTTGAAATCAAGATGGAGGGTTAAGAACGTAGACAAATCAGCATGTGATTGAGAAAGCAAAAAATGTCTGTTTGGATTTCCTACAAAAAAAAAATAACCCAGCAACAATAACAAAAACATTTGCTCCAGGAATAACTATGTTATTATTGAAATGCAGCAGAACGATGATGTGCAGCGCATACTGAAGGCTGCCATCAAATTGAGACACTGAAATATCTATCCACCGAGATTATAGCAAAGCAGCACGGGTAAAGCGAAGACACCTTCTTCAAATAATTGCTAACATAATGGCAAAGAATAAAAGTTCTAGTGCGTGGGCAAAATCTTTTTATTGAAAACAAAATATTTGTTTGAAGTGTAACAAAGAAGATGGAATGCGCACGAACGTACTGTTGACGTTGAGTTATATTATAACAAAAACTATCAGTTCAGTTGCATTCATTCCGCGTTTGTACGACTAAGAAGAAAGACGTGTCTTTGAATAAATTAAAATAAAATAAAATATAAATTGTGTTTTTATTGTCTTTATCCAATAAGTTATGGGACCAGTATAACGCTATACCTTTCTGAGTTCTATTTTAATTACAGAGTGGCGCACGAATCGTGCTACAAAAATAAAACGTAATAACTTTTTTTCTGTGTGAGTAATCGTCTTATTTTTTTTTTATTTTGTAGGTTACTATTTAGATTTATAAAAATGGATGCTTGGGATACGGAGAAAAGAATTTGGATAGTGCAACGGTAACATGCTTTGCAGTCCGTCATTTCCGTCCAAAGGGAATTTAGGCGGGAATTTGGCGGTAATCCCCCGAGTAGATGGACCATTATGAGGTTTGTAAACATGTTTGCCGAATCTGGAAGCATCGCACGAAGGCCGTACCATCGTGATGCCAATGTTCGGGTTCGGGATACAATCGCAGCAGTAGCATCTGCAATACAGGCCAATCCGAGCGTTTCGACCCGAAACTTATCGGGGCAAATTGGAGTTAGTAGACGGTCATTACAACGGATACTTCATGACGATTTAAACTTGTTTCCGTACAAAGTCCAAATTACTAGCAAGTTAAACCCTCAGGATTTGCCTGTTCGCCTGGAATTTTGACAAAAAATGATATCAATGGCCGAAGAAGACAACACATTGATCAATTGTTTGTTCATGTCTGATGAGGCCCATTTTGATCTTAACGGCAGTGTAAACAAGCAAAATTGCCGTATATGGAATGAGTCTAATCCAGAAAAGCTCCATGACCAGAACGAGTCACTGTGTGGTGCGCAGTTTCATCAAGGTGTAACCATTCAACAGCGTTTGGTTTCAGCAAGATGGAGCAACTGCACATATAGCCAGACCAGTTATGGCGGAGCTAAACAAAAAATTCGCAAACAAATGAATTTCTAGGAACTCCACTCTTCGCTGGCCCCCAAGGTCACCTGCCCTGACTGCACCAGACTTCTTTTTATGGGGTTATGTCAAGCAAGAGGTGTATAAAACGAAGCCCAGGAATTTAACTGAATTAAAGCAGTCCATAACGACAATAATTGAGGCGATCCCAACTTCAACTCTTCAGGCCGCAATGAATAATTTTTTGACCAGGTGCCGCATATGCGTGGGAGAGCGTGGAGTTCATTTGCGGTCTATAATCTTTAAAAACAACTAACTATTTAAAATAAAATTTAATTTTCTAACCAATAAAAAAAAATGAAATACATCGATTAAAAAAAAAGTTATTTGAATTTCTTATTGTAGCACAATTGGTGCGCCATCCACCCTGTATAAAGAAATAATAAGACATAATTTTTATACGAAAATCAAATTAACTAACAAATCTAATTCAGTGCCAAATTTTTTTCTCATTCTCATAAAAATACAAAAATTTTGTTACGGAAGGCGGACCATGGGGCGCTGCCTGTACGAAAATTAAGGGTGGAATCTAAGAGCGACTGGAAGTATAAAAATATTGAAATAAATAAATAAAATAAAAAAGAGGCTGGGATGCGACCCACACTGATAACTTCCCATCTAGTCTGTCGATTTGTCTTGCTTAAAAGTTTGTGTATATGTATGTATCAATTTTTACCAAATTTGCGTACTATTTTTTGTACATTTTATTTTATTGAATATAGAAAATAATATTTTCTGTGAAATAAAATAAGTTTGAAGCCAATATTTGTATTTTTTGAAAAGCTATTTGAGTCGAAAGTAAATTTTTACCAAGTTTTTCAAGTTTTAATATTGTTGTTTTTTTTAGGTTTTTATTTTTTTTACTGAATGTTGAAAACAATATATTTTGTAAAGTAGTTTAAAGCCAATATCTCAAAGTTTTGAAAAGATATTTGAGTCGAAAATCAATTGTTATCAACTTTTATACATTTTTTTTTAGGTTTTTATTTTTTGTAAAAAAAACTGTCAATTCGATTTTTCTCAAAATTTGTCCTAATGTTCAAAACAATATTTCTTATAAGTTAAAATTAGCTGGAAACCATAATCTTAAATTTTTGAAGATATTTGAGTCGAAAATCAATTTTTACCAACTTTTGTAAAATTTTTTTTTAGGTTTTTAATTTTTTGTAAAAAAACTCAATTAATTTTTTTCAAAATTTTACTTAATATTGACAACAATATTTTTTGAAAGATAAAAGTAGTTTAAAGCCAATATCTCAAAGTTTTGAAAAAGATATTTGTGTCGAAAGTCAATTTTTACCAAGTTTTACTAATTTTGTTTTAGGTTTTTATTTTTTGTAAAAAAAACTTCCCATTCGATTTTTCTCAAAATTTGTCCGAATGTTGAAAATAATATTTCTTATAAGATAAAATAGGTTTGAAGCCATAATCTCAAGTTTTTGAAAAGATATTTGAGTCGAAATTCAATTTTTACCAACTTTGAGTAATGTTTTTTTAGGTTTTTATTTTTTATAAAAAAAATTGTCAATTAGATTTTTCTCAAAATTGTATCAGATGACAAAAACATCATTCTTCATTGCACAAAATTGTTTTCGAGATGAAATCATATTTTTGTCGTAAAATTTTCGAGGTGACACATTTTTTTTCAGTTTTTTTGATTTATAAAAAAACCGTTAATTTGATTTTTTTCCAAAAATGTACTTAATTTGTATCACGTTACAATATATAATATAAAATTTAATTCAAGTCTCTAGCATCATTGATTCATGAGATATTTAAACTAACCAAAATTGTCACCTTTTTTTAAAATGCTATAGTAAAAAAACCACCCACGCAATTTTTTTGAGAGCCCTTTCTGTATCTTTCTGCCTTATTATCTGTATAACAAAATTTATTTGAAGTCGATATCTCTTCTGGTTCTTGAGCTATGGACGACGAAAAAACGTCGCGAACGTACGGACGTACGGACGTACGAACGTACGTACACACGCACGCACAGACATCTTTCTAAAAATCTTTTATTTCGACTCTAGGGACCTTGAAACGTCGAGAAATGTCAAAATTTTCAATTTGACAAATCGGACCCATTACAATAACTTCCTATGGGAAGTTAATTACTCAAATGTAAACAAAAATCAGTCGTTACCAACGTTATATACCTGAGATTTTTTTATTCATACCTATCAATTTATAGAAGGTATATACAATACATTTAATTTTGTGTTTTAGATTTGTTAGCTTAAAATTGTATTCATTTGATTTTAGATTTTCTATTTTTGTGAAATCTGAAAATTTAAAAGCAACGTTTTCAAATTTAAGTTTTGATACAATGCTTCGTTGCCATATTTTGAATTTTTCCATAGCAAATACATTCGATGTAGGTATTTTTATAAATTTGTATTTTTTATTGTAATGTGGGTAGTGGATGGGTAGGTACATATGTAGAAAAGTAAGTATTAAGGAGGGTAGGTTGGTGTGTATTAAGCAGAATTGTAAGGACTTTAGTCGTTTCGTGATTGGAAGTAAGCCATGACTCAAGCTAGAATTAAACAATCAACTTGAAGGGTCAACGCGTTGACTCTCTGACGTCATAAAAACATCTAAATTTTCTGTGTCAACGTTCACAGCATCAATGCTTAAGAATTGACTATCACACGATTAGACAAAATAATATTTATTTAAGCCAACGTTATTTTTTTCATATAAGGGTGTGAAAGAATGTTAAAATTGGTACAATGTAAGAATATAACATAATTATTGTGTAGTTTTTAATTGTAGGTCTACAAATGACGTTTTTGCAGTGCGACACAACTATGTTAAAATTGAAAAAATTGAGAATTTATGCATATGTACCTATTTGCAAACATATTTTCCTATATTTATCCTTTTGGAAACAGATAGGTCCAGGGTTTAATTAGGTACATGAATAAGTACGATAGTATCTGTTTAGGTTGTTGCGTAGATAAAAATGTAAGGCAGTTTCTAGAGAATAAATTTGTTAAATGAATGTATTGAGCCAAAAAACTAACAAAATTAATTTAAGAACCTACCTTTCTCCTCACCCTCATTTTGTTTTTTTTTTTTCAAAAAAACGGACAAATGGCTAAAGATAGTGTAATAGCTTTTTGCATTCTTAGGAAAGAGGGCATTATACAAAAAATCCTTTTTACGTAAAAATTTTGAAATTATTGTCTCCTAGACTTAACTTGATTTAATGGAAAAAATGGTAGTTAAATTCAAAATTAAGATTTTCTCCAAAATTGAAATTAAATTTTCATTATTTCAATTTTTTCATTATTTGATTTTCACGTGCATTTCAATATTTGCTTGAACTAAAATGACACTTTTATGTATGAATATGTAAATTGAAATGAAATATTATCGTTTACACTGCTTTTTTAAAATGCGCTTTTTATGTTTGTCATGTGTTATTAATTATTTAAGTAATCACGTTACAAAAAATTCCATTCTAATTTTAGGGAATCTAATTAAGGAATTAAGATCAACAAACCTTAACATTGATGGAATGCACTTCAAATTTCAAATTAAAATTAACTTTTTTTTTATATCTAACTAAATCTTTGTCAATTTTAATTTTCAATTCAATTATTATTGATTTATTTGTATGGTGCAAACATCACATCAACTAAAAAGAGTTTTTAAATAAGTGACCATAAAAGCTGTTACTTGAACATGAACATATTTTCAATATTTATTAAAAAAAAGATGCTGGGATGCGACCCACAGTGATAACTTCCCATTCCGATTAATTATTCTAAAACATTTAAACATCAAAAAAAATGTTTTGCATATGATTAAATTACTTTGATTTCAAAATCTATTTTGTAAACGCGATTTTAGTCAAAAAACAATTTTTACCAATTTTAGTACTATTTGCGTATACTATTTTTTGTAGATTTAATTTTTTATAAAAAAAAACTGACTGTTGGATTTTTATAAAAATTTGCTGAATGTCGAAAATAATATTTTCTGTGAGATAAAATTAGTTTGAAGCCAATGTTTTTAATTTTTGAAAAGATATTTGGGTTGAAAAGTATTGTTCTTTTATGTTTTTTATTTTTTGTACAAAAACTGTCAATTCGATTTTTCTCATAATTTTACTAGATGTCAAAAACGTTATTTTTCGTTGCATACAATTATGTTGGAGATAAAATCATTTTTTGTTCGTAAAATATTCGAAGAGACAAATATTTGTTTTCAGTTTTTTTTTTATTTGCAAATAACGTTTTTTCCCAAAAATATACTAGTTTGGTATCACGTTACAATATATAATATAAAATTTAACTCAAGTCGCTAGCGTCATTGGTTCACCTTTTTTTTAAATTGCTGTGGAAAAAAAATTACCAACTCAATTTTTTTTAGAGTCCTTTCTGCATGATTCTGCATTATTATCTGTATAACAAAATTTATTTGAAGTCAATATCCCCATTGGTTCTTGAGCTATGGACGACGAAAAAGTCCCAGAACTTACGGACGTACGGACGTATATACATAAGTACACACACACGCTCAGACATCTCTCTAAAAATCTTTTATTTAGACCCTAAGGACCTTGAAACTTCGAGAAATGTCAAAATTTTCAATTCGCCATTTGAATTTTCTCAAGAAATTTTCTGAAGTTAATGTACCTTGTTTAAGTCATTCTTTTTATATTATTTATCCCTAAAAGAAAACTAAACAAAAAATGTTCGCACTATTATTAGCATGGTTTAAAAATATTTGTCTCATTTGAAAATGGTTCGAAAAAACTAGGTAAAACCTTAATTTTTCTAATTGCGACCACAAAAAGTTTATATTCTAATTCTTTTTTTGTCTTGTGTTTTTTTTTATTTTCTTCATTCCCAATCAACCAATCAAAAAACCACATTATACAAAATATAAATAATTAAATGACAAATATGTTTTTTCATTGCCTCCCTCGAACTTTCGTAGAGTTTGTATACATTCGTCTCTATCTTCTGTTTTTTAATAATCTGGAAATTTATGCAAATTCATGCAAAACATGTGGAATGAACTGTTTAGGAAGTCGATGAAAAGATGTCAGGTCGAGCGTTCCTCTTCATGATAGTACTATTCAAATACATATACAAAGGTTTTGTTTATTCTTTTTTCATTTTTGTTCTCTTCTTCATGCTGTTTTCATATCAAAGTTTTTTTCTTCCTTTCTTGTCGCTTGTCGTTTTTTTCGTCCAGTTAAATTACAGTTGTCTAGACGGTTTTTTGTTCACTCCCCGTTTGAAATTGGAAGGATACTAACGTGTAGAAAATAAAATTAATCCAAAAATTAAAAACGTTTTTAAAAAAATAAAATAATGGAAAAGAAATATAAAAGTTTTTGAGGTGATACGTATAGCGCTTGGAAAATAAGAGTGCGCGCTTTATTAAATGAACTTGATGTTATTAAAGTCATCGACAATTACACACCGGAAGAAATTTGTGAAAATTGGCTAAAAGCAGAACGAACCGCCAAGTGCCTAATTATAGAATATTTGTGATTCTTTTTTAAATTTTTTTAAGCCAGAACACACAGCCAAATAATTTTTTAAAAACCTGGACAAAATTTAAGAGAGAAAAAGCCTTGCCACCCAGCTGGCCCTCCGGAAAAAGTTGCTAACGATCAAACTGCAAGGTGACACACTCCTATCAACACATTTTTTAATCTTTGATGAGCTAGTTGCTGAGTTATTAGCTGCAGGTGCGAAACTTGAAGAGGCTGACAAAATATCTCATCTATTTATAACTCTCCCTGGATCATATGATGGGATTATAACAGCGATTGAAACCTTGGCTGAAGAAAATTTAAATCTAGGATTTGTAAAAACCAGATTACTCGATCATGAGGTCAAACTAGGTGCCGAAAGACGTGATACCAGTGCAAAAGTACTTCTTAGTGAATACAGGACTACATCAACCAAAAGAAGACCTAACTTTTTACCACCAAAAATGAAAAAACAATTTCATCAAGAAAAATTTAAACATACAAAAAAATTAAATAGGTACCATGAAATGCTACCATTGTGGAAGGAAAGGTCATACCAAAATGGACTGTTTTTATTATAAAAGGGGAAAGGAGAATAAGAACACTGAAAAAATAAAACAGCTCATACTGCTCAATCCACCGAGTTTGGAACCTCAAACATAGCATCAGGTTTTGCATTCATGGCAGAAGAAAGTTCATTAGATGATCAACAAAGTTTGAATTTTTTCTGGATTCTGGAGCATCTGAACATTTAATTAACAAAGAAAACCTAACTAAAGATTTTATTATTTTACAGCCACCAACAAAAATATATATAGCAAAAAATGGTGCTTATATATCTGCTACCAAGAAGGGAAACCTAAAAGTAGTAAGCAACAAGGGAATCGAAGGCATGCTAGAAGATGTTCTTTTTTTGTGCAGATCTTCCTTATAATCTTTTATCAGTTCGAAAGATGCAACAAGCAGGACTCGTAATTATTTTTGATGAAGACGGAGTTAAGATCAAGAAAGGTGGGAAGGTTATAATTACAGGTGAGCCTAACAATTATTTATTTAGCGGTGATTTTGAAATCAACAATAAACAAGTATTTAGTGCAATTAATACAAACTATCAATTGTGGCACGAGCGCTTGGGTCAAATTGGTAAAACGAAATTGTTAGAATTTAAAAACAAAAATATAATAGATGATATCAGGCAAATAGAAAAAAAAACACCAAGTGATAATTTATGCGAGGCATGTATAAATGGCAAACAAGCCAGATTGCCTTTTGAAAAAGCTAAAACTAGAAGCTATGTTAAAAGACTTCTATTTATTGTTGATTCTGATGTGTGTGGCCCAATTACTCCTGCAACAATTGATGATAATGTTGTGATTGTGAACACCTGAAAGATTAAATAAAACAGCTTTATAAAGGAAATAATTTCATACCTATATGTATGTATAAAACTTTACCTTACTGTAGAAATCCTCGTGATCTGCTGCCAATGCCTCTAAACCTTTTCGGATTGGATTGTTTCCTAAATATGCAAACAAGAAAAAAGAATATACGAATTAAACTCAAATTAAAAGATTTTTCAAAATACTTATCTGAATAATCCAGAAATAAAAATGTATACACTGCAAATTCCGCGCAGCTAGTTTTCTTGTTTGTTTGTTTGTTTACTTTAATTTTGTTGAGACTTGACAGTTGATGCCTATTATAGCTTATCTCTTTTCTCTTGTTACGCATGAGCGGTGGTCCTACACTGTCCAAATCCATGATGGCCACTTAGAATGGAAAGCGCTCAGAAATTCGGCAAATCCAACCATTGGAAGATATATCATCAAATAACAGATGTCGCTGATGTTTGTCTAAATGCTCTGCTTGCCAAAGTTGCTAGAAATTTTCATCTTTTGAAGAGAAATCGTTAGAGAATTATTGATTCTAACAATCCTAAAACAGTATTATGATGAAGAATTATATATAAGTAATCATTCTATAAAATTGTTAATCAATTTATCGATAACTTCTCTCCTTTCAACCGGTTATTTTCGGAGAACTGAGCGCGTTCAATGTCTGGTGTTTGAGCGGTAGTAATAAGAATTATGTTCTTCGGTGATTGGAAGATTTCATAGGATGATTTAACCGCTTTGGCAAATAAACGGAACTGAGGAAAAAATGAAAAAAAAAGGATAAGCCAAAAAATGAAAAACTTGCCGATTCATAGTGCGCCAACCAGTCGAACCGACAAAGTTAAAACTTAGTACTTCCGTTTCTTTTCTTTTTTTAATTCAATTTAAATTAAAAAAATTTGTTTGCTTTGCTCAAAATAAAGGGCAGTTATATTAAGCCAAGATATCTAAGAAACTGAGTGTAAGTCAATATAGTGGGGGGCGCACGACGCATGGTGGTACCAGTTGGCGAAATCAACCATATCCAGAAATATAAGGATTAAGAGATAGATAAAACCAAACACAAAACAAAAGAGGGACAAGATTACTTAAAAAAAAAAAAACAAGATAATTATTCTTCAGGCGATCACCAAGTCGGTTTGCAACGACCTGCTAATGTCAAGAGATAGTGGTGATCGCCGATTCGATTTATTTTTCTTCAATCAATAAATCTCGGATATTCCCGACAGAGGAAACCTGAGTCAAGATAAAATATTAAATTCAAAGCTCACCAGAAGGTTAACCACAACCACTATTCCTCCATCTACCTAAATCAATTAGGTTCACTGTTTTTTTGTGTTGTTTCTTTCGTATATAATTGTTAATCTAATTTGTAAAACTCCTGGTTTTGAGGAATTGATTAAAATTTAAATAATTACGTCCGACGAGTTTAAGGTGAAATAAAGTTTATTTCCCTTTTATAATATTCTTAAAATAGGATCTCGGGATCGGATTCCTTCTCGCCAAAAGTGAGCTCATTTTAGGTAGGGTAGCCAGTCCACCCTTTGAGTGTTCCTAGGTCGGTAAAGGGAGAGAAAAAAAAGCACTACAAAAAGAAAAGGGAAGCAAAATTTACAATTACCTAGAAACAAAGAAATTATACATATATAAATATATATATTATATATATAAAGAGAATATTTTTGTTGTGTAAGTTGTTGATTCTTATAACAACTAGTTATAGTAATTCCTCGCCACTAGGCGGTATTAATTGTTCACTATATTTATGTTTAAAATTAATAATTCAAAATAAAAAAAACTATGAATGAACCTAATTTTGAAACCATACTTTAATAAAGTTTATTTGTAAACATTGTAAAATGAATAAGACTTTCGGTATTATTGGTCATCAACCGCTTGATGGCTTGCTAGTCATTTATTTTCAGGGGATGCTGACGGTGACGTGAAGATTCGGTAAGCGAGCGGTAAACGAGGTGAGCCTTTTGTAAAGGGGGAGTCAAACTATGGTCGACGACTTCCAAGGTAGGGTGGGATAGGCCAAGCCGAAAAAACACCGCGGCACCCTCTAGTGGTAATGTCTGCCCGATTTATTACTTTTCTTTTTTTTTTGATGAAATCTTATTTTGGCATGATATATGTTTAAATGTGATGAGTTGCGATTTATGCTTGTGGGCAAGATCCTACACCGTTTCCGGCGAGCTAACGGCCGTGCATAGACTAGCATGCCAGCCCGCAGGCATAGAACAAAAAAAAGATAAAAATCTTTCTTAATAGAAAAATCATCTCGTTACAATAAAAAAATTATTATGTTTTCTTTATTGATGAGTACACTCACTATTGTGTGACATATTTAATTGCTTTTAAGTCAGATATGTTCTCGATTTTTAAAGACTTTATTGCAAAAAGTGAGACGCATTTCAATGTCAAAGTTGTAAATCTTTATTGCGACAATGGGGGGGAATACTTGTGTAAGAAAAGGTATAAGTTATCACCATACCACGAACCCCTCAGTTAAATGGTGTCTCAGAACGCATGGTAAGAACCATTACCGAAAAGGCACGTGCGATGGTACATGGTGCTAGTTTACCAGCGTTGTTTTGGGGTGAAGCAGTACTGACTGCTACATATTTAATAAACATAACTCCAACTAAAGCCTTAAAACAAAATAAAATACCATACGAGCTGTGGCATGATAAAAAACCTCAAATTAAATACCTTAAAGTATTTGGTGCTACAGTCTACGTTCACAATAAAACCAGGGGTGGAATCGGCTAAGGTGATTTTTGATTGTCACCTTTGTAATCATAAAAAGTGATCAAACTAATTTTTGCGTCTGTGTAAGGTGAAAGAAATTCACTGACGTTTGTTACAATTTCAGTGGTTGTATTCAAAAACCGATCTGAAGCTATCCGGACCGGATAAGTTTGTGTTGTTGTAATACTATGTAAAAACACAGCTGTTGCAATAACAACTCAAAGGAATCTGAAAAATTTTTAGATGCGGATAGCATATGTGAATCAATCGCGAACGTGGACGGAGAATCATAATATGACTCCCATCAATGCAGCCGATTACTAGGAAAAAAATAATAAAATAAAAAACAAGTAATAAAATTAGTTTATTTTTACTAAGAAACAAAATCCTACCTCCAGGAATTTGATATTTTTCGTAGAAGAACATTTTTGTTGCTTCTGAAGCCGATTGATTGAATTTGATTGCACAATTTCCTCTCCATTTGTTTTAAGGTCAAAGAAATAACCTCACAAACAGTACTTTGGCCCATTGGAGCTGACCAGTCAGCGCCAACTTGCCTTTGGTAGCCACCACCTCCAAGAAAATTTAAAGTCACGGCTAATCGAAGAATAGGGGGAATGTATGTTGACCGCATTCAACCTGACAAATCCAGAAGCGGTAGGATTGTAAAAATGTTTCCTTATTCAATCGAGAGTTTTTTAAGAATCTATTTAATTCAGAATATTAATTAAAATAAAAAAAACAAGTAATAATAAATAGGTATTTATATGTGAACAAATATATAGCACATATGCGTAATTACTTTGGACTTGGAAGATCAAGAATGTTTATTTTATTGCGGAGGTTAATCTTCAAGAGCCGGACATTTCTATTATGATTAATATTTTCATTTTCAGAAGGTAAAATCAAAGGCACAAACACATTCATATTGTCTTGAAATTTCAGCAACTAAAAAATAAATCAATTTCCAATGAAAGTGACAACTAAAGAGCTGTCACCAGAAAAAGTCACCAAATCGTGATTGTCACCGGTGACTATCACCTTACACAGACCGAATTTGTTGATTGTGACTGTCACCTATCACAAATCACCTTACCCGATTCCACCCCAGGACAACAAAATTCGAAGAAAAATCTTGGATAGCCATATTGATTGGATATGGACCAAATGGTTATAAAGTGTGGGATGTAGACAGTGAAAAGTGTGTGATGGTGTGATGGTAGTCGATTGGCGTTTTTCTTTTTTAGTTCAGAGCTGAGCTCTGAGCAGACTCTGAGCGAACAGAGTAGAGTAGAGTAGAGTTCTGAGCAGAATATGTTCAGAGCTCTCTGATTTAATTATGAAACAACTTGAGCACTAAACTGTCATGATTTGAAATGTCGTCTGTTTGAAGGCGTTCAAAATTTTCTTTAATCAAATGAATTAAAAAAACAGTCATAGCGTTGGTGCATTTGACGCCTGAAATAAATTGGATTCATTAAAATGCTATCTGCAATTAGTTTTTTCTAAATTATCTTTCCTTCTGCACTAGAGCGACCAGCCTCTTCCGCCATTTTTATTGTTTTGACGATGATTTTTTTTAATTTCCCGGCTTTCAAACATCAAATTGTTTGTGCTCAGCATTTTACTCCGTTTACTCTGTTATTTTATTCTGAGCTCACAGAGCGCGCTCTGAACATGTTCAGAACTAAAAAAGAAACACGAATTTGAAGCTCTGAACGATCAGAGCTCAAAAAGAAACACAATTATTTTTTTGACAGTTCGAGCTCTGCTCTGAACTAAAAAAGAAAAACGCCCGATGAGAGGCATTTCTTAGAATCAAGACCTACATATACTCAAGATCAAAGGAGTATAGGTCTAGTGATAAAACTGATAAATCTTTCGATACCAAATCAGTAGTTGGATCTGATAAATCTGATGATAAATCAGATGAATCAAAACAAACAGAAAAAGTTATTCCTCATAAAATAATTAAATTAGATGAAAATTCTAATAAATATATTACTGAGCCAAATACACAAAATGAGTCCTTATGTGATAATAGTCTCTCAAATACAGAAGGAATGTCTGACTATAAAAAAGCGATCGAGTCAGACAGCGACCTTCTTTATATGATGACTATATCATGTTAAGAATGGTTATCCTTTAAGATACAAAGCTCGTCTTGTAGCTCGTGGTTTTAGTCAGGAATATTTGATTGATTATAATGAAACTTTTGCTCCAGTTGCAAGAATTTCAAGTCTCATTTTTATTTTAGCTTTCTCGAATCAATTCAATTTATTAGTCCATCATATGGACGTAAAAACAGCATTTCTTAATGGTATCTTAAAAAAAGAAATATATTATGAAAGTTCCCGAGACAGTGCCTAGTAGTAGCAATCAAGTCTGTAGATTAAACAAATCCTTATGTGGCTTAAAACAAGAAGCAAGGTGTTGGTTCAAGATGTTTGAAAAAGCCCTTAAAGAGAAAAAATTTAGAAACTCTGATGTAGATCGGTGTATTTATATTCTGGATAGAGGACATATTTCAAAAAATAGTTCTCTACGTAGATGACCTTGTTATTGCCACAGCCAATACCGATACAATGATTAGCTTTAAAAATTATTTAATGAATAAATTTCAAATGTTCCATTTAAAAGACATTAAACTTTTCTTAGGGATTCGAATTCAGAGATATTGTAATAAAATAACACTTGATCAGAGTTTATATATAAAAACAATCCTAACTAAATTTAATATGGTTGATTGTAAGGCTGTGAGTACACCACTTGAAAGTAAATTAGACTATGAAGCCTTAAACTCAGACGAAAAATATGATGCTCCCTGTCGAAATCTTGTCGGCTCTTTAATGTATCTAATGGTATGTACTCGACCTGATTTAAGTACTGCTGTGAACATATTAAGCAGATACTTAAATAATAACAATCAAGCACTATGGAAATGTCTTAAAAGGGTATTACGATATTTGAAAGGGTCAGTTGATATAAAATTAAACTATGTTCGAGGTAGTTATAATGATATCAAAAACACTAGTAAAGATATTAATAATCGGTAGCCATATTGGTTTGCCTACAAGCTAAACCGGAAACTGGCCTCATAAAGTATTTCTTAGTGTGCGTGTAATTTCTCCTCTAATTTATGAAATTTCCCCTAAAAACTCAGTAATTGTGTCTATGGATGCGTGAAAACATGTCAATTTTTCTCGTTGAATTCGTCCACATTACAAATACAACAATGTAAACAAATTGGTTTTGGAGGGTGATACGTACGAAGGATTTGTATCTTCATATAGAGTGTTTTTGATGATATTTTAAGTGGTTATGTTGATACCGATTGGGGAGGGCATGATGAGAGGGAAAGGAGAAGCACTACAGGTTTTGTATTTAAATTATTTGAACAATGTACAATTTGCTGGAATATAAAAAGACAACTATCCGTAGCAGCATCTTCGACAGAAGCCGAATATATGGCTCTTTTCCAAGCTGTAAGGGAGGCGTTGTGGTTAAGATTATTATCTAATAGCATTAAATTTAGCATATAAGAACCTATAATTATTGAAGATAATAACGGTTGTATAAGCATAGCTAATAATCCAAGTAACCACAAAAGATCAAAACATATCGATATAAAATATCATTTCTCTAGAGAACATATTGAGAAAAAAATTATAAAACTAATTTATATTCCCACAGGTGAACAACTAGCTGATGTTCTAACCAAACCGTTGCCATCAATTTATGGAGCTGCGTAAGGGAATGGGTCTTTTTAACTGAAAGTTTAACTTTTAATAAAACAAACACTTGTATTTTTATTTTTTAATGTAAAACTTATCTGAATTTATTTTGTTAATGTTAAAATACAAAAGTCTGGTAAGGTTTTTCTGGGTTTTTCCTTATCCATGCAATAAATGTTGGACTTTTATATCATTTCACAGAATTAAATATAAAATATATTCAAAAGCACACTGCCAAAACAAAAATGTACATAAAATAAATAATTGATTTAAAAAAAAAAAAATATTTTTAAAATTACTGTAAAATTTAATTTTTGATTAGTTTTTGAGGGGGGGCTAATGAGTTATAAGCCTAGAACGCAGCTGAAGTGAAACGAATTTTTTCGGCGGTCTCCAAGTGCAGAGCAAAATGAAAACGAAAACCACAGCGGAAAAATATTTGTGGAGAGTTCTGTCAGCTTTCAAAAACAATTGACTTATTATTATTATTTTGTAATATACTTATTTTTTGGAAGTTGAAGTTCACTGCTTGCCTTCATCACTTCTTGCACATCACCAATAACATCCTGAGTTTCCGATTCAGAAATGCAATGTTGGAACACATTATAGTTCAGTTCCATTCATTCCAAGTTTGTACGACTAAGAAGAAAGACGTGTCTTTGAATAATTTAAAATAAAATAATATAAATTGTGTTTTTATTGTCTTTATCCAATACGTACAACGAAATTATGACATACGACAGGGGCAGTGGCAGCTATCAAATGACTGAAAATACACAACTAGTCAACAACGTCAGTAATACAGCGCACCTGAAAGGACACAGTGAGGGCGTTGGGAGTATAAATTGTAGAGCCTAGTACTAAAGGCGTCTGCCAAAATAAAGGGTAATTCTTTAGCTATTATCTTTTTGGCAACGCTGGTTTAAACAGCTGACGCACGTTTCGTGTTTTGTTTCACTGTCAAACATCTTCAGTTTGGTCTATAATTTAACCATGCATCGTCTTACAAAGGAACAACGCTTGCAAATTATTAAATTTTATTATCAAAATGCGTGCTCTGTTAAGAAAGTTCATTCCGCGCTTCTTCCAGCGAGCGACGAAGCTCATTTTTGGCTCAATGGGTACGTAAATAACCAGAATTGTCGATTTTGGAGTGAATATAAACCAGAAGCATTGCAAGAGCTACTAATGCATTCAGAAAAAGTCACAGTTTGGTGCGGTTTATGGGGGTTCTTGTTTAGAAGAACTTACAGTAGGCTTAACTATAATAACGCAATAATTCCATGATGCAAATAATGTAAACATCATTGTTACAATGCTGAAGTTAAGAAGCGAACTACTCAACCTGAACTTCATACCGCACAGACTCGATTTTACACTGAAGTGTACTATTTGCAATTTAGCAGAAAGAGAGAACGTCATACATTTCGTCGGAACGTCTCCAACTCTTAGGGAAACTAGAATAGATATTCTTGGAAGTGACTTTTTATCAGAGCAACAAGTTCTTAATATGCTGAAGAAGATGGATGTTTCCAAAGTGTAAAACTATGGCAAAGTTGCGTTACGATATAGATTCAGAATCATGAGTGAAGTCTTCTGATGTTTTAAATTTGCTAGTCATTTGTTTCTTGTTCTGTTTTTAAATTGGTTATTTTGTAATGTTTATTTTTTCGTAAATCAAACCTAAACGTGATAGCTAATAACAGTAATTTAATTCACTTAAGTTGTCAATCCTGGTCATACTATTATGATTTTTTGTGATATAAATATTTATGTAATAATTGTAAAATTAATCTTTAAATCAATAAAAAAAATCAATTATCGATCTATATATCAGTTCATCGCCATGTCTAAACATTTTTTGACATCAAATGCATCAGTGAGATCTTTTCCGACCTTGATAGAGCAGCGTGCATTGAAACGGAAAAGATTGACAGGGACGCCAAAACTAGACTTGACTAGACTTGCTCTGTAGAGCTATTCCTTACAGATGATGTCATACGCGGCTTTAAAACCGATAAAGAGATGGTGGGTATCGATTTTAAGTTCATGGGTTTTTTCCAAGGTCTGCGTAATGTGATTATTTGGCCAATGGTGGACTTTCCTGGTGTGAAACTGCACTGATAAGGACCTATCAGGTTGTTGACGAACGGCTTCAAAGGTTCAAATAATACGGCAAATAGGATCTTATATGCAATGTGCACGAGACTGATGCCTCTGTAGTTGGCGCAATTTAAAGGGCCTACTTTCTTGTGTATTGGGCAAACTATGCTGAGACTCCACTTATCGGGCATGTTTTATTTGACGAGGTCGGGTTGGTGGAATTGTTGATCTGCGTCGCCTAGGTTGAGTGGTTCAGCGGAATTCGATTTGCCATTGCCGTTATATAATTTGGAGAAGTGGTCTTTCCATTTTCTCAACATAGACTGCGGTTCTACTACGAGTTCCCCCGATCGTCCTTACAGGCTTCTGTTCGTGGCTGGTGCCCTTGGGAGTTTTTTTTCCCTTATAGTAAAATTTACGAACCTCATTTCTGTTGTTGACTTCTTAAGAGGTTGTTAAAGACTCGATCGGAAAAGTACATGACAGTCTCTTGCGATTGTAGCCATCTTATGTTGAATATTCTCAAAGTACTTCCTTGTTTTGGCTTGGATCAGGATATCAGTAACCGTACTTTGGCTACAACGAGGTTGTGGTCCGAGTCAATGTTGGCCCTCGGAATGTTCAAACATCCTCTATACTGGAGAGGTGTCGTGCGTCGATGGCAATATGGTCAATCTGGTTGACAATTGATTGACCAGGATATTTCCATGTCCCCTTGTCGATATCAAGATGTGTGAGCTGCATACTAGCTACCAGAACGTCTTGCCCCGCAGCGAAATCGATCAGCCTAAGACCGTTGTCTTAGGTGGTGTAGTGCAGGCTATATCTCTGGATTATGCCACGAAAGATGTCTTCTTTTCCTAGCTTGTCGGTAAGACAATTTTAGTGTCATAGCCAGGGCACTGCTCATATGTCTTGTCTATAAAAATTATCTTTAAATTCTCTCTGTACCATTTGTGCGTAAGCCAAGCGTTTTCAGTCTGTAAATAATACAAACAAAGTTAAAAAGAGAAACTCAAGCGATGATTTCCCTGCAACTTTACCTGATTGGCAATTACCCAAATGACGATGTAAGCCCAAGTGCTACTGCCTGCAATTACCCCAGAGATAGCCACGTACATAGCAACTTCAAAGAACATAATAGGAGGCGACGAAATGAACTCAAAGAATCCACCTTCACCTTGTAGCATGAAGTGTTTGTCGGTGATTGTTTTGCTAGCGGCATCCTTACGCAGATTGTCTAAAATCAAGTTGGACTTCTATTGCTGTGACCAGCTGAAGCAGCAAATGTACTGCATGAAGGTGATTTTCTGGATTGAGAATGACGATGCTGTTGTTCCTGAAACGATAAAATATCTTTTACCCAAATGAACTTGCGAAAAAGTGTTGTGAAACACAAACCCCTTACGAATTCCTCGGTATTGGCCAATACCGCTGTTATGCATCCAAAATAGTGAAAGTATCCAACGATGTAGTGTGACAAATTCTCTTGGGCGAGAAGATTTGTTTTGTATGAAATTTGTTTTTCTATTAAAAATGCAAACATTGGAATTTTTGTTGACGTTTCCAAACTCACCTCGAAGAAAAAAAAAGTTATGTTATGTGTGATGTTGAGGTGATGTCACACTTTTATAATTTTTTTATTTGAAAAACTTAACTTTTAGTGAAATTTGTTAAAACTTGGTCTGTTTTGTAATTATCAAAATACTTTTAGGAAATAGTAATCGTTTTTAAATTCGAGAAAAAAAGAATTATTATAACATTCAAAAAAGATAATTTTTGGAATGTATAATTTTACCTGAATCAGAAGCCTTTGTATTACATTTAAATAAAAAAAAACAACAATGTTTTACATTTTTGCTAATATATTTCAAGTTTTCTTTACATAATACAACAAATGCCTTGTTCAGACAATTATAGCTTTTATTGAATTGAAAACTGTATTATACGTAGTATACACTTTTAAATACAGTGAAGTTAAAAATTAAAAATTTCTTGCCACTTTCAATCACAAAGTCTTCTAGCCAAAGTTTCTTTTGTATTTAAATAAGCTAGATTTAAGATAAAATAATTTATTCCGGGTATACCTTAATCCACATTCGATTATGACTATCAAAATTAGACTACGTAAATACTCAAGCAAGGAAAAAATAATTTAATTAAAATATTTTTTTTTTTTTGAAATTTTCTCAAGAACTACAAGACATAAAATCATCTAGTTTTCAATGTTTGATCAAAAACAAATATAAGCAATGCATTCTAAAAACAATAGTAAATAATCTTAAAGTTTTAAAAATCACACTTTAAACCTTTTTTTGCCCAAATTTTGAGTTTAAAACAATTTTTTTCAAAAAACTGCAAATTAACACACGTCTGTTCCATTAGTAATTAGAAAATATGAACCAAAATATAATAATAAGCAATAAGTACGATCTTCTGGATCATAAAGTATGATATTAAATATTATGTTACATTCCAATACAATCACGTAGGAACATGTTGTTTTACTAATAAGTGATTCATGTATAAGAAACCATAAGATCTTTGTCCATATTTGATGACAGTTTACAGCAAAAATGTTTTTCGATTTTAGTCTTAAGTTGGCATCTGAGATGATAGGATTAATAAATATTTATTAAAAATATAATATCTCAACGAACTATTCTAATTTACATAGTTTTGACTTGATTTAAAAACAAGCTAATAGACAAAATTGTTGTCTTTAAAAAAATGTATAAAACTTAGTTGCAAGTATTACCATTATTTCCATTTAACGTACATATTTTTTTAAATTGCCCCTAACGCCTAAAAATAGAGAATACACCCCGCTCCCATAGTAAAAAATGATTGTTTTTAACTGTTCTATGCAAATCCGTCATTAAACTTTGTCGCCTGAGTTATCGTACTCTTCCCAAAAAATGCAATACCTAATGTCGATGTAGCCACTAGGTGCCTCCCCTAAAGAATTTCTTATCACTATACCGGATTTTCATGGTGAATTGATGTTAGAGGGTGGTGAATTGATGTTAGCCGTGGTGAATTGATGTTAGAATTAGAAATAAGGGTGCGTGAGAAGCAGCGTTGCCAAAATGTGCCCGATCGGGAATTTGTACAAGTGTGATAACTAATACTGTAAACAAAAAGACCTGAAATATAATAAGTTTATTTAGAAAAGACAAACTGTTATTATTTTCTTAAACAAATTTGTTCCACGGTAGTGGGATAGTGGCCCGCACATTTTGGAAATGGCCCTCAAAATTGCCCTTACAATTTTTGTCTTCGCGGCAACGCTGTTGAGAATTGACGTTTCAGCTTGTAGGCAAAACCAGAATGACAGATTGGTTTCCGGTCTTTATATGGTGTGTCTATGGTTCGAACGAGAACATAAATCGTCGCTTGGATAAACGTTTGTCGTATGTTACATTTGGCTACTTTTGGGAAATCGGCATTAAAGTTAAGAATTTTATTTCTCGGAAACCCTTCGTCAAATTTTCTTGAAAATTGGATGACTTATGTAACGCGAAATTGTTAGTTCAATTGCGTTAAAGTAATATCGAAATAGTTGTCAAGGCACAATTTAGAGCCAATTTTGATCTGAATGCCTTTGTCGTATGTGACTATTTCACCAAATCTCCTTGTTTCCCATACACATACGACAAAATTTGTACACATGCGACAAAGATTTATTAAATGTTTGAATAGAATAGTCTTCTATATACGACAAAAGGACACAGAAATACAATAAGGCAAAAGATTTTTTTTAATTAATTTATTTTTATTAACAAAAACTTAATTCAATTCAATTAAACAAAAATAAATAAATACATTCATCTACAATAATTAGGTAATAACAAAACCTTTTCATAAAGTAAAAAAAAATAAATAAATAAATTGTTTTTAAACATAAAAAAATAAAAACTTAAAATTATGAAGATTCTTCGTTTAGCTTCAAAATGGCTCGGTAAAAACTTTTATCTTCGGCTTTTTCAAGGTAGGGTATCATACTTTTCAAATCGTTTTTCTTATTCGCATCCATATTTTTGGTTGAATGTATGCGAAGCTCTTGATTCCATAGATTTATTTTTGTATTATGTTTTAAACGAGGTTTAATTTGTAATTTAACGTTATTGTAACATGAATGTTGTTTTTATCCCGATTTCATTTAAATCGTCTATGTGGTAAAAGATCGATTTGCATTTAAAATGTTGAACTTGCTTAAAGTTGAGTTTTTCAGATTTTAAAGAATAATTTTTAAAGTCCTTCTGATTCACTTGTAATATTTTTAACGAAACGTTAGGAAAGTTCATTTTTTCAAAAGAATCTGGAGTTGGCAAAATCAATTCGTTTGCATGCTCATAAAAATGTTTTAATGTATTTTTTTCGTTTGCTGCTGGAGGTTGGTACGATGGATCATTGCCTTCATCGTCAGCTGAAAAGTCCTCACCTAATATTTCGTCACCCATGCTTAATAAATTAAAGAATTAAAACATACATTCATTGCATGCAATTTTAATTATTACGCATAAATTTCTTCCGCCAAACTCGGAGCAGGAGAATTGTCGTCCGACATCTGTGACATAATGATTGCAACTGAACTCAAAAACTACCCTCATCTGAGTTAATAGTTATGGGACATACGACAAACGCATACTAAGTCTTCAGTAAATTATTGTCGTATGTGTTCAAAGAAATGGCATATACGACAATTATTTAACGAATCGAGGAAAAACCGGATATGCATAGGAAAAATTGTCGTATGTGTAAAATTTGTCGTATGTGTACTTGTTTTTGACACATACGATAAAAAAATGACTCAAACCGTTAGTGATCTTAGATATACGACAAAAGGCACACTGATTATCTCGGAAACTAAAATAGATACAAAAAAACCGATAACACAGAATTGTAGACAAAAAATCGATTAACAAAACTGCATTTAAATCTCAAAACCTCAATTTTTCACATACGACAAATGTTTATCCAAGCGACGAAATGTCAACTTAGTTCGGCTCACCTATACCTATACCTAGACATTAAATTAAATTTCTCGGCGGACCCAGATCTAATCCCAGGGGCTGGGCCGCCGCTTCTTTTATTTGATCATCCCGATTTTTCTACCCTTGATCGAGGTATTTTGGCTCACTGGATACAGTCCGAAGGAAGATTTTCCAACGTGATAGCTGGGGATGCTCCAGGATACCGCATCAGGTGCTCGGTCGATTCTGACAGCGCTAACACCAACCCTAACATCCAGATCGAGAAACCGAAACGCATCCTTAAAATCCTGAAATAGGACAGACCAAATGAAAAAAAAAGAAGAGAAAAAGTCCGTGAGTTCTAGTAAATACGCAGCGAAAAATACCAAGGCTAAGAAAAAAAAATAGTGAAAGAAAAGATATAAAAGAAAGGAAGAATAAGAAAAGATAAAAGTGATAGATAGAAGACAAAGAAGAGGAAGAAGAAATTCCAGATAGGGAGATTGACAATTAAAAATAAAAAATAAGTGAAAAGGAAATATAATTAAGAATTTGAATAATGAAAAGTTTTGTGTTTGTGTTTGTCTGATAGTTTTAAGTGGGATTATTTTTGTTTTTTTTTGTTTAAGTTCCGAAAAGGCGGTGATTTTGTTATATTAATTTTTTTTGCTACGGCGATGCAATAAGTATCATTGTTTCTTTCACAATATTGTTTCAAAAGACTTTGTGTTCTAATTAACGTAATCAACCATTGTAAGTGAGACTGGGTTACGTTCCAATCATTGCTCGTGTTTCGTCAATCCTAAGCCAATTTTTCTGATTAATTTGATTTTGTAGTTGTACTAATTCGTTGATTGGAAAATGAAAAGTTCACGTTTTGTTTATTTTTGATATTGTTCCTTTTGAACCGTAATTTTTTCTGTTGATCGTTATTTCTTTTCTTCAAAAATTAATGTAGATTTCCAAAAATTTAACTTGAATGTAATAGAATAAATTTCATCCACCTTTCATGCTGAAAAAAAAGAAGGACTTTTGTTGTTTTGTGTAAACAAAATATGATCTTTTGAAGACTTTTTTTAGGGGTGCCGAGGGTGGCCGAGTATAGGGTCAATGGTTTGATGTGAAACCGACCATCCACTGTCAGCTTGGGGGTGTCCAACACTGGCCGCGGACACCTAAAGGTAGGGTGGGTAATGGCCTCACTGCAATAACATCCGCAGTGCCCTGATGTGCCATAGTCCGTCCGTTTATGTTTCCTTACCTTTTCCTCCTTCCTTGGCCTGATCTGTGTTTTTGTCTGCAGGCGAGGTTGAGTTTCGGGGGCAAGATCCCCCCCGTCCGACGAGCTGACGCCGTGCAACGCAAGCTGGCCGCGTCCCCCGGAGCTTAACATTCCAACCTACCCTTTCCAAACTCTTCCTATCACTTCTCCCCACCTCATCCTTATCCTACCCTTCCACTTCACCCACCTCCTCACCTCCTCTTGCCTCGCAACAAATGGCGCCCAACGTTTTTACAGGGTGTTCATTTGCAACAAAATGGCGCCCAACGTTTTTACAGGGTGTGCATTTGCAACAAATGGCGCCCAACGTCATTTTTTTTGGCGAATTAGTGTATGTTGTACTAGTTTCAGTTTTTTTTATGTCGTACTGTCCTAACCAAACTTGCTGTAAACAGCGACCGCGGTTAATGAATGTAATGTTCTTGCTGGAATTACTGGAGTTTTTGCAAAGGGCGTATGTCTGCACCAGGAAGGCCACAGGTGAACCTAGGTGTATCGCGACGTTCCTTTGCGAAAGCTTGAGTAAGGTCAGTCAGTACATTTTAGTATTGTCTTTTACCTATTCCCATCCTAACTTTTTTTTACTTTTCTATCTTTCTAATTTTTCAATTTTCTATTCCTAGTTTTGTCATTTTCTATTTGGACGATTGATTGTGCGAGACGTGTAGTCTGACATCATCGTTCCAAAATTGTTTGTGAGTTTTATCCTACCGTTTCATGTGTTCTAGCAAGGTCCCTAGAGACAGTCTAGAATTGCGGGGACGGTAAGAAAAAACTTTGTAACGTAATTTGTTTGTGTTCTTGGTAGTTTTCCTATCCTATTATGGTCACATCAGGGGAAGTTTAGTCCGTCCGTCTGATGTCTTTTTTTCAGCGAGGTCGTCAGTAGGGTCGTACCATGTCGCTCAGAAGTTACCTAAAGCACCCCGAATGCTTACAAAATTGAAAACCCTAAATCTATCCCTACGTTTTTACTTATAATTAATTAACCTTAATACAGATATAGTTTATACAAAATACTTGATACGAACTACGTGAACAAATCCAATATCTACTTAAATCTTAAAATTCAAGTTATCAAGTTACAATTTTCTAATTTATGCTTGATTGTTTAAGTGTTTTTGCGCTGGTGTTTCTTTTGGGTAGGTATATGTTTGAATTTCAGTTAATTAATTTTTTTTTGTTATTCAAATTTTTGCTTTCTACAGGAAGTTTTTTTGTGAAAAGTTTCTAAAGTTATAGTTTTTTTGTTATAAGTTTTTGGTACACCCGTATTTTTGTTATTCTTGTTTTTTTATAGAACAGGTTTCGTTCCTATTTCGTTTTTAGATGTTTATAAATATATTTTGTTTTGATTTTTTTTATTATTTTCAATTCAGTTTTTTTATAGGTAAAATTCTGAAGTTGAAATATTATCTTCAAGACATAAAGGAAACTACATAAGTTAGAAAGATCTTAGTGTTTTTTTTTGAGAAAAAAAAATATACTCAAGATTTTTAAGAACTTAAAACTTTCTTGATAAATAACGTTCCTTTATTCGTTATATTTTTGGTTGTTTGTTTAATATAACTTCTTCTTGTTAATATAAGTTCAAGCAAGTATTCGAATTTTTTTTTGTTTACATTTCTTTTAGTTAGGTACATTTTTGTTGACTATATTTGGAACAAGATTTGTTGTTTAATTCTTTTGGTATTAATATTTCTTTGTTATTTTTTTGGTAAGTTTAAGTACAGTTTTTGAAAAATTCGTTCTTTATTTACAATAATTTTCGTTACTTTTTGATTTCCTTTATTTATTTACGTTTTCGTTATTTATTAAACTTTTCTTTTAGTTATTTATTATTTTTTTTTGTTATTTATTATTTTTTTGTTATTTATATATCTTTTTGGTTACAATATTATATTTTTTTGTTCAAGTTTACAGTTTACAGTTTGTATCCTATTTATTTTTTTGGTATACAGGTTTCATTTAAGTTACATTTGTTTTTTTTTGATTAATTTATTTATCTTAAATTAGGTTTTTCAATTTATCTTTTTCATTTTTCTTATTCTACTTTCGTTAATCTTATTTTTTGTTCGTCATTACATTATTTATTCTTTTTTGTATTTTGTTTTTGACAATTTCATTTTCCTAAGGTTTAGATAATCATTTTTTTTTGTTACAAGTAGTTTTTTTTAAATAGTTTACATTTTTTGGTATTAGCTAAGAAATTAGGTCTGTTAGCTAAGATAATTTTTTTTTTGAAACTCACCACTTTTTTTTGTTGTTTTCGTATCCATTTTCCGATGTTGCTTATTGAATAAATTAACATGGCACGTCAGGGAAATGATGAAGATCGCGTCCAGCAGCTGATCAGGAACGCTGAAATAGAAGAAGAAAGTAGAGCTATTACTAGGTCAGCCACTCAAAACTTAGATTTAAGAGTAAGGCAAAAAGTGTTACATTCTCCCCTGGTCTCCGACAGGCACATCCGATCCACATATCAGCAAGTGGATACCTCAGGAGTTAACGCTCCCAGCATCCTAAACACAAGTTTCCATACGGGGTCCTTATCTGCTCCTTCATACAGCGATCTTAGCGGTGCTGGAGATCTAGAAGCATCGCTTGCACCTGAAATGTTCGGGACCTTCGACAACACCGTAAGGCTAAACACTGGTAGGGAAAATGAGGCTAGGGCGCAAGGTGTTTCATTCAACCTGGGTTCCCGAGGGATTCTGGAGAGTACTGCTCGAACGTTGCCAAAAAAGAAACAAAAAACCATTATTCCTGAAGATTTAGAGCACATAATAAACAGAGGGATAGCTGAAGGTATATCTACCTGTAGAAAGGAATTGGAGAGGGACGTAACAGCTCACGTAAGCGCTCAAATCGAACGGCAGCTCAGTGGGTTTCTCGAAAAGCTTTCTTTAGCTATTCCAAACTCGAATAACCCACCGCCATCTCGAGAACCTGCGGTACCACCGCCGATATCCCATCCAGTACCTGTAGGTCTTCCTCCGAGGTTACCAAATCGATCGGGTAACCATAGTAGAAGTGCATTTGTTCCGGCAGGGCAACGCGGATCCAATCCACCACCAGTAGCTACTGAAAGGTCGTTTCAACCACAGGCTAACCAACCAGTTTTTGGGGGTTACCAGACCCCGTTTCCTTTTCCACCTCCGGTAGTTTATCCGTATATGCCGTCAGGATTCAGAACCCCGGTCAAAGTTGACAAGTGGGGTCTGAAATTTGACGGGATTTCTGACAAGCTTACTGTGGAAGACTTCGTTTTAAGACTGGAAAAAATGCAGAAAAGATATGGTTGCTCGTGGAATGAAATCTTGAGGGATTTCCACCATTTGCTCTGAGGCCCGGCGTATGATTGGTTCTGGCAGTTCCAAGTGGACAAAGACTTTGATTGGCCAACGTTAAAAGAAGCGTTATTAAGTAGATACCAAAACCCTAGGACGGATCTTGAGAAAGCGCATGATATCCTAGACCGCAAACAGTATTCCTATAAAAGTAGTGAAGAATATTTCGTTGCTATCAATAAAATGAGATACCAAC
The DNA here is from genome assembly GCA_951509635.1 of Eupeodes luniger. NCBI lineage: Eukaryota > Metazoa > Arthropoda > Insecta > Diptera > Syrphidae > Eupeodes > Eupeodes luniger. The sequence continues at coordinate 218,484,264 of OX608073.1, forward strand.
TCAGAAGGCCAATTCCGGAGGCCGATTTGATCAAAAGTATAAAGCGTAATTTGAACGACAAGCTTAGGAGCTTAGTATTTCCGCAGCAGATTTTTTCCTTGGATCAGCTTCGTTATGTTTGCAAGGAAGCGGAAGCAGCTTTTCCAAAAAGAGAGCGAGAGACCAGCTGGTACGCCTCATAATAAGTTTGGGTTGAGCGAGTTGGAACTTGAAGAAGATTATCCGCCGGCAGATGAACAACTCGCTGCTTATCAGTTTGGAGGGTCGCGTTCCAAGAATCCTCCTCGTCGGTATGCAGACACAAAAAATTTAGTTTGTTGGAACTGCAAAGTTCAAGGACATACTTATTTTGATTGTGAGTCCGATGTTAGAAATCTTTTTTGCTTTAAATGTGGTCAGGAGGGTGTGAAAACACCCAGTTGTCCGCGATGCCATCCGGAAAACCGAGCGAGGGACGCGAAGGCTCTGGGGGAATCGCATACAGCCCTGAAATAGAACTCCTAATAAAGAATAGGAAAGAAAGAGAATACCGAGAAAATGATGATGTTATTTTAGAAGATCTTCCAAAAAAGGAGGATACCCAAATTCAAATTTAAAAGCGAGAAGAAAAAGGAGAAATTGTAAAAGATAAGGTAAAAGAAAAAAAGTTGTACGAAATCAAACCGCTACATGTCCGTCTTCAGGAGTATGAGAAAGCTCGGGCAAGAATTTTTAACTGTGCAATTAGCACCCGTTCAAAAAAATATTTTAAAGGCTAGGGCGAGATTCAAGGCCGGTAAAGATACTTCGAAGAAGATATCCTCTACAATTTTAAATTAAGAATCCGATCCTCGTCCTTATGCTAAAATTAAAATAGGTTCAAGAGAGTTTTTAGGCTTACTAGACAGCGGTGCTAGTGTAAGCATATTAGGGAAAAATTGTAAACAGTTGATTGAACAACTTGGTTGTCCTATTGCGCCCTTTAGTTCAGGAGTTAAGACCACTGACGGAAAAAGTCAATCAATTGTGGGGAAAATTACTATTAGCGTTACATATAAAGGTAAAGAAGAGATGTTGACCTTCTTCCTCGTTCCCAGCTTGGATCAGGAGATCTATCTTGGGGTTGACTTTTGGAGGGTGTTCCAGTTAGCTCCTGGAATTATAAGTAGTATTTTGGTTGACGGATAAATTTTTATGTTTTGAGCGCGATGGTCTTGGAAAGACTACCATGATGGAGCACGTCATCGATACAGGAGATGCTCTCCCTGTGAAACAGCGTCACTACCCTGTCTCTCCAGCGATACAAACTCTGTTATACGATGAGTTGGATCGGATGCTGAAACTCGGTGTGATAGAGGAAAGTGAAAGCCCGTGGTGTTCGCCAGTGGTTCTCTTACGGAAACCCGGCAAAAACCGACTCTGTTTGGATTCCCGTAAGGTGAACGCACTGACGAAGAAAAACGCCAATCATCTTCCTCACATTGAAGGACTCACCTGCCGATTTCCCGACGCGATATATATGAGCAGCACCGATCTAAGAGAGGCCTTTTGGCAAATTCCGCTGGAGAAACAGAGTAGAGAAAAGACGGCCTTTGCGGTACCGGGAAGACCATTGTACCATTGTACAAGCGAAGTAGCCGAATGTTTACGTAAAGACAATCTCACCATCAGCATGAAGAAATCAAGGTTTTGCTTCAAAGAGTTAAAATACTTGGGCTTCATAGTTGGTGGTGGGAAATTTAAAACGGATCCGGTGAAAGTAGAGGCGATCGTGAATTTCCCGGTCCTGAAAACCCCTAGGTAGATCCGTAGGCTACTTGGAATGGCAGGCTGGTATCGGAAGTTCATAAAGGACTTTTCAACTTTGACTGCTCCTTTGACTGACCTGCTGAAGAAGAGAAGCGAGAAGTTCTTCATGACGGATGAAGCGCTGATGGCATTTGAGAATCTGAAGAAAGCGTTGATCTCAGCACCGGTTCTTTCGCGCCCGGAGTTCACTAAAAGATTTTAAATCCAATGTGATGCTTCTGACGCGCGGGGATCGGTGCTGTACTGGTTCAGTTGAACGAGGAAGGAGAGGAGGTACCGATCGCGTTTTTCTCTCAAAAATTCAATAAAAGTCAGAGAAACTACAGTGTCACCGAGAAGGAGTTTATGGCGGCGGTGATGGCTGTGAAGAAATTCAGGCCGTATGTCGAGGGTATGGACTTTACGATCATAACGGACCATTCCAGCCTTAAATGGCTGATGAGCATGAAGGACCTTAGTGGCAAGCTCGCAAGAGTCTTTCGTTACAGTCCTATACCTTCGACATAGAGCACCGTAAAGGAAGCCAACACGTAGTTCCGGATACTCTTTCTTGGGTACATGTGGATTCTCTGACTCTCGAGGACGTTGCCCCGTTGATTGACTTGAAGTCAGCGGAATTCCTTTTCGATGAATATTTAGACCTCATCGAGACGGTTTACAACCATAAAGGCGAACTTCCCGACTTAAAATACGAAGACGGATATGTATACAAAAAAGTTTTTAAAAAATTAGGCGAAGAAGAAATGTGGGAACATTCTTGGCTCCTTTGGGTACCATCGGGTTTAACCGAGGAAATTATAAAGAAGGCTCATGATCCTCCTAAATCCGCACATGGTGGCATAGCGAAAACCCTAAACCGACTTAGAAATTATTTCTACTGGCCTAATATGACTGTGCATGTTCGGGAATACGTCTCCAATTGTAGTGTGTGTAAACAAAGTAAAGCGTCTAATCAAGTATCTCGTCCTCCTATTTGAAAAAATATACATCGACTTTTTAGGCCCATATCCGAGGTCAAAATTAGGAAATGTATACGTGTTTGTTGTCTTAGATCATTTGTCCAAATTTGTGTTGTTGAAAGCGTTGCGAAAAGCAAGTCCTTCAAGCGTCATTAAATTTTTAAAAGAAGACGTCTTCAATATGTTTGGAGTACCCAATATCATCCATTCCGACAATGGAAAACAATTTGTATCCAAAGAATTCGAATCGATGATAACTAAATACGGCATAAGGCATTTTAAAACCGCTCACTATGCACCGCAATCGAACGCGTCGGAGAGGGTGAACCGCTCATTGTTGGGTGCTATCCGATCGTACCTAAAAGATGACCAAAGGTATTGGGATACGCACCTCAGTGACATCGCGTGTGCGTTAAGAAGCGCGGTTCATAGCTCTACATGCGCTGGACGACAGCGAGTTGTTAACTCTTCCCCGACAAGGTCGATTGCAGTGCATACGAAATCAAATACGCGAACACATAATTAAGGCAAACGATAAATCCTCAAAAATTTATAATGTCCGTACTAAAAACGTTGAATTTTCACCCGGACAAGAGGTGTATAGAAAAAATTTTGTGTTGAGCGATTCATCGAAAGGTTTATCAGCGAAACTTTCACCAAAGTATGTTTAATGCCGCGTAGGAATAGGAAATCAAATGTATGAGTTAGAAAATTTAACCGGAAAAAGACTTGGAATATTATCATGCAAAAGATTTAAAACAATAAGCAGATTGTTTCAAAAACACGTTTGTTTTAAATACAAATCGTTTTTCGTAAGTATCATTGTTGCTATTCGTATCGTTTCTATTTCCTATTTGTTATTTTATTAAATTATCCGTGAGTATCACTTATTTTATTTATTCAGCAACCATTTGAAAAAGAAAAAAACCCAACCACCCCATAATAAAACACACAAGTACCTGGAAATGTTGAATAAACACGGATACTTTAAGTATATACATATATTTATTATATTTATTGCATGTTTTATGTTCTAAATGTTACTTAATGTTAAATGTTCTTATTTATTTATTTATTTATTTATTAATATCTTAACTTATTTTATTAATCATCTGTGATAAAATGGTTTAACCATTCCATCTGTGATACTTTTACCAACTTAACTAATTCTACTAAGACTGATAGCTTTAAAACTTTTTTCTATCTGTGATATTTATATTTTCTTTTAATTTAGCTTAAGTAACTTATCTTTTAAAACCTGCGATACTTAATTTACTAATTTTATTAATTATACTCCATAAGACTTCTGTCTTTAAAAAAAAAAACTACCTGTGATATTTACCATATTTAATTTTCCTTTAATCTGTGATATATCTTTAAGTTTTTTTGTTGTGATACTAGCTTTAGTTTTTATTAGACGTGTGTAACATATTTATTTAATTTGTTTATCTGTTCTTTCTCCTGGTTTCTAATTTATAGCTATACTATGTGGTTAATGACTAATAACATTCACCTCCATATAAAACGAGTTGAGGTAGGTCGAGAATCATGAGGATGTGTTTGTGTTTTTTGGTCCAGGTCATTGCCCTCTAGAAGTACAGCTGAAAAAATGTATGAACAAAAAAATTTGGATGAGGTTTAATCATTTTGATTTACTTATAAACGACGTACCTTAACTAAAACGTTGCACTGAATGTATTGCCCGGCTTTTAACGTGGGTTTTTCCCCACAGTTAGTTAATCGGCCAATATATCTGAAAAGAAAAGGAATAAAGAATAAAATAAAACAAATAAAAATGTGTAAACTTACATATCTCAGCGTCCCGAGACCGTCTTCACTTGAATTACTTTCTCGAGCGGCCGAAAAATACTGTCTTGGCTGCTTATTGAGAATATATCTAACTTAGAGTGTCCGTATGGGACCAGTAAGTTAGTTGTAAGTTATGGATAATTAGGCTAGTTTTATGAATTTTTGTCTAGCTTTAAGATAGTCTTAAGAATGAATTAATAAAAATGAATTTGGAAAAAAAAAAAAAAAAAAAGAATATATCTCGATAAGCAACAAATGTTGTTGCGGACGCCTGGTTATCCTGAAACAAAAAAAAGAAATGAAAACAAACAAAATATGAATTAAAAATAAAGACAAACAAGGGAAAAGTAAAAATGAACCTACCAGTGGAAAGCGCCGCCGCGCCGCATGTTTTGCTAATTGCTCGGAATGTTGTCAGTGGTTGACAGAGTGACAGTTCTCCAAACTCTACACTGATATGAAATAATGAGTGCGTCCCATGGGCGAGTTGGGTTTTATGTACTAATATGTGTGTGACGTCACGATTAGAGTTGCGTGCGACCTAAAATCTCGTGATACTCGTTTTGTCTTATGTACGTATCCAGACTTAGTGAACGATCATTTTTGCATGTATTATATGTTATGAGTATTTTCATTTGGATACCTTGTCAGGGTCATTGACCGTCCTAATGGACGTCTGTAAAGAAAAAAAAGGAGGAAAGCAAAATGGAAGCCGACTTATCTTTTATGAGGAACACTTACTTTTACTGAATTGTAGAAGGACAATGTTTTGCCCGGTCGTTATAGTGGGTTTCTCCCCACATAAGTAATAACTATCTGGAAAAAAAGGGAATTTTCTGAGACAAAATTTATTAATTAATTAATTTCAGATACATACCTTATCTAGCACGGCGTTCCTCTGACTATTCCGTTAGCCTGGCTAGTGCCAGGCGGCCGAGGTACCGTTTTTGCGACTTATTAGGAATATATCCAAATAAGCCGCAAATTTTGTTGCGGACGCCTGTTAAGCCATCTTCTGACCCGATCGAAGCAGCACCTAAATGTATGAAATCAAATATTTCGAAACAAACAAGATGCGAAGGAAAGCAGCAAATATTGTTTTTTTTTACTTATGATATGTCCCCATATCAGTTTTAAGTTGAGGGAAACTTTATGAAAACGATGTAACACTCACATGATGTAAACGGATCTTAGCAGATTCTACATTCTAACTTCGAAGTTCGAACGAGAACATAAATGTCAACTTAGTTCGGCTCACCTATACCTATACCTAGACATTAAATTAAATAAATGTATTTAGTATTAGTGGGATCGTACGTATACGGAGGAGCGGATCGTACGATGTTTTCTTTCCGTTAGGAGAAATCATCATCTGACAGCTTTCGGGAGTATTAGTAATAAAGGGGTTTATTAATTTTAGCTGTTCTTATTGAGACAGTTGGACATATTCAGAGAGATACTGTAACGATTTATAGAAGAAGCAACTAGAGCAGCACAATTAAAATAAAATAATTAAGAAGTGCATCTTGCTAGGCAAGCGTTTTATTCCGTTTTTTTTTTTTTAAATTAAAACTTAAATACGAATTAAAGCGGTGAGTTGACAAGGAAAATTTTTAGTGGAAAATAATTAAAGAAATACCTTTTAGGCAATTTCTCGGCGGACCCAGATCTAATCCCAGGGGCTGGGCCGCCGCTTCTTTTTTTTGATCATCCCGATTTTTCTACCCTTGATTGAGGTGTTTTGGCTCACTGGATACAGTCCGAAGGAAGATTTTCCAACGTGATAGCTGGGGATGCTCCTGGATACCGCATCAGGCGCTCGGTCGATTCTGACAGCGCTAACACCAACCCTAACATCCAGATCGAGAAACCGAAACGCATCCTTAAAATCCTGAAATAGGACAGACCAAATGAAAAAAAAAGAAGAGAAAAAGTCCGTGAGTTCTAGTAAATACGCAGTGAAAAATACCAAGGCTAAGAAAAAAAAATAGTGAAAGAAAAGATATAAAAGAAAGGAGGAATAAGAAAAGATAAAAGTGATGGATAGAAAACAAAGAAGAGGAAGAAGAAATTCCAGATAGGGAGATTGCCAATTAAAAAAAAAAAATAAGTGAAAAGGAAATATAATTAAGAATTTTAATAATGAAAAGTTTTGTGTTTGTGTTTGTCTGATAGTTTTAAGTGGGATTATTTTTGTTTTTTTTTGTTTAAGTTCCGAAAAGGCGGTGATTTTGTTATATTCATTTTTTTTGCTACGGCGATGCAATAAGTATCATTGTTTCCTTCACAATATTGTTTCAAAAGACTTTGTGTTCTAATTAACGTAATCAACCATTGTAAGTGAGACTGGGTTACGTTCCAATCATTGCTCGCGTTTCGTCAATCCTAAGCCAATTTTTCTGATTAATTTGATTTTGAAGTTGTACTAATTCGTTGATTGGAAAGTGAAAAGTTCACGTTTTGTTTATTTTTGATATTGTTCCTTTTGAACCGTCATTTTTTCTGTTGATCGATTTTTCTTTTCTTCAAAAATTAATGTAGATTTCCAAAAATGTAACTTGAATGTAATAGAATAAATTTCATCCGCCTTTCATGCTGAAAAAAAAAAGAAGGACTTTTGTTGTTTTGTGTAAACAAAATATGATCTTTTGAAGACTTTTTTTTAGGGGTGCCGAGGGTGGCCGAGTATAGGGTCAATGGTTTGATGTGAAACCGACCATCCACTGTCAGCTTGGGGGTGTCCAACACTGGCCGTGGACACCTAAAGGTAGGGTGGGTAATGGCCTCACTGCAATAACATCCGCAGTGCCCTGATGTGCCATAGTCCGTCCGTTTATGTTTCCTTACCTTTTCCTCCTTCCTTGGCCTGATCTGTGTTTTTGTCTGCAGGCGAGGTTGAGTTTCGGGGGCAAGATCCCCCCCGTCCGACGAGCTGACGCCGTGCAACGCAAGCTGGCCGCGTCCCCCGGAGCTTAACATTCCAACCTACCCTTTCCAAACTCTTTTTATCACTTCTCCCCACCTCATCCTTATCCTACCCTTCAACTTCACCCACGCCTCACCTCCTCATGCCTCGCAACAAGGCATTATAAATTCATTGAACGGAGCTTCTATTTTGCCAGTCCTTAAGTCTACCAAAATTGCTAGGAAATCTAAAACAGTACATACAAAAATGATATGAGATTATTTTGTATTTAATTAATTTGTTACTTATTTTTCAAGAAGACTTGATTTCCGACTCCCATCATTTAGGAGGTGGTATATTCACCCAGAAGGTAACTTCAAAATCGACATTCGGTTCAGCTTCCTCTTTTACGTCGTCTGTGTCAGCCTCAGCGGCAGCAAGATAGTCAGACATTTGGCGATGCAAGCCTGGATTAAGACCTAAAAGATGAAGATTAAGCGAGTTGATCACGACATGAATGTTAAGATTCGCACTTACACAACTGATTTCCCCGCTGTGTTGCACTTGTGGAACCAGAGGACGTTGCTTTGTTGCTGCTGCAAGAATAGTTTTATTTTGAGCGGCTTGCATTATTTTTCTCGGCAACTGATGAAAAGGCTTAGAATGTTGGAAATCCATTAATCAGCCTTATTTTGACATTCTCTTTCGTTCGAAAGTTATTCGAATTCGTACGATACGTATTTTCACTTTCTAACGATTCGAAAGTTCATTTTGATTCGAAACATAAGCAAACTTTGACATTCTAATCATTCGAAACAAACGTCATTTATTAAGCGTTCACATTTGAAGAGAGAAATTAAAAGAAAAACATGTAAGTTGTGTTTTTTTTCCGAAAAATAAAGAAAATGTAATATATTTTAATGAAAATCTGTTAATGTTTTAATTAAAGGTCACAGTTACACTCAAATTGGACAACGAGGGAACAGAAGGAAGTTCTCATAAAGCTAATGGAAGAAAACCCAGAAATCACGAGGGTTTTTTAACAAATAGAACTGACGTTGATCGGTTTTGGAGAAATGCCGCCGATAAATTGAATAGCTATGAGCCCCCAACTAAAGCCTAGTACATACTTCCTCGTGAAGTGAACGTTCGCCAGTGGAGAAAGTGAACTTTTGAAATTGCTCACTGGTACACACTTGTGAATACACGTTGTGAACATTTGTATTCTATTTCATATAAATGCATTTTAACTTTTTTTTTTAAAACCACACGCAAAGCAGCCACAAACTTTAAATGAGGAATCAGTATCAGTATTCAGTACAAATTGAAAACTGTCCTTTTTTTTGTAACCAAATGTCAAAGCTTCACCAACCGTACATTTTGCACGTGAATTGCCCGTGAACGAAAACTCTCCACTTTGTTCTCCACTCAGCTTCACGAGCACGTTCACGGGTGAACCAAAAACCGAAATTTGTATGGGTTCACGAGATGGTTCACAAGTATGTACTAGGCTTAAGGACGGAGCTACTTGGAAAAAGGTGAATTAAATAAATGTTTGTATGTATGTTTATGTATGTGTTAACCAGCATTTGGGTTCAAGGTTTGGGCCGACTTCAAAACAAAAACAAAAAAAAATTGGTGGACAATGAAGTCAAGAGGAAGCAGTCGGGCTTCAACGACAATAATTTAATAATCCTCACTGAATTTGAAGAAGCAATCGTCAGGCTAACTGCACTTGCTGAATCAGTGAAAGGAATACGTGGGAATGTATTTGGCATAGCTCAGCCTCCGACAGAAGAGTCTGAAACTTTGCCAAAATCAAATGACGTGTCGATGACATCTTGCCATGAGACCGAAAATGAGAGTGAAGATTTGTCTCCAGGTTGTAGTAGAAGGCCCAAAAAAGACACACCTGTGCAAATTCTACAAAAGCAGAATGATGTTCAACAAGTTTTTTTTGAAGATTTGTGTTCCAAACTGGACCACATTAAAGAATAACTCCACCGAATAACCCGCTATTTACAGAGGACCAGCGATACACAAAAAGAAAATTTGGAAGAAAATCGTCGACATCATCTTGCCATGGAAGATTTATTGCGCCAGAAGTTGGAGCTAAAAACAAAACTTCTAAATGTTCAACTTGACCAGATCAAAGCTAGGCTGAACACTTCAACTTCACAAGATGATTAAGAACATGACAACCTAAAATGAAAATGTGCTGTGAAAAGAATTCCTTTTTTATTTATTATTATTTATTTTTTTTTATTGAAATTGTTTTTTTTATGTTTTATAAATGGCTACATAGTTACCTAACTGTAATATGAAAGACTGAAATTGAAATACAGTTTTTTATTTGAAATAGTCCTCCAATTCTTTCACGAACGTTTCGAGCTTCATTGATGTAACTATTTACATTTTCTGTGTCTACATCAACGTCTGCATTTTCGGAGCGATCTTCAACAACCAAATTTTCGGCATTATCAGAAACTTTAAAATGAATGCAGATGTTGTGCAAGGCTGCGGAAAAGTTGACTATTTGAGCAGCCTTTTCAGAAGAGTAATGTAACTGCCTTGCCTTTAGACAACACCTGAATCGGTTTTTCAATAAGCCGATCGTTCCCTCATTAATATTTCGTGCCCTGGAATGTTGAATGTTGTATTTGCTTTCAGGACTTCCGCTTTCAGGTGAACGATATGGCGTCATCAACCACGGTTCTAAGGGGTATCCTGCGTCACCTGTGTTTCTTTAGTATGTATGTAAGTATTTCCAAAAATATTTCATCGCTCTCACCTAGCAGCCAGGAATTGGTTTGTCCGCCTCCGGTATACTGTCGCATGAGATAGCTTCGTGCGGAAGATACTTTCCACGCTAAGGAATCATGTGTCGCACCAGGGTGAGTTGCATCTATATACCTTATCTTCATTGCATGGTTGCAGATCTGTCAGAATTTACGAAATGCAACTCAAATTAATTTATATCCAAATAAACTTGAATTTAAAGCCATACAATTAAAACATTCAAACTATAAAATCCCTTCCTTTATAGAATAGATGTCTTATTTCTGGTGGAGGGGCTTTTATGGCAACATGCGTTCCATCAATGCCACCGATTACTCCTGGAAATCCAAACTTTTGGTAAAAATGACCCCGCATTATTTCCTTTTCTTCTGCGTTGAGTTCAAAATTTATCCATTTGGAGCAAAGTTTAGTTCCTAATGCAGATACAACTTTTTGAATGCACTTCGACACGGATGATTGGGACAGTTTTATACTTGAATCCTTCCCTACTCCAAATTGGTAGCCACCTTCTGCCAAAAATCGCAGGGCGGTCGATAGCATTGTGATGGAAGGAATAGACAATGATATCCCTCTTCGAAATTTAGGAGTTAGCTCGTCCAACACGTACTTAAAAGCACTTTTATTTAATCGAAAATTCCTAATAAATCTTCAAAGAAACAAAAACAAAAATTCATATATAAGTACGGGATCTGAAAGGAAACTATTTACATATCTGTACTTACTTTGAACTTTCAAACTCGAATGGATTTGATGCATCCCTTATCCTTCTTCTGTTAATCTGTTCCTCACCATTTTCACTGCTCATAAATAAAACAATTGCCATTTTGCTGCTAAAATATTACTTCAAATTCAAATTTAAATTGGTTTTCTTTTGTATTTGAAAATTCACAGGTGTGACCAGATGTGTGTGAAATAAATATTGGAACCATTAATACGCAAACGTCATTTTGATGATTCCAGATGAATAATTAAAAATCTTTGATTAAACATTAAAATTCAATAAAAATGACTCGAATAGTCAAATCAAACTCTAGTATTTCACTAGACAAATGTTTTATAGTTAATTTTATTCTTTTTCATGTGAATAAACTTGTATTACGGTTCCAAAAAAAATAAATTCATGCTTTCGTTAATGCATTTCAAAATAATTAACTCATCCCAGCTTTCAGCAAAACATTATTTCGCTTTATGCTTTTGGAATATGTAGGATTAATTAATTAAAAAAAGTAACTGAAATATTCTTTGTTCACGAGATTCTTTTTTTAAACGAACCTACTTGAACTCCGAGTAGAGTAAGTCTAATTGTTTTTTTTCTGGTTTGTGGTCTATTGTTTATTCAATAAAATTGACTTGTAGCTCTTGATTTTTAAGGTTTTTGATCTGAAAAGAATTAAATTCTGTTAAATATTCAGACAAAACTAAATAATTTACAAAAACTTACTTGTAGAATCTCAAATTAATTGTTTTGTTTTGCAATCGAAATTGTGGAACTGTGGTTTTTGACGAGTCACAAGAAATCCATAATTTGTTCTTGTAGTCAAATCTAACAGTTTTCCTTTGTTTTACCACTTATGTACTATGTACATATATTCACCGATACGTATTTTGAGAGAGTTCACCTGGAATGGAATTTGAGGGTGTTTCAGGCAAGACGGGTACCGGTCGGTTTTCTTGGCAATTATATTTCCCTATGAGTCAACCTAGAATTTGGAAAATCAGTTCACCCTATGACGATAAGAAGAGTACTCCATGGCTATGCTAGGCGTTAGCCAATGATTTTGTCAGCAACCAGAAAAAAACGTTTGAAATGATGTATTCTTTTTTGACGAGAGTAAGTTCAATGTTTTCCGATCTGATGGCCATACAAATGTGTGAAGAAAACCAAATACAGCACTCAATAAAATAACTTGCCACTTACAATAAAACACGGAGCAGGAGGGGTTGTGGCCGAGCTTTTTTTCATTGACGGAATTATGGACAAGAAAGTTTATAATATTTACATTTTAAAAGTAGACTGGAAAAAAGTGCTGAAAAGATAAACTTAACAGGTTCGTACACGTTTCACCACCAGTATGACACAATATGCTATACCAAACAATAAAAAATGTAAAAACAGTGTGTTTCCAATGCTTGAAACGTTGCTTCAAAGTTTAAAAAGCTTGGTGTGCTAATAATTAAGTGCGCACTGTATGTTATTATCATAAGTGGGGATGATTTTTAAGTAGTATAAAAAGCTGTAAGACTTTTTAGAATATAGAGAACTTACTATTATTAATAGGAATATGCGGCGAGCTTTATCTAGCAATCTGCATAAAAATGCCCAATTTGTATAGGACCATTACATGGCTATCCTGCCAACTTGTTAGATCTGTTTCATAACCAAGCTGACCAATGCACCAAGAAGACTATCAGTCGATGTCGATGAAGATCCACCTTTTACAGAAGACACACTAGAGTATACACTTGTTGTTGCCGCAGTATAAAAAAAACAACTTCGAAATTATTAGTTAATTATTTAATTCAGTTTAAAGTTATAATTCAATTTAAATTCAAATAGAGGAACTAAAAATTTCATTTTTTCTTACTTCTTTCTGTGCCAACTTCTTTTTAATTATTAAAGGCGCCAATTTTCATTTGAGGTTAGGTGATGTGTAAGTTGATTAGCTCTAAGCCGGTTATAATTTTCTCAAGTCCTGGCTCTCAAGTCGTGACAATGCTGCCAGGTTTGGCAACACTCCCTCCTGGTAAGCTGGGTTTTATCGCCGGGTTACCACTACCTCCAAACCCTTTAACGTCCAAGACTGCCAATTTTGTCGTTGGTCGAGTATAAATGCCAGTCATCGTTTGAACTACGGCTGATCTTGTTTGCCCATCTTTGCTTTGGTTAACTTGTATGACTCTCCCTTTTGGCCAAGTACTTCTAGGAAAATTTGTATCCACAACAATGACAACATCTCCTTCTGATATAGGTTTTGCCGGCTGAAACCATTTTGTCCTTCTTGTAAGCGTTGGAAGATATTCAGATACCCAACGTTTCCAAAAACTGTCAGCAAACTGTTTACATGTCATCCAATTCTTTCGAAGAATGAACCCATCATCACTAAGCTGTCCTGTCAGCCTTATACCACTCGAAGAACCCATTAAAAAATTATTGGGTGTCAATGCCTCGTCACTGTCACTCTCTATAGGTACATAGGTAAGAGGCCTCGAATTTACAATATACTCAACCTCCGCCATCATTGTAAGAAGTAATTCATCTTTGGGGTTTCGACTTTGAGACATATCTGCTAATGTTTGTTTTATTGAACGAATTAATCTTTCCCAACTCCCCCCCATATGGGGTGAAGCTGGAGGGATAAAATTCCATTTAATTCCCTCATTAACGCACTTTTTCATTACAGCATCGGAACGCAACGTTTCTAATGCATCTTTAAGTTCACTATCTGCTCCTCTGAAATTAAAACCATTATCGGACCAAATCTCAATCGGCTTACCTCTTCTTGCAAGGAATCTCTGGATAGCCAAAATACATGAGTCGCTGGAGAGACTATGTGCAATTTCTATGTGGATTGCTCTAAATGTAAGGCACGTAAACAGCACTCTCCACCTTTTTTCACTGCGCCTTCCTACCGTTACTACCATTGGACCAAAATAGTCAACGCCAACATAAGAGAATGGTCTAGTATATGCCTGTAATCTTGCTGAAGGTAAATCAGCCATTAGTGGCGGTACTGGAACTGCTCTCCTTATTTAACACTCTGGACGCTTTTGTTGAACCTTTTTCAAAACTGTTCGCAGATTTGGGATGTAGTAAGACTGCCTAAGTTCGTTCACCACGGTTTCAAAATTTGAGTGCAAATAACGTTCATGTACATCTTTTACTATTAATCTTGTAATATAATGCACCTTCGGTAAAATTATTGGTCTCTTGCAGTTTAATGAGACATCTTTGGATACATTAATCCAACCTCTAATACGCAATACATTATTTTCATCTAAATAGTAATTCAATCTACATATATAATGGATTAGTTTTTTCAATCACATATTGCTCTGATGCTGTAATGTTTTTAAGCTCACTTATTTCGTTTGTAAAAGCCTCGAATTGGCACAACCTATAAAGGTAAGATTCAGCCCGTATGAGATCGTTTTTCAATACAACGGTCATTTCTTTCGGATCTCTTCTTTTAAATTTAATGTCAATAAAACGATAAACATATGCCATGATCAGTCGTGGAATTTTCCATGATGAAAAATGATTATAATTCAATATTGAAGATGACGTACAGAATGATTGATAACTTGAAACTCCTTTACATTAAGCTTTGGTACACTTGATGGCCATGTGTCTTTGGATTGGTATAGGAATTCTGGACCGCGATACCAGCGGCTTTCAGAAGTCAAATCAATTTTTACATTCCATTTTGTGGCATCATCTGCTGGATTTTCTTCGCTTGGTACCCATCTCCACTCATCTTCATTTGAGTTTTCTAAGATTTTACCCACTCTAAACATGACAAATTGTTTTACTTTTTGATTGTCGTTTTTGATACAGCAAAGCACCGATTGTGAGTCTGACCAAAAGTAACGTTTGTCAATTTTAATCGAATGCCCTTTTATAACTGTTTTAGCAAGTCTTAAGTGCCTTGCACATGAGCAACGAACTGTGAACCGCGAATGGACGAACAAACGTGATTTTACACATTTCAAAAAGTCAATTCCACACAAAAACACATTTAAATTATAAGAAACCAATTGACACTAATATTAGGATAATAAAATTTGCATTTTGTTCTCTAAAACAAGAGAATTTTGTAAAAACAATTTGGTAGTAACGAATCGCAGTGTGGTTGCTGCGAACTGTCAAACTCTATTCGCGTTCCACATACCATCCACACTGCAACGAATAAATTGTTCGCGCTCAACTTAACCTCAAAATTATACCACTCTTGTTTTGTTTTTGTGTGAAAGATGATGGCTGAGGAAAATATGAAGAAAAGGGTTGACAATTCGTCGCTACCTGCGAATAGAAATAAAAGCTCATGTGAAAGAAAAGTCAAAATATGCGAACATCCACAGTTCGCAGTTCGCAGTTCGTTGCTCATGTGCAAGATGCTTTATTCCAAGGACAGCTGCCTCAAGTTCCATACGTGGCACTGATATTTGTTTAATGGGACCGACTTTTGTCCTGGAACATACGAGAGAACACTCAATATGAAAATCGTTTTTTACTCTGAGATAAGCCACCGCTGCATAAGTCGACATACTCGCGTCCACAAAAATGTGAAGCTCAACAGAACATCCAATTTCAAAATTTAAATCGCTAAGGTATTGTCTTCGAATTCGGATTTGTTTAACTAATGGCAAAAGCTTAACCCATTCACGCCATAAATGATGCTGGTCTGGATGTATTTCTTCATCCCACTGCGTACGCTGCTTCCAAACTTCTTGTAGTAGTATTTTAAGCAAAACTAAATAATTTATGATAAGGCCTATAGGATCAAAAACACTCATCAGAATTTTCAAAATTTCTCTTTTGGTTGGTATACGCTCCCCGTTGAAAATCTCTGAGCTAAACTTTTTAGAATTGTTTGAAAAACGAAAACTCATCCTCTGCAGGAGACCACCACATTCCCAAAATTTTTTCGGCTTCATAAATACCAATTCGTTGATTGAAGTCTTTGTCACAATAGGCAGCATTTTTTCCAAGAGGTTTTGTCACATTCAACGAGTTGCTCATGAAATTTCGAATTTCAAACCCTCCTTGTTCATGGATGTATATGACTTCTTTGGCTAGCTTCACAGCCTCTTCTTCAGTATCCAAACTGTCCAGAAAATCATCAACATAATAATTTTGAACAATGGCATTTGCTGCTCGGGGAAAGGTTGAAGAATATTCAAGAGCATTTTTATTTTTAATATACTCTGCACAGCAAGGAGAGCAGGTCGAACCAAACGTCAAAACCTGCATAACGTAGTCTTCAAGTTCTCCAGTGTCTGGATTTCTCCAAAGGAACCTTTGAGCAAAGGAACCTGGTCAGACTCTTGCACCATAATTTGGTGAAACATCTCTTTTATGTCTCCACATATCGCAATTTTTCTTTGACGAAAACGAAAAAGAATCTCTGGAAGTGATGGTAATTTGTCTGGCCCAGATAACAGCATAGAATTAAGTGAAACACCATTTACTCTCGCCGCTACGTCCCAAACAATGCGTACCTTAGATGGTTTGTTTGGGTTGATGACAGGAAATTTGGGTAGGTACCAAATTCTTTTGCCAATATTTTAGTGCATCTCGATTTCGGTATGTAGTACCCGTGGCATGATGGTTAGTGCGTTGGACTGTCATGCGAGAGGTCTTGGGTTCGATCCCTGCCTGTGCCACCTAAAGTTTTTTTCACGGGTACTGCCTCTTGCGAGGAATTGACAAATTCTTCAAGAGTAATTCTTGTCATGAAAAAGTGCTTTCTCAAATTAGCCGTTCGGATTCGGCATATAAACTGTAGGTCCCCTCCATCCCTGCAATTGCTCGCACACAGGAATGGTTGAGAGTTGTAAGTCACTAGGTACACTAAATCGTTTGCCAACCCGTTTAGTGGAGTTTTCCAAGAGAGTATTTGCTCTTATATAATTTCCACTTAAAATGCGCTTTATATCTTTTGAACCTATATTATTGCAAAAAACTCACGTACAAGCTCATGAAGTTTTCTATCACCTTCTTCTTGACATTCACATGCATGCAAATTAACAAAATTGTTTCGATCCCCTCTACTGCTTGTACATGGACCAAGAACCGTCCATCCTAAACGAGTTTTAATCGCAGCTGGTTGGTCATTGTTCCCCTTGCGATGTTTCAGTGAATTTGTTAACCTACTCTGATCAATTCCAATTAAAATTAGGGGCTTAGCTTCCAGATAGGATTCAATTGGAATGCCTTTCAAATATGGAAATGTTGCTTTAAGTTCTTCATAGTTCATTGACTGAGATGGCAAGTTTAAACTCTCAACCGTGCGAATGTTAGAGAGGAAATGTTTTTTCGAGCTACCGGGAGCAGATATTTGTACGCTTATTTTTCGGGAATTTCGTTCAGTTCTCAGAGTATTTGAAGTCCATCTCAAACACAATGGCTCTGTTTTTCCTTTCAACTGAAGAGTGTCAGCGAGTTGTTCATCCACCAGTGTGACTGAGGACCCATCATCAAAAAATGCAAACGTTTCAACCTCAATGTTGTTGTTGTAAAGCTTGATTGGTAATATTTTAAAGAGAATAAGATCTTCGTTTATGTGAATGTTGCAATAATTTCCTTTTGAGCTGTTATCACCAACAACTTCACTCGGAGGTTCTTCATGCTTATGCAACAATTTGTGATGTCTATAAGGGCAGTTATTAACTCCACATTTTTTATTTGATGTGCATTGCCGATTGTAATGCCGAACCAAACAAGTTCGACAGAGAAAATGCTTTTTTATTTCATTTCTGTTTTAAACTCAAATTTATGAATTGATGCATTGCTTTATGGATTTGCAGTTGTTATTGTTGCAAATAATGCTGGATCGTGGAGCTTGTGTTTTATTTTCAACTTGGTCATGATTTGCGTTGAAAAAAGTTGTACTCGGTTTTTTCTTGTCAGTTTTCATTTCGGTTGATCGAGAGCATGTCATATCTGTGACTTCGCATGCGGCTTGAGCTATTTGTTTGAGCCAAACACTAAGGGTCTTACAAATAATCAAAATTAAAGCTCACTTAAATATTTAACTGGGTTTTAAATATTTTGCCATACCAATAAACATTTTAATAGTTAGGTTAAGGTCTAACGCCCAGTTAAATTTTATTGTTGGGAAACTCAACTATAAACGAACTGTCATTTTGACAGCACACGCAACAAATACTTTTCAGCTCACAAGAGTGGAGATTTGTTGTGATTGTTGTCTGCTGATTGTTCGTGGAAAAATTTTATAAAAAAGTAAGTCGAATAATACTTGTTTTAATATATAATTGTGATAATGTTCTAATAAATATCCAACATTTTAGAAATGGCTGAAAAACAAAATTTAAAACGTCGTCAAATTGGACGACTTGCGCATGTTATAGATTCTAAGCTTAATGAGACGGGAAGTCAATAAAAGCCAAAGTTATAGCCTGGCAAAATATTACTGCAACGTTTCAGGCAAGTGGCTTGGAATTGACGCCGAAACAAATAAAAGACGTGGAGGAGGCGTGGACTGGATTTTGTTGAAGATACCGCAGAATTTGATTGCGATGAAACATGGCTATAGATGATTATGATGACAAGTAGAATATTTTCTCGATATGATTTGCAATTGTTTTTAAAATATTTTTTTTTTATTCCAGAGAAAACATACCATTCCCATCAAATCCACCAGAACCTGAATTTTACGGATAATTTATCTGCCAATGGATTGTTGATTGTTAGATAGATTGTAGCATTTTAAGTAGAATAGGTATTTAATTTAGTTTTAAAACATGAACCAACGTATGTCCTTTTTTTAAAAAGTCATTAATAAATAATTGTTACTCAGAAATTTGTTTTGTTCTTATTTTTTCTCTCAAAAATTCGAACCATTTATTATTTCGAACTCACAATAATTATAATTTTAATTTAAATATTGCATAATTTAATTTTAGTCTAATAGTTTTGTTTTGTTTATGTTTGCAAATTTAACTAATGTCAATTCAATGCTGTCTTTTTGACAGAGAATGTAGCAAATATTCTAATAGAAGACTAATTAGTAAAAGACGTGTTTATTTTGGTTATACACAGAAATTAACTCGCTGTTAAAATTTAACTCAACGACACCTAAACGTGTGTTTAGCGATTTATTATTGGTAAGGCCCTAAATGTCGAAAGATTAACATCTCTTCTTTCAAGTTTAAAGGTTCCCCAATTTAAACGAATCTGATATGGGAGTCGTTCGGTTAGTTTAACAGAGGGGTTGTTTAGGTAAGAGTGTAAACCAGTAGCTTGCATGATGTCAACTTTATTGTCCACCGAAAAGGCGAACGTGACCAGTGAATCCAATCGATCGGGCCTAGGTAGTCGTTCGGCTTTCAACTTGTTTATTAAACTGTCTATGACAGTTTCTGGAAGGCCGAACATCATTGGTAAAGTGGAAATAATATTTGGCACTTGTTCTGGATACATAAGTTTCGATCTTACAGCATCTAATGCTCTTCCTTTAGGACACTTCTGCAAACGAATAAGATTCTCATCGTGGGAGAAACCACATGATCGAGTAGAATTCTCATAAGAAGCTATAAAGAGAGGCCAATCTTCAGTATATCCAGAAAAGCTGGGTAATTCTTTAGGAGCTATACGTCTTGTCTCAATTTGCAAACTACTCAGATGTGGTATATAATTCGAGCTACTAGGTAAGAGTTGGTGTGCATTCGCATTGGCCTGAGGTTGACTGAAAGTGGGAAGTTGATCTGGAAAGTGGCTTGTGCTGTTATACAAAGATTCTTTATTTTTTGTAATAATAGGCACTGTGGTAGGTCTGGTACCAATCCAAGATTCATTAGGGTTAGGGATAACCTTCGAGGGCACTGTGGTAGCTCTGGTACCAACCCAAGTTTCGTTAGGGTTAGGGATGACCTTCAGAGGCTGTTCCAGTTTTTCGTTATCAATAGCTCTTTTTATTACTATATTTTGTTGAACAATGGGTTGTTCGTTCATTGGCTTTTTATAGCTTGTAGATTGTTGTGTGACCCACTGTTGTAATCTCTCACTTTTGCATGTTGATTGAATATCGCTGTCATCGTCAGATGTTTGTTGTTCTAAGAGATTATATTTTGCGTCAAGATACTCTTTATCCCTTTTCTCTTTTTCTAAAAAGTATTCTCGAGACCTTTCTTCTCTAAGATGCCTCTCTTCGTCGAGTCTCTTTAGGTTAAGCTTTAAAGATTTTGAAGAGCTTGTTGACTTCGGATTATTAACACCTTTTGCTTTATGCTGTTGAGTTTCGGTAAATTGTATAAGTGGGAGTAGCTCTGGATCTTGTGACGTTGGAACTGGTTGGGTATGGGATTGCTGTGCATTTTGCGAGCTTTGTGGCAATACTTGCTCGGTAGTTTGCTTTGAGGTGCACTTTGGACAAGACCAATCTGTGTTTTCAATACCTGTTGAAACATTTACACAGTCAAAATGATGCCATTCATCACAGAGATCACACTGGACCATTTCACCATAATCGGGCCTAGTACATAATTTACAGTTGAATTCTTGAGCAACTGTCTCGTTTTGTAAAGAAGTGTCTTGTTGTTGAATTGAACCTGAGGGTTGTAACGCGATTGGAGGAGGCGGTTGAGGTGGTAGTTGAGATGGTGGTTGAGATGGCTGTAGAGGCGAATACGGAGGCGAGTGGGTGACTTTGGCAGTTAAATTAAACATATTTTGATTTGACATTGCTTACCTGACAGTGACGGTGTGTACTTGTTAAAAAAGATTCTGGATGACGTTCTTGGGTTCTATTAGAATTATGATGTCTACTGCGAGTGGTGGTGGTTGCCGATTCTTATTTAAGGTTGATGACGATTCTGACAGGAGATGATATGACGCTCATGAATCTTCTTGGCCAGTGGTGTTGTAGGCTTGAGTTGAGATTCTGGGCAAAAGATCGGCAAAAGATTGTGGCATGTTCTTATTTTCACTTCAGCTGTATTATTAATGTTGGAAGTATAAAAGCGAAACGAAGGAATACCGGGCTTTTATTATATTACATAAAGATATAACCTATATGAAAGGAACCGCGTGTCCATGCGGTTTTGTTGTAAAGGAACAGGTTTTTTTCGGAAACTAGGTGTGCAGCAGGTTAGGTTTATTGCGTTGAAGCTTGGGCTGTTAATCTTCTTGCTGCAGGCAGTGCAGTCTTATTTTGAGGATTTCAGCAGATCCAAATTAGCTAAGTACTTAGGACCTTTTATTTTAAGATTCCTGCGCCAACGTGTAGCAGGAGGTTTTATCATTAAGTAAATGAAAATTTTAGAATGTTGCCGCAGTATAAAAAAACAACTTCGAAATTATTAGTAAATTATTTAATTCAGTTTAAAGTTATAATTTAATTTAAATTCAAATAGAGGAACTAAAAATTTCATTTTTTCCTACTTCTTTCTGTGGCAACTTCTTTTTAATTATTAAAGGCGCCAATTTTCATTTGAGGTTAAGTGATGCGTAAGTTGATTAGCTCTAAGCCGGTTATAATTTTAGTCGGCTCTCAAGTCGTGACAATAATGCCAGGTTTGGCAACACTTGTGTACATACGAACTCCCAAAACAACAGGGCCGAACCTCCTGCAATTAAAGAGCATTTAAGAAACAAAAAGTTTTCAGCAAAAAACAAGCCACAAACTAAAAGCTTCTAGAGCAGGAAATCTGAACACTATAAGTAATCCTGATCATCTCAGATAAAATTTTAAAGAATGCATTTCTTTAATTAATTACCACCAATTACATTCTTGTTATTGATTAATTTGTTCCTAAATAATTTCAGTATAAAAATAGGGCAGGGATCGAACCCAAGACCTCTGGCATGACAGTCCAACCCACTTTTTTTTTTATTACTTCAATCTTAAAGCTAGACAAAAACTCATAAAACTAGCCTAATTAACCATAAATTACAACTAACTTACTGGTCCCCGGACACTCTAAGTTACAGTCCAACGCACTAACCATCATGCCCGGGTATTACTTTAAGAGAAGATAACATAAGTTAAAATGCATCAACAGAAAATAACCATCTTTTCTTAGTTAAATACATGATAAAGGCTATATTGTAACAAGAAAGATTGATTATTGAAAATCAGCTGAGCTATCATACCAATTTTTAATCCAGTAGGAAACAGAAGTCTATATTGTATTTTAGCATATCGTTGCTTGAAAAGCAAAGTGACATAAGTAAAAAATTTGGCGATTTTGAGTTCAGTATATAGAATTAATGGCAAAAACAATTCTATTTGTCTATCAAACCGTCATAAGAGTTATTAAACTGACAGCACGAGGGCATAAGTGTCCTTTTGAATTAAAGTTAACATAAAAAAAAAAATACAAAACACGCAAAAATGGTTGATTTTGACATTTCTTCCCTATTTTTTGTTCAGTTTTTTTTTGTTGGGAATTTCTTTGATTTTAGTGCTCAAATGCAAAAGTTCTTTGCATATACCCAAACTCGCACCCACGCCAAATCCTATAGTGATCCCAAGCAGGGGGTTGCAGGGGGGGAAACATGCCCCCCTTACATACCTAGCTGTTAGTACGCCGTTCTATCAATTCAAAAAAACTTGTTTTAGGCTCCAATTTCAAAAATTTCCATCGAGCAACAAGTATCTGTCATTTTTCAACTTTTTTAATTAATAACAAAAAAAATTGTTGCAAAATGCACTTCCCCCGATTTTGTATTAAAGTTTACGAAAAAATACACCGATTTGGCTATTTTCCGAATTTTGTTTCTATGTTTTTAGCAAAAGTAGCTATTCTAGGCAATTACCGAATTCATCACATTTTGTGTAACATATTTTCATATTATGCAGATGACATTTGTTTTTAAATTACGTACGAATAAACTCACAAAATCCCTAACAAACTTAATTAAATTAGATTAACCCAAATAAAGTG
Source organism: Eupeodes luniger (assembly GCA_951509635.1). Classification (NCBI taxonomy): domain Eukaryota; kingdom Metazoa; phylum Arthropoda; class Insecta; order Diptera; family Syrphidae; genus Eupeodes; species Eupeodes luniger. Next base: position 218,507,151 of record OX608073.1, read on the forward strand.
CCTTGCACATGAGCAACGAACTGCGAACTGCGAATGGACGAACAAACGTGATTTTACACATTTCAAAAAGTCAATTCCACACAAAAACACATTTAAATTATAAGAAACCAATTGACACTAATATTAGGATAATAAAATTTGTATTTTGTTCTCTAAAACAAGAGAATTTTGTAAAAACAATTTGGTAGTAACGAATCGCAGTGTGGTTGCTGCGAACTGTCAAACTCTATTCGCGTTCCACATACCATCCACACTGCAACGAATAAATTGTTCGCGCTCAACTTAACCTCAAAATTATACCACTCTTGTTTTGTTTTTGTGTGAAAGATGATGGCTGAGGAAAATATGGAGAAAAGGGTTGACAATTCGTCGCTACCTGCGAATAGAAATAAAAGCTCATGTGAAAGAAAAGTCAAAATATGCGAACATCCACAGTTCGTAGTTCGCAGTTCGTTGCTCATGTGCAAGATGCTTAAAGATGAAATATAAAAATTTTTACGCCTTGTGTAATGGGTAGATAATTCTCTCTGTTCCCTAAGTCCAATTCAGATCAAGAGTTTATATCAAAAATACTCCATTACCAAGACCGGAATCTCAGACTGACATTTCGGTTTGCCTACAAGCTACTGAGGACTAAATGTGAGAAAGTGTGCGTGAAATGATGCAAAAAACCAAACACATTCTCACATTTAGTCCTCAGGCCCATCAAAATGCTTCATTATAGTAATTAGCCCCATCTAAATGCTTCATTTTGAATGTTTCATGGCCTCGTTCAAAAACTAAACAATCCTAACCAACAGAATCTGAAGTGCTGACATGGTCTAAAATTGGAAGATTTGTATAGCTTTTTAATTTCAATCCAAAATAAATGTTGTAAATGTATATTAAATTAAATCAAATTGACCAAATACATATTATTTAATGATTTATTAGTTTATTATTATTTATTTTGTTTACTTAAATTATTTGCGAACGCAACATGCGCTGCAACTGGTTAAGTATAATTATTGGAAATGGACAAAAGTGTAACTCAATACTTTGTAAAACAACAAAACAGACAATTTTTTCAGCTGTAGTTTCCTTGGAGCATTTTTTTGGCGACGTTAGAAGTTCAGGTTGAAACAATAGGCGGGTGCATCCGTTTTTTTTTTGTACAGACAATGCTACCAGTAGCATACTTGTGAAGTTCCATTGCCAAATTTAGCTAGTTCAGATTCCTCAATTAGATTAGTATTTTCATCATTTAAGCAGTTCGGTAATTGCAAGACCAAATTTAAGTTTTGTTTGTTGCAGAAATATTCCTGAAAATTGCTTTTTGAGGGACTATGTTAGAGTTAGAATTTTTTTGTAGTTAGATTTTGGAATACAAATTTGAGGGAACCATGTCTTAAAAATAAGTTGCTTTGTGTAAAGCATCTTTAAGGAATAGAAATAGGCAATATGGTTACACATAATACCAACTAAATGAGTGCAATAAATAGATTCAAGCAACTTTTTTTATTCCAGTATGGGGAAACCGAACACCCAATAGAAAAACAAACGGTAAACGCGCCAAAATCCATACTTCTTGACTAAATAATGTTATCTTCTATGTTTACGCATAAAATTACGATTTTTTGTAACATATGAACATTTCTAGACATTTTACAATGTGAACAATTAAATATGCTATGAAATAATTGGCTGCTATTAATGCTAATTTTTTTTTCTAAAAAGTTGATGAAGGTCAGCTGAAGCCGAAATTTCTTTAATGAAAATACCTAAAATATTGGCTTTCTCAAAATATTTGTCTACACTAACGTCTGCTTTATATCTGAAAACTATTGTTTATGTATATTTTCTTCTTTGTTCTGCACTTATAAAATGTAATATATGGAAGTATTTATTATATTAAGAAAAACAAAAACATGTTCGTAAAACTCATTAATTTTTTTCATTATTAGCAGCACTTTTACTAAACATACCCTTCAAACAATAATAAGTAAACTTCAACTTTGGTAACTAAACATTTTGAAGAAATGAATGAAAATTATATTTTGCGTTAGACTGTGGGAATTCACTAAAAAAAACTTCTGTACGCAACAATAAACATTCATGTCGTTTACATGATCTATTGAATGAGTTGTGCATGAATTAAGAACGATTTTGAGAAGTTTTCATTTTATGATATATGTCAAAATTTGCATTTTATTTGCTCTGCATTTATTCAACAGGTTCGCTATAATCGTTCTGATTATTTCTTTAAAACATTGCTGCTCCTTTGATGCATAGTTTTTTTGATAGAAAATATATGAATGCTTCCATCAATCAAGAATGTTATGGATAAGGTATTTTTCGATTATAACTTATCTTAAATTTATTATTTATTAATCAAAATGGCATTGAAAAATAGTTGCAAGCTTAAATCATTAAAAACAAACTATAAATATACTTGGATTAGTAAAATTGATACAGATTTTAATTACTTGCAAACAAAATATTTGGGCCGTTCGTTAACGAAAATTTATTAGAATTCAATAAAAAAATTGCGCTCGCACCCTTAACTTGATGGTTCTTCGAACGCATCTTTGATACAAAAATCCGAGGTTTATTATGAAATTTAAAGAATTTCGTAGTGATTACTGTAAATTAGTGAATTATTTATAATAAATTGATGTTGAACATGCTTTTTTCAAGACAAAAAGGTACATTAGTTCACTATCAACAAAATGCCTGCAAAATTAAAGCTTAAAACTGACTTTTTCATTGAAAAAAAGTAAAAATAAAAACCTGAAAAAAAAACTTATTAACCCCTCCATTTTGTTTTTGCTTTGCAAAGTGTGTTATTACACCCAGACTTTTTGTATGCTGCGTGTTTCGCATATTTTCTTTTGAACACTCATCCCGTCAATCTCGCATTGTGTGTTATTACACCCAGACTTTTTGTATGCTGCGCAAAAACACTCTAATGAAGATATAAATCCTTCGTACGTATCACCCTCCAAAACCCATTTGTTTACATTGTTGTATTTGTAATTTTGACATTATGTCCATGAATAAATGTGAAATTCAAATAACTGATAAACTAAATTTCCTCGCACCGGATTTCATTAATTGTGTCTTAGTGTGCGTGTTTTCACGCACACTAAGACACAATTAATGAAATCCGTTTCCGGTTTAGTTTGTAGGCAAACCAATATAGCTACCGAGGATTTATATCTTTACTAGAGTGTTTTTGATGCTGCGTGTTTCGCATATTTTCTTTTGAACACTCATCCCGACAATCTCGCATTATTACACTCGGATTGTTTTCGGTTGCGTGTTTTTGACCAAAAACACTCTAGTAAAGATATAAATCCTCGGTAGCTATATTGGTTTGCCTACAAACTAAACCGGAAACGGACCTCATAAAGTAATTCATAGTGTGCGTGAAAACACGCACACTAAGACACAATTAATGAGGTCCGGTGCGTGGAAATTTAGTTTATCAGTTATTTGAATTTCACATTTATTCATGGACATAATGTCAAAATTACAAATACAACAATGTAAACAAATGGGTTTTGGAGGGTGATACGTACGAAGGATTTATATCTTCATTAGAGTGTTTTGTTTTTGACACTTCTCTTTCATTTTTTGTTCAAAGTGTGAAAATAATAAAAGAAAACTGCACTTTTTACTACAGCAATGATTATTGACATCATGAATACGGATAATAATTCCGAATAATGTAAAAATACGAATTGGATTGAAATCTGGAGAGAATCCTTTATTTTCTTGACAAAACAACTAAAATCAAATGATAAACCATCGTTTTTAAATTATAAAAGGATGAATGATGAAACGTTTAACCTGCTTTTCATTGAAAACGACATAAAAAAACTACAGTTTTGAGGGCCAGAAAAGTTTGCTATCACTTTGTTTCAACGGGTGAAACATTCCAAAGCTTAAACTACCAAGCTAGACTCTTTTAATCATTCCTTCATTTAATTTCATTATAAGGTCTTTGCTCCACTTGAATTTGTCCGGCGGAATATTTCTTGTTTACTCGGTAACAATAGAAAGAATAATAAAGCAACGCCAAGAAACAAAGAAAGGCAAGAAAGAGAAACGTCAAAAACAATCCAAAAATCCCGAACCCAGAACTCTGCGGGTAGAGACTTTTTACAGTATTTCTATTTCACCTACTTTCTCTTTCGCACTTATTTGAGTCTTTCCAAAAAAGTCTGAGTGTAATAACACACATTATTACACTCGGATTGTTTTCGGTTGCGTGTTTTTGACACTTCTCTTTCATTTTTTGTTCTCATCCACAAAGTCAAAGTGTGAAAATAATTAAAGAAAACTGCACTTTTTACTACAGCAATGACTATTGACATTATGAATACGGATAATAATTCCGAATAATGTAAAAATAGGAATTGGATTGAAATCTAGACAGAATCCTTCATTTTCTTGATAAAAGAATTTAAATCAAATGATAAACCATCGTTTTTAAATTATAAAAAGATGAACGAAGACACTTTTAACCTGCTTTTCATTAAAAACGACATACAAAAATACAATTTTGAGGGCCAGAAAAGTTGGCTATCACTTTGTTTCAACGGGTGAGACATTCCAAAGCTTAAACTACCAAGCTAGACCCTTTCAATCATTCCTTCATTTAATTTCATTATAAGGTCTTTGCTCCACTTGAATTTGTCCGGCGGAATATTTCTTGTTTACTCGGTAACAATAGAAAGACTAATAAAGCAACGCCAAGAAACAAAGAAAGGCAAGAAAGAGAAACGTCAAAAACAATCCAAGAATCCCGAACCCAGAACTCTGCGGGTAGAGACTTTTTAAAGTATTTCTATTTCACCTACTTTCTCTTTCGCACTTATTTGACTCTTTCCAAAAAAGTCTGAGTGTAATAACACACAAAGTGCCGCTAGCCCACGGCATCGTTTTTTATTTTTTGTGCTCACATCTATTCATGGACTAATTGTCAAAATTACAAATACAACAATGTAAACAAACGGGTTTTGGAGAGTGAAACGTACGAAAGATTCCGGTCTTGGTAATGGAGTGTTTTTGGTTTATATTTTTAATAAAGTTATTATTTACACGAAGTTGCTTAAATGGGTTTAACCGTTGTTTTTATTTAGCCAAGTAAGTATGTTAAAAGAACGTTTTCGTTACTCAAATTGTCGAACATCTTTCTTCGTGTCAAAAACACTCTAATCATAATCATAATCTAATGTCTAGTGTTTTTGCTTCGTGTAATAATGCGCGCATCACCGAATAATACTTCAAAACAAATAGCCGATTAATGCGCATGAAATACATGTTCTGTGTAATACCGGACAAACTGAACTCAATGAAAGATAATGCTTGTTCGATAACTTGAAAATGTTATTAAACTTGGGTTTTGTCTATAGGAAATTGTGAAAATTTGCAACAAATTGCTTTTTACTATACTTACCAACTACTGTTACTGTTTTTATTTTTTGCCGCCGACGATGTATGTAGCTATAATGTCAACATATAAGTAATTTATGTCTCATATTATTGTAATTATAATTTTGTATATATGTACATATGTATATGTACATGAGTTTAACCCCAAATATGTTCAAGGGAAGGAAGACAAGATTCCATTTTATTCACAGAGGGCATAACTTGGCTTCAAAAATATTTATTATTACTGAAGCTGTTTTGGATAATGTGTCCGTCTGGCAAATTTATTGTTTCCAGTATCTTTATAAAGTACCAGAAGGTTGTTGATAATTACAACAACCTTCTGGCCAGCCGAGAAAAGGCCGTCAAGCGAAACAGATCTCAGGAAGAGATCTCCACGTCTCAGAAAAAGAGCAAGCTTGACGGCCGGACAAAGCCAGGGATAGCACCATCTTCTGGAGCAGCGCAACTGCGTACTCTTAGTGAGGTTGTCAGGGATGAACTCCAAGTAGCAGTTGTGGATGAGCTCTCCACAAACAGCAAAGGTCTGCTGAACGTGTGGAACTCTATCGAGGGCAAGCTCTCTGAGATGGTGTTTTCATACACAATAACTAACAGTGAGGTCCCCTACCCTAGTTTTGACTCTGGCGAGATGCTCAGGTGGTATAGGGTAATCAAGTGTGCTGACAGGTTTTCTAGGGATTTCCTTAGTGAAAGCATTGCTAAGGTTAGCAATGCCTGGGAGGGCTTGAAGCTCAAGCTTATCCCGGCTAAGGACATCCCTAGACAACCGAAGGCTCGCATTTGGTTGCCGCTCATGAGCATAAAGCCAAGCGGACAGGATTTGATCAGCGGTCTTCAGAGGCAAAATCCGCTGGTCCCCATGCACGATTGGGCTGTGATTAAAACAGAAGAACCACAGAAGACCAGCGCCTCTTACCTTCTGAGGATTAGCGAGGAAAGCCTAGGGGCTCTCGAAAAGGCCGAGTATAAGCTTAGTTTTGGCATAAGGAATGCCAAAATTAAAATTCTGCAGAGTCAGGGAACAGACACCGACAAAGCTGATGACAACGTTGAGGTTGACGATGTTGTCGAGGTCCCCAGCGAGTTGCCGGGCCCCAACTCTGCAGCTAAAAATAAAAATTAAAAACGCGCTGAAGGTCGTCCAGATGAATCTGAAGCACTCTAAGTGTGTTTCAGATAATCTGAGAGTTTTTGGCGACATTGGCGTTATCCAAGAGAAAGAGCTCGGAAAATTATGATGGATGGGAGGATGTGCTTGATGTTACTTTAGTAAACAACCGTAATTTATTAGTGGAGAATTGGAGAGTTTCCCCTTTGAATTCGTTTTCGGATCACAAGTGGATTCTTTTTCAAATTAATTTCGAGTCGAAAAACCCTCCACCTTATAGAAATCCCAGAAGAACTGACTGGAAGAAATTCAGTCAAATTGCTAATTCCAAACTGAGCAACTTACTGAATCTCACAGAATCGATAGCAGACCTTGAATCAAAGGTGAAAACCTTTGGAACTTCTATAAGTAAAGCTTTTAGAGTCTCTTGCCCAGTTAAATACAGCCGTAAACCCCTTCCTTCTTGGTGGAATGAAGAACTGTCCAGTCTTAGGAAAATGACGAGGACAATGTTCAATATCTGCCACAAACATAAGTTTTACCAACCGTATAAAGACTCTCTTAAAATTTACAAGCAAGCCCTGTCATCAGCCAAAAGACAAGGCTGGAGAGAATACTGTCAATCAATCGAAGATATAAAGGATTCCGCAAGGCTCAGCAAAGTTTTATCGAAGGAACATTGTAATCCTTCATTTCTAAAAAAGCCTGATGGAACCTGGACAGCCTCTCCAGCCGAATCTCTTGAGCTACTGATGAAGACGCACTTTCCGGGTTGCGAGAGTGATAATCCCGAACCGCTTGAAACCACTGAGCTAAACGTAGTTCATGTGGAGCAAGTCAATTCCGTTATAACCAGATAAAATATTTTGTGGGCCATCAATACTTTCTCTCCATATAAATCCCCAGGCATGGATGGCATATTGCCAGTTACTTCAAAAGCTGCATGATGTGGCAGTTCCATGGCTGGAACAAATATTCAAAGGATGCCTCCTTCTCAAACATGTGCCCATGTCGTGGAGACAGGTCAAGGTAGTTTTATTCCGAAAGTGGGTAGGCGTGGTCACGAATCCGCGAAGGATTTCAGACCAATAAGCTTAACATCTTTTGTGCTTAAAACCTTGAAGCGCATTCTTGATTACCATATTAGAGAAATCTTAGATGGACGACCTCTCGAAAGCTCTCAGTATGCTTATCTTAAGGGCAAATCTACGGAGACTGCCCTCCATGAGGTAGTGCGTACTGTAAACAATCCATTATAAAGAATTTACTCTTGCCACCTTCTTAGACATAGAAGGTGCTTTTGACAACGTCCTTACCGAATCCATAGAAGAATCGTTCGTTAAGTTCGGTGTAGAATACTTCATTCGAGAATGGATTATTTCCATGCTCAGTGGTAGGAAGATTCAAGCCACTCTAGGCAATACAATCGCAACAAAACACGTGAGTAGGGGAACACCCCAGGGTGGTGTCCTTTCGCCTCTTCTGTGGCTTCTGGTCATGGATACAATTCTCGTTAAATAATAGAGATGTGGAGTGAAGGCGGTAGCCTATGCGGATGATTTGGTGCTATTGGTGTCAGGAAAGTACACCTCTGTGACTAGTGAAATCACGGAGTCAGCTTTGAAGAAAGTTAGCAGCTGGGCCACTAGTTGTGGTCTAGGAGTTAACCAAAGTAAAACTGAACTGATGCTCTTTACCACCAAAACTAAGGTACCGCCCTTCACGCTACCTCGACTCAAAGGTCAAATCCTATCATTGTCTTCCACCACAGGGGCCATGCGTACTTGCCCAACGGACGCCTTAAACTTTATTTTGAATCTTCTACCAATCGACCTTTTCATTAAATACATAGTTTCCTGCAGCGCTATTAGGCTGAAGGAATCAAACAGCTGGTTGTCAAAACCTTATGGTCACAGCAACACAGCGAAATTGATTCCCTCAGATATTATCTCGGTAGACACTGACTACTGCACTCCTACTTTGAGCCTTAGTAGGGGTTTTAAGGTCATTTTCCCATCCAGAGAAGATTGGGAGGATGACATCGTGTCGATAGGTTTCGATACAACCATCTTTACTGACGGCTCAAAGATGGAGTGCGGAGTTGGTTCTGGGATCTTTTCTGAGTCTCTAAATGTAGCTAAATCCTTTAGGCTTCCTGACTTTGCTAGCGTTTTTCAGGCTGAACTGCTGGCAATTAGGGAGGCATGTAGAATATTTAAACAAAGCCCAAACCAAAACCGAAATGCGGCTACCTACACAGACAGTCAGGCAGCTATCAAAGCCATTAACTCGGCTACCTCCTCATCTAAATTGGTCCAGCAATGTCACCATGAGCTTGCGAGCCTGAACATTAACCTCGGTGTCACCCTGATCTGGGTTCCGGGCCATAGTGGTATCGTGGGAAATGAACGGGCTGACGAGCTAGCCAGGCAAGGATCGGCCCTACATAGCTCACTTGCGGAAATGGTTAACATTCCTCTTGGTGCTATGAAGTGTAAAATCTTTTCCATTTACCAAACTGAATCAAATCGAAGGTGGAGCAATTTACCCAACTGCATTATATCTAGGAAGATATGGCCCACATATAATAAAACCCGTACAAACGATCTTCTATGCAGGCCAAGGCAAGACATAGTCAGGATTGTTGCGGTTTGTACCGGACATTGGCCTATAGGAGTTCATGCAGAGAAATTGGGTATCTCTTACAACACCTTTTGCCGTAGTTGTTGCGACCAAAGAGAAAGTGAAACGATAATTCATTTCCTCTGCAAATGTCCTGCCTTGGCAAGCACTAGAATGAAATGCTTTGGGAAAGCATTCTTTCACGAACTGGATGAGCTATCTGAGACAAAGATTAGAGACCTAATCTCTTTTCTCAATGCGACAAAATGGCTCTAATTTAATCGCTATGAAGCTTCTCTATAAATCTTTTCCTTTCTTTCACAGGTCAAACGAGTTTTGGTATCAAAACGGCGCACTACAGCGCTAATTGGATCTCAGGCTAGGTTGCCCTGAGAACGCCATTTCTACCTACCTACCTATCTTTATAAAGGCCTCTTTTAAAAAACTGAACAAAACTATAATGGTTTAAATTATTTTACGACAAGTGAGAAAGAAAAAACAAAAATGCTTACATATAAGTTGGAAGAGATAGAGGGTCTGATTTATCTCTTTATTTTCAGAGTTTTCATTTTCACTTTGTAACAAAACTCAGTTACGCCGAAACATTTTTATTTCAATTTGCTTAGTTAGTATTTGGAAATCAATGACAGAAGATACCTATTTAGCTATCGTGCAAACGCAATCGTTTTGAGGATATCACTTTGACGATTATCGTCTTACGTGAAGTGAGACTATCGTCAATACACTATCGTTTGACGATAATCGTTTTACGGAATGACCCCCAGGAGCTTCACGCATCCTTTTTGCTATTGATTTCATCAGTAATTTTTTACTGGTACCGTCGAAACAATACACAATTAAAACAAAATGAAACTTTGTAGCAAACAGGGCTCAGAGCACATTTGTAATAATACGATGATCTAAAATTTTTGGGATACACATGTGCACTGAGAAAGTCCGGTGATACCTTTGATTTTCTTTTCTGACAGCCCAGTTGTCTTGGATATGCTGTTATCTTGCACGTAAAACACTAAATATCCGGATACCCTATCAATCAAAGATTGAATGCAGCCAATAAAGGAATTATTTCGAAATCCAAACATTTTCATCTGAAACTAATAAAAATGAGAAAAAAGTGGAATGTAAATTTTTCGAGTGAAATCATATTTACGTGAGACTTATAAAAAGGCTACATAAATAAGTAAGAAAAAAGTTGTTCTTTAAAATCTTCTGAAAAATAATTAATTTGTTCTTAGTAGTTTTGCATGTGGACAACGATATCGTTTGTATCAAAGTTTAAATTGGATAGTTTGACAACATACCGTCAGTATAATATTTTTCATGACGTTTCTTAAATTAGAAAAAAAAAAGAAGTTTCAACTCAGAGTAACTAATGTTTCTATTTTGTTGGCCATAGCTGTGTACAAAAAAAGTATACCCATACAAATCTGCATTTTAATTTGGAAACATTTTTATGGACGCCAGGAGAGTCATTCCGAAATTTTCAAAACAATAATCGTCAAAACGATTATTATTAACGTTATCGTCTGTAATTTGATTCACATAACTTTATCACTATCGTCTCTTAAATCGTTTTCAGTACAAGATTGTTCACTACTCTGATAAATCTCATTTATCTCTTAAAAATATTTTTATGTTTTTATTGGTTGAACGGAACACATACAAAAATTGGAATTATTCAGTTATCTTTGAAAAATTTCCAATTATTCAATAATTAAATTGAAAGTTATTACTTTTACAATACTTTGTTATCAGATCACTGGTCAATTTAACCTTGTATTCCATCCGTTAGTTCAAATTTCCATCGCATGTATGCCATTCTCATTCGGTCCCATACATTATCTAGCGAATCCATAGCCGGGCGCACGTCCAATATAGCAAATTTGTACTCACTGTCTACTAAACCACCGTCGTAATAATCAATGACATAACGAACATCGGTGCCACATCTGTCTACAATCCAATCATGTCGATCAAATGGAAGTTCATAGCTAGACAGAAAATCAAAATTTAAAATATTGAAACCATGAGTTCATTTAACAAACCCTAGCAATGAACGAAATCGTGCTCGAGGGCTATAATCAGTTGCTTTTCCTCCAAAACTCCTAAGCTTTGGATTTCGACACTCTTTAGCATGAAGTGCTTCCCATTTCAAGACTTCTTTCCAAGCTTGCTCATTATTTGCATTATGAATTTTAATTATATCACCCATATCTTTTTGGCTTACATCTTCATTCTTCCAACGCCAACCTTTACGGAGCATAGCATTCCAAAACATCTGTTGACTGGGATATTGCCAAAATTCGACGTGACCATCGGGCGTAACTTTTGGAATGCTGGATGTTTGACGGTCAGTGGGCAAAGGAAAAGGTTGGTCAGGTGCCGGCTTTTGATTTGCTGATGGCATCATGTTAAGAGGATTTACATCATTGTCTCCATCGTTCGATTTACTTTCGGAAGAAGGCTTTAGGTCTGCGTTTGGGTGTTGGTAAGTCTTCTGATGCATTGGACATTCGGGAGGTACATTTGCATATTTGTTCGAATCTGATTTGGATATAATGTGGCTATTTACCTCTGCTGCAAAAACTATGTTGCCCATTCCTCAACTTTACTTAATGGATGAAATTGTTATTTTGTAAAATTATGTAATGTCTTCTTAAATACCTATTTTTTTTAAGATTGTGGGCACTTAATATTTTTCTAAAGGTAACTTGTCCTCGAATCGTCGAATCGATAACCCAAATCAAGATTTTTCGAAAATTGAAATAATTTTCCTGAAGATTTACTTTTTTCGGCAATATATTAAGTCGATTCAATTCACTCCGAACAAAAATAATTAATTATACCTCATTGACTGATATAAGACCATAAACACTCAATTAGCAAGATACGATGGAAAACCTAAACCGACATTTTACTTTGCCTACAAGCTGCGGAGTACTTAATTTGAGAAAGTGTGCGTAAAATAATAATAGGGAACTAAATCCACCGTCGTATTTAGTCCTTCGACCAATCAAAGATATGGCTTTGTGCATGTGGGCTGGTAAAAAACCTGTACAAAATTGTGACGTCGACGTTATTTTGTTCATTTCCTTTGTTTCCCATTTTCTGCTGGAAAGCAAGTAAGGTATTGCAAATTCAATTTAAATATTTTTAAAAATTGATAAGTTGAGTTCAATTGTTTTTTTTTGTAAAATGGACAACAAGAGAAATTGGTTTTATATTTACAAGAAATTACATAGTTATTTGTGTACAGGAAATACGCCGCTGCACCGCTTGACACAGAGAAATATACGAGTATTTACAAAGAGAACCGACTTATGGTGTTTGTTCTCTTTCGACCTTTAAACTGCACGGAGAGCATGTAGTTGAATGCGCTTTGGTCTCAGTTGTTAGCATAGAGAACCTATACTATCTAGAGTCCCGACTCCCGACTTAATAGGTTTGTTCTCCTTCGCCCTACAATAAAAAGCATGTGTTAATTTTCCCGTGCATGATAGATGTAGTTCTATCGAATTTGTGCGCATCTGGCTCAATCGTGGAAAAAAACTATGGGGTGAACTCATCCGCTCAAAAAAGTGATCCGTTGAATTCAATAATTGAAAAATGAATGTAATAAATTAAGAAAAATTAACTGTGAAGCTGCTTTTCAGGAAGTGTGCAAAAAATAATATTAACTGCTTTTGGCACATAAATTCTATGATTTCTATTAAAAGAACAGAAAAAATCATGTGCTCCCTGGAACTACAATGTGAAGGCCCAATTTGATTTGGGCCCAGTTTTGGCAGATCAACAGCGAGGTGAGTATTTGAAAGCAAAAATAAAAACAGAACAAACAAAAATCGAATGTATATGTTTTCTTTCAGATATATAACACAGGTTGACAAAAAACATATTGTTTGTTAAGGTATAAAATGTAGATAATTTAGAGCTCTACATTTTTGCTGAATCACTTTATTCGACTTAAATAATAAGAAAAAGAAACCCATTTTGTTAAAGAAAATGCACTGCAACTTTTGAACGATAAAGTAAAGTGGAAATAGTGTTAGAAAAATCTTGTAGAAAAATAAATTTTCCACAATATTGCTATACTAATTTTTTTTCTATGATCAAAAATACGTGAGTTATGTGGTACTGAAAAGCACCCTAATACCTGAATGCAACATCGTATGTAAAGAAATGTCCCGTTCTGATTATATTTTTCGTACAGCCTGATTCAAATGAGATTAAGAGAGGAACCGTTGTTCTTTGTCACTTTTTTGTATTCTTCTCCAAAAGCATTCCAATTATTTATATTCCATAGGAATGAGCAAAAAGTGGAACAGTGTGGGAATCTAATCAAACAGAACTTGATAGAACGCCCTTTTAGCAAGTCGTAAGACAAATTTGTGTTAATTGAGCAAATAATGTCATTAATAAAGTGTAAAAACGATTCTGATTTATTTAATTAAGAGAAATAAAACATAAAATAAGTAAAAACGCGAAACTTTGTGAAGCATATGAAAAATATTTTAAATTTCCTGTAAAGAATCAAAACAAGCCATGGGCTCCACATGTCGCTTGCAATAACTGTACAAAATGTTTGGAAGGTAAAATGTTCAATCATTTTCAACAATTGGTATTTACTTAAAAACACTTAATTTTTATAAAGGTTGGTACCTAGGTGAGAAGAGGAGTATAAGATAATCGTTCACAACGTCAACTCCTGGCAGTGAGCCTTATTTGACGGGAAGCTTTTAAACTTGCTGCCCCTTGCATTGTTTTGTCGCTTAGTTTTTGAAATTCGCTAAAAGTATTTCATAAAAGTCACCCTCTCTCTTGTTCAAAATATGCTCCGAGTGAGTTCCTATATCTAAGCTACCAAGATTAAACAAACACTCCAATTTGTTAGCCTTTGGTCTTGGTTTTTTTCTATCCAAATATTGATTTATCTAGGGTGTGAAGAAACCAATACCCTTTGTATATAGGATAAACCACAGCCACCACGATACTCTCACAAAAGGAGGCCATCCCATATATGTTCATGGCATTAACCATGGGGCTGTAACATATCCCGTGGTACCATATCTTCAATGGTATGATAATTTAAGTCTTTGATGTGGAGTCATCTAGGGAAGATAACCCTAGAAGTGGCCACCCGATTTCATGTGGAACACAATCCACCGAGCTAAATCTACATTTACATCATTCATTTATTATAAAATGATTTTTACTTCCACTCCAGACTTTTATCTTTTTTTATCACACTGACTCAGTTGTCGATTTGGATTTATGGATTTTTTTAATAATTTATATCAGTAAGTCTACTTCACACCCCATGAGGCAAGGACGACGCACAGTGGGGCAGCTCCATACATGGTGATGATAAAAAGGTCACCTTGCAAAATTAAAGCAACGGGATTATAAAGTTCGCTATCTTAAAGGTAACGGAAAATCTGATATGAAGAGTGTGATTTTTTTTTATGTCTCGTAGTCAAGGTTAGACAGCCCATCAAAGTAGACTTTTAATGTGCAAAAATCGCTTATTTAAAAAGTGCTAAAAAAGATTAACTTTAGTTTTATCCATAAAATCAAAATTAAGATCGGAAAAAAGTTTAAAAAAATGTCACACCTAGATGAAGGTATGTAGATTATGATTGAAGTTTAAAAATATAAAAAAAGAAATCTTTGTGTTGAAATAATTGAAATGAAAGGAAGAAATTTTGTTAGGGCTTTTTTTTACTTTTCACTTCATATCTTCTGTTGGGGCAAAAGTCAAGCAGGTCTGAAAGTGAGAAAAGTTTCAGGAACAATATACCTATACTACCAAAAAAACAAAAGTGCTTGACTTTTGCCTCAAATATTTGTTTTCAATTTTTTAAAATAAAGTTATAGTAATTAAGGATTTCGCATCCTTTGTTAGTAAAAAAAACCGAACGCCAACGTGAGTTGGCCCAACTGTTCGTACCGTTAAATGAAAATACAAAAGAATTAATTTAATTTAATTTATTTTATTTGCTTATTGGTTCTAACTATTCAAGTTCGCGTCTGCCGAAAGACTGACTCCCTAACCCACCTATTGGATATTCGCTCAGCCAATCCAAATGCTGAGTAAGCTATTTCGCCTACCGGATGGTTATAGGCGTATCGCATTACGCATTACCTAAAGCAATGCAAAGATATAAGTGCAATGTCAGCAGGTTCCCATGAATGCTTCATGTCTGGTTCATTGACATCCAATAGAATTGTGTTTCCGAAGGTCAACGTCGTTGGCGTGTGTTAACTTTTCACCCTTCGAAAATCTACGTCCCGTAGATCAGTGACGTCAGTAGTTGGATATCGCGAAGTCTTCTAATTCTAATTTGATCTCTCCTGTGGTATCTTAATCGCTGGGAGATTAAGTCTTCCACTTATCTTCCGCCATATGACACATGCGAACGAGATGAGCAACAAGAGGATGACAGCGTCTGACACGGTGGAAATACGTACTTTATTCGTAAGGTTGCTAAGGCGTTCTATATTTCGAAGACTAAGGCTATGCACGAATTGCACATCTATTTTATGTCCTTCGTTAGTGATGTTCGTCATAATTGGTGGTAAAGCTTGCAAAACTGTAGAGCTTGAACTCGTGAAGGTCCTGTTCTTAATTTGGATGGTTTCGTTGTTTAGTCGCACAATTAAGGTTCCTGATAAGGTTTGTATTGAGTTGTTAGATTTAAGTTCACCGTTGAAGTTCGTGAGGAAGATGGTATCCTCTTGAATCAGCTCAATGACTTCATTCGTGTTAGTTCGGTAAGTGCATGCTGCGCGACCTCCTTTAAGTAGTCTGGACAGGCAATAATCTTCTGGAACTTTCTGGAGAGCTTCTTCCCTACAGACCGTAGAGTTATTGATGGAGAGGCAATAAATTCTTTACTATGCCGTAGGTTTCGTCCTGATTGACTAGGACCTTATTAAAGTCGATGTTCACTTGTTTGTCATTAATGATTGTTGGCCTAATCAGGAGCATGTTATAGTCGTTTTTTCTGACTTTTGGCATTGACAGGATGTATAGTAGCATTGAACTGTTGGCGTAAATTGATGGGACTCCAAACTCAATGGCTTCAATTTCGTTTTCGTATGGAAGCGTCTCGAATTCATTAATCAGCATAGTAACTTCGTCATAGTTCAGGAGATTTGTATTAACGATGCCACTTTTCGCCATCTGACAGGCTCGGACGATTTCATTTACTTCCTCCTTGATTAGTAAAACTTGATGAATGATATCCTGTTCGAATTTCTGAATATCTGCTACCATCACTTCGCGATTAGAATTTTCAATAACCCAGTTAATCTTCCTTGTCATGTCTTCTATTACGCTGGAAATTTTCTCGTTCACCTTGTACTGTTCATTGTTATTTTCCACGATTTTCTGTTGACTTTGCAGGATTTTATTCCAGTCCGCTGCGTCAGGGTTTCCTGCAACCCATTTTAGTGCTGAACCTATCCATTCGATTGACCTCTGCTTCCTCGATGGTTTCGCCCTCAACAAGTTTATACGGTCGGCTATTTGACTAAGGTGAAAGTTAACCAGCTGCTTCCTGTCTAAATCTCGGAAGTTCTTCTTTATCGATTCCGAGACTTCTTTTAGTTGACGCTCGAACTGGCTCAGGTCGATGACATGGATGAGATTAAAGTTGCCGTTGATTATCCAAGCCTTGCTCTCTTTGATGGAAACCAGCGGTGACGTGTATGAGAACAGCTGCAAACCCTGGACTGTAGTTAGGTAGGTTAGGCAGGCTAGTCTGTAATTTTACTGAAATCTAAGAAATATCTGAACAATATCTTAAGCTAATGGGTATAATTAATGAACATTTTTAATTGTTTTCATTTTAATTGTTTTTACTCTAATTCGTACATCAATTTCAATTAATTTTAAAATAAAATAATAATTTTTATTCATATTTTTACTATGTAGACAATATAATTTTTATGTTTTAATGTAAGAAAGAACATAAGGAAAATAATTCATAATTAATTAATAATTCATTAATAATTCATTCCTCTTTTTTTTTTTTTTTTTTTTTTTTTTTTTTTTTTTAATCTTTAATATTTTTGATATGTGCTTTATGCACTTTTCTGCCTGTCGATGTAATGACAGTTACTTTATTGTCTTTAGCGACTATTTCTTTACGAAACAATGGTTTATTTTTCGCTTTAATGCCCTTACAGGCTGTATATATTATATCACCCTTTTTATACATTTTGGGTTGAATTCTTTTTCTATTTCTATACAGATTTGTTTCTCTCTGTTTTCTTTCTATTTCGTGTTTTAGTTCTTTATTAACCTTGGTGCGGAAATCGAGGAAATTTTGGTAATTTAATCTCTGAGTTCTTTCAAAAAAAATGTCGCTCGGTTTGCGCTTGGTTACAGAGTGGATTGTTCTATTGTATCTGTCGACTGCAATATTAAGCAACTCTTTCAGTCGCAGATCTTTGTGTTCTTGTTTGAGGCAACGATATATTTCTAAGATTGTCGAGTGGAATCTCTCGACTTGACCATTGACCTCGGATCGTCGTACGGGGGTATTGTAAAGTTTTATCCCTAACATTTTAATAAAGTTTATTATGATAGGGCTAAGGAAACTACTTTCGTTATCGGTTACTAACATTTCTGGAGCTGTGAAATAATGGAGAATTTTTATGATCTTTTCACGGAGGTGCAGAACAGATCTGTTCTTGATATGAAAAAGCTTTCCAAACTTCGAAAACTTATCAATGCAACTGATAAATTTCTCATTCTGGATTTCAACTATATCCAGATGGAGGATTTGGCAAGGATAAGTGGGGATAGGGGTTGGTTGAAAATCTGGGTGGTTCGGATGTCTATCGTATTTATTCAAATTACAAATTTCACATGTCTTCGTGTATTTCTTTATAAGGCTATTCATTTTTGGGAAATAGTAATTCTCAAGGAGTTGCTCCTTGTTTTCACGCGGATTCCTATGGGCCCTTCTATGCTCTTTCATAATCAATTCATACACCCTGTTTTCGTTTTTTATATCTTCAACGATTCTCTGAGTGATCCTTAGTTTATACTTTGTAAAATTATTTAAATATACCTCTTGTAACAACGACAAACAACCCTCTGGTATCTTAATACCGTTTACGACATTTGGATTCAATTTTATTTTTAATAAGGCTGTTAGATTTTCTCTGTCTGGTTCAGGAATTGCATAGTAATGACGGAAGTACCCCGGATGAGGCTCTTCGTAAGCTTCTATACCCCGTCCAACTTTTATAATAATCTGATTACGGAATACATTTATAGGGACTTCCACGTGTGGGATCAGGTCCGTATTATCCTGATCAGCGCTATGGGCAGTTGAGCTTGATGATTGAGCTTCCTCAGCTGTCTCTGTTGTATCGGCACTTTCCGATTTATCCGTAACAACAGTAGCAGCATCAGTACTACAATTCTCAACGGCGGTTTCGGTAGATTCGTTTTCGGTTAAAATAACACTTGGTGCCGTCTCAGTGCGTTCTGAGTCGGTCAAGTGATTGACTTCCGTCTTCAACCTGGACAAAGCATCAGCGACTACATTAGATTTTCCAGGTTTGTAGATAAGCTCGCAGTTATACTCCTCAATACGAGCCTTCCAGCGCTTTAACTTAGCATTGTGGTTTTTATTACCCAATGAATAAGTCAAAGGCTGATGATCTGTATATATACGAATCTTCCTAGCCCCGTAGAGGTATGAACGGAGGTTGTCAAGTGCCCACACGATCGCCAACATCTCTTTTTCGTTAGTAGCATATCCCTCTTCTGCTTGGCTGAGAGATTTCGAGATATAGGCTATTGGGCGATCCTTTCCCCATTCACCTTGGGAAAGGACGGCTCCTATCGCAAAGTTGGAAGCGTCAGTTGTGAGGTTAAATGCTTTTTCAAAATCTGGGAAGGCCAAGACCTCTGATGAAGTTAGTAATATCTTTAAATCTTTAAACGCCTGCAAGGCTTCATCATTCAACTTGACCGGAACACGTTTGGACTCATTAGCCCTTACTTGTGCGTACTCCCCCCTGGTCAAGATGGTTAAGGGCTTCGCGACCTTCGCGTAGTCGCGTATAAACTTCCTATAATAGGATGTCAATCCTAGGAAACTTTTTAAGTCTTTCAAGGTTTCCGGGGGTGAGATAGCTTGTATGGCTGATACCTTGCTTGGGTCAGGTTGTATGCCCTGAGGGGTGATCACATAACCAAGAAATTCTACCTGGGTTTTCATGAAATGTGTTTTTTCTAGATTCACCTTAAGGTTCACTGTCCGGAGTCGTTCGAATATAGTATCGATATTTTGAGGTGGTCTTCTTCACTCTGACCAAAAACAATTATGTCGTCGATGTAGACATAACAAATTTTTCCTATGAATTCCTTAAGGACGTCATCAATCATCCTTTGAAAGATTGCTGGGGCGTTCTTGAACCCGAATGGCAGCCTTAAGAATTCATATTTGCCGTTCATAGTCGAGAAAGCTGTTTTTGGTATATCGTTGGGTTTCATCGGTATTTGATGGAACCCAGAAGTAAGATCTAGAGTCGTAAAATACTTTGCCTTACCAAGGCTGGCTAGTGTAGAATTTATGTCCGGAATTGGATAAGTGTCTGCGATTGTTATGCCGTTTAGGCGTTTATAGTCGATTACAACACGATATTGCTTTTCCCCTGAGGGCTTCGGCTTCTTAGGTACAACCCATATCGGCGAGTTGTAAGGACTATTTGAAGGACGAATAGTTCCTTCCTCAAGCAGACTCCTTATCTCTTTTTCCACGACCTCTCTCATGCACGCAGGATATGGGTAACTCTTGGCGTACACAGGTTCGGTTGTATTTGTCCTTATCTCTGCTCTAACATTTGTTCTTATTACTTCGTTTGTGTCGATTGGTCCAAAAATCGATTTATATTTATTAATCATATCACGAATTTTCGTTCTAACACTTTCAGGAAGAGTTTCATCAACAACAGCATTTACCTGAGCAGAAATTCGAGCCTTAAGAGGAATAACAATACCAGGATTAAGAGTGAGAGTATTCTCTTTTCGGTCTATTACCGCTTCTAATTCTTTTAATGTGTCGTCCCCGATAATCCCATCGAACGACACCAACCCTGGCAGGACGTAGAATGTTAAAATGGTGTCATTGCCTGCTTTTTCAAAAAATTTACCAGAGACTTTTTTACTTACGACTATATTTCCAGCAGCGCAACGTACAGAGAATGGTTTTGTTAACTGGGTGCTTTTTTGGTGTATTGACGGGCTAATAAAATTCTTGTTAGCACCCGTGTCTATCAAGAATTTTAATTTGGTACCTCCCTGCGTTACATATTCTATATATGGAACGCTGGAGAGGCGCCCGTCATAAAATTTACTGTGTCCTCTACTGTGTCCTCGACGTTATCTTGGACTGCGCGCTGATATTCACCAGCGTAGACTTCGTCTTCATCTATAAACTCAGTATTGTACAACCTCTGTTGCTTTTTATAGGTAGGGCCATAACCTTCTGACCTGGCTCCCCTTTTGAATGGGTTACCATTCCGAGGGCGATTAATATAATCTGCCTGCCTTGATTGTACCGAGCCCAGCTCCATTTTCTCGTGAGGTTTCGGAGCTGTTGGCCTGGGTGGAGGATTACCATCCCGACGATAGTTTTGGGACGAACCAGGATGTGAGAATTTTTTCGGCGGTGGCATCGCTGGCCTGGTATCGTTCAATCTTCCCCCATTCATAGGCCTGAAGGATTGATTGATTGGGGCGGTTATTGAATTGGTCACGTATGGGTTATGAATCGTGTTGCTTCTGAAATTCAAATTCTGAACTTCCAAGCAAGCCGTGTAGGCCTCAGGCAAAGTCTTGGGTTTCTGTATAATTAGCATACGAGAAAGATCCCCAGACAGCCCACGTATAAAGACATCTAGCGCACGGTTGCGATACGTCTCTACTAATGCATTTACCGTCTCTGGAGAATAGGTCTCCGTTTTAATTTTGTTGATTATGAGGGAGAATTGATGGTTCACGGTAGCATAGAACTCATCAATCTTAGAACCCCTCTGAGACAACTGACTCAACTGGTGCTCAAGAGTCCTTATGTCCCTCTTGTCTGCGTAATGCAGCGAGAGACATCTCTTGATCGCACTCCAGTCGTCCTCAAATATATTGTACGATATTAATGCGGTGTCCGCATTTCCCCTAATTTTATTCCGTATATGCTGCATTATTGCCCTGTAAATCGGCTTACCTCTTACGATTTTGAAGTCGCTCAAATTCGACTCCACGTTGTGGATCCACGACACATATTGCGTCGGATTCCCATCAAATACCTGTAGCTCCTTTACACTGTCCGGAAGCTTGCTAATTTCTTTTAGCTCAACTTCGGTCCTCGGACCTACCAAGGGTGCTTCTGCAGCACAGATACCACTCACACCACTCGCGCTAGCTGTGTTCGCAACTTCGAGCGACATTACTCTATTTTCAACAATTTTTAATTGTTCATAAATTCGATTTACCGCACCGGTCAAATCTTGAACAGATTTTTGCAACTCATCCATTGTTTGGCACGAGTTTACTTCTTTTTCCTTAAACACAAATTTTTCTTTAAGCTAATTTCAAACAAAAAATTTTTTAATTTATTTTTATTGAGATTCTCCCCAATTTAATTTTTTTCTTAAACTTTTTATCTTTAAGATATTTTCTTTTAATAACTTTTATTTTCTTTAATTTTTTTATAAATTTCTATTACTTTTTTTTTTTAAACTTTTTTTTTTTATTCTTTGAGATGTTTTCCTTTAATAACCTTTCCTTTCACAATTTTAATTTGTTCTTAAGTTTTTATAAAGTTTTTATCGACTCACAGGTTATTGAGTTTCATGATATACCGCACTAGTAGTTATCGGTTATTCAGTTTTATATGCCGCACTTTATAACAATATCTATATAAAAAAACAAAATTTATTATAACGGGTTTTCTAACGGAAACCCGGCAAGGAAGTGTCGTGTTGGTCCCGTTTGGACGTTTTAAAACGACCTACTATTGGCACGATCAATCTTCACACCACATCATTATGCCTTTTCGAATATCCGCATGTTCCCATGTGAATGCAGAAAGGTGTGCTCAAGAACCAGGAAAGCGACTGTGTTCCCATGTGTACAGTGACGATCACTTTTATTAAAAAGTGTCCTGGTCTTGAATAGCACTGATTCATAGGCTTAAAGGATGCAGTTTGCCGGGTCCCTGCTCGGGCGCCAATTAAGGATTTCGCATCCTTTGTTAGTAAAAAAAACCGAACGCCAACGTGAGTTGGCCCAACTGTTCGTACCGTTAAATGAAAATACAAAAGAATTAATTTAATTTAATTTATTTTATTTGCTTATTGGTTCTAACTATTCAAGTTCGCGTCTGCCGAAAGACTGACTCCCTAACCCACCTATTGGATATTCGCTCAGCCAATCCAAATGCTGAGTAAGCTATTTCGCCTACCGGATGGTTATAGGCGTATCGCATTACGCATTACCTAAAGCAATGCAAAGATATAAGTGCAATGTCAGCAGGTTCCCATGAATGCTTCATGTCTGGTTCATTGACATCCAATAGAATTGTGTTTCCGAAGGTCAACGTCGTTGGCGTGTGTTAACTTAGTATTTAAAAAGCTGAAAAATTGTTTACTTCTTTTTATAAATTTATTTTACAAAATTTTAGAAACAATATTCAATTTCTGATAGCTAAATTTTATTATAAAATTGTTTTTAAGTATTTTAATTTTTTTTTTCAAAAAATTATCTCAAAATTGTTATACCAATAGTCCTTCTTTTCAATACAATTTCTCTGCTCCTTTTCTGTTCTAAATTGCAAGTTAACAATATTTTGGAACTCTTCAAACAATTATTTAAATGAAAAAAGGTTGTGAAAAATTTTTATTTTACCAAAAAAATATTATGCTTTCCATTTTATTTACAATTTTGAGCCTTAAATAAAAAAAATTAAGTAAATTTATCATATGATTCTGAATAATTCAACGTAACTACTTTTTACATACTCATAAGCATAAATTAAAAATAGCAAAACCTGTTTTCATTTCAATGTTTAAACAAATCTTTCTTTAAATGCAAATTAAAAAAGTTGATGGAAAAAGGGTATCAATCAACAAAAAATCAAAGGTATTCTAACATTTATTTTTATTTTTCTTACAGCTTGCCCTTCAAAGAACAATAAATTCATTTCATTCCTTTTTATTACTTCCCAATTCTAATATTCAAATTGTTTAACTCTATTAATAATAATCATACATATGTATAAGGTGTCAACTGCCTAGTATTTCGACAACACTAAATTACAACATAATGGTGTACCTACTCAAATGTTTCTTACCCAAGGTTTCGTTGCTTCAATACGAATTCGAAACTACTAAATTCCAACAAATCCCATTTTTGAAATATCTTAATCTGAATATGCAAGAAATCTTGTATTATATTAAAATAATATGTCGCGCAGAGTAGGTTTATTAAAATCACTTCTATTCACAGGATTTTGATTGAATTTGGAAGGGTCGCAGACATGTTATTTTCAAATGCTTTTAGATCTCACGACAACTTTTGCGTTGAAAAATTATACTGAGATCTAAATCTCAAAAGAATTTAAAAATATTTTTTGTTGACATTTTTAATATTGTTATTTCTCAAAAACGTGAAGAGATTGTTTTAGAATATCTTAGAAACGTGCTGTACTGAAATTTTTAAGCTTCGGATTCTAATTCAGAATACTAAAATTCTTCAAAATAGTGATCATAGGTTAGAAAAAAATTATTTTTTAAACAAGTAGAATTCGTCAATTAAATTTTTTTAAACAAGCGATTCCAGATTAATTTATACAATATTTCCGAAATTTAAAACTGTACCAGAGGTACACTACCTTTGTCAGAAAAACACAAACAGCCATCATTATAGCATTTTTACGATACAAAATAATTGATATCATAAAATGGCCATTTCTGCCCCACTGTGCGACGGTCCCTCGTTACCGTCGATCTTAACATTTTTCAATCTTAGGAAGGAAGATAACTA
Source organism: Eupeodes luniger (assembly GCA_951509635.1). Lineage (NCBI taxonomy): Eukaryota > Metazoa > Arthropoda > Insecta > Diptera > Syrphidae > Eupeodes > Eupeodes luniger. The sequence goes on from OX608073.1 coordinate 218,531,408, forward strand.
TAACTTCTTGCGTTCGTTCACAAGTAGAGAATTTTCTCAGTGCAGTTCTCAGACGTGCCTTTTTCAATTATAATTAATTGGAACAGTATCAGTCATCAACGAACTACACTGGCTTCTCAAACTTATGTCCAGTAGACACCGCGAGGAGGTGCAAGTAAGTGCTTCTTCCCAGGGCCGTCGAGAGGAATTCCGGGCCCGGGACGGAAAAATCTCGGGCCCCCCCATATTTACCATTTTTTTAAAAGTTCATGCCTACTAATATGGTACGTTCTAATTTCAATTACGAATAGCATGAAATTGGTTGGAATTAACGGAAATAATAATTTTTTGTTTGCAAAGTGAACCGAAAAAAAGTGTTAATCATCAAATCAATCTCACTGGTATCGTCCAGTTTAGTTGAAATGGAGGATGGATAGAAAATTATTCTACATGCGAGTAGATCAGATTCCGAACATAATCATACATTCAATTCGATATTGCCAACGACATGTTAGTAACTGATAATACGGTCGATTAACTATTAAAAAAAATAGTATGAGGATCTATTACCTACTATGAAAATAAAATAGAGCGAAGTAAAAATATTTGAAATTTGTCTTTTTGTATGTATTTAAAAGGTTTACATTAAATACTCTTTATTGTTTTTCTTTATATTAAAATATTATTACAATGTTTTATTAGAGTTAGTTTGCATTCAATGAAATATTTTCTTTTGGCAAACGAGCTTTTCTAGCTTTTTGAGCAGCAAAACAACTTATAATTGCGTCGAAATTCAATTTCCTTGCGAAAGGTGCTTCGATGCATAGTGTAGCAAGTCTGGAAACACGATCTTGTGATGAGTACGAACGATGAAACTTCTTTGTTCTGGCAAGTACGCTAAATGAACACATTTTTCTTAAGAATTTCCCACCGTTGAGGACTGCTGCTAAACAAGTTTAAATACTTTTGAACAACACCAAAAAATGTGATTGCGGCACTACAAAATCCGGCTTAATCGATTCCACGCAAGTTAGGGCTGTGAGCTGCATATGGTGAATACACGGCATTCGGAGTTTTGTTTAAAATATGACTTTGTGCACCATTATACTGTCCTTTCATATTGCTTCCATTGTCATAGGCATAGCCTTGTGCACAACAGTCTTTTTAAGGGATTCCATTCTTTGCCAATGTTTTGCCGATCAAATCAGCTATTCCGGTGCCAGTTTTTTTGTTGCAATCGAAAAATTCCAAAAACCGTTCTTGTATGGTGATTACATTTTCTTCAAAGCGCAGATATCGCAAAATAAATGTGTTTTGTTCCACATCACTTGAATCGGGTGCTTCATCGTCAATTATAGCGAAGTATTTGGCATTTTCTCTCTCCTTCAAAATAGCTGAATTCACATGTTGGGCACAAATTTTAATGAACTCATTTTGAATCTCAACGGAATGGTAGTGGACTTGGAAACGTTTGTGCTCTTCTTTTGCTCTTCTTACTTTTTCCAAGTGCTCCTGACGTAAGGGGTCATAATGACTAATTAGTCTCCTTTCGCCAAGGGAGAAAATGGTGTCCAATATTCTATATAGAATTCCTTGTTATTTTTGTATGGCTGGTTTAATATACACACTTTGAAGTGACTTGATATCCTTCAAATCTTCAGTAAACAATTTATTCAAAATATTAATTAATTAATATTACGGAAACCACAATTGAAAAACGTTTGCGTAGGATTTTCCGGTCCCCCGAAACCGAATCAAAAATTTTATTCCCAGCAGAAACAAAAATAGAAGAAAAGAAACTTTATAAAAACAGAAACCGAAATAAATATTTGTGTTTTATTTTAAGTTGCCGGGCCCCTTATTTTGATTTTAAAAATTTTCATAATAAAACAAATTTGAAATGTACGTTAAATTAAGTAAGAAAAGCGAAACAATTTATTATAATTTTCTTTCAATAGTTCAGAGTTGCCCAATTTTTCATTAAATATAAACAAAAATGTACGCCAATAATAATCAGGGGCCCAGATCGGCAAGCTTGTGACTAAAAGATTGGTAGATAACATGCAAACAGGGGCCCGATAGCGAAAGCATGAATGATTTTAAATTTTTGGGCCCCTAAAAATAAGTGGGAATAGGTATGTTGATGATGAATTTAGACTACCTATATTGAAAAAAAACACTCTCCTCATTGCTTTCAATTTAACGGGCCCCTTGAAAATCCCGGGCCCGGGGGTCATAATGTCATAATGTTTGTTGGCGAGTTGAAAGCCGACAGCTTTTTTTTGGCGGATTCACAAGCGAAAGAGTGTTTATTATTATTAACTGTTCGATTTCGTGGATTCTTTCTTGATTGTAATTATATAAAAATGTGAGTTAGCTTTATTTTAATTTTCTTATAATTTATCCACAATCCACAACAAAATATAAAATTTTGAATAAATCACCGCAAATTTCATAAATTTAATCAAAACAAAACAAAATTTGTGGAAAGCTGTCAAATCACTGGAATATAGGAAGAAAAAGTCAAACCAAAAGTGTCAAATCACTGGAATATAGGAAGAAGTCAAGCTTATCCCACAGCTCAAACAGAAATGCAGGAGATGAATAGTTTATATCTTACAGGAACAATCGACACCTTTTCATCTTATTACAGCAAAAGACTTTCACGACTTAGTAAGAGATTTGAATTTACCAAAATGTAAAGCAGAAATTTTGGGTTCTCGCTTAAAATAGTGGATTGAGTGTTGTTTTCCACATTTTTTTTACAAAAAAAGATGTGTTTGTTTTTGCAACCACGTCACAGGTTCGTTTAAAGCAATTGGGATACCTTGTCTTCCTAGTGAATGGCGGCTGTTTATTGACAGCTCAACGAAAAGCCTGAAAGCAGTTTTACTGCACAACGGAAAAATGTTTCCATCTCTTCAAGTTGCCCATTCCATGCACGTCAAAGGAAATTATGAGAGCGTTCTAATTTTTCTTTATGCTTTAAAATATAAAGAATATAAGTGGGAACTCATAGGAGATTTTAAAACGGTTGGATTCCTGATGGGACTTCAAGATGTGTACCCTAAGTTTTTATTCTTTTTGTGCTTATGGGATAGTAGAGCAAATGATTATCACTATTGTCGAAAATCATGATAGAGTACAGATGTTTACAAAAGAAAAAGCCATAGGATTCGTTTTAAATTTAAGTCATTATTCATTAAGTTAAGCCATTGTTTGGTTAAAGTTAATATACATATTAAGCGTAAGTACCGTAGTATAATATTGTAATGTGTATACACTCTTTATCTCTTTTAGTATCGTGTTATAGTAGAATAAGGGAAACATCTAGTGATTAAGAGGAGAAATCGCTTCGTTAAGCATCGAGCACATTCAGCGCCTAAAAGATTCTAGTAGTTTCTCGAACCGATTTGATTTGTATAAATAGGCGCTCGGAAGCGAAGCGGTTCATTATTGATTGTGAATTGCGACAAGTAAAGACTGTGGTTAAAGAGTAATAATTAAAAGTAAAGACTGTGTTCGAAAATTAATAATTGAAAGTGGTGAATAAATAAGTTTAGAGCGATTTAAATAAAGAAAATTTGTGTTTTATTTACAAGTGTGAATAAGTTTTAATTATCAGACCAAGCCGAATATTACATTGGTGTCAGAATAAGGGAATAAAACTTATTGAGAATAAAAACAGTGAGCAGTGATTGAACTATTTTGTGTGAAGTAGCGAAGTTAAAAATAAAAAAAAATTAGTAGTGTTCTGAAAGACTTAACTGTCCCTGAGCTAAAGGCCGAACTAAGCAAACGTGGCTTAAGTGGGACAGGCGTAAAAACCAAACTCGTTAAACGGCTGCAGGAATATCTGGAGCAGCAAAATGAAGACCCAGATATGTTTGCTTTCGAATTAGAAGCAAAAGTGGAAGAGGTAAATACAAATGCTGCCTTATCTAACATGATGTCAGTTCTTTTAGCCAAATTTAAAGAGAATGAAAAGAATGTTCCCAAACAACTAGAAGCTCAAAGGAAACAACTAGAAGCCCAAAGAAGTGACCAAAAGCAAGAACAGCAGAATATTCTAGAGCGATTCAACGAACAAAAAAACCTTTTAGAAGGCAGGTTTGAAGACTTCGAAGAGAAAATCAAAACTGTAGACGAGCGCGTCGAAAACAAAATGCACGTTTCGAGAAAATTGACGCACAAATCGAAACCATCACAAATGAACTAGAAAAAATGCGAAAGATGAAAGCTCGAGAACCTTCTGGTGAGTGCTCAAGGAAGAGAGAAGTGAATCCTCCAAGCTTTGATAGGCAGATTCCGTGGTCAATCTACAAGAAACAGTTTGAAGCAGCAGCGTTAACAAACGGCTGGGACGATGACGAAAAATACATTGCTCTTACGCTCCACAACACCAACAGCTATTGTCTAAGGACTGCAACTGGAGAGGCCGCAAAAGTTTATGGAGAGGTACGTCTTAAGATCCGCATGGCAGAGTTGGAATTCTCTCACCTGTTCCTGGTAGCAGATATATGCGACGAGTGCATTGTCGGCGTCGATTTCATGAAAGATCAGGGAGTGATATTGGACATCGGGAACCAAGTCCTGAAATATCGAAACATTGAGATTCCGATGATTTATGGGACTAACTCGTATGAGACCTCGCCATCTGTGAAAACAGTCATCAAAGAAGATCTCACTTTGCCTGCTTCTTCAGAGGTATTCGTGTGGACGAAATTGAAGGGTAAGCCTGGCAGCCATCGATACCTCATGGTCGACCCAGCATCTGTAAGGTCCTCCCAAAACGTCATCATTGGGAAGACTCTTGTGAGACCTTTAAAGATCATAGTTCCGGTACGAATACTGAACATCAAGCCGTATGAAGTTAAGCTTAGAAAAGGTGAGATTGTCGGACAATGCGAATCTGTATCAGCGATAACAAGGATCAACGAAGAAGAGTCAAGGCAATCCTTGAAGTCCGAAGAGCTGAACTCCATAAAGACGAACATTCTCAAGTCATCTAATCCTGGCCACCAACAACGAAGAACTGCAGAAGGTCTCCTCGAAGAATTTGCCTACATCTTTTCGTCATCGAAAGGGAAATGTGGCAGAACGCAACTGGTGCAACATCGAATCAATACCGAGGATGCAAGGCCGATTCGTCAACCTGCAAGACGACTTCCACTAGCCAAACAAGGTTAGGTTGAAGAACTGATAACCACCGTGAAGGAAGAAGGTCTGATCAAAAACTCTTAAAGCCCTTGGGCGTCTGGTGGTCCTGGTAATGAAGAAAGACGGATCAACCCGCTTTTGCGTGGACTATCGAAGGTTGAATGATGTGACCAAGAAGGATAGCTACCCTCTGCCTAGGATCAGTGATACTCTGGACGTAATGGAAGGAGCAAAATGGTTCTCAACTTTGGACTTTAAAATTGGTTACTGGCAAGTCGAAATCCATCCTGAAGACCAAGGAAAGACAGCATTCTCAACAGGAAACGGATTGTGGCAGTTCAAAGCGATGCCTTTTGGACTTTGCAATGCTCCAGCGACTTTTGAGCGCCTAATGGAATGCGTCCTGCATTCTGGGTCTAGCCACCTATAAAGGCGCTTTGTGGAGGACTTTGCTGGAATCGCAAAGAGTCTACATCAGCTAACGGAAAAAGGAAAGCAGTTTAAATGGTCAGGTGAGTGCGAGTGCAGCTTTCAAGAGCTCAAGCAACGCTTGTGTAACGCACCAGTTCTGACCAACCCAACTCCAGGAAAACCGCTCATAATTGATGCTGATGCCAGCAATGTCGGGATAGGTGCTGCACTATCGCAGGTGCATAATGGCGAAGAAAAGGTGATTGCCTATTACAGCAAGGTACTCTCGAAGTCGGAAAGAAATTATTGTGTGACCAGAAGAGAACTTCTTGCACTGATTTTGGCCACAAAGCACTTCCATAAGTATCTCTATGGACAGAAGTTTATTCTCCGAACTGACCATGGAGCACTTAACTGGCTTTTGAATTTCAAGAATCCAGAGGGTCAAGTGGCAAGGTGGATTGAGAGGCTGCAGACGTACGATTACAAAATTCAACATCGGAAAGGGAAGCTTCACTCAAATGCAGATGCACTGTCTCAGAGACCATGCAAGCAAGATTGTAAGCATTGCAGACGACAAGAATAAAAAGAAGTGGTTACTGTCCAACGAACCAGAGCCGATCCCATTTATGGCTGGAGCAACGACGAGTTGAGGAAGGCTCAACAAGAAGACTCAGATATCGAACCCATCCTCGCTTTTACGGAACACCAGGCAAAACCAGAATGGGCTGATATCTCCGATAAAAGTCCGACTCTGAAGGCCTATTGGGCACAGTGGGACTCGTTTCATGTCCAAGAGGGTGTCCTTCGACGTAAATGGGAATCAGCAGATAGAAAGTCTTATGTAATGCAGCTAGTCTTACCGAGATCGAAGGTTATGGACGTTCTGCGAGAGATGCATGGTGGAGTTTCGGGAGGCCATCTAGGAGTGAACAAGACGCTAGAAAAGGTTCGACAACGATTTTACTGGCTACATGCAAGGGAAGATGTCGAGAAGTGGTGCCGAAAATGCGATACCTTTGCTGCCACCAAGGGCCCGAACAAAAAGAACCACAGCCAAATGCCAGTATAATGTCAGAGCACCGTTCGAAAGGATTGCAGAAAATGGCGGGTCCATTTCCGGAAACAAATAATGAAAATCGTTATATTCTGGTTGTCATGGATTACTTCAGCAAGTGGCCTGAAGCATACGCCATTCCAAATCAAGAAGCCAAAACAGTCACAGACCAAACCTTCAACCTTCAAGCCTTCAACTGGGTGAGCAGATTCGGCGTTCCACTAGAACTGCATTCCGACCAGGGAAGGAATTTTGAATCAAACATATTTCAGGAAGTTTGTGGGCTTCTTGACATTAAGAAGACAAGAACAACACCACTTCATCCACAATCTGATGGCATGGTCAAACGATTCAACCGAACCCTGAAGGAACATCTTTGCTAAGTTGTTGAAGTGTTCTGATACCTTTTAAAATGAAAGACACATTTTAATTTAATAATTCATTTAATTAATAGTTAAGTTAAGATATAAAAGTATAAGTCTTTCTATAATGGTAGCTTACGATTGAATCACTGCAAGACATTACATGTCAATGTGAGCTGTCAAAGTTGACTTGCCAGAATAGCTGCGTTCAAACATCACACTCTTCCCCTCTTAGATTGAACTTCCAAATTACGAAGCCTCTCGGAACGTCTAGGCTCAGGTATGGCTTGCTCTTTTTGTGATGCAGCTTCTGGTGGTTTTGATTTTTGTTGTTGTTGTTGTTTCGGATCCGGTTCCTTATGAGTCTCTGGACTCCTATGTCGAAGTTGGTCTGAATGCCTTCGAATCGTCTTGCCATCTTCAGTTCTAACTAAATATGATACTGGACCCGTTTGCTTGCTTATTTTGGCCGGAATCCAAATAGGTCCTTTTGAATAGTTTCTTACCCAAACAGATTCATCGGTTTGTAATTGTAGATCATTACCTGTAACTTTATCTTTTTTAGATGAACGAAGCGGTTGACTATCAGGGTGGATTTTATCAAAGTATGTCATCGGTCGACGCTTGAACAAGATTTCTGCCGGAGATTTGCCAGTAACTGTTGATGGTGTAGTATGACTAAGTAGCAGGAACCTTGCCAGGCGAAGCTTAACACATCCGTTGTTATTCCGTTTGAGATAATCCTTAGTAGTACGAACCATCCTTTCTGCCTGTCCATTGGGGGATAGGTGAAAAGGAGCAGAAAGGATGTATGAAATAAGATTACTCCTACAAAACTGACTGAAAACCTCAGAGGTGAAGGCTGTTCCATTGTCAGATACAATTGAATCTGGTAATCCATGTGTCGCGAATATAGAACGAAGACTGTTGATTGCACAACTTGTGCTTGTAGAAGATACTAATTTGACTTCTAGCCACTTCGAATAAGAATCGACTAGAATAAAAAAGATCTTATCTTGAAAGGGACCTGCGAAGTCTACATGTAGGCGTGACCATGGCTTTGAAGTTTCTTCCCAAGGATGTATAGTTGACTTAGACTTCTCTGGTCGAGATTCTTGACAGGTGATGCACCTTTTTACCGTCGCCTCAATGTCACCATCCATTTTCGGCCACCATATGTAGCTTCGGGCAAGACTTTTCATTCTAACCACTCCTGGATGGCCAGCATGTAAGATTTTCAGCAAATCGTTCCGAGCGGCTTCTGGAACAATAATTCGGTCACCAAATAGTAAACAATCTTTATTTACTGATATTTCATGGTGACGTTGATAAAAAGGTCGGAACTCCGTCTCCAAAAGTACGGCAGGCCACCCTTTCAACGTCCAAGAAAACACCCTCTGTAGAGTTGTGTCTTTTGAGGTCATCTTCGCTATATCACTTGATTGGAGAATGTTTGCATCACACTCCTCCACCCATTTAAGAACACGCTCCATCAAAGCATCCTCGGCGACAGTATAATTGGAGTTGGTTTCTCTGAATTAAATAAACCAAGCAACGGCTTATGATCAGTCACTATTTGAAATTCCCTTCCGTAAAGAAAATTGTGAAATTTCTTAACACCTGCGATAATCGCCAAGGCCTCCTTGTCGATCTGCGCATAGTTTCTCTCCGTAAGTGTTAAAGTGCGAGAATAAAACGAAATTGGACGCTCCTGGTGGTTAGGTAAAATGTATGACAGCACAACACCAAGTCCATAAGGGGACGCATCACAAACTAACGCCACTGGTAATTTCTAATGAATCAGTATACTTTCATTTGTGAGCAAACTCTTCAGCTCTTGAAAGGCAGTTTGGTGCTTTGAATTTCATTGCCACTCGTTGTTTTTATCGAGGAGTCTGTGAAGAGGTTCGGAAATTGTCGCTTTGCCTTTTAGAAACGCATGATAAAAGTTTATAAGGCCTAGGAACGCCTGCAGTTGCTTTTTGTCAGTTGGAGCTGGAGTATCCCTTATTGCGATGACTTTTTCGTCAGATGGACGAATTCCTCTGCAGTCGACAATATACCCCAGGAAGTTGACAGATGGTAAATCAAAGTGACATTTGTCTTTGCGCAACCGTAGACCAGCCTCCTTAAGACGTTGAAAAACTTCTCCAAGAGTCTCAACGAGATGTGAGGAATCCTTGCAAGCAACGATGATGTCATCATAGTAAACAATAACACCACTTATTCCTCGTACAATTTTCTCTATTCGTTGTTGGAATATTCCGGGTCCCGCAGAAATACCATATGGAACCCTCTTTACTTTGAATACATTCTTATGTGTAGTAATTGTAAGTACTTTGGATGTTTCCTCATCAACAAAGGCCTGAGCCAAATCTATTTTTGCGAATGTATTCCCTTTTGGAATTGAAGTTAGAATATCGCTTATTGCTGGTGTCTTGAAACAGTGCGGTGACAGTGCTTTGTACCTGTAATCGTCGCAAATACGAACTGACCCGTCGGACTTGGTGACAGGTACTATGGGAGTAAGCCACTCGCTGTATTCGGTTGGTTCTAAAACTCCTTGTCGAACCAATTTATCTAACTCAGCTTCAATTGCTTCTCGCTGAGCGTAAGGAACCTTTCTTGCTTGAAGTTTGATGAGTCGTACAGCCTGATCGAGATTTAATGTAATTTTTTCACCCGTATATGCACCTAGTTCTTCAGAAAATAGCACTGCGTACTTTTCCAACAGATCATCTATTGGGGAACGCACGCTATGAACACCTTGAACCACTATTCCCATCTTGTCAAACGAGTTACAACCCAGCACATTTGTACGATTTCCACTTCCAATGTACAATGGAAGATTTTGGATGTCCTTCTTGTTGTAAACAATGTCTACGTAGGTAAGACCTGTAATGGGAATGTGATTATTACCATAATCAAAAAGATTTAAATCCGTGTCAAAGGTTTTAGGTAGGTTATGCCTCCAAATTTTATTTGCATAAACCTCCGATATAATTGAATAATTTGAGCCCGTGTCAACCTCGAATGCACATTGTATACCATTGATAACACTGGTCGACAAGGTTTTTCTAATGGCATTGAAATTGCACTTTTACAAAGGGTTTTGGAGGCCTTAATTTAAATCCGACTTTAAAATTAATGTATCACATCAGGTTTTTCAGATATTACTTTTTAAAATGCGAAAAAACACGTATATTCGGCTTTTTGAGGCTGTCTAAATTTATTAAGTAGCTTTTTTTCAATCAAATCCGTGAATGTTTTCCAAATCTAAAATCCCTTTATTCAATATTAAATAGATATATTTATATTATTTCATATAATATTCGAAAAAAACTTCAAAATTTGTTAGATATCACATGTCTAACAAAAAACTAAAAGAAACGCTTAACCACTTTTGCTAAAATAGTTTTCAACAGAAAAAGGCAAAACGGTTTGAAATTAAGTTTGGTTCTTGTAACGAATCTGTTGTCTAAATAATTCTATTATAGCAAGTTTTTGAAATATATTAAAAAATGTAAAAATGATGTTGAAAACGGGTATTTTTAAAACTTGAGCAAATAGTTAAAATATGAGTTGGGATTCGAAATCAGCACTAAAAATGTAGTCCAAAACGTAGTTTACAAAACTATTAAAGTATCAAATTCAAGTTTTTTTCGAGACTTCATATAGATTCAAATAAAGACTCATAAATAATGCGAATTTCCAGAAACTAAGTAAGATACTAAAATCCTTTGAATTGTATCCAAAAGAGAAAGGTTTGTACTTTTCAAAATCATCATACAATTATTGTTAAGAGATATTTTGAGTTTGAACTTAGGCTTAAAAAAAACCGTTTTTGTTTGTTTTTAGCATTTTTAAAGGGGCATATTTTAAAACTTGATGTTATAGAAAAATTTAAAGGTTAGATTCGAATTTAGGACATCTTAATCCTTTTAAACAGTATTCCTTTGTTTGTGCAACATGAAAAAAACGTAATTTTGTCAACCAGTGTAATTACAGTTGCTATTTTTTTGCAGTTACCGAACCGATTTGTTGCAATAACTTGATGTTTCCCTCTGTTGCTGCTGTTAGAATTATTGTTCTGCTTAGTTCGACATACTCTTTTAATGTGACCTATACGTCCACATTTGTCACATTTAGCAGTACGAAATGGACATGCTGAACGAACATGATAATTCCCACATCCAAAACAGGTTTGTTGCTTTTCATTCTTCTCTCTGCTAACTATTTTATCATCATCAGCAGTTCGTGGGTTTTGATTATGGTGCTGGTGCTTTTGTGGTCTGGGTTTTATAGCATGAACATGCTCTTGCTGCGGAACTGCTTGTTGAATAACGAGTTGATTTTTGGCTGCAGTCTCTGCAGCAAGTGCAAGGTCTTGGACTGATTTAAGAGTGAGTTTCGTTTCGGCTAAAAGACTCTGCTGCAAATGTGTATTTCGCAATCCACACACCAGTCGGTCGCGTAACATTCGATCTACCATGGTTCCATCAAAATTGCAAACAATTATAAGATGCCGAAGTTCTGCAATGTACTCTGCAACAGACTCATTGCTCTGTTGATCGCGCTTAAAAAATCTATAGAACGACGCAATTTCTGATGGAGCTGGTGTAAAGTGTTGAGTAAGTTCTTCGATGACGGATTTGTAAGTGTGTTGCTCCAATGTCTTAGGTGAAATGAGGGATTCCACCAAGTTAAAACAATGAGATCCACAAATTGTTATGGAACGTTGCTTTCTGGATCTCCGCCGTTGTGATGCCGTTGGCTAGTAGAAACATTTCAAATCGTTTTTTATATGATCCCCATGCTGCAGGGTTTGCTACATCAAATGCTTCTATTGATCCAATCGATGCCATTTTGCTTGAATTGATAAGAAGATTAGAACTGGAATCAGTTTGAGTTTCTTTAGATTCTAAATCGATTTTAACCCTTTTCCCGGTTTTCGCAATGTGGTTGCTCACTAGGAACAACCAAAAATAATTATTATACGATGAACAAATAAAAAAGGCTTAAACACTTGTAATAAAGTTGATTGCTCTGGGCAGCAATTCCCAAATCCTCGTCGCCAGTGAAGTGTTCTGATACCTTTTAAAATTAAAGACACATTTTAATTTAATAATTCATTTAATTAATAGTTAATTTAAAATATAAAAGTATAAGTCTTTCTATAATGGCGGCTTACGATTGAATCACTGCAAGACATTACATGTCAATGTGAGCTGTCAAAGTTGACTTGCCAGAATGGCTGCGTTCAAACATCACAGTTGTGGACGACAATCAGTGTTTTTTATCGCCAGTTAAATTTTTTTATTTAGATTTCCAACTAATGTAAAATAAAACTCGATTTCTTTTTTTTATACTTCGTTATAATTACTTTAATTCGCAAAACAACAATTCGTGGGTATTTCAAAATGGTGTCGTGTTGAATGAACAAAGAATCGGAATAAGAATCATGACCTTCTTTTTATTCTAGAAGGTTAAAAGATAACTTTTATAATTATAACATTAATAATTAGTTTGACAAGAAATGTCACATTGGGCTAATATCATATTGGGTAGTTCACAATAGTAGGTAATTTATATTTAAAGTGTTATACATTTTTTTGTTGAAATTAATTTTATGTTTAATTGTTTCTCTTTTATTTTAAAAATAATAAAACAAAATATATATATGTATATAGACATAGTAAACATTCTCCGTCCCGGTGAACTATGTTCGCAAATTGGCACCTTGGAGTAAATAACTCTATCCGGCCCTGGCATATGTTTCGTTCGCTGCATAAATGCTGCCAACATTATTGCTAACCTTCTTTGATAAGAACATGCAATGAAAAAAAAATTATTAGCGAAACATTAAAACAAGACAAACAAGTTAAAAGTTAACAACAAAAAAAACAATTACAGTTTATGTTAGTGCATAACACCTACACTCATAGCTCTCCTTATGGATTTCATTCAATGAGCTTTTACAACCGTTGCCCATTCAAGGTTACTGTACGATGTTCTTGTTGTTGTTCCCTTCTTTACAAATGCAGGCTATTGAATTCGCCGTGGTCTATTGACGATCCTCTTTAAACGTAAATCGATATTCATTGATCGTCGAGTCGCGGTCGATCGCTATTTTAATTGAGCGTAGTGTTTAAATTATTCTTTTTTTATTATTTATTATTTCTCGATCTGGGCACAAATGGCTCGGCACGAGGTGAAGCGACGAAGAGCTGCTAGGAATGCCTGTGTTGTGAAATCTGACACTGTTTCGAGGTGAATTGCCTTGGTAGACAGGCAAATAAAAATGGCAAAATATCCTTTGAAAGTTTTAGCTCCTCTTCCTCTCCATGTTTTAATTTCTATAGGACCGGCGTAATCAACTCCAGTATGGGTGAATGGTCTGGATATTCGTACTCGTGGTGCTGGCAGGCTTCCCATGAGTTGTTGTAGACTTCTTTTTTTTATACCTGAAACATATTGGGCAATTATGTTTATGTTTTTTTACGTGTTGTTTATCTTGTTATCCAGTAAGTGATACGAATGAAGGCCGCAGTTTGCTGGTTTCCTCCGTGTAGGGTCTTATTGTGTGCATCTCGCATCACGAGTTCCGAAAAGTGGTAATTGGGTTTCAGAATGATCGGATGCTCTTGGTTATAGGACAGTAGTGTGTTCTGGAGTCGGCCACCCACACGAAGTAACCCATTACCATCAATGAAGGCATTGAGTGATAGTAAAGATTTGGGAATTGTATTTTTATTCTCTAATTCACTCAATTCTGCAGTGAACATAAGCTGCAATTTGTAGCTCATCCGGATTCAATTCTCCAAAAATCTTTGATGTTTTTCGACTTTTTGCAAGGCAATTCCATTTAAAGCGATAACAGAATGCAATTGCTCTGATGCTTTTGATAGTCGCGAACACCTAAGTATACATCTGTTAATGTCATCATCTGCTTCATCAGAGTTGTCTATTAGGCATTGTTTCTTTTCCGTTTGCTTTTCAATTTTGGTGTCGAGAATGGATGGTTGTACGGGTATTTCAAAAAACAAGGATCCTGTGTTCCCAATGCTGAAGGTGAAAAGCCCCTAGAATCCTAGATGCTAGATCAGCTGGGTTATGGTCTGTTGGAATGTGTTTCCAAATGTCGCAGTTTGTTAATCGTTGGATTTCAGCAACCCTGTTACTGACAAAAGTTGTCCATTTGGAAGGTTGTGCTTTAATCCAAGCCAACGTAATCATTGAGTCTGACCATGCGTATACCTTTGCGTTTGAAACATCGAGAACTTCTTTTGTGTAATTTAATAGTGATGCCAAGAGTACAGCTCCACAAAGTTCTAGTCGTGGTAGACTGATTGTTTTCAATGGAGCCACTTTTGTTTTTGATATTAGTATATGCATGTGGATATTCTCGGCATTATCAAGGACACGTATGAAGACAACCACTCCATAAGCCTTCTCCGACGCGTCACTAAAGCCGTGAAATTCCACCGATTTCTGTGTATTATGTGTATAAATCCATCGTGGGATTTAAATGTGTTGTATTAAAGGTAGTTCTTTCTGAAAAACTTGCCATTCTTCTTTAAAATCTGATGAAATGGGTTCATCCCAATCAGTTCCTCTGCACCATAGTTGTTGCATTATGATCTTGAATTTGATCACACATGGTGCAATCCAGCCGAGTGGATCAAAAAGTTTTGCAATTGCTGATAGCATTGTCCTCTTTGTCACTTCATCGGTTTCCTGTTGAAAGTTTTTGAACGAAAATGAGTCTTCTTGTGAATTCCACCTTATGCCTAATGTTTTTACATGATCTTTTGATTCAAAAGGCAATTCAATACTTTTCTCACAATCTTTTTTGGGTAAGTCTTGCAGAAGATCTTTGCAGTTGGACGTCCACTTCCGAAGTTTGAGACCTGCAGACGCCAAAAGATGTCGTGTTTCTTCGCGTTTTATACGAGTTTCGTCGATAGAATCTTCTCCACTGATGAAATCATCGACATACATCTCACCTTTGACCGCAAGAGCTCCCTTTCGATACCTTTCAGACTCATCATCAGCGACTTTGTGTGGGACACGAATGGCCAAGTAAGGTGCACAAGCCGTGCCAAAAGTGACCAAAAGTTTGAAGACTTTCATGGCTGAATCACATACACGCTTCAGCTTCGGCTTCGCCTGACGTTTACGAGTTCAGCCATAGGAATTCAATGCATGCTATCACAATGGAGCTTCGACCTCACGTTTCGTTTGGCAATCGTAAGGAAAAGAACGTAATGTAACGTAATGTGACTCTAAACGGAAGCTCTAGTTCAATTTTCTGAACATTTGCTTCGTCTGACAGCTCAACAGATGTAAAAAATGTAAACAAACAAAATATTTGCTCTTTGGAGGGATGAAATAATAGAAATGTCATTCAAAGCAACATCGAAGCATGCCCAACGTAACGCAGACGAAGCCGAAGCTGAAGCGTGTATGTGATTCAGCCATCATGGGTTGCTTTGGATTTTTTCGCCAAATAATGAGTGTATAGTATCGATCCAATTCTTGCACAAAAATTTGGCGATACATCTTCTCAATGCCAGCTGTTATTGTAAATTTATATGCTCGCCATTTTTAAATTATATCAACAATGTTCTTTTGAAGTTTAGGACCTATCATCAGGTGTTGATTTAAGGATGTACCATCATATGTTTTTGAGGCTGCGTCAAAAACGACTCTTAATTTTGTGGTAGAGCTCGATTCTTTAAATACGGCGTGGTGAGGAAGAAAATAGTGAAAAGGGGTTTTCAAAATTGGGTCGTTTACATCTACTCCTTCCATGTGTTTCAAACTAAGGTATTCTATGATACATTGGCTGTAACTTTCATGCAATTTTGGGTCCCTTTCAAATCGTCGTTCCAAAGATAAAAAACGTCGAGTTGCCATTTCTTTGCTGGATCCTAGTTCAGGATGAAATCCTACTTTAAATGGAAGATTCACTTCGTAATGGCCATCGGATAATCGTTTGCTTGTTTCAGTAAAATACTTTTCGCAGGCGATATCCTCTTCTGAAGCTCGAATTACGAAAGGAATGTCTTCAATCTCCCAAAATTTTCGGATTTGTGTATGTTTGGATTTAAACATTATGTTAACGTAACTTTGACTGGTGCCGTTGCTGACCTTCCCTAGCCCTGATACATTAACGTGTGTTTGGTGTTGGGTGAGATTTAAAAGCCTTGTTGCTGACTCAGAGATAAAGGTGGCATCCGAGCCTGGGTCAATAAGTGCTCTGAGATCTGAATATCTTCCATATTCACATTTAACTCTAACGATCGCAGTGGCTCATAAAATTTGAGTACCGTGGACTTGAGACGCATAAAAATTTCACACACTCCAACTTGCTGTACAGCTTGTTGCTTCTGTACCGCATCTATGTTTAAAAACCGGTAACATTTCATCAATGTGTGTTGTCCTTTTTTTCAAATTTGACATTGATATTGCGTTTTAAACTGTTGTTTTTGGGTCTTAGCATGAAATGTTTTAGCTGTGATAGGTGATTTTGTGATTGGCTTGGGCTGTGTGGTGCAACTGGCTTGTTGCACAATAGCTTCTATAGTCAGGAACCGCGATTTAAGAAAATCAGTAAAATCGGCGAAGGTTGGGAGTTCTTTGTTGTCGCCGAGATTTTCTTCCCATAGTTGTTGGGTTTTGGCGGATAATTTTTGAAAAAGTATGTAAATTAAGATTGTGTCCCAGTCTTTCACTGGTAACCCTAAATTCTCCAGAGCATGGACAACCTCGATTGTGGTGTCAAGTAAGCTTTTAAGGGTTTCGGTAGATTCCTTACTCTGTACTGGATGACCAAAAAAGACCTTAACATAGGAATTGACCAAAACTCTTTTGTGATCATACCTTTCTTTCAACAAATCCCATGCCTTTGCATAATTCCCAGAAGTAAGATCTTAATGATGCAGAAGACGTTCTGCATCGCCAGTTAAACTTTTTTTCAAAAAATTAATTTTTTGGATCTCGTTCAAGGCAACATTGTTATGTACAAGTGACGTAAAAATATCGTGATAAGAACGCCACGATGTATAAGACCCCGAGAAAGTGGGGGGTTTGATTGGAGGAAGCTTGAGGACATTTGGTTGTGACGGATGTGTTGCTGGTGGAAGGCCTGTTGCTGGAAGTGCTCCCACTGTAGGCGTAAGTGGAGCGGACGGAGTTAATTTGTCCAAACCATCCATCAATTCAGTCCTATACTCGAGATAAATGGCGCGGATTTGATCGAACACCGCTATCATATCTTCATTTTTAATAGTGTCTTCGAGCTTCCCCCCGATAATGATTTCCTCGTGATATCGTTTGGCATTTTCTAAATTTTGTTCAAGTAGCTTCATGCGAGTTTTCAAATAATTACTCGTTCGACGAGCCTGGCCTGTCTTTTTTTAAAAAGAACATTTTTTGTGCTGTGCAAATCGGGGCTCCCGCGACGCGTAATAAAAAACCCAACACAACTCTACATCATCCATCGAAGGCACACAAAGTAAGTCCTCATTTTTTTAAAGTATTTTTTTTTGCTCTTTTTTTTTATTACATTTTATAAATAACAAAAGTCCATAATGTCGTTTGGGGAGCTTCAAAAAGAAGTTTTGGCGCAATTAGAGCGCGACTACTCAAATTTTGTTTTAAAATGTTCTTTTAAAATTTGAGTAGTCGCGCTCTAATTGCGCCAAAACTTCTTTTTGAAGCTCCCCAAACGACATTATGGACTTTTGTTATTTATAAAATGTAATAAAAAAAAAAGGGCAAAAAAAAAATACTTTAAAAAAATGAGGACTTACTTTGTGTGCCTTCGATGGATGATGTAGAGTTGTGTTGGGTTTTTTATTACGCGTCGCGGGAGCCCCGATTTGCACAGCACAAAAAATGTTCTTTTTAAATTATTATAATTTATAGTTCAAGCACTTAATTGCATTTTATTGCACAACTAGTTAATTTACTAATTTTAAAAGTTTTAAAGTATATATATATATACATATGTGTATGTTTCTTTTTAATTTAATCTAATTTAAGGCTTGAAGGACCAATGTTTTTTCTCGCCAGTTAAAACCGATACAATGTATGAATATTTCAGTGCACAAATATGTCTCATTGCATTCTAGAGGAGGAACTTATCCGGCCCCTCATGAACCCGTAACCCTGACTCGTAAATGCTTACACGGGCCTCTGTCGCTGCCCAGCATTAGTCTGTTATCTGTCCCTACACATGGGAAATCTGCAAATCCGGCTCGAAGGACCAATGTTTTTTCTAGCCAGTTAAATTTTTTTATTTAGATTTAAAATTAATGTAAAATAAAACCC
The DNA here is from genome assembly GCA_951509635.1 of Eupeodes luniger. Classification (NCBI taxonomy): domain Eukaryota; kingdom Metazoa; phylum Arthropoda; class Insecta; order Diptera; family Syrphidae; genus Eupeodes; species Eupeodes luniger. Next base: position 218,549,714 of record OX608073.1, read on the forward strand.
GATTTCTTTTTTTTTATACTTCGTTATAATTACTTTAATTCGCAAAACAACAATTCGTGGGTATTTCAAAATTGTGTCATGTTGAATGAACAAAGAATCGGAATAAGAATAATGACCTTCTTTTTATTCTAGAAGGTTAAAAGATAACTTTTATAATTATAACATTAATAATTAGTTTGACAAGAAATGTCACATTGGGCTAATATCATATTGGGCAGTTCACAATAGTAGGTTATTTATATTTAAAGTGTTATACATTTTTTTGTTTAAATTAATTTTATGTTTAATTGTTTCCTTTTTATTTTGTTATGGCTGTCTAGAACGGCAATGGTGCGGCTGGAGGAACCGTCGACAAACTGAGGCATTTTCAGCGCTGAATTAATTAAATTAATTAATTAAATAAAAAAATAAAGTAAGTAATCCTGCGGTTACGTAAGATATTTTTACTCGTTGCCAGACTGAGACGTGGGTTCTTCCCCACCGAAAAGTTCTGAACGACAGCCGTCACCGTTACTGGTTCACACTTTTGGCAAGCAAGGCGTTGTCGGCACTATGAAAATGACCAAAAGCGAAAAGAAAACAAAAACAATGTATATAAATTAACACACATATGAATGTTTACTTACGATAGGCGTTTTTATTGGTAAGTTTATACGCAGCGCAGCAAAATCTTACACACTCAAGAACAACAAAGAAATAGTGCGGATAAATAAGGCAGCAAAAATAGTGCACATAAGTAGTTCAGATAAAGTTTTGGAATGCTTGGAATAGAATGAAACTTCATCCAGTTCCAGAAATATTTTTTACTTAAAGGTTGGCAAAATTTTATTATTTGGGGATGCGTTCGTATTTTTCTTGTACTCTGTTTTCACTAGAATAAAAACAAATTGGTTTGAAATATTAATCTACGATTAGACTGTAAACGTAAAAATTCAATGCGTTGACTACTTGACATCATCCAAAAATCATCAATAATCACAGTGCTATCTCTAAATTTATTGACGTGTGATGTGCGTTAGGACTCGCCCAAAACCAAAGCGAAACATTTGATGCGAAAACAAAACTTTCGTCATTGGTCGGGATTAAAGGCTCTCCCAAACCAACGCGAAAGTGGCACATTCGCCGACTCGGCATTGTTTATTTGTCATTTTTGTTATCATTGTGAATGATTCGCTTTGCGTCAGTTATCGCAGTGTAAGTTTATTTTGAGAAGAGAAAGTTTAATTGTGGCGCTGAATGTTTCGCGTTGATTTATCCCCTTTTACACAGGAAAACTGAGTTGCCAGCAACTGGGAGCTTGTAGGCAAGACGGGCTTACGGGGAAGGCCAAAATCTCCCCTCACACCCTTCTTTTGGCTTTTAGTGCCTGTCTACATTGGATTTTTAATGCTGGGTTTTATTATGTTTGTTGTGTCCATACGATGAAGAGAAAATCAATCTGCACATCCATATCTCACACCCTTGAAATCTATCAATCTTTCACTCATACAATACAAAATCTTTCATGTTGAATCCAAGAATATTGTTTGCATTTGGGCTATAATCTACCCATCTCTCTCTTTTTCACTAACATATAATCTACCTGTCTCACTGCTTGCACCTAACATTAAAAATTCAATGTGGATAGGCACTCTTATGTCATTTCAATCTTTCAGTTCATACTCAACTCTATTCTGACTGGAGCTGCATGTAAACATTAATTTGAACTCTTATTCAACTTTACATAAAAACAATAATACTTTTTCAACACATCCCTTGGGTACGTATTTTCAAAACTGTTATTTGGTGGCTCCGACTCTGAGTGAAAACAAACAAAACAAAACAAAACAAATAATTCGTGGACAATGGAGACAAGGTAAACAAAAATTTTATAAACAAAAAGTATACATATACTCGTATTAATAATAAAGTACGTTTTTATTCTCAGATCTAAACGTTGGACCACTGATGAAACGAAAGCGTTTTTGCATTTTTATACTGCCAGGAAGGAGCAATTTAGCCACCCAAGGAAAAAACGTTCGGCGTATGGAAACGTTGTTGAAAACATGATTGCAACTATTATAAAGAAAAATTAATGCAGAGGCAGCGCGAAGCGGAAAGAATGGAAGGACGCTTCCAAGAGCGTCAACAGGCCAGGGCACAGCTACAGCTGAAAAAAGCGGAGGATCGTAAAAAGAAATACGAGTTGATAGAAAAACTGTTATCGAAATAAAAAACTCGTTACTAAAATTGAATTGTAGTTGTTACTTTCATGTTTTTTTCTTAAAGTTTTGAAGGTTTGAAGTTTGCGGTCGTTAGTATCATTTGATGGAAGTTTGCTCAAGTGAACTCAAAAAGTGATGCTGGTTTGATGCATTTATGAATGATTGCCGAAATTGATGGTGCGATGTGAATCATTTCTGCAAAGACATTTTTGAGAATTAACGCAAAAAATTATGTAAATACATAGGTTGAAAAAAGAAATCGAACTTTGGTGGGTAGCTTATAATTTTAATTATAACTAAATTATATTTGTTTGACACAGATATGTAAACAATGTTTCACGACGATTCCGGGATGTATTCAATTCGGGATTTGTGTTGTGCCCCAAGTTATTTTCCTGTGGTGTTACTTCTTCATCCAATGTGATGTTATCGTCATTGGATATGCATAAATTATGTAAAATGCACACACTAACCACGATTTTTTTAATCGAATTCATAGTTCGTTGTTCAGTGAACTTGTTTATTCTTCTGAATCTTCCTTTCAGCAAACCAAAAGCATTTTCAACCACCATCCGTGTAGATGAGTGTATAAAATTGAAAGATTTTTGCTGATCAGTTAATTGCCCATAGTCCTTGAAAGGCGGCACTATCCAGTTTGAGGAAGCATAATATGCCGAATCACCCAAAAGAAATGTATTTGATGGAAATAGCCGGGTATATTTGGTTTCCGCTTGATTGTACAAAGCAGACCTTCTAAGAACCCTACTATCATGCAGAGAACCAGGTTCTCCAACACATATGTCTTGTCAGCGTAACGACGGCCTGCAACACGATAGTGAAGTTTTGCTTTCGGTTATAGTAAGCCTCTTTGTTGCTTTTGGGAGCTGCAATTGTGATATGCGTACAATCGATGGCCCCGATTATACCCGGTATTTTCTTTTTGGTTTCAAATTTTCGAGAAATTTGGTCAATGACATCTCCTTGTGCCCACTTAATATATTCATTTCCAATAGAAAACAACCAGCTGCTCACACGGCCAACTACAGACCATGCTGACGACGTTGCAATTCCAAATAGGTTTCCCAATTGCCGAAATGTCAGAGTGTTGCTAACGTACCATACATATACATACACTTCTTTTCTGGGTTCAATTTTTGTTTTGCCTCCATGATTCGGTCTTGATGGAAAAAAATCGGATTGAGAGTATTTTTCTGAAAATAAATAGAAAACGCTTTTATATTTTTAAATAAATAGTTAGATGAACGAACAAGTTGTTCACCTATCAATTTCTCTACTGTTGAGCGATTCAACCTGAAGTGGGATTTAAAATCGAGCTCACTATAATCCTCGATAGTTTTCATAAAATTCGAAACGCTTGCGTGCTTCTCATCAGATGAAGAATCATCAGAGCTCATTAAGCGATCAAGTTCTGATGATGAACTGCTTTCTTCACTGCTTGATGATGAGTCCAATAAATACTCTAATAGGATCTGAAATAAAAAACATATTATTTTTGGCAAGAAGTTTAAAATTTAATAACTTCTACCTTTTTTGTTTCGTTATCCATTTTTATTTTTTCCTTTCAAGTAATTATTCTTTTTGTTGACAGCTGATTTTGACATAAGTATGATTGCACAGATACCAACTTGGAGATTTAAAATAAGAGTGCATATAATAGTGAACATATGTTTTATTCACACTTTCCATTACTGCACTTACTTTCCATTACTGAACAAGCTTATAATTTACCAATAAGATACGGCTGACATTGTTTACTCGTTGCCTGGCTGAGATTGGTGATGATGATCTGTGGACTCTGCAATTTGGGGATTACCTGAAAAGAAAAATTAAAGGATATTAATTATAAATTTATAATTCTTTTACACTTACTACTTAATCCTATAGGCGAATTTGTTTTTTTTTTTGTTGTTTACTTACCTCGTCGTCCTTGTTATTCGGCCTCATCCCTCATCGATACAAAATACAAATGGCTGTAAGAAAAAGGAGACTATGATGACAGATAATTGGAAAATCTTCCTGGAAAACGCACTGGAATAGGTAGTTCTAAAATGTTAAAGGAGGTATACAATAGTCGTTGGTGTGACGAGTAGGTTAGAGTGATTGCTTTTGGTTTTTCTGTAAGGTTTGAGAATGTGAAATGGTAAAGTGAGTTTGAAAGTGATGATAGAATGTGAATGACGACAATAAGGAGATGTTTGTTTTATGTTATACTGTATAGTTTATTAGTGTTTTTATAGTTTTTGTTTGTGTTTTACATGTAAGTATGTATACGATTTGTGCAAGATAAATATAGTGACAGTAAAACGATAAGCCACAACGAAAAAATTACTAACCTAATGATACATTATTTATGTAAACCAACAAAAACAAATGTGACGAACACGAATAAATAGGTATTTTGGCGACAACAAGACTGTACAAATTTCACAAACTTTATTTGTTTCGGACTGGACGAACGCCGACCGTGGTGAAATTGAACGCGCGAACAGCGGCGCAATGTGTTGAGCCAGCGAACCGGATAAAACTATTGTCGGCGGCTTAAGAATTATCGAACAAAGAAAGATCGATAAATAAGAAAGAAGGTCGGTGGAAGTTTTTTGTTCAGCTTAGAGGGCATTTGAAGTTCGATAGTCGTGCGGTAAAGGAGTCGATAGTTTTCTTAGGATTGAAATCTTGATAACTTCGAGCGCGAATTAACAAATAGAAAGGGTAAGTGCGATATGTTCTTATCAAAGTTGTGATAGTTCTTGGGAAACGTTAACTAATTCATGTGTTTTGCGTGTGTTTTCTTGGCAATGCAGGGTGAAAATTCTGCCAACGACGACGAACGTCCATCCAAAGACAGCCGTGGGACTGAGGCAGTTCGACCCAGAAGAAGCATTATAGCCCGTGAGTCTCCGGTTGCCAAGTAAGGTCGTTGTAACAAAACTATATTGGTGACTCAGGTTTTAACGTAAATGTTAAATTAGGTGCCGGCGGCAAGCCGCAGAACGACACCCCTTTCGGTTTTTTTTTTTATTTTATACATATAGTTTTTTTTTGTTGTTCAAACACAAATTTTCGAGAAACCAAATCTTTTCGAAGTCCGAGCCGATTTTGGCCGAAGATTTACCAATTCGCACGACGTGTTGTACAGTGTACTGCTACGCACGAAAACCGAAGCCGCTCAATATAAAAGTTCTTCAAGCTCTAATCAGCAAATCTAGCAAAAAAAAGTTCCTGGATTCAAGCAAGAAGCTCTAAATCCCCTTCAAAAGCGCGTACGAACCTCAGTCAAGAGCGCGGGGTCGAGCGAAGCGACGCGCAAGAGCGTCCGAAGCCTTTATATATATATTTTTTCTTTGTGTTAAAAATTTCATTCGTCAAGCGAAATATTAATGTCCATTTTGTAAATTTTCCTTATATAATATTTAAAGTTATTGTCTTAGTTTTAAATTTTGTACGTGCCACAAAAGAGTGTGGAAAATTATTTTACCGGCAGTTTAATAAGAATCCGTGGAGGAATTCTTTCCAATCTCGCTCGTGGGAAGCAAGATTTTGCCCCTAGATACGAACCACACGTAGAGCTCTATTTGTAGGTAGGATACAAAGCGTGTTCCACTTGGTTTTTTATGGGTGTGAATTGATACACCAAACAAGTAATTGCGAGACTTGTGGGGAGGGTTTTATCTGCCAAGGAAAACCGGTAGATTTTCCAGATTTTTTCTTGGTGTTTTTTTATATTTTTTTTTTAATGTTTTTTGATTATTGTTGAAAATCCATTTTTATATCATAAATTCTTAAATTTTTCAATTTTTTTTATTATATTCAAGCGAGTTATTTAAATATCCAAATTTCTTGTTTATTAAATTTGTTCTTTTATATTTTATCAATCAAATTTCGCCATACTTATGTATTCCTGCATCAGTAAATGATTAATATTGATGAATTTTTGTGATTTTTGGTTGAGCGATAGCTCAATGGATAATTGAAGCGTTATTCCAGGGGGTGATTAAAGGTAAGCTAGGGGAAGTGGCGGAAATGACATTTTTAGGTTTGATGATCTAGGGCAACCAAAAATGTGTCCTAAAAAACTAGTTTTAAGCGCTTATAATATACCCTTAAAAATCAAATATATGCCCTCAAAATATGCTCTATAAATGTAAAAGATATTTATAAGAAGCGTTATTTGCTTTAAGAAATTAATTAATAAGAACAATACCAATCAAAAAAAGAAAAATCAAAACTCTTCTTCTTTACTCAAACTTTTTGAAGATAAATAAAACATCCAAAAAATTTGTTTAGTGGCGAATAGTTCAACTTCGCACACATATATTATTTAAGAAACAAAAAAAAAACAAAGTTAACAAAGCAGATTCATTTTTGAATAAATGAAAATTTTTTAATGTCAGCGATCAGTAAGAAAATGTATTGCAAATTTTTGTTGCAGTAAATAACTAACATTTCCCTCAAATTTTTGAAAATGAAGCAACAGAAGTGATCGGAGCGTATTTGAACGTCAATAGAAGTGATGGGAGCGTATTTGAATGCTAAAACTTCAGCAATTGTATAGTATTTAACTGCTATGGATTTCTCTCCTGACAAAGCCATTTCAATTGTTTTTAGTTTTTCAAAGCCAGCATTTTTTCTATTACATTTTCTATTTTTTTCTTCACTGATTTCGCAGCCTTGCTGTTAATGCTGTAGATTTTCTTCACAGCATCACTAATAATTTGTTTTGAAATTGATGTTACTAGAAAGTCATAGCTTGATGCCAAAAAAATTAAGTCGGCTTTCAATTCTGTTTTTTTAAGAAGATCTTTACCAACTTTTACTGATGCAGCTTCCTCGTTGTCAAAAACATCAAATATCCGAACAATCTTTTCAAAATGCTTGGCGTAGTAGTTCACCGCTTTGAGCCATGTCCCCCATCGCGTTATGATTGGTTGTGGAAGTTCCAGTCCAGGTTCTATGTCTCTAAAAGTTTTCACTCTGGATGGAGCTTTAAAATTTTGTCTGACTTTTTGTTTCGTCCTTTTGTTTTTGTTAATGCTTTGTTTTTATTGCTTGCTTTACAAAAAAAAGGAAAAATATGCAATAATATGCCTTTTGAAAGCAAAAATGCAAAAATATGCATTTTCAGTGAGATATGCAAAAATATGCCCTAACAAATGATGTTTAAAAGACGAAGATTTCAATGAAACGCATTTCTATCACAGTCTCGTGATAATTGTGATGTTAACAAAAAATATGTTCGAACATATTTTTGGTTGCCCTAGATAACCATTTAGAGGAGTTACAGTAAAGGGGAATCCGGACTTCCAACGGCCTGCAGGATTCCACGGAGGGGTGGGAATATTAAGCCAAGCTGCACCGTCACCTGCAGCCCTCAAATGTGGTGGTATCGCTTTTTAGGTTTTTCGATCTCTCCAGGCATGATATGTTTTTGAAATAGGGGGAGGTCCGTTCGCGAGGGCAAGATGCCCCCCATTCCGGTGAGCTCAGCCGAGTACAGCAAGCATGCCGCAACCCTCGCAGCGGACGGCTACGCATCCTCTCCAATCGTCTTAGGCCTTCTTTCTTTATCTATCCTTTCTTTCTCTTTTTCCATTTTCCTTCCAATCTGTCGTCTTTTCCGGGTCTTTATCCGTTTCTTTTTTTCTCCCTCTGTTCTGTTTATTGTTTCTGACATCTGTCAAATCTTTCCTTCCAGCCTAAGAAGAACTGTCACTGCACTGACATCCGGAGTGACAGCGAGGAGTGCCAGCACTGCGGCCGGTTCTTAGCCGGTCGTATGAACATCGTTATTCATATTTCTTTTTCCTTCTTCTTCTCTTCTTCCTTACATCTATTAATAACTTCTCTATTTCAAATGGCGCCCAACGTGGGGCCCGAAGGTAAACCATTGGCAAGTAACATTGCAAATGGCGAACTTTCGGTTTTGCCCTAGTTTTCCCTAATGTCCCGACCTTTTTCGTTAAATATGTCAAGTCGAGGTGTCTTAATAACGATGGCTCTTGAGAAGGCGTTTTAATGCGATGACTCGATTTGGCATACGAGACAAGAACGGTCGGAACATCAAGGTGTCTAGTCAGTTGTGTTCCTTCGATGTTAGGTTGTCATGTCTTTATAGGTATAGTCTTCACATAACCTTTGAATTGCGGATAACCGGTCGGAGGCTAAAGAAATCGCAACTGACATTTCTAGTTTGAGTCGTATTTGTCGTCGAGATCGAGGCATAGCGTAAGTCTTTGTCAAGATAGCTCTTTAGAAACCATGTCAAATTGCGACGCGATGTTTCGATACCGAGGGCAGGAACGAGTTGAAATTTTCTACGTGTCGTTTCAATGTTTTTTAAATCCACCACATTTTGAGTAAAGAATTTTCTTTTGGATCGTTGTCATCAACCGAAATTGAAGTCATACAGTTTCGTCAACACAAATCCAGAGTAAGCCACTCCCTGGCTACCCCAAACACCCCCGTATCACAAATACAAATAAAAACAAAACATATAGCAAATACTAATTCAATTTTGATTACAATTCATACATCATTTCAGAGGTTTTTTTTTGTTGCGAGAAGTTTCCTTGAAACCGATTAAGTTTTTTTGTGGAAATTGGGGTTTTGGCATTTTTTGTTTATGATTTTTATTGAGTCTATAGAGTAATTTTATTTTCGTTATTTTCTTATTTAGTTATTTTCGTATTTTTTTTGTCAAATTGGTGATTGGTAGTAAATAAGTTTAGGTCTTAAGTCATAAACACAAAATTCCAAAACAAAAAAAAATTTAAAATAATAAATAAAAAACAAACAAAAAATAAAATTTCTTACACAGTAGTAGGTGAATCTTTTGCGTAATTGCTTAATATTTTAACAATAATTAGGTTTAGTTCTTATAGTTTTTTTTAATTATTTTTTTGGTACTGTTGGTTGTTAGTCAGTTTTGACATCAACAATTTTATAGTATTTTAGGGTCTAGGTTTAATAATTTAATTTTTTCTTTTATATTTTAACTCATGAAGTTTGGCTTATTGAAGAATTTGCAAACCGTATATTATTTTCGTAAAATTTTCAATTTGCTTCATAGAAGTTCAATTCTTTTGCAGATTCATGATTTTTTTTTGTTATTTATTTATTTATTAATTTTGTTCAATTATTTATTTCCTTATTTTATTAATTTATTCATTTTATTTATGAATTTTAAGTGCAGTTTCATCTTTCGTATTTTTATTTATTCTTGTAATTCTTTTTTTATTATTATTTCTTTTTGTTAATTATTTAATTATTTAATAATTTTTTTTTCTGTTATTTATTACTTCAAATTTTTTCGTTAATATTATTTATTTAATCATTCATTCATTTATTCCATATTTATCTTGTTTATTTTCATTTCTTATTTTAGTTATTCTTATTGCAAATTACGATTTAGGATTTTTTTTATGTATTTTTCAAATTTTTCAGATATATTTTTTTTTGTGAGTTATTTAATATTATAGTCGATTCCATTTGATCCTAGATCATTGGATTTTCGAGAGGAAAAGGTATAGATACCAATCCGTATAACTTGCTAGGATTTTTTCTTGGAGAGTCACCCTAGCGTAGTTTTTTTTTTTTGAAGTAGGTTATGAGTGATAACCCTGTGGTCAAGAAACCGAAAAAACCACGCAAAACACAAGTTTTCAATAGACCTGTCACCCGCCGACAACTGAAACTAGTGGGAAACGACGGCGACACTCCACCACCCGGATTGGTTGATCAAAATATTCAAGATCCACCATCTATTGATAAGGAACCGAGCGATTCAACCAATCAAGATCCTGAACTGATGGACAAGCCAGGTAGTTCGAAAGGCCAGGTCGTGGGTGATATGATTGGACTAAATCAGCCTGTCTAAGAGACATCACGCGGGACAAGCGGGTCCGATGAAACCGACAATACAATTACCACGCCCGCATATAGCAATCTGACTTCAGCAGAAGAGGGAAACCGAAGGTCAGACCAAACGAGGGGAGTGGAAATTCAAGCGGAAAGGGTGAACAATGCCAGCTTGACGGACTTCGAGCCAGTGTATCCGATCAAAGATGCAGCCTTGGCTGGGCAAATATCTAGAAACTGTGAAGATCGAGAGGTGGATATAACTGCAAGTAGCCTATCGGCTGAACTTAAGACACTAATTAATCTAGCTGTCGTGAACACTTACGAGTCTTACACCAGCTCGATAAGCGGAAACGTCTCAGAGGCCATCAGAAGTGAAGAAGAACGAGGATTCTTAGATTTCATGAAGGAAATCAACTATGCCACACAACCAACTCCACCTCAAAAAGAGGTCGGCCGACAATGGCGCCTCAGCCGTCGACTAGCTGCACTTGAAAGTATTCAAGCTCCACCGATTCAACTTCCGGTGAGGAACTTGCCACCACCAATGCCTAATAATTCACAAATAGTGACTTCGGAGTTTCTACACGCGCCGACAAGTCAATATTCTGATAGACTTCGACCACAGCCGGATCATTCTAGACGAATGATCCAAGAGAGGCTAGGTTAGGTTAGGTTAGGTTGCAAGGGGTGTGCACAGTATGAAGCTGTTGCGTACACGGGGGCCTATTGGTCCATTGTGATCCCCTATAAAAGTAAAAAATTTTTAGCATCGATGCTCCTCAATTCTGTCGATTAGCGTAGACTGGCTCGTTAACGAACCAGCCTGTGCTATCTATAAATTTCCTCATGCTTGCCATTGAAACCTGTGCTAGATCATCCAGTTCTCCAACAAACCTGTTTCCAAAATGACGGAGTCGGCTGGTTTGGAGGTTCGGTCAGTCGCAGAGCAGGTGTTTAATGGTTTCTATTTTCTCCTCATCCTGACAGCTCCTACAAAAATTGGGTGCAAATGCACCTATTCTGTTAGCTATTGTGCCAATGGCGCAATGACCTGTTAGTACACCTGTCAAGATTTTAATGTTCTTTTTACTCAGCGATAGAATATACCGAGTTTCCTTTTCATTTGTGTTGGGCCATAAACTCCTAGAGATTACACAATCATCCCTGGATTTCCAGGAGTTATTGATTTTTTCTTTTAGTTTAAGTTCTATCTTCCTCTTGAGTACGCCATTTGGGACGAGTGGTCCCCCAACTGAATGGTCGCTTCTACTTATATCTGCTTCTGACCCTTTCCTGGCTAGTTCATCTACTATATCATTCCCTTCTATATTGCTATGTCCGGGAACCCAGCAGAGCTTTACCTGGTTAGTGTGGCAGATTTTGTTTAATTTCTTCCTACAGTTTAAAACTGCTTTTGATCTTATGGTCTCACTGGCTAAGGTTTTGATAGCAGCCTGGCTGTCCACGAAAAAAGTAATCTTCGAAGAGCTTAGATTTTCTTGGTGTGCCAAATCAGCTGCTTTTGCAATGGCAAAGATCTATGCCTGAAAGACACTACAGTCAGCCGGGAGTATATATGACGCTCTGATGTTGAGAGATTGGCAAAACACTCCAGCACCTGTTCCTGATTCCATTTTTGAACCATCAGTGTAGAAAGGGATACCCTGTTTACTTATAAGTGAATTAGGATCCCAACCCTGTCTTTCTGGTATGAAAATAGAAAATTTCCTGTCGAAATCTAGTAAAGTGGGGATTTAATCGGTGGTCTCTCTCAGTCCTGGAATCGTGTCATATCTTTGTAAGATTGACCCGTGGCCATAAGTGCTGTGCCTCCAAAAGCTCAGTTCTCTTAAACGAATTTCAGTTTTGGCTGCCGTGCACTTTATGAACTCATCCAGAGCCGGGAGGTCCAAGATCATTTCCAATCCAGCTTGTGGTGTGGATCTTTGAGCCCCTGTTATTCCTATACAGGCTAGTCTCTGTACCTTACTCAGGTTCTTGAGATAGCTTGATTTTTCCACCGCCTTCCACCATACAATAGAGCCATAGGTAAGAATGGGTCTGACAATCGCTGTGTACATCCATTGGATGACTTGCGGTCGCATACCCCAACGTACACCGAAGGTCTTTTTGCATGTGTAGAATGCACATAATGCTTTTTTCATTCTTTCCTCCGTATTACGCTTCCATGTAAGCTTGGAGTCGAGGATTACTCCTAGAAATTTAGCTTCCTTAGAAAGTTTTAGAGGAATACCATTTAGTTTGGGAGGGTTGAAGCCCTCCAGTTTCAGTTTCTTCGTGAACAAGACTAGCTCTGTCTTGGTAGGGTTGACCCCGAGACCGTTCTTAGTTGTCCAAGAAGATAAATCCTTTAATGCATTTTCCATAATGTTTTCGATGATGGTAAGAAACTTGCCTGATACCAAAACCACTACGTAATCTGCATATGCTACTATTTTAATGCCCTGATCTTTGAACTTTGTGAGAATTTTGTTGACTACGAGAGGTGAGGTGAGATGACTCCTCCCTGTGGTGTGCCTCCAGTAACTGTTTTCTCGATAGTGCTAACTCCTATTTGAGAGTTGATAATTCTGCCATTTAACATGGTGAAGATCCAATCGACAATGACAGATTCAACCCCAACTTCAACTAAGGCAGTCCTGATCGATTCCGTTTTAACATTATTAAACGCACCCTCGATATCAAGAAATGCTGCCAGTGTATATTCTTTATGTTCAAGACTTTTCTCAATATGTGAAACTACTTCATGCAGAGCAGTCTCCACTGATTTACCTTTAAGGTAAGCGTGTTGGTAGTTGCACAAATTGTTTTCGTTGAGAAGTTCTCTAACAAGTAGATCAATAATCCTCTCCAGTGTCTTATGGAGAAACGAAGAGAGACTTATTGGTCTATAATCCAGAGCGGTCGAGTGAGTCGGTTTCCCTACTTTTGGGATAAAGACTACCTTGACCTTTTTCCAGCTATTAGGGACGTATCTAAGTTTGATACAACTTATGAAGATTACCCTTAGCCACAGAGTTATTACTTTGAGAGCATTTTGAAGAAGAGCTGGAAAAATCTCGTCTGGTCCCGCTGATTTATAGGGTTTAAACGAGTTTATTGCCCAGATAATCTTCTGCTCAGTAATAACCTGATTTAGTTCTAAATTTGATTCCGTGTGAGTAAAATCCAGCATGTTCGATTGCAAGCAATCAGAACTTTCTGGGTTTTACAACCGGGGAAATGAGTTTCCATGAAGAATTCAAGCGTTTCCAGGCTCGAGTTCGACCATGATCCATCAGGGTGTTTTATGTACCCCGGGATTGTGGGATTAAGGGCCAGGGTTCTACGGAGCCTTGCCGCCTCGCTTGTTTTTTCAATGGATTCACAATGTTCAGCCCACGAATCCTTTTTGGCCTTCCTTAACTCTTTGGTGTAAGTGTTAAGTGTGGCTCTATAAGACTTTAAGTCCTCTTCTAATTTACTCAGTTTAGCTTTATTGAAAAGTTTTCTAACCTCTGTTCTACGTTTCTTTAGTACACCATTCCACCAGGGTGGGTTAGTGGAGTTATTGGAACGAGATAAAGGGCAGTGTTTTTTAAAAAACATTCTCATTTTGCTAGACAAGTTTTGGACAACAGTGTCAATGGTTGAAGTACTTAGACTTGTATTGTCCTCTGGTGGATCAATACAGTCTTTCAACCATTTTTCGTACTCTGTCCATTTCGTTCTAGTTGGCTTCCTGTAAGGTTTCTTTTCAGTAAAGTTCCTGTCTATAGAAAAGAGTATCCTAAAGTGATCCGAAAAAGATTCTTTAGGTGAGACTCTCCAGTCTTCAACTGAAATTTTACTATTATTGCTAATAAGGGTCAAATCTATGATTTCCTCCCTGTTTTTGTTTCGAAAAGTAGGGTGATTGCCCCTATTACATATCGATAAATAAGAACAGAGAATATATTCAAAAATTGACTCACAACTTTTGTTGATATCCTTTGAGCCCCATTGAGTGTGGTGAGCGTTGGCATCACATCCTACCACCAAAGGTGTGCCGCTTGCTGTGGCATGGACCACAAGATCACGGACAGTTTTTGATGGTGGGCTCTCCTCCTCATACGGCATATACGTCGACGCTAAAATGAAGTTTCCTTCATTTGATTCGACGCTAATTGCCGTGTTGTCCTTGTTGCTGTACCTAGATAGGAAGAAAGCGTTAATAGATTTTTTCACTAGGATGCAACTTCTAATATTACTTACATCTGACGTGGAGTGGAAAAGGTTGTAGTGCTTTGACCTCAACCCACGGATTCGGTTTTTGCCTAACCATGGTTCCTGGATCAAGGCCACATCCACGTTCTCGTGAGACATGAAGAGCGTAAGGTCGTACGTTGCTGCTTTAGCGTGGTGCAGGTTTACTTGCACCACTTGCAGCTTTTGACTCCCCTTTGCCTTCATGCCTCTTAACCTTTACGGTTCCGAGACCATACCTCAGCACGTCTTTTCTATCCTTGAGCAGAAGGTCAGATTTTTTGTCTGCCACAAACAAGAGGTCCTTCCCTTCGCCACCATAACTCTTCCTAGAATGTTGGAGCTTCCATTCTAAAATAGGAAGCTCTTTATTCTGCTTCGCCAGCAGCTTAATAATGGTTGCGTCCTTATGTTCTGCAGGAGGGGGAATCCAGATGCTAAACTGCTGGCGGAGTGGTAGAGCTGCGGCGGGTAGAACTTCAAGGAAGGAACCTTCCCATAGTTCGCCAATATTGGCGATTGTTTGGTTCAGGAACTCCCGTGATTTCTGGTCACCGCAGCAGACCACTTTAACTCCTCGCCGCCATCCGGCACCATCAAAGACATAGTCCTCCGAACTATCGTTCTCTGATGCCGCCATCATGGCTTTGAGGATCTCGTTTTCCACAAGGAGCCAGTTTTTTGCCGAGATTTTCCCATCTGGGTCGTCACGGCTTATTATGGCAATTTGTAGGTCAATCGGGGTGGTGTCGAAGCTGCTGGTTTTCTGTTTTTTAGCACCGTCTTGCTTGACCGTCTCCTCCGATCTTTGTCTCTTGGACGTTCCTGGCTTCGTTCCAGAAGAGGTGCTTGCCGGTGCTTGGAAGTCGCTTGAACTTTACCTTTGTCGTTCCGAGCGGTCGAGTTATTGCCAGCCTGTTCACGATTTGCCTTTTAAGGGACAGACCTAGATTTGGCAGCATCTACTCCTTTGCTCTCCGACTCTTTGGTATTCACTTCCTTCGCTAATTCCCTGGGTGCAGTGACAGTCTCTGCCAGCTGCCGCTCAAAGTTCCTAACTAGCTTCTTATGCTTTTTTAAGAGAGCCTTGTCTCTCGAACTGAGCGTCGCAGGGTCTTTCAACTCGGTCATTTTCACGAATCTTTTGGAGGATCTGTAGTTGCTGCGTTGCCTCGAAGCTTTGAGGGGTGCAGCAGACTTCAGCATAGTCTCTTCTTGACTCGGTTCCATCAATAGCTCGTCCTCGGTTTGACTGCCAATGGAAGGAGGTCTGTCCGAGGTCTCCGTACCTTTGATAGTAAGACCATCTAAGTCGGGAAGGAGATCCACTGAGAGAATGACCGGTTGTCTTTTTAGCTCTCGTTTTCCTTTCTCTAAGTTTACATTTGTCACTGGCGACTTAGCTTCTTGCGAAGCCAAGCCCTCGCCGGCAGCCGTGACTTCTGCCGACACTTGAACGTATATCCCCGTTCGATTTTCTTCATTTTGTAAACTTTTGTCCATATTTGTTAGATTAGCATCTCTGCTTTTTGTGGTTTTCTTAGTTGTCTTACTCCGCAGCTGGATTGCTGAAGAGTTAGACGTAAGCCCCCTCGCCACAACAAGGCGAAAACGGTGAGGGGGAAGAGAGGCTATATGTTGAGCGAACCCATCCCTACGGTCAAGAGCCAAATGGACACAGGATGCCATATCCACCAGAGGGGTACCATCAGGGGGAAGATCGTCACCCTGAACCCCAATTTAGGTCACCACCCAACTATCCTCAAAGACGGGGGAGACAACCGATTCGCATCGATAAGTGGGGGATAGTTTTTGAAGGAAAGCCGGATCGACTGACCGTCGAAGACTTCATTTTTCGCGTAGAAGTACTCCAACGTCAGCATGGGTGAACGTGGGCGGAAATCCTAGGGGACTTCCACCTACTACTAGCGGGGACCGCGTACGAATGGTACTGGCAGTACGGTTGGTCATTCTTATGTATTTTCCTTCTCCGTCCAATAGGATATATTGTTTCGGGTGCTTAAAAGAAGGCGTAATTAAACCGAATTGCTCGCAAAGTCGACCGGAAAACGCGAGGTCGAATGCGAGGAGCCTGGGGGAGTCACGTTCGACACATACACCCCACGAACCACCTCGAACATTGTAACTGAACAACCACAATTGAACGTAAACAACCAACCCATCACAATATTAAAAACGGACAAATTAAAAGATAATATAAGTAACAAGACGATAGACATTAATAGAAACAGTTTCCACACAAAACCTTTACACATACTCTTAAGACAATATAAAGAAACAAGGGAATAAATATTTAGCCCAGAGGTAAATGCCATATTGAAACGAATAGACAAGCCAAATTACAAGCAATTCGCGGTAAATTGAAAGAAAATATTCTTTAACGTAACGCAAGAACCGCAAAAGTATACAATTCCCGTTCAAGAAACGTAAAGTACAGTCCTGGACAAGAAGTCTTCAAACGTAATTTCGTCCTTAGTGATTCGTCTAAGATAGTGTCAGCCAAGTTATGTCCAAAATTTGTTAAGTGTTGAGTAGTTAAATCCGTAGGTAAAAACCTTTATGAACTTGAGAATCTAGTTGGTAAAAGCATAGGTATCTTTCACGCAAAAGATATCAAGCAATGAAAAGGTTTTCTTTCAACAAGCCGCTAGTCAGAACATGTGTCTAGTCAGAACATGTCTCTAGTCAGAACAAGAATTCAAAACAATACTAATTATAGTCAGGCCTTAAGCTTGATATCACAAGATATCATTGAACTATAAGTAATAACCCTGTGATAACGAACAAGCATGTTCAGACGAAAGCCCATAAGTACCTGTACTCTTTGACCAAAATGTCCACCACGGTACCTGATTAGCTTTAAGTCTTACTTTAAGTTAGAATTAAGTGCTAATAATAAAAAATAGTATTAAGGCCCACTGTGATATGAAAACACGAAGAGACATAAACTGATTAGAATATAAAGAACGCCTTGTGATGAACAATTTAAAAAAAAAAGACTGACTAGATTTTAAGGAGCGCGACTGTGATATTTTTATAGTTTTTTTGTACATTGACCCTCTAATTTAAGACCGATCTGCGGTATGAAAATGTTTTACCTACTGAATGACTAAATACTTGAGGGATAATTGTGCAATTCACCAATATGATTATTTTTTATACAAGACTGATTAGGCTAGTTAAATGTTGAACTGTGATAACAAATTGTATTAGAAAACTGAATAGAATAGTAAGATGGACGGTGTTAACGAACAAACGACATTATAAGAAAACTTAAGGTTAGAATTAAAATTCACGTTTACGACCCGGTTGCTTACTAGGCTTAATTTCGATAGAAAAATCCCCTAATAAATCGTTTCACAAATCTCTCAAGCGATAACGCGCGACAAAAAGATTTTAAGTGTGATATAGTCAAGGCCCTTTACACCTTGACCAGAGCAAAACTTCTGTGATTGTTTTTTTTTGGTATTTGTTTATGTTAGTGTTAGATGGACGGTGTTAGTTTTAAGGCCAGATTTATTTATACATATTTATTCTTCGCGTTCGTCTCATTTATTGTTGTTTTGTTTTACTTATTCTAAATTTGACACTATTTTTTTTACAAATTGAAAAAAGAAAGCATGGTTCAAGTACTGTTTAAATGCTCCCAATAACCTTGTAAATTATTTTACATAATATAGCTTAAACTAAAATAAAATAAAGAACTAGAACCAATAGAAAAATAACTTAACTAAGTCTAATCAGGATATTGCCCGGCTGGAGAAGTGGGTTCTTCCTCACCGAAAAGTCCTGAGCGGCAGCCGTCACCGTCACTGTTTCACGTGAAACCCTCAAGCAGCGCCGGAGTTTTGTTATGGCTGTCTAGAACGGTGATGGTGAGGCTGGAGGAACCGTCAGCAAACTGAGGCACTTTCAGCGCTAAAGAAAGATCTAAAATGAAAACAAAACAAATTAATTAATTAAATAAAAAAATAAAGTAAGTAATCCTGCGTTTACGTAAGATATTTTTACTCGTTGCCAGACTGGGACGTGGGTTCCTCCCCACCGAAAAGTTCTGAACGACAGCCGTCACTGGTTCACACTTTCGGCAAGCAAGGCGTCGTCGGCGCTATGAAAATGACCTTAAGCGAAAAGCAAACAAAAACAATGTATATAAATTAACACACATATGAATGTTTACTTACGATATTGTTTACTCGTTGCCTGGCTGAGATTGGTGATGATGATCTGTGGAGGCTGCAATTTGGGGATTACCTGAAAAGAAAAATTAAAGGATATTAATTATAATTCTTTTACACTTACTACTTAATCTTATAGGCGATTTTGTTTTTTTTGTTGTTTACTTACCTCGTCGTCCTTGTTATTCGGCCTCATCCCTCATTGATACAAAATACAAATGGCTGTAAGAAAAAGGAGACTATGATGACAGATAATTGGAAAATCTTCCTGGAAAACGCACTGGAATAGGTAGTTCTAAAATGTTAAGGGAGGTATACAATAGTCGTTGGTGTGACGAGTAGGTTAGAGTGATTGCTTTTGGTTTTTCTGTAAGGTTTGAGAATGTGAAATGGTAAAGTGAATTTGAAAGTGATGATAGAATGTGATTGAAATCTTGATAACTTCGAGCGCGAATTAACAAATAGAAAGGGTAAGTGTGATATGTTTTTATCAAAGTTGTGATAGTTCTTGGGAAACGTTAACTAGTTCATGTGTTTTGCGTGTGTTTTCTTGGCAATGCAGGGTGAAAATTCTGCCAACGACGACGAACGTCCATCCAGAAACCAAATCTTTTCGAAGTCCGAGCCGATTTTGGCCGAAGATTTACCAATTCGCACGACGTGTTGTACAGTGTACTGCTACGCACGAAAACCGAAGCCGCTCAAAATAAAAGTTCTTCAAGCTTAATCAGCAAATCTAGCAAAAAAAAAGTTCCTGGATTCAAGCAAGAAGCTACAAATCCCCTTCAAAAGCGCATACGAACCTCAGTCAAGAGCGCGGGGCGAGCGAAGCGACGCGCAAGAGCGTCCGAAGCCTTTATATATATAAGTATATTTTTCTTTATGTTAAAAATTTCATTCGTTAAGCGAAATATTAACGTCCATTTTGTAATTAATTTAAAATTTTTTGCGTGCCACAAAAGAGTGTGGAAAATTATTTTACCGGCAATGTGATAAGAATCCGTGGAGGAATTCTTTCCAATCTCGCTCGTGGGAAGCAAGATTTTGCCCCTAGATACGAACCACACATAGAGCTCTATTTGTAGGTAGGATACAAAGCGTGTTCCACTTGGTTTTTTATGGGTGTGAATTGATACACCAAACAAGTAATTGCAAGTCTTTTGGGGAGGGTTTTGTCTGCCAAGAAAAACCGATAGATTTTCCAGATTTTTTCTTGGTGTTTTTTTTATATTTTTCTAAAATGTTTTTTGATTATTGTTTAAAATTCATTTTTATATTATAAATTCTTAAAAATTTAGATTTTTTTTATTATATTCAATTGAGTTAATTAAATATCCAAATTTCTTGTTTATTAAATTTGTTCTTTTATGTTTTATCAATCAAATTTCGCCATACTTATGTATTCCTGCATCAATAAATGATTAATTTTGATGACTTGTTGTGTCGAACAATATCGAATTTTTGTGATTTTTGGTTGAGCGATAGCTCAATGGATAATTGAAGCGTTATTCCAGGGGGTGATTAAAGGTAAGCTAGGGAAAGTGGCGAAAATGAATGAAAATGGTAGTGGTGGGAATATTAGGCCAAGCTGCACCGTCACCTGCAGCCCTCAAATGTGGTGGATCACCTGTGGTGGTATCGCATTTTAGGTTTTTCGATCTCTCCAGGCATGATATATGTTTTTGAAATAGGATGAGGTCCATTCGCGAGGGCAAGATCCCCCCATTCCGGCGAGCTCAGCCGAGCACAGCAAGCATGCCGCAACCCTCGCAGCGGACGGCTGCGCATCCTCTCCAATCGTCTTAGGCCTTCTTTCTTTATCTATCCTTTCTTTCTCTTTTTCATTTTCCTTCCAATCCGTCGTATTTTCCGGGTCTTTATCCGTTTCTCTTTTTCTCCCTCTGTTCTGTTTATTATTTCTGACATCTGTCAAATCTTTCCTTCCAGCCTAAGAAGAACTGTCACTGCACTGAACATCGTTATTTCATATTTAATTTTTCTTCTTCTTCTCTTCTTCCTCACATCTATTAATAACTTTTCTATTTTAATTTTTAAAATAATCAAACAAAATATATATATGTATATAGATATAGTAAACAACCAGCGAGATTGGGATCGACACATTCCACTGTTTTTGATGGCGTATC
This sequence comes from Eupeodes luniger, assembly GCA_951509635.1. Taxonomy (NCBI): domain Eukaryota; kingdom Metazoa; phylum Arthropoda; class Insecta; order Diptera; family Syrphidae; genus Eupeodes; species Eupeodes luniger. Next base: position 218,570,387 of record OX608073.1, read on the forward strand.
GAAGTGCAAGACATACATAGCTCAACTTGCCATACACCGTCTGAGATTTTGATTGGAAGGAACATCAGACTGCCGAGCGAAATAAAATTTGGATGTCCCACGTCGGAGCCGCAAGCCGAGGATGACTACATTGATGACCTCAGAGAAAGACTCCTTCAGATCCACGACAATACCAGGTTGAAGATAAAGATGTTCAGTGACCGAAGGAAGACACGCTACGATATACGAGCGACAACGGCAGAGTTCCAAGCAGGAGATCGGGTGTGGTTTTACAATCCCCATCTACAAAAAGGGTTGTCACCGAAACTTCAACGCGACTGGGAAGGTCCATATACAGTCATTACAAAAATCAACGATGTCATGTACCAGATACAAAAGGAAGTCAGAGGAAAACCTAAAGTTGTACATCGCGACCGGCTACATCGCTACAGTGGTGATGAGAACAATGGATTTGTTCGGGACGATCAATCCTAAGGAGGGGGCAATGTAATGTGTATACACTCTTTATCTCTTTTAATATCCTGTTATAGTAGAATAAGGGCAACATCTAGTTATTAAGAGAACTCGCTTCGTTAAGCATCTAGTGATAAATAGGCGAACTCGCCTCGTTAAGCATCGAGAAACATCTAGTGGCTAAGAGGAGAACTAGCTTCGTTACGCATCAGGTGACTAAGAGGAGAACTCGCTTCGTTAAGCATCAAGCACATTCAGCGCGTACAAGAACCTAGAAGGGGCAACATCTAGTGATTAAGAGGAGGACTCGCTTCGTTAAGCATCGAGAACATTTACCGCCTAAAAGATTCTAGTAGTTTCTCGAACCGATTTGATTTGTATAAATAGGCGCTCGGAAGCGAAGTGGTTCATTATTGATTGTGAACTGCGATAAGTAAAGACTGTGTTTGAAGAGTAAAAATTGAAAGTAAAGACTGTGTTCGAAAAGTAATAATTGAAAGTGGTGAATAAATAAGTTAAGAGCGATTTAAATAAAGAAAATTTGTGTTTTATTTACAAGTGTGAATAAGTTTTAATTATCGGACCAAGCCGAATATTACAATATGTAGATACTTGTAAAATAATAAAAATACTATTCAAAAAAATTAATTTAATTTTTCTGAATATTTTTTATAAATGACAACAGCATTAAAATGAAGGAAGCAAAACAAATCAGCCAAATCGGTTTAGACGTTGTCGAATTTTTGCCAAACTTACGCACGACAATTTTTGTAAGATAGATTTAGAGATTTAGAGAAATAAGTGAGAGTGTTGTTGATAGCATTGCAAGGGTTTGATCGCGGTGTAACACGAAGAATTTGGGTGATTGCGAGGGATTTAAAATACCTGAAGTTGGGTTTGTGGTGTGTGTTGCGAGACCGGCGTTGTTGTTTGGTTGAGGAAATCATCGTTCACAAGGTATTCGTCAACTTTTTTTATAATTTTGTTTTTAGAAAAATCAAAAACTTTTGTGCTACGAATATACATAGAAACCGTTCACTTATTTATTCTCAATTTTTATTTAGAGAAATACTTTTTAAGAGAAATAAATTAAAACACAAATCAAAACAAAAAAGTTCAGCACGAGAACTGTCAAGTGAGACATATGTGTCATCTTTGACGTTCCACTCTATAGCTATAAGAACGCCATCAGTGGGCTGGTAGATCAACCAAGTTAACTTAATCATTTATTAAAAACCTACAGGGTGAGGCAATTGAAATCCTAGAAAAAATTTAAAAGAAAAACAAATTAATAAATAAACATCTCTACTTATTTGTCAAAGGCTATCCGCAGTTAGTTGATTGGTTTACACTACGTAGGCAAATTGAAGAAAAGTAGTCAATACAGTGAAAACGAACTCTGGAAAACAAACAGCGATTAGTTGAGGAATCCAAACCCACCGGTCTGTGAAGATTGAGCAGGGTTATAGACGACTACTCTACGAGAGCAAAAAGCTGAACCCACTATAAGATTTATAGTGATATATAGAGTTCCAGTCTATTGCATAGAATAGACCACTAAACTGCGGTGTTAACCCAATAATCAAACTGGATCAGTCAGGTAAACGATCGAGAACACAGCTTTCACCGGATTTGGTTGGTTTAATTAGTAAAAAACCACATCCTCAAAAAATGCCTGAAAGCTCGGACGAAGAATCCACAAAGCTTGATCAAACAGTAGTGGAAATGTCCACATGGGACACTATGATGGAGCAATTTCGAAGAATCATACAGGAAGAAATGAAGGGCACAAAGGATACAGTAGATTCTCACTCAAAAGAAATAGAAGAATTGAAAAAAGAAAACATCAATCTCAAAAACAAAATACAACAGCTCGAAGAATATAAAGAAGAGAGTTTAAGAAAAACCGAAACGTTTGATAAATATACCCGAAAAAACAATCTCATTTTTAAAGGTTTCGACAAGGATTCACTGGATAGAAATGATATATGGATGCAATGTAAAATAAATGAAAGATTCAAGATTGTAAGAATTTTGAGAATAGGAAAAGGCGATAAGAAGAATTTTCTCGTCGAATTTGAAGCACAAGCAGCAGTTGCAACAATACTACAAAATACCGCTAAGCTAGCAGGAACAAAGTATGGCATTCAAAGGGATATGACTCAGAAGGAAAGAGAACGTCACAATTATTTGCTACGGATACGAAATGCAATACGAAAAATTGACAAAACAAAGACAATTAAGTTCAAAGGCAAAAGCTTGGAAATAGAAGGAAAAATGTTTACGGTGGTAGCAAATGAGCTGCAAAGTGAGGGGAAACCAGCTGCTGAGGTTCTCAGACATCTCTATAATAAAGATTTTACAAGAATAGATTTTCATCTGGAATCCAGTAAAGGCGAGACCATATCAGATTAGCAATTAGATGACTGTTGTGATCAAAATTTAAATATTATAGATTGTAAGAAAACTGAAATAAAAATCGTGTCCTACAATGTTTCAGGACTAACAAATAAATTAATATATCCAAATTTTTTTAATTATTTAAGTAACTTTAACATTTTTTTGTTGTATGAAACATTTCTTGTGGATCATTTTGAGAGATATGAAAAATTTTTCCCAGGATTTGATTTGATATGGACACCAGCAGTACGTACATCACAATTTGGAAGAGCGAGTGGTGGATTAGTAGTTGGCATAAACCGAGATATTAAGAAGGAGCTAAGAATTGATTGTACAAAAATCTTGGAAAGGGACGTAATTCGTATATTGGCATCCAACTGTGAGCTATATGTTCTGCCTACATTTCTCAATTGCAACAAATGGGAAGAAGACTACCAAGTATACAATAGAATTCTACAGGAATCAAACTTCCAAAACGTGATTGTCATAGGAGATTTCAATGTACGAATAGGAGAAAGCCAAATACTAATGGAAGAGCAAATTGCCAATCTCAATGTACTACTTAAGGCTGAACGAAATTCCAAGGACAAGGTAATAAACAATAAAGGAAAACGGTTCATTGAGACGTGCAACGATGCGGGCATTGTAATTTTAAACGGACGTACACCGGGTGACTTTGAAGGAAATCTCACCTTCATAAACTCAAATGGTTCATCAGTCATTGACTTATGTGGAGCCTCATATAATGTTCTTAGCCATGTAAAAGAACTACAAGTAGAGGAGATGATCTATTCAGACCATATGCCCCTCGGGTTAACGCTGCAACTATCTGGCTTTCAGACTGCCGAAGAACTGAGTCTCCTTCCCAAACTAGTATGGTTGAATCAAAATGAAAATAACTACAAATGTCAAATTCAACAAGGGATTTTGACAAAAGATGTGGATGATTTTGGAGTGGACAGTTGGACGGCAGAAGGAATAGTATCAATCATCAAGGAAGTAGTGGGCGAGCAAAGATATAACTCAACCAAAAAGATTTTTAAGGAAAGTTGTTTTGATGCAGCGTGCATGAAAACAAAGAAAAATGCTTTTAAGTGGCTTAACAGGTGGAGAAGGGAACCTTCAGAAATACTGAGAAAAACATCCCTTGAAGCAAGTCGAAAATACAAAATGACTTGTAAGACGAAAAGAAAGCTGTACTATCTATCAAACGTTATGTATCAGTCTTATAAATGTACGAAATACTAAGGATTGGTGGGATATCGATAACAAACTCCGAAATAAGAACTATAGAATAGGGCCAAACATAAAAAGTTGTGATTTTAGAAATCATTTCCAACGGCTCTTGAACCCACCACTTAGGGCTATTGCGGCACTGGAAGACACGATAGAAGATTCTTGGGATGAACAGCTTGATGGCGAGATCACGAACTTGGAAATTCGAGAAGTACTGAGCAAAGCAAAGAAAAACAAAGCCGCCGGATACGACCGTGTCCCATATGAATTTTATATTCATGCACCTCAGATACTTTTAGATCGACTGCTTAGAATCTACAGTAGGATCCAACTCACAGAAAGAGTGGAATCATCTTTTAAGATGTCTTTGATTTTTCCTATATACAAAAAGGGAGATATAAACCTCGCACAAAATTACAGAGGAATTTCTTTTATGGATGCAATGGCGAAAATCTACACAGGCATACTTCTCAAAAGGCTACAGGATTGGGAAAGAAGAAATAATATTCTAAACGAATATCAAGCAGGGTTTAGAGAGGGATATAGCACATCAGATAATATATTCAATCTACTAAACATTGTAAGAATCAGGATGAATGAGGCCTTTTTCAAGATGAAAAAGGCAAAAAAACATACTGTTTCTTTGTAGACTTCAAAGCAGCGTTCGACAGTATTTGTCGGAATGCTCTATTTGTCAAGTTAAAAAGAATGGGTATTTCGACAAAATTCCTAAACATTGTAAAGGACCTCTATGCAGGGACAGCAAGCGCAGTATGGGATGGACAAAATCTATCAGAGTGGTTTGATACAGAAATGGGCGTGAAACAGGGTTGTCTCCTAAGTCCTTTGTTATTTGCACTGTTTATTAATGACATGCATGACTTCATAGGTGGAGGAATATATCTAAATGACCATGTCATCCGAATGTTACTGTACGCAGATGACATTGTAATTTTTGCAAACACTCCAAAGGACTTACAATTAATGATAAACAAGCTCTATGAATATTGCCAAATGTGGAATCTCATAATTAATCTGGAAAAGTCAAAAATTATTATATTCAGAAAAAATGGAGGCAGAAGGAGTAATCTAGAAAAATTTACTATTGGTACGGAAGAGATTGAAGTGGTCAATAAGTATAAGTACTTGGGCTTATGGCTGACGCCAGGATTGAGTATGACCGAACATTTCAAAGAAAGAGCACAGCAAGCAAAAATGAGCTTAAATTTGACTTGGCACACTTTTGTTTCGAAAAAGGACATCAGTAATTCATCAAAACTAGAGTTATTCAACGCAGTAGCAAGATCAGTCTTGGGGTATGGCGTATGGAGCAAAAGCCTGGGGGCACTAGCAATACGATGAAATGGAAAAGGTCCAACGATATTTTTAAAAAAAATCCATGAAGATACCAACATCATCTCCTAACTACATGCTTACCTTAGAACTTAAACTGAAACCACTTTTTATTTACGCAATGAAATGTCACATGACTTACATAAAAAAAATACTATGTGTGTATAATGAGAACCGTCTCCCACATATATTAGCAAATATAATAATAACCAAAAACATATACTGGGCTACACAGTGGACAAATGTGCTAGAAGGAAGACATATCCATGAGGTTGTTGGAAACAACATACTATTTCAGTATGCAATTGATTTGGCTGACACGCGAATAATGGAAAGCGAACGAGATGTGGCATTCCAAAGAGCGCAAGCGTCAACATCACATGGGCTGTACAATGTCCTCAACTATACTGAAGGTAGTAGATATTTTCAGGAGGAAAGGAACACTTCAGAAATAGGTTGGATTTTTAAAGCAAGAGGAGGACTTCTGTATTTAAACGGCACATTTTCAACAGGCAACAGAAGAACTCAATGCTCCTTGTGTAACTTGAGAGAAGACGAAACATTTGTCCACTTTCTTGGAATATGCCCTGTACTCAAAGAACTACGTCTTTTATATTTTGGGACAAGAGCACTTACCACGGAAAACATGGTGAAAATCCTCAATGGCGAAGGGAATATGGATAGAACAACAACAACAACAACAACAACAACAACAACAACAACAACAACAACAACAACAACAACAACAACAACAACAACAACAACAACAACAACAACAACAACAACAACAACACCAACAACAACAACACCAACAACAACAAAACCACCACCAACAACAACAACAACAACAACAACAACAACAACAACAATAACAACAATAACAACAACAGCAACAACAACACGACAACCACAACAACAACAGCAGCAACAGCAGAAACAACAATAACAATAACAACAACAACAACAACAGCAACAACAACAACAACAACAGCAACACCCAAAACCTCCACTACCACCACCAACAACAACAACAACAACAACAACAACAACAACAACAACAACAACAACAACAACAACAACAACAACAACAACAACAACAACAACAACAACAACAACAACAACAACAACAACAACAACGGCAACAGCAACAACAACAACAACATCAATAAAAACAGCACCAACAACACCAACAACAACAACAACATGGATATTTGATCGCAACAGACGGCTCAACAGAGCCATTGATGCAAAATGCAATGTTTAGTGTTAATATTATTAAATTTATGAATTCATGAATCCACATATTTCAAAAAAAAAAAAAAAATTGTACATACTATACCTTAATTTTTTTGAATAAACATTTACATACTTACTACTTACTTACTTACTTAAAAGATAGATTTACTTGAATACTGAAAATTGCTCCGCTTACTACAAAAGCAAATGAAAAAAAATGTTTTCAATATAGTATCTCTCATTATTTTATAGTCACAACCCAAGCACAAATTTCGTGTTGGCCTGTGTTATTATTTGTATGTACATCGTCTTGACTGAGATTTAACTTACTTTTTTAAGTATCTAGGAAAGAATTCGTTGAGTGAATATGATTCCCCATTAACAAAAAGACACATTCCATGCAACGTTTAGGAAAAAAATGACGGTCTGTGCATTGAAATACTAGATTGGTTCTAGTCAAGTTTATAATTGGAATAATGCATAGCTGTAACAAAGTAACTAAAATGTTCTCTTACTATTGCCAATGCATAGCTGTAACAAAGCAACTTAAATATTCTCTTTTTTACGAAATTCTTTTTTTAAACGTACATACTTAAACTCCGAGTAGAATAAGTTTCTTTGTTTCCTTCTGGTTTCTGGTCTTCTTTTATCAATAAAATGCACCTGTAACTCTTGATTGTTCAGGTTTTGATCCGAGAATTAAATTCTGTTAAATATTCAGACAAAACAAAATAATTTACAAAAACTTATTGGTAGAATCTCAAATTGAATATTTTGTTTTGCTGTAATTTTTGACAAGTCACAAGAATTTCATAATTTGTTCTCGAAGCCCAATCTGACATTTTGTCTTTTTTCCACCACTCACATGTATTCACCGATACGGATTTTGAGAGAGTTCACCTGGAATGGAATTTGAGGGTGTTTTAGGCAAGAAGGATACCGGTCGGTTCTCTTGGTAAGTATATTTCTCAATGGGTTACAAGAGGATATCGAGGAACCGAATCGAAATTGAATCGAGATTTCTATCCAGGTAAACGGCCGGCGTCAGTGGAATCTAATTGAAATGGAATCGAAATGACATTTAGGTTTTATTTGTGTACGTACTACGTTGTGAGTAACTTCTATCTTTTACTCACACACCAAAGCAAAATCTTACATACCAATAACTCGATTCCCCGATTAAGGGATTAAGATCGGGTCGAGTACTACTATTTCGATCCGATCCAGGTATATGCTCTTAATCCTGATATAATTCCCCTTGTAAACTGGGTAATGTTTTAACTTCGAAAAAACAGCGTTCGACTGGTATACACAACAAAAAGGAAAAATCAAAGATTCACAGCGCATAGAGGCATTTTTTGTTTGATTTTGATCCGTTGAAGCAGTACACAAATCAAGGTGAACGATTTGTATTTGTTTTTATATTTTGTCCTGGAAATATCCAGGGAGTAAAGTGTTTGTAAATGTATTCGTGTGGAGTAAAGTTATTATTAAAGTTGGTATTTGTATTTGTTTCTTTTGTAGTTTTTGCTTTGATACTATGGAGGAAAACCTATGTTACAATTTTATTTTTTTTTCTTAATACCTACTTACTTATTTAAGGTGGCGCTACAGTCCTGTGCAAACTAGGGCCTCACCCAAAAAATTACTCCATCTAGCTCAGTCCCTAGCTAAATGTCTCCAGTTTCGCGCTCTAAGTTGGGTGAGGTCACTTTCTACTTGTGCGCGCCACCTGGCTGGAGCATTGGTTTCCATGCGCTCTACGTGACCAGCCATCTTAGTCGTTGGACTTTTACCCTTCTGCGTGGTTGTACAGCCCGTACAGTTCGTCGTTCCATCTTCTCCTCCACTCCCCTTCTATGCCTACCGGACGGTAGATCACACTAAGAACTTTTCTCTCGAAACGACTCAAGGTGCTTTCATCCGCTTTTGTCAAAGTCCATGCTTCTGCACCGTATAGCAGGACGGGGATGATAAGGGTCTTATATAGCGACAATTTGGTCCCTCGAGAGAGTGCTTTGCTTCTCAATTGCTTTCTTAGCCCAAAGAAACAGCGGTAAGCAAGAGTTATTTTTCGTTTGATCTCACCGCTGGTGTTGTTTTCTTCGTTTACAGCGGAGCCTAGGTAGACGAAGTCCTTGACTACCTCAAAGTTACGTCTGTCGATGGTGACGTTTTGACCGAGACATCGGGTTTGTAAGTCATTTCTTTACGACAGCATGTACTTTGTTTTGCCCTCATTAACCGTTAAACCCATTTTTGCCGCCTCTGCCTCAATACTCACGAAAGCCCCATTGACATCACGCTGGGTTCTTAAGATTATGTCAATGTCATCAGCATATGCTAGTAATTGGACAGACTTTTGAAAGATAGTGCCTCTTGTGTTGACTTGGGAGCTCTGCACTATTCTTTCAAGACCGATGTTAAAAAAATCGCATGACAGCGCATCACCTTGTCTTAAACCTTTTTTGATATCGAAAGGTTCTGTTAAGTTGTTTCCAACCTTTATGGAGCAGCGTGAATTCTCCATGGTCATCCTGCATAAACGGACGAATTTGGCAGGGATGCCAAACTAGACATGGCTTTATACAGTTATTCCCTGTAGAAGCTGTCATATGCGGCCTTGAAATCGTTGAAAAGATAGTGGGTGTTGATTTGATGTACTTGTGTTTTTTCCAGGATCTGCAGTAATGTGAATGTTTGATTGACTGTGGACTTTCCTGGTCTAAAACCACACTGATAAGGACCTATAAAGTTATTGACGATGGGCTTTCGACGTTCACATATTACGACAGAGAAGATTTTGTAAGCGATGTTAAGTAGACTGATGCCTCTATAGTTGGTGCAGTTTAGAGGGTCTCCTTTTTTCAGAATCGGGCTGAGGCTCCATTCATCGGGCATGCTTTCTTCCGACCATATCTTACAGATAAGTTGGTGCATGCTCCTTACCAAATTGTCTCTAGCTGCTTTGAAGAGCTCGGCATTCAAGCCATCTGCTCCAGTTGCTTTGTTAGACGTCAGCTTTGATATGGCAATCTTTACTTCGCCTTAGTCGGGAGGACGGAATTGTTGGCTTTCGTCGTCGACTATGTTGATTGGATCATCCTGCCTGACAGTGGCATTCGGTTCTTCGTCGCCGGTATACTGTCTGCAGAAGTGGTCCTTCCATATCCTGAGCATTGACTGCGCTTCCACTATGATGTTTCCACTTTCGTTCTTGCAGCCTTCGGTTCGCGGTTTACATATGTACTTGTGAATTTCGTTTCACCTGCTCATAAAACTTTCGAACTTCATTTCTGCTTTTGAACCTCTCAACATTTTCGACCGCACGCTTTTCATGCTCTCTCTTTTTCCTTCTGAGAAGTCGGTGTTCCTCTCGCCTCTTCTGCTCATAGAGCTCATGAGCAGCTCTCGTCCTTCTATGCAGCGCCGCTTTGCGTGCCTGTTGTTTGGCTGCATTTGCCTGCCGACATTCCTCATCAAACCAGGGGTTCCTTGTTGGTGGCTGCTTGCAACCCAGCACGTCAGAGACGGCTTCTCTGATTGCATTTTGGCAATGTTGCCACTGGTTCTCTATACATTGTGTTGGTGGCAGAGGACTTCGAGAGAGGTTACTTGTAACTTGGTCGGAGAAGGATTTGGCGATCTCTCCCTGTTTTGCTTTGAGTCTGGAAACCCGAAGTGCTACCTTGGCTACAACAAGGTAGTGGTCCGAATCGATGTTAGCTACTTGGAAAGTTCGGACATTCATGATGCTGGAAGCGTGTCTAGCGTCGATCGCAATATGGTCAATCTGGTTGACGATTGTGGATGTTGAGTTGTAGAAAACTCGTACTGGCTACTATGACGTTTTGCCCCGCAGCCAAATCTATGAGCCTGAATCCGTTGTCGGAAGTGTTGTCGTGCAGGCTGTTTTTCCCGATTATTCCACCAAAAATGTCTTCCCTTCCTAGCTTGGCATTGAAATCGCCCAGAACAATTTTAATATCGTAGCTAGGACACTGCTCATATGTTTTGTCTAAGAAGTCGAAGAACATATCCTTGGTGTTGTCATTCTTTTCTTCTGTGGGGCGTGTGCGCATATTAGGCTAGTGTTGCCTAATTTAGCTTTGATGCGGATGGTCATGAGGCGCTCGTTGATGCACCTATAGCTCAAGACTTGTAGCCTATGTCTGGCTCCAATGACAAAGCCGCATCCAAATAAGCGCTGTTGATTTTCTCGGTAGTAGTCACCATAGTAAATATCGCAGTTTTTCATCCTCCTCCATCCTCCTGGATGGCGATGATGTCTGCTTTGTAGCAGTCTAGGGCCCCCGCTAATTCTTCTGCTGCACGTGGTCTGTTAAGGGACCATACATTCCATGTGCATATCCGAAGTTCGTTGTCCTTAATTCGTTTGCGTGGGTTGTTAACAGTAAATCCGTCCGTACCCGAGGCTTGTTGGTGCTTCACAACTGGGTTTTCTTTATATGGTCAGGAAGTCACCGTGACGCACGACCTTCAACCTGAAGGACCAGGTCCTTGATTTAACTCCAAGGGCGAGAGCCGGCATATCCGCTCCTTACAGGCCTGGTCTGCGAATATGTCGTAGTAGCTCTATAAGGTGTTCACTAAGTAGTTCAACGTAACTGGAACTGTAGATGCCACCGTTGATTTAATCTTGGGAATTCCTCCGCTGCCGTTTGGATGAAAGGAGAGGTGCCTTAGTAAAAACACCTCTCCCCCATCTCTCGTTTGTTACCTCCCAACAACTTTCCACTGGGGTTTGAACCCAATCTCCAGTTGAGGTTCACCATGAGGAGGTGGGAGTAGGAGTTGATAGACAGAGGTGGGTTCTGAGAAAAAATTGTGGACGCTTGTGTCCTCTTGAATGCCCATGTCTACCATTTGAACATCTTTTTTCTTAATAATATACATTAATTTTACTTTCGTATTTTTGTCCTCATATCTATTAGGTACCTGTTTTATCGTACTTCAGATACAAACATTTCATATTTTTTGTAGGTCACTTTATTGGAATGGGGTGGTTTTGTTTAACTTGATATTGAATTTGAATGATGTTAGAGTTTAGGATATTGTTAAGGTAAGTAAAGGATAAAGAAGGTATGTGCAATGTAAATTTGTATTTGTTTCCAAATTTCGGATAACTAATAAGTGATTATTTGAATTTTAGATTGTTTTTTTTTCCTCTTACGATTATTGTAACAAAATCGTAAGGTTCCTACATATTTGTGATTTTATTTGATTATGGAGATGAACGTACTTATTACTTGTTAGAAATTACTGAATTACATACCAAAATCAAAATCTGACTCAATGTTTGAAGTAATAGTAGACAAATATATTTATAAATAAAAATGTCTTTAACTTTGTTTTGGTGGTCATATAATTTTGCTTTCATTAGATTCAACGTTAAAAAATACCCATTTCAAATATTTAAGTTTTGTATATATGTATGTTTATGTTAAGTTCAGAATTTTAGTACCTGGCGTACTAGAGAGTTCTTTTAAATCCCCAAAGAAAAAGTTGCCAAGCAGTTTCTTCCTTTGATGGAAGAGTGCGGGACAGTGACACAGAAAGTGCGAAGTGTCTTCATGCACCTCCTCGTCACCGCATCCTCTGCATAGATCATCTGAACTGATTCTCATCTTTTTCATATGAAAACCTAACAGATTATGTCCGGTGATTATGCTTACGAGAGATCGGAGTGATCCCTTTTGTAGCTGCATAATTCTTTCCGTTCTTTGTTTGTTAAAACAGGGCCAGATCTTTCTTGTAGTACCGCAGGTGTCAAGAAGGTTCCACCTTTCGTCGGCCTTAATAGTTATTCTTTTTGAGATTCCCTGTTTTAAATAACAGGTAGGGGTGCTAACTAGCTGAGCTTGGCTTTCGTCAAGCATTGACCCTAGTCTTGCTAATTCATCGGCTTTCTCGTTGCCTAGTATATCGCTGTGGCCTGGGACCCAGCAGAGTCTAATATTGTGCTGTGCGCCAAGAACCTTAAGCTCTTCGCGGCAGCATGAAACAAGCTTTGATTTTACCTCAGTTGCAGTAATCGCTTTTATTGCCGCTTGGCTGTCAATGTAAAAGGTGATATCAGCTCGTGGTATCGCCATCATTGATACCTTTTTAGCAGCTGTTGTCACTGCCAGGACCTCCGCTTGGAAGACGCTGCTGTAGTCTGGAAGCCTAAGCGAGGTGGTCAACTTGAGAGATTCAGAATAGAAGCCTGCCCCTACACCAGTGTCCATTTTAGAGCCATCAGTATAGATAGCTATTGACGACTCACTGGAGTATGGTATATTATCTATCCATTCCTCTCTGCTTGGGATGGCAGCCTGGAATGGTTTGTGAAAATCAAGTTCGGGTATTTTATAGTCTGCTGTAGTACTATGACCCATAACTTTATGAAGGATCTGGGCATGTCCTGTGGAACTGTTTATCCAGACTTTAGTTTGACTAAGTCTCAGGGCACTTTTGGCAGCAGATTCTTGAACAAAGAGGTCTAAGGGAATCAGATTGAGTATAACTTCCAGTCCCGCAGTTGGAGTGGATCTCATTGCTCCCGTAATGCCAGTGCACGCAAGTCTTTGAATTTTTGTCAAAGTTTTTAGGTTCGTGCTCTTTTCTAAAGCTTTCCACCATACTAAATTACCATAGGTAAGTATTGGTCTAATTATTGCCGAATACATCCATCTGATAATTCTAGGGTTTGGTCCCCAGGTTTTCCCGAAAATTCTATTGCAGGAGTAAAAGGCAATCGATGCCTTTTTGAATCTATCTTTTATGTTCAGGCCCCAATTTAGTTTTTTATCTAAGATCACACCGAGATACTTTGCGTGATCAGAGATTTTAAGAGGACAGCCTTCAATTGAAGGAATTTTAAAGTCAGGTATTTTGCGCTTGTTAGTAAATAGCACTAGTTCTGTTTTAGCTGGATTGACTGTCAGCCCACAGCTCCTAGTCCATTTGCTTACCAACGAGAGGGCGTATTCGGTTTGTTCACTGATAATGGGTAGGAACTTGCCAGTCGCTAGCAATGCAAGATCATCAGCGTAGGCTATTATCCTTACTCCACTTGATTTCAATTTAGAGAGTATGCCGTTCATGACAAGAACCCAAAGTAGCGGTGAGAGAACCCCACCCTGAGGGGTGCCTCTGGATGTGGTTACTCTTACCCTTTCTTCCGCTAGCTCAGAGTTAATTTGTCTCTTTCTGAGCATACACATTATCCACTGTGTTATTGCTTTTCGACTTTGTGGTCGTCCAAGGCTTGCTTCACTGTTTCGTTCTTCACGTTATTGAAGGCTCCCTCAATATCCAAGAACGTTGCAAGGGTGTATTCCTTGTCATTCAGTGATTTTTCTATAACGCTGACAACACTGTGCAATGCTGTTTCAACGCTTCTTCCTTTAATGTAGGCATGTTGAAATTCCGATATACAGTCCGGTTTCAGGGTGCTTCGGATGTGTATATCTATTAGCCTTTCAAAAGTTTTCAAAATAAACGATGTTAGACTAATGGGTCTATAGTCTTTGGCATCCGTATGGCTAGGTTTACCAGCCTTAGGGATGAAAACTACCTTCACCTCACGCCACGATAAGGGAACATAACCCCATTTAAGGCTATTATTGAAAATGCTAGCTAGGTGTGGGATGATAAGATTCATGCATTTCTGAAGCATCATAGGGAAGATTCTGTCTAGACCAGGGGATTTGTACGGGGAAAAGGAGTGGATGGCCCATTTTATCTTTTCTTCCGTTATAATATCCGATGGTACTAGGGTTTCCGTATGAGACTCTGTTTCTGGACTGCGTATATCAGCTACGCAGCCAGGAAAGTGAGTATTCACAAGGAGCTCAAGCGTTTCGCCACTGGATTCAGTCCAGCTGCCTGTAGATTTTTTGAGGGATCCTAGAGCGACTGAATCCTTGGTCAGAATTTTCCTGAGCCTTGCTTTAAACCTTTTTTTTAAACTTTTTTTACTCAAATTTTGAGTTTAAAATTAAATTTTTCAAAAACTACGCATGTTTTGACTTGAATTAAAAACTGGCTAATAAAACAGAATGTTGGCTTTAAAAAAATTTCTAAAACTTTATTGTAAGTATCACTGCCGTTATTTTTTAATTATTTTTTTCCATTTTAAATGAATGTTTTTTTTTAAATTGCCCCTACCTCCTAAACAGGGGGAGATAGACCCCCCTACCATAGTAAAAAATTTGTGTATTAAGCCCCTTTACCAAAAACCGTTATTATATCTTGGCGCCAAAGTTATCGTACTCGTGCCGCCTTGCTTAAAAGTGTGTCTATATGTATGTATCAATTTTTACCAAATTTGCGTACTAATTTTTGTAGATTTTATTTTTTTATGAAAAAACGGACTGTTGGATTTTTATAAAAAATACTGAATATCGAAAACAATATTTTCTGTGAAATAAAATAAGTTTTAAGCCAATATTTTAAATTTTTGAAAAGCTATTTGAGTCGACAATCAATTTTTACCAACTTTTGTTAAATTTTTTTTAGGTTTTTAATTTTTTGTACAAAAACTGTCAATTTGATTTTTTTTAAAATTTTACTGAATGTTGACAACAATATTTTTTGAAAGATTAAAGTAGTTTAAAGCCAATATCTCAAAGTTTTGAAAAGATATTTGAGTCGAAAATCAATTTTTACCACCTTTTATAAATTTTTTTTTTGTTGAAAAAAATATTTCTTATAAGTTAAAGTTAGTTAGAAGCCATTATCTCAAATTTTTGAAAAGATATTTGAGTCGAAAATCAATTTTTTAAACTTTTGTTAAATTTTTTGTTCGGTTCTTAATTTTTTGTAAGAAAACTGTCGATTCGATTTTTTTCAAAATTTTACTGAATGTTAACAACAATATTTTTTGAAAGATAAAAGTAGTTTTATGCCAATATCTCAAAGTTTTGAAAAGATATATGAGTCGAAAATAAATTTTTACCAACTTTTATTGATTTTTTTTAGGTTTTTATTTTTTGTAAAAAAACTGTCCATTCCATTTTTTTCAAAATTGTACTGAATGTTGAAAACAATATTTCTTATAAGATAAAATAAGTTTGAAGCCTTAGTCTCAAGTTTTTGAAAAGATATTTGAGTCGAAATTCAATTTTTCCCAACTTTGAGTAATGTTTTTTCAGGTTTTTATTTTTTATAAAAAAAACTGTCAATTAGATTTTTCTCAAAATTTTATCAGATGTCAAAAACATTATTCTTCGTTGCACAAAATTGTTGTGGAGATGAAATCATAGTGTACAAATTCTTTGAAAACCTTAGTTAAGTGATATTCCAGTGGGCCAGTTTAACAGTTGAGTTAGGTGGTAAAACTCGGCGAAGTTCTCAGCACACACTCCCTCTGGTTTTGTCTGACCCGAATGTTGAAGCCATGGGGGTTGCAGGGGGGCAGCATGCCCCCCTTACAGATCCCACTGTTGCATACACCCAAACTCGCACACACCTTGCTGTTGCATGCACCCAAACTCGCACCTACCATTGTTACTATCAAAATAAGACCACTCAAGCAAAAAAAAAAGAATTAAATTAAAATAGTAGTTGTGGTTATTTTCAATTTTCTCAAAAACTAAAAGGCATAAATCATCTAGTTTTCAGTTTTTGATCAAAAACAAATAAGAGCAATAAATTCTGAAATAAAAACAATGGTAGATAATCTTGAAGTATTGAAAAATTACACTTTAAACCTTTTTTTAACTTTTTTTTACTCAAATTTTGAGTTTAAAATTAAATTTTTCAAAAACTACGCATAGTTTTGACTTGAATTAAAAACTGGCTAATAAAACAGAATGTTGGCTTTAAAAAAATGTATAAAATTTAATTGTAAGTATCACCGTTATTTTTTAATTATTTTTTTCCATTTTAAATAATAATTTTTTTAAATTGCCCCTACCGCCTAAACGGGAGGAGATAGACCCCCACTCCTATAGTAAAAAATGCTTGTATTAAGCCCCTCTACCAAAAACCGTTATTATATCTTGGCCCCAAAGTTATCGTACTCGTGCCAATTTTACGAATCACAAACTCAAAAATATAAAAATCGGTCTCAAGGATATTGATATCACTTCCTTAAAAATGATATACATTCTATAAATGTACTCCTCTACTCTCTTTCAATAGTTGGTAACTCTTTTGGCAATTTGTATTTATTTTACAAGACCTCTCACTGGATTTTTGAAAAAAACAAACAAATTTCACAATCAAAAATATAGGCCGACGAGTTTGAAGCCAAAATGTCATTTATTTCCATGCAACTTAAATTTTGGCAATTAATGGTCCTGTAGCTGAGATCCTTGTTAATCCATTTATCTAATATTCAATATTTCTTAAAAATTCGTACGAGGCCTTTTAACGCTTTAAAAAACAAATTATAAATCAAGGTTTTTTTGATGAACTAATTGGCATTTAATTTTTTTAAGAAAAACTTATTTTTCAGGTATGTACATTTTTACAGACTCATTGCATCTTACAACAAATAAATTTGGAAACGTTGCTTTTAAAAACTTTCATAAGAAGACACACAAAATCAGACAAAAACTATAAGTCAAACCATTTGTTCCTTATTTTGTAATTCTCGTTTTCACAACGAACAGCTGACCATTCATAAACTCTTCCCCCTTTTCAGGTTTATATTCTCCTGTCATTTTCCCTAAAGTAGGCTTCTGCTCTTATCTTACTCGCTTCTCATATCCGCCTTACTAATTTGTTTTTGTTCCAACAAGAAAAATATGTTTGAAATCTACTTGTGGCAAAAAGATGATCTAGAAATGACCGTTAAATAAAGCAACGACTTTTAATAAAAAATAAGATTTTTTTAAAATAGTTAATTTTGGAATAATAAATTTCGTTTTCATAATTGGAAAAATTTGTGTTGCATTTTCCAATGCATTAGAAATTAAATTAAATTTAAATTTTTCGATTTTGATGATATCCCAGAGACGATATTTCAAAAATATGGTCCATAACTAAAAGTCCGCTTCGAAAGATTTCACACTACCTATAAAATGACGTTAAAATAATATGTATTTCAATTTCACTTTCTCACAAGCTTTACAGTCCTATGAGCAGTTTTGCGAAATTTTGGGAAATAGGCAACTAGAATATTAAAATTAAATATGATGTTTTAAAAAAATAAAAAAGTGATTCCACGCTTTTAAAGCTTAAAAATCAATCTTTTCGAAACAATTTCGTATTTTTTCAACATGTGTTGTAGGGTGATGGCATGTAAGAGGTCAGCCTCCCCCAGTAGGCGGCCACTTCGTTATGAAATCCAGCAAAATAGTAAATGCTCAATTTTGTTTTCCCTGAATTTTTTTTTCTAAAAGCCTAACTCTTCTTCTGTCTAGGTAAAACATTTAGTTATAATGCAGCTGTTCGGTCTCTTGTAAAAAGTGCCATTTTGCTCTAAGTTTTCGGAAGTGTCGGATATGTGATTATTTGATAAAATAAAATTAGTGAAAGTGTTTTTTAAAAATAGCTATAGTTGTCAAAATATTGAAGGTAAGTACATTATATGGTTATTTATTGGTTATTTATAGTTTATATTTAAATATTTAAATTTTCTTATAAACAAAATTTAAGAGTATGCCAGATAAATGGATTCTTGGCAGATCCGAAAGTGGTTGGATGCGGTCAGAAACATTTTTCGAGTATATGTGGCCAATAGTTTTGATAACTTAGTGAAAACAATATAAAAAAGTGTTGGCTTTGGCGAAAAATTAAATTTGCGTACAAAATATTGACTTCTTGGCTTTGATGGATATCGGGAACAGAATCACCTGATTCAATCTGGACCAAACGAAATCCTTACCAGCACTTATGTGAATGGCGAAAGAGGCGAACTGGAAAAACTAAGTTCAGAAGTAATTGATATAACGTTACCAATGCCATCCCCATCTCCAATGAATCATGAAGACAATACGAATGAACTCGAACCAACTATAGAAGAGTTTATGTTGCAGGCCGAAGATGTTTTAAACTCAACTATTGGTAAGACACGCTAATTTTACTTTATAAGTATGTTAAGGTATTAACTAATATCCTCTTTTCTTAGTTGATAATGCATCTCGACGTTCTTCGTTATCATTCATTAACATAAGTAAACTTTTGGCAAACTTTGCCGGCGAAAAACAAGCTGGTAGGTATCAATGTGATTCAATGTTTAAAAATTAATATTTTGACTTTTATAATACTTTCAGCTCAGTGCACACCGTCAACATCCTCTACAGTTAGCGCTGCGTTTAGTCGACATCTATTCTACCCAGAGAAACTGCCAAAGTCAACCAAACCACTTCGTCAAAAACCTCCATCCAGTCATCTCTTGCCTGGAAAGAATTTTTCAACAAAAAAGAGGAAGAAAAAGCGAGGAAAGTGAAAGAAATAGAATTACGAAAGCAATTCTGTGAAAAAAGACGTTTGGAAGCTGAAATGCGAAAATAACGAGAAAACAAAAGAAAGCTAAGAAAATACAATGCTCGAATTGTACAAAAGACCTTATTTCAGACACGGAAGATAACGATGAGAAAAACGTAGGTTGTGATTCATGCATCAGATGGTTTCACCTTAAATGTACACCATTTTCCGGAAAGCTAATTGAAGAAATCAAAGATGAAATATTTGAGTGTGAACATTCTGTTAAGTAAAAGGGTTGGCTACGAAATCCCGCATCACGAAATCCCGCGTAACGAAATCCCGCAAAACGAAATCCCGTAGAACAGAATCCCGCATAACAAAATCCCGCGTAACGAAATCCCGCCGTTTCGCTCCGTTTTCAAATTATTTCAACACCGCTGTTTTCATAGGAAAGGAGACACTCTTCGATGAGAATCATGGATACTTTTTAGATTGTTTGGAAGACAGCACTGTATTGGTTTTGGCGAATCAAATCGCGAGAATCTGTGAAACGAAGGAACAAAATTTGTCGTTTCAAAATTGTACTTAAGCAGGAATATTTTTGGAAATTATTTCGTAGACAGCGGAATTTGTTCGAAAGTGGTTGGCTGCACATGAATGTTCCTGTAACAGGTAGGTATGGAGTGAGTTATGTTTGGTTGGTTGTTTGGTAAGCATAGGTAGGGTTATGGTTTGGTAAGTAACGCATTGCTTAGGATGTTCTCAGCATTCAGGAAAAGCAGGATTCCTTGGATGCGTAAAGGACATTTTAAGCATGCCTAGGGGTTGGGTTAAGGACGCTTAAAATGGTGTTTGGTCAAACTAGTCAGTGCAATATTTTTATTTGAAACCAAAATATTTTTCGTCCTTTAATGCATATTCCAGGTTAATAATCAATAGTTTCGAAATTTTTCTAATTTTTGATTTTTGATACGCAACAAATTGTCAAAATTTCATTAAACATTTTTTTTGTCAATTATTTGCGCGTTGTAGCAATTAAAATGTCAAATTTCAAAAGTGATATTTTGTGTAAAATTTGACTATAATTCGTCCTTTTTTCATGGTTCGGACTTTTTGGCACTAATCAATAATTCAACGTAATTCTTTTCAACTATCAGTGAAGAAGTGAAGTTAAAAAAAACTGTGAAAGCAGTGATATTTACTTGAAATAGTGATTTTCTACGTGTAAAAAAATGGATTTCGGAAATGCCCAGGTATGTAGAGTTAATATGTGATTGTGTTTTATGTTTCCAATTGTGAAATTTTGTGAACCTTAGTGCAAAAAGGTCGAAAAGTGCTTAATTAAAAAGTCAAAATGTATATTAAATCTGTGTATTTTTAAAAAGTGAAGAATTCTGACAGTAAAACTTTAAAAATTAAATTTAAAAGTGATGACAGTGATTTTATATATCGTCTTTAAGTGTTAGAATATAATAATTTTGCGTTGCAAACGCGTTCTTATTAATGTATATAAAACTGAATGATTCACAAAATTTCACAAGTGGATTTATATTTGTCAAGTTTTTATCTTTAACTTTTTTAAAAATTTGTGTTAAAGTCAATATTTTCTTCTGTCTTTAGGTTGTACACTTGAAGAAAAATAGAAAAAGGTGGTTACCTCTTCCACTTGGAGAAAAAAAGAGGAGAAAAAAGCTTCTGGTGCTGTGCTGAAAAGAAGTCTTTGCGATGCACTGCAAGACTTCACACAGTCGATGTTGGTGACGTGGTGGTGGTTTCCAACAAGGCGAACGACCATACCCATGCTCCTATGGCTTTCCAAAGGGAAATCCATAAGGCCAACTACTAAATTAAGCTGAAAGCCAAAGAGGCACTTCCTCCCAGTATAATCATCAGAGACTCAGTGATGATGGTCGAGCCCGCTTGTCGTCCAAGCCTTCCCTCAAAGGCCGCTCAAAAAATCAGGATACATCGAGTACGCGAAAGCCTTGTTAAGAAGCCGACCACGCTTGAGAAAATTAACATTCCCGAGCACATCAAGTTTTCTGATGGTGGGCTGTTCGTACTTTCAGAGGACATATACTCGGGAGGAAAAAAACATCTTACTTGGAACAAAACAGACGATCCAGCTACTTTCGGAGTCAAAGTGCTGGTTGGTTGATGGCACGTTTGCGGTGGTTCCAACTATTATGGAGCAACTGTTTTCAGTTCATGGCCATATACATGGAATCGTTGTACCTCTAGTTTACTGCCTCATAAGCCGGAAATCAAAGGAGGCATATGACGAGTTCTGGCTTCAACTCTTGAAATGCGCCTGTGATTTCAATATCCCACTGAACCCAGAAAGGATAATTTCAGACTTCGAAATGGCCATCATCAAATCAGCCCAAACATTCTTTCCAAACACCCACACTAACGGGTGTCTATTTCATTTTGGACAGATAATTTGGCGGCAAGTCCAAAATTTGGGCTTCCAAATCAAATATGGGCAGAATGAAAGCTTCGCAATGGAAGTGCGAATGCTTAAAGCACTGGCATTTGTACCTCCAGATTAGGTAGTGACATATTACGAGGCAGCATACGGAGCCCTAGCATTCACTGAGTCTAAGGCGCTGGCAAAGTGGTTCAAGGCCAACTACATTGGCAATTCGAAATCAAGACCACGCTACAAGCCAGAGTTCTGGACAACGGGAGCCGCTTCAAGTGAGACCAGTTTCCCTAGGACACAAAACAGTGTTGAAGCGTGGCATAGACGCCTTAAAGTTGAAGTCAACCAAAGTCATGCAGGTCTCTACAAGCTAATTTCGGACCTTTCGAAAGAATGCCTTGTAGCGAAATTGGCAGTCGAAAGAGTTCGGAGAGGAGAAGAACCACCAACAACAAAGGCCATGAAGAGGAACGAAAGACTCCAGAGGGTTCTGAGCATGAGAACATCGGGTGAAAAAGTGCAGTTCCTGAAAAATGTTGCACATAACCTCACCCTCGCTTAGAAGGTACGCTGGCCTTCAACAATGACGATAGCCAATCCGTCCTTTTCAGGACGACCAAATATTTATGAAGAGATAAATTAACATTGAAATTTTCTGCACTAGCATTATTAACCAAAAAAAAACTTTTTTTAATAAAGCTTAGATTGTGTAAACTCGTCAGGCAGGCGCCAATATCAATAGCTTTTTTGAATTAAAAGCACCTGTGGGTAGCCCGCTTCGCGGGATCTCAGGATTTAAACTCCACTTTTCGGGGTTCACACCCGCTCACGCAACTCCGTTTCTCCGCTAAGGGGATGTAAAGTCGCCAGGCAGGCGCCTATATCAACAACTTCTTTCAATAAAAGTACCTGTGGGTGGCACGCTTCGCAGGATCTCAGGATTTTAACTCCCTTTTTCGGGGTCACACCCGCTCACGCAACTCCGTTGCTCCGCTTAGGGTATGTAAAGTCGCCAGGCAGGCGCCAATATCAACAGCTTTTTTGAATAAAAGCACCTGTATGTGGCCCGCTTCGTGGGTTCTCAGGATTTTAACTCCACTTTTCGGGGTTCACACCTGCTCACGCAACTCCGTTGCTCCGCTTAGGGTATGTAAAGTCGCCAGGCAGGCGCCAATATCAACAGCTTTTTTGAATAAAAGCACCTGTATGTGGCCGCTTCGCGGGTTCTCAGGATTTTAACTCCACTTTTCGGGGTTCACACCCGCTCACGCAACTCCGTTGCTCCGCTTAGGGTATGTAAAGTCCCCAGGCAGGCGCCAATATCAACAGCCTTTTTAAATAAAAGCACCTGTATGTGGCCCGCTTCGCGGGTTCTCAGGATTTAAACTCCACTTTTCGGGGTTCACACCCGCTCACGCAACTCCGTTGCTCCGCTTAGGGTACGTAAGGTCGCCTGAAGTGTATATGTATAGGTGTTTATAAAGGTCCCTAGGTACTTAAAGCGTACCACGCTATTAGTATTTAAAGCGTACTACACTGAATTGAAAAGGCGATTACTCGCCGTCAAGTTGAAAGTAAAAAGATCAATATGAATGCTCTTTAGTCTCTGTTTTATTTTCATTGAATTCATTCCTTAAATACTATTGTCTTAACTGTTATACTTATTTTCTATCTTACTTTCTATACATTCAATTTCACATTCAAACGTAATTCTATTTTCCTATTGGCTACAATATTTAAATAAGGATCTTATTACTATTGAGTGACAATCAATGCAATCGAGTGGAATGTTGATGTTATGATATGACTCACATACTCGATTTGCATTTCACATGTTTTGTTACTCATTTATTGAATGGGCAGTGGCGGCGCATATGTGGATACACTACACCCTCACCCTTAAGAAAAATTTTAGTGGTAAAATTATATTTTGGAAATTATTGTATTATGCACATAATTTGATAAATTTAGTTTTACAAGCTAAAATTTGTTATTTATTTGTATTCTTGTTATTAAATTTAGATTTTTGTTCAATGATAAAATATATAATATTAACATAAATTTTAATTATAATTATTATTAGATTTTTGTTTTGTTTTTATACATATTCATTTGGTTTATTGGGCCTAAGCAAGTTATTGTGTGCTTCCTTATTTACACCATTTTTGTCAATTACTGAATTGACTCCTTTTCTTTCTACTATTTTGTATGGACCAATATAAGGTGCCTGATTTTTCTTTCTATTTCCTTATTTTAATAGTACTAAATCGCCTATATCTAAATCTAATTTATTTGTATATTTTTTATTTTCTGTCTCCATTCTTTTTTCTTTAATTTTTATAGTAATTTCTTTTGCTTTACTGAGTGCATATTGTAATCTAATTTTCAATTCGTTAGCATAATTGTCGTAGTCATAAATTTTTGTTTTATTAATCAATGTATCAGTCGGTAAGCAGGGCAGTTTCCCATAAATGAGCTCATACGGTGAATAACCAGTGTCTATATGTGGTGTTGTATTGTATGCGAACGTAAAATATGGAACCCATTTGTCCCATTCATTGTCTTTGACATTTGATAGTAAGAATTCATGATGATGATTTCTTTCAAGGGCACCTATAGTTTGGTGGTGATATGGAGAAGAGAATGTTTGTCTTATGTTTAATACCGAACATATGTTGTTCATAAGTTCGTTATTATATTCTGTACCTTTATCTGATTTTAGAATCTTAAAGTGTCCATATCTAAGAATAAATTCTTCCACTAAAGTTTTTCCTGTTGTTGTTGCATCTTTTGATGTCATAGGGTACGCGACGACAAATTTAGTCAGTTCACATTGCATGGTTAAGATATATCTTTTTTCATTTGATATTCGTAATGGTCCGACTGTGTTAATTGATACTACTTCAAAACTGTTGCTTGGAGTGTCTGTAATCGTTTGTGGTTCAATTGTGTTTTTTGTTTGTTTATTTCTTGCACATGAATCACAATTTTGTATGAATTGTTTTACCATTTGATTCATCTTACGCCATATGTATCTTTGTTTTAATTTTATTAAAGTTTTTCGTATACCTAAATGTCCTCCGTGTGTAGAGTTATGAAATTCGTCGATTAGTTTGTATTTAGTTAAATCATCAAGTACTTGTTTTGGGGCGTTATATATTATTATTTTTAGCTTATTCTGGCCATTTATTTTTATATTTGCATATGTTTCTTTGAATTTATCCTTTTCAAAATGCTTAAATATTTCATCATTGTTCATAAGGGCTAGCTCGTTTATTTTTTCTTTATTCATTCTGGATGCTAATTTCTTCAGTGTCGACTCTAGTGTCGCTGAATTATCGTTAGATCCCGAATAAATTTTGTATTTGATCCTCCGGGATCAATTTTTAAAAAATAAAAAAAAACACAATTTACATTTGTATCTTAATTTTTATTTTAAATTATTTATAACTTCAGATCCCTTACCACTGGTGGGGGGAAATCTTTAGTTAAAACAATTCGAACTGAACTCTGATTTACAACTGTCTTTTTGGCTGGTCATCCCAGGCCTTTTTATCTTAAAATATTTGTATATGCAGTGATGCTGCTTTGTCAGAAAGATATATTTAGGTTTACATGTGCATAAGTATATTTGATAACGATTCAAAGAAGTTGAATCGTAAATTATCTGTATTTTTAGTAGGGGTGACTTTGTGATTATCTTTTATGTCGGTCGAAGAATTCGATCGTTGACATATGTCGGTCGAAGAATTCGATCGTTGACAATTTTTGTTTATATTAGAAATTCGATCGTTGACATATATGTCGCATACTCAAGTGAATATGCTTGGTATGTTCTTTTGTGTGTTTGGAGGTAATTCTATAAATCCTCCCCCCTTTGACTTTTGTTTCTCCTGAAACAATTTTTTATATAAAACTAAAAGTATAGCACAAATTATGATACTTACAAATCCATTAAGTCCAAAGTGGATATATGATTGGTCTGATATTCTTTTTATAATTTCTTTAATATTTTCAATTCTTGTCAAATTATAATCTTCAATTTGTAAGTCAAATTTAGTCAAATTAAATGTATCTTCCATATAAATATTTATTGGTTGTTTTAAAATTTGATTTTTGTTTACATATTCTATGTCACCTATTTTAATATTACAGTTTTCAAAATTAATTAACACATTCCTTTTTATTTGAATAATTTTTCTTTCGTCACAATAATTTTTACTTTATAATCACTATTTTTAACAATTAATGTACCTTTCTTCAGTTCTTTTACAATATTTATTTCTTCATTTTTTTCTTTTAGACAATTATTTTTATTTATACAGTTAACATATGGTTTTAGATTTTTTAATTCTTTGTTTTCACAGTATTTATAAGATGTTTCATTTATTTTTACGATATTTTCATCTTCTATATCTAATTCCATATTTTCCTCATTGGGTATGGAAGTTATAAAATATTCATCCAAATTATAAATCTTATCTGGTATTTGAATTATAAATATTAATAGATCGTTATCGTATTCACTTACTGATAATTTAATATTTTTGAGTTTGAATAAATTAATTTCATAGTAATCAATTTCCTCTGCCGTTAACAAACTTTCTGTCATTATTTGCAATCTACTTGCCAATATAATGTTTTGAATTTTTTCAATAATTGCTTTTAGTTTATCAACTGTTCGAACATATTCTAGGGTTATAATTCTTTTTTCCAATTTGTTTTAAATTCTTTCATTAAACCATAACTATTTTTTGTTTTTGTATCAATCATTTTTTTCAATATTTCTATCTCTTTTTGAAGTTGATTATTAATATCTACCTGTCTGTTTGTGTTCATTATTAATTCGTGATTATTTATAGTTAGTGTTTATAATTTGTTTTCGATTTCTGTTTTATCTTCATCATCCATAGTTCCGAATTGGAAGTTTAAAACTCTTCCTCCAATGTTAATTAGACTTCTTGGTTTTCTTGTATTGGGCTTATGACCTTTAATACTTTTAATTTCTTCTTGAATCAAATCTAATTCATTGTCTATATACATCGTTCTAGCTATGTCTTCTGTTGAGTTCACTATGAAATTCTTTTGTTCTAACCATCGATTGGTTGTTTTACTTAGTAACACATTTATTTCTGTTAAGTTAATTATGTGCAAAACTGAATTGTACTTGTTCACGATATTCACTTCATCATATTTAATTAAAGCGTAACCATTATTATTTATAATTTCTTCAGTTATTAATGATTTACTATTAACTAAGTTGAAAATGGTAATTAAAATTATTAGAGTATTCATCTTTACGTTCTCTTCTATCGGAATTTGCTCTTAAACTAAAACTCTTCTTTGAGTTTTCCTATTCATTTGACTTGCTTTGATTAAATTGTCTTGGTTTATCTGTTTACTTTTTCTTTCCCTTTGAATATTCTTCGTGCGTTGATCGTTAAGTTTATTGTATTTCCTGTATTAGTTTTTTCTATTAATGGTATTATTGAATCATTAAAATTATCTTTATGTATTTCATTTATTCCTATATGTATTCTTTTATTGTCTGATTTCTTAATTCCGTTTCCTGTTTGCAGTATTATTTGTTGTTTGAATATGTTCACTGCACTATCTTTAATTGGGAAGTTATCATTCAACTCTTCATGTTGTGAATGTATTGTAGCCTTAAGAGATTCTTGTTCTAGCATGTTTATTTCTTGTACATCTTTAATTTCTCTACTCAAAAAGTCCGCTACAGTGCTACTTGTACCTTTCAAATATTCTATTTGCATATCATATTCTCCTAACTGGAGTCTCCATCTTTGTAATCTGGGTGAAATATCTCTGCCTAAATTCTTTGTTTGTAACCATTTTAATGGTTGGTGATCTGTTTTGAGATCAAATCGTCTACCATATAAATAGGGTCGTAAATATTTTACTGACCAAACTATTGCGAGTAATTCTTTTTCCGTAGTACTGTAGTTTATTTCATGTTCATTGAGAGTTCTACTTATAAACGTTATTGGATGCCCTTTCTGCGATAGCACTGCTCCAATGGCATAATTGGATGCATCTCTTGTTAACAAAAATGTTTCCTTAAAATCAGGATATGCAAGTACTGGTTCTGTTTGAAGTGCATTTTTTAATTCCTGATGTACTTTAATATAATTTATATCATTTCTATCAATTTTCTTGTCTTTCTTTAAATACTTGGTAATGAGTTGAGCAATTTTTGCGTAATCTTGAACGAATTTCCTGTAATAACCTGTTATTCCTAGGAATGATTTAATTTCTTTCGTTGTACATGGGAGTTGTATTTTTTCTATGGCTTCTATTTTATCTAAATTAGGTTTCACGCCCTTGTCTGTAATTGTATGTCCTAAAAACTTTGTTTCTCTTTTAAGAAAATTACATTTATCTACTTGTACTTTAAGGTTATATTTTTTTAAACGTTGAAAAACTAAACGAAGATGAATTAAATGTTCCTGTAATGAAGTACTAAAAATTAGTATATCATCAAGATATACTACACAGATTTTGTTTATCAAACCTTCTAAAACCTCATTCATCATTCTTTGAAAAGTTGCTGGTGCATTCTTTAGACCAAATGGCATTCTTAATTATTCGTAATGTCCATATGGAGTCGAAAAGGCTGTTTTTTCGGAATCAGCAGGATTCATTTTAATTTGATGAAAGCCTTTAGCAAGGTCGAGGGTTGAAAAATATTGTGCTCTTCCTAATTTATCTAATATCTCGTCGATATTAGGTATAGGATGCTTAAATTCAATAGTGTTTTCATTCAATTTTCTGTAATCCACTACCATTCTCCATTTTTGTTCACCTGAATTATCTATCTTCTTTGGGACTACCCAGATAGGTGCATTATAGGGGGAAACACTTTTTCTTATTATGCCTTGTTGCAATAAATCTTTAACTTGGCGTTCAATTTCTTTTTCATGAATTTTAGGATATCTGTAAATTTTGCTAAATATAGGACTGTCATGCTCAGTCCTAATGCCATGCATAGTTTGTGTTGTTGATGTGAGTTTATCACCTTCTTTATAAAAAATACTTTTATTTTCATCAATAAATTTTCTTAATTCTTTTTTTTCTTCAAAATTTTAATTCACATCTATCAATTGGCTCATTTGCGTTGAGTTGCAATATTCAAGAGTGTGAATTTCTTCATATTCATATATACTCTTACTATCATAATTTTCAAAATATGTTTTTCTATTATTTATTTCGATATATCCTTCTTTTAGGTTTAACTTAGCTCCAATAGGTTTTAATAAATTTTGTCCTATGATTCCTACAAATTTATTGTTCGATATTCTCATTAACTTCCATGCCATAGTAGATTCATCTTCGTTGAATTCTACCGGTACTTCAGTTATGATTTCAAATTAAATCATGTTTTCATGATTAAGTGATTTTACTTTGATTGGAACTTTCATTAAAGTTCTCGGGATTTCTAATAGTTGTGACTCATCAAGTATACTTGTTGTTGAGCCAGTATCTATTAGAATGTTAAATTTTGTATTATTTATTGTGATTTTGATAATGGGAAGTTATTCTTCTTCCCGGCCATGGTAAAATTTACCTCTTCATATTTTAACTCTGTATTATTAACATCCATAGGTTCTGGCCTTGGATACCTATTATTATTATTATTAGTATTATTATAATTATTATTATTATAATTGTTCCTATATTGCCCCGAATTGAAAGGTCTTGAATTATTACTAAAATTCCTGAAATTTCCCAGATTATTATTATTATTTCTAAACTGTCCTGAATTCTGGTGTCTTTGATAATTATTTCTGGAATTATTTGGAGGTGGTGGTCTATAATTACTTGAATTCTGACTATAATTTATTCCTCTATTATTATTGTTATTTTGTTGTGGTTGGTTTTTAAAATTGTTTAAATTTCCCTGTCTATTAAGATTCTTATGGCGCATTAACAAAGTATAAGCCGCTCTTATATTTTGAATATTCTGCGCAATAATAACAGAAGCTTGATTGGCATTTAGATTATTTAAAAACTTATTCATTACTATATTTTCGTTATTTTCTGGGTTATATATAATATTTTACTCTAACTTACTTTTCTTATTTAATTTCAAGAGGATTCCCTCGGTTTGATGAAACAGCTGCTGAAGATCGTTTGTGGTAATCATGGTGAAGATCTTGAAGAATCTGCTCGTATGTCTCCTGAACTCCAAAATCCTGGATTAGTACGTCTTTTATCGTTGGCCATGTTGGCATTAATATTCTTCTTAAGGTGTTGATTGCTGCTCCTTGTATTTTATTTCTGATTATTAAAGTTGCTATTGGCTGATTTTCTGTACTCATATAGCTGTACACATAATCAATATATTCAATGAAAGCGATGACGTCCTCATCTGGTCGTCCTGAGAATGTTGGAATTTTTTCCAATCGCATCAATGGTACATTTTGGTCTATTGTTGCAGTAGCCATTTTTGTATTGTTTTTGTGTTTATTTTAACACTTTTAACTTTTGTATTTGAAGTTAATTCTGTCTTTTTAGTAGACACTTTAATTTTCTAATCTCTCTAAGAGAATTAGTGTATTGTTCTTTATTTAACTTGACACTTTAGAAACAAAAATTTCTAATTGATTCGGCAATTAGTTTGTTGTATAATTTTTTTACCGTCCGTTAAAACACTTCGGTATTATTAACTTTCACAATAAAGCTGTTTTTTCTTTTTATTCGTTCGAATCACTAGATCTCATATGTCACTATAAATTCGTTATAGATCTCATTGAGATCCTACCGACTGCGCCAATTTTGTATTTGATCTTCCAGGATCAATTTTTAAAAAATAAAAAAAAACACAATTTACATTTGTATCTTAATTTTTATTTTAAATTATTTATAACTTCAGATCCCCTTACCACTGGTGGGGGGAAACCTTTAGTTAAAACAATTCGAACTGAACTCTGATTTACAACTGTCTTTTTGGCTGGTCATCCCAGGCCTTTTTATCTTAAAATATTTGTATATGCAGTGATGCTGCTTTGTCAGAAAGATATATTTAGGTTTACATATGCATAAGTATATTTGATAACGATTCAAAGAAGTTGAATCGTAAATTATCTGTATTTTTATTAGGGGTGACTTTGTGATTATCTTTTATGTCGGTCGAAGAATTCGATCGTTGACATATGTCGAAGAATTCGATCGTTGACAATTTTTGTTTATATTAGAAATTCGATCGTTGACATATATCGCATACTCAAGTGAATATGCTTGGTATGTTCTTTTGTGTGTTGGGAGGTAATTCTATAACTAATACGTATACATATTATCTTAATTTATATCTGATGCAAGCTTCATCAGGTTCGAATCTGGATTCGCCGACTTATCGCTACATCGCACGTGCACAAAATTTGTATCAATATTTATTTTTGAATTCCTAGCATTTTTATCTATATTAAATTTTAATTTCTTTACAGAATTTCTGTACAGGCTTCTCTTGAGAATTGCATTTCTCCTTGTTGTTGTCCGTATTCATTTTTGTGGACATCCCCCTTGTGATAACTAATGTTCTTTTGGCGGTTTCATCGATTTCTGTCGGTATCATTTGTTTTAATAAGTCTGAGTCGATTTTTATTCTAGATAGAGCGTCTGCGTTTGTATTCATTTTTCCTTTTTTGTAAGTATATTATGTCAAAATCATAGTCGCTTAAGTCTAGTCGTATTCTAGTCATTTTTGACGATGGATTTTTGTGTGAGAATCAGAATAGAGATACTAAAGGTCTATGGTCGGTGACGACCGTAAATTTTCTTCCGTATAGATATGATCTGAAAAATTGTATACCCCAGTGGATTGCGAGTAATTCTTTTTCTATTACGGGTTTGTTTTTGCAGTGATTTACTTGCGTATGATATGGGAAGATCTTCACCAATTTCGCCTTGGGATAGGATTGCTCCTAGTGCATAATTTGATGCGTCTGTTGTTAGAATGAATGGTTTTTCGAAATTTGCATACTGTAGGATAGGAGGTTCCATGAGTTTATTTTTTAAAGTGTCAAAGGCTGTTTGACAATTTGTATTTCGTGTTTTTATTTAAAAGGTTATTAAGGCTTTGTGCAATATCAGCAAAATTTGGTAGGAACCTCCTGTAATAATTGCAAAAGGCTTTAAATCGTCTAACTTCAGCTGCATTTTTTGGAATTGGATACTCTTTAATCGTTTTGTGTTTTGCGGGGCCAGTTTTTACGCCATTGCTTGTAATTAGGTGGCCTACATATTTTACTTCAGGGCAAAGAAAATTGCATTTTTCTGGATTTAGCTTAAGGTTGTATTGTTTAAGTCGTTCGAGGATACGTACTAGATTTTCGTTGTGGTGTCTTAGGGCCCTTTCACACCAAACGAATCCGAATCAATCAGAATCACTCCGAATCAAGTTGAATCTGATTGACCAAGATTCGGCTTCGAGCGCTCCGTTTAAATTTGAAGGGATTCTTTTCTTGGTTCAATCAGGTTTAATTCGAGGTCGCACTTGATTCAACCTGTCAGATTCCTCGTCCGGTGATTCTTGAATCAACAACCATACGAGATGGAGGTGGAGTTATTAATTTTAAAAGTTAAAGAAAATAAGTTCGATTTATGATTCAGGTTGATTCAGCTGGTGTGAAAGAGTGGAGATGACGAATCAGATTCAACTTGATGCGGAGTGATTCTGATTGATTCGGATTCGTTTGGTGTGAAAGGGCCCTTAGACTGCAACAATAGATTATTATGTCATCAACATATAAGAAGGCTTCGGATTCTAATCCAGATGAAATTTTAAGTCCAAATGGCAGTCTCTTAAATTGGTAATGTCCATTGTTGGTGGAAAATGCCGTAAGTGGTCTTGAGTCTTTGTGTAGTCCTATTTGGGGAAAAGAACTAGTCATATCTAATGTTGAAAACCATTTTGCTCTTCCTAGTTTGTCAAGTACGTCTTCTCAACGAGTTAAAGGGAATTTGTCGTTCACTATCTTGTCATTTAACTTTCTGTAGTCTACTACTACTCTCCATTTCTTTTTGTCGGCTGTATTTTTCTTTGGTACTAGTAATAGGGGTGCATTGTAAGGGCTTTTTGAATGCTCTATTATATCGTCTTTGAACATTTGTTCAACTTGTTCCGATATGATGTCCAAATGTGCATGGGAAAGTCTATAGTTTTTTATGTATGTCGGTGTTTTGTCGGAAGTTTCAATTTTCTGGGTGTACAAATTATTTGTTGTCAGTGGTTCGTTCTCTAAATGGAAAACTTCTTGATATTTTCTAAAGATGTCAATTAACTCCTTTTTTGCATGATCGTCTTTGCAGTCTTTCGTTTCTATATTTCATTATGTCATAGTTATCAAATGGTTCTGTGTCTAAGGTAATGTCGTTTAAAATTACTTCATTGTCGTTCGTGTTGAGCAATTTGATATGCGCCATGCCAGATTTTGGAACTATTGTGTTACTTATAAATACACCTGGCGCTATTTTTTTATTTGTAATTAGAGTGTCATGAATTAAATGAAGTTTTAGTGGTTGAATCATTTCTGTTCTTGCAGGTATTTTTATTCTTAGTGCATGTAGGGGTTTTGATTGCACTGGCAAAGTTATTGTTTTTTCGTCGTCACTTAATGATATTGTAAATGTTTCGTAGTCTATTTTGCAAAGAAATTTGGTGAAAAAATCTCTACCTAAAATACCATCTGTTTCGATAGGAAATTTTTCATCTACTAGTTGGAATTTCTGTAGATAGATAGTTTCACATAATTGGAGGTTTAGATCGAGTGTTCCTAAAGAGTTTATTAGTTATACCAGTGAGTTTGCATTTTTGTTCTGGGTCATATTCTTCATTCTCTAGTTTACTTGTAATTTTGCAGATAGAAATGTCTGCACCCGTGTCTATCAGAAATGTCATATTTTTATTTTTATGTTTTGCAACAATATAATTTGTGTTGCTATCCGATATTCTATACACTTTTAATTTTGGCTGTCTGGAATATTCGCGTATTCCGAGCCGTATTCGTTTCCCTCTTGTCGCTCATCATGTAATAGTCGTATTTGCTGTCTCGTATTTCTGAATTGGTTTTGATTATGACCTTGGTTATTGTTTCTTTGAGCATTTTGGGTTCGGTTATTGTTCCAGTTATTATGTCGATTGAAGTTATTGTTTCGGTTAGAATTTCGAGTTTGAATGTTGCTGTTGTATTGATTTTGATTCAAGTTTCTTTGAAATCTGTTAAGGTCATTGCCGTCTTGATTAAAGTTTTGTCTGTTTTGTGGGTTATGTCTATAGTACATTAATGCGTTAGTATTTGTTTTTTCTAATTCTATTGCGAGGTTTGATGCTTCTGTTAGTGATTTAGGTTGGGATGCAAAAATAGTTTGTTTAAAGTTGTCGTTAAGACCATTTTTAAAGATATTTAAACTATAAATGTCGTTCATTTTCCTTATCACATTTTTTCTTCTTTGGTAGCATTGCTGCCTAACTCTTTTATCTGAAGATTATTTAAATCTGCTATAGTGTTAAGTAATTTGTCTCTAAATGAAGTCACTGAAAGATTTCTCTGACTAAAATTAGATAAGCTATTTTGAATCTGAGGAATGGTTGTACTAATCTTATATCTTTCTTCGAGTAAAGATTTAAGAGTTTGAAAATTATTAGGGTCTGTATGTCCTAGTGCTGTTTTAACATTGATTCCTCATTTTGCGTGAAAGACGAATTCTATCAATTGTTGTGTACAAGTGGTTTTTAATCCCTTGGGGATTATCTCAACTATTTTAAGAAAACTATCTAATTCTTTGAAGTTTCCTGAAAACATTGGGATTGCTATTCACAGCTATTCCTAAATCAAAATCTGCCATTTTATTGTTTATTTCTTTCTCTTTTTCTTTTTCAAAAGCTAATTTGTGTTCTTGCAGTTGGTCCTTTAGTAATTTTTTAGTGTTATTATATATACATACCTTCGAATTCTAGTTTAAGTGCTTTGCTATCTTCTATTTCTTGACTAGCTTCTAAATTACTAAATTTTTCTCTAAGGTTTTCTATTTCTTTAATTTTTGCTTTAACTGTTTCAAATTTATAAGGTCTACCTGAACTCTTCTTAATATTTAAGAAAATTGTTTGTAAGTTGTTTTTCACTTCTTCCATTTAGGTAAGTGAGAATTATAAGATTTTTTTTTTATACATTTGTTATTTGATTTTTGTGTTTATGCACATAATTCTTAAAATATTTGTTTATTTTGTATGAGGCGTAAAGGATGGTGATGATGACTGCGGCTGTTGCCACTGATTCTGGAATTATTGGCATGGCTATTTGTTCCTGGACATTGTTGTTGTTAACTACCGTTTCAGGTTTACTCTGGCTTTTTCCCATGATTTTTCTTCTTTAGTGTTTTTTACGTTTTTTTTGTTGTCAGTGTTTTAATGTAAAGTATTTTTCCATTTATTTTAGTTAAGGTTCGTTCACACGCAACATTTTTACTTCCATGCCTACATCGAAAGTTTATTTTTGAAACAACAAAGTTCTGTATGATTTGAAATATACACCTTTTTATGAGTTTAATACTTATGCATTACAACTTTTTTTTTTTTTGAAAAATTTTTATATTTTTTTTTTGTAAATAGAATATTTTAGTCAACCAAAATGTGTTATATTAAGTTTTCTGAAATTTTGTGTGTTCAAAGCACATCAAAAGATTTCTTTCGAAACAATCATTTTGAATGAAATTTATATGTATAGGTGTTTATAAAGGTCCCTAGGTATTTTAAGCGTACCACGCTATTGGTATTTAAAGCGTACTACGCTGAATTGAAAAGGCGATTACTCGCCGTCAAGTTGAAATTAAAAAGATCAATATGAATGCTCTTTGTTTTATTTTCATTGAATTCATTCCTTAAATACTATTGTCTTAACTGTTATACTTATTTTCTATCTTACTTCTATACATTCAATTTCACATTCAAACGTAATTCTATTTTCCTATTGGCTACAATATTTAAATAAGGATCTTATTACTATTGAGTGCGAATCAATGCAATCGAGTGGAATGTTGAATGTTGATGTTATGATATGACTCACATACTCGATTTGCATTTCACATGTTTTGTTACTCATTTATTGAATGGGCAGTGGCGGCGCATATGTGGATACACTACACGCCAGGCAGGCGCCTATGTCAACAACTTTCTTAAACAAAAGTAATTGACTGTAATCCTTTATGATTGCTATCGCAAAATTTCCTACCTCACTCTCAATCATGAGAATCAACACGAACGAAGGAGGCGTATCCAAAGCCAATTGAAAAAACAGCCATTCATCCTTTGAAAAGAGTATAAAAGTAGTGCTCATTTCGCATTATTTTCAGTCACCAGTCATCGGCTACAGCTTCCCTTTATGATACACCATATCCAAAACAGCCATGAGTCAACTCAAAGTATTTGAAAGAAAAATTTTAAGGATCTGCACCGGACTCTTCTTCGACCAAAGTCGCAAGAAGTATTGTAAGAACGAGCATCTCTACTCCGAAGCAAAAATAATGCCACTGGACAAATATCTTCTACTCTCGGCAAAGAAGCTAGTTGGAAACACAACCAACCACCCGAACGAACTCATAAGAAGGATGACGACCCAACAGCGACTACCTCAGCCGAGGTATCTGAGCGTAATGGACACCCTAGATGAAGAAGTAATAACAATCGACAACGAGGAAGCTATTGCATTCTACGCTGACCAAGGGTCAGCCCACCATCGTGGCTAGGGCCACACACCTTCAACACCACACCACTGGACAACCGGGACGGAACACCCTGAGTACACCCAAGTCAGCCGACTTCTAATTTAAGATTGACAAATGCAATGTAAACAACAATGTATCATAGTTTTAAGCCAAAATGTATAAAGTTAGGCCCCCTAACCAACAAATTTATAATTTATCATAGTATCTTAAATAGTTTATAAGTCAAATTGTATATATTATTGTTCAATAAAAAAAAACTTAAAACTTAAAACATTATTTTCAGTTCTTCTTAGAACTCCGTGAGGTAAACACCTCACCAGAGATATGGGGACTTGATGTTCAACCAGCGCTCTATTTAGAGTGGCGACAGCGCTCGAAGTGCTTTTTGGCGTTTTGGTTGATTCGATTTGTGAATCTTCCTTTACGCTTAAAAAGCATTTTAAGCGTGTTGAGTTCGCTGCCCGTTAATAGGCGTTTTTATTTTTTAAGCGTTTTAGAACGTTCATTATGGGAATGTTCTTAAGCGCTTGAAAATTGAAGCTAGACGTTTACTAGCTTAAAACGCTGTTTAAGCGTTTTGAAAGTTCTTTTTAGAGCTACAAAAAATATTCAAAGAGATGAAAACAAGATTTTTAGCTTTTGGAGCGTTTTTTCCAAAAAAAATCGGTTGTAGCTTAAATACGATTCTAAGCGTGCTAAAAATCAATTTTTTCCATACAAATGCCCTGAAGAAAATTAATTTAGCCGGAATAAGTTTTAAAATCAAA
Source organism: Eupeodes luniger (assembly GCA_951509635.1). NCBI lineage: Eukaryota > Metazoa > Arthropoda > Insecta > Diptera > Syrphidae > Eupeodes > Eupeodes luniger. The sequence goes on from OX608073.1 coordinate 218,607,380, forward strand.
TTTGCCATACGTATAGCCTAACAAACAAAAAGACTACTCCATCGAGCTAAATTTCCAATGAAAATAATAAGCATAAGCGAGAAGAAGGAACAAATATTTTTTCAGATCAAAATTTTTTCACTACTTTTCCAGAAAATATTTTTTCCAAAGTACTATCTTATGCCGTACTAGAAATCCTGCCAAAAAGGAGTAGAAAAATCCCCCCCGGGATTTCGTTACTCGGACAATTTTCTGTGCGTGTGTCACACAAAAAATATCAAATTTAATCGGCGGGATTTTGATTTGCGGGATTTCGTAACGATCCCAAGTAAAAGTGTCAATCAGTGATAACTTCTGTGTTAAATACCTATAAGTTTCAAAATTCTTAATCTACCTATAACTATTTCTTTTATCAACTATGTTTTAACGCATAGAATTTGAAGTTTATTTTATTTTGTTTTATTAACTAGTAGTAAGTCTTTTACATACCTCAATCTATGTACATTTAATTGATTTTTTTTGTTTTATTTTTTGTTTTATGACTACAAGTTATTGTATTGTTACATTAGTTAGTAGGTACATTATTTATATTGAATAAGATTTGACTGAAATAAAAGTTCCTTTTTTACTTAATATTTCTTTATAAATTATTAAATTCTGAACCTACCCATAGATACTTTTTATTATGGTAAACATACTATAAAAACTAATTTGAAAATTAGGGCTGACTACTGGTTACTCTAGTGGCTGACAACAGGATCCACACATATCAACTAATCAGATAATTTATATACTATATTCAACAGTTGAATATTATATTTTTAAGGACTAGGTGAACACAAAAAAAAGTTAAAAGGCTGACTACTAGTGCCATCACCATACAGACTTCTCAAACTTTTAAGCCATTTGACCAATTACTCGTGTTTCTATGAATTTTGGGTGGGCTCCTCAAAAGTTTGACATTAGTACATACAATGAAAGGAAAATAAGACTGCAGATTTCAAATATAAAAATATATACATATATTGTAAAATATAAATATTGCAACGTGAATACGACAGGAAACAAATAAAAACTTAATTCAAAATAATAGACACTCCCATTAGAGCATATTACATTTTGCATTTCGATATTTATCATTTTAATAAGTTGATATACCTGACAAATTTAGGAAAACAAAATTATGGATACAATTTAAGTCGGAAAAGTAAATTAGAATACATAATATGGACAATTAAGTAAAGAGGAGATAGATGTATGAACGTTTTATTTCTTGTATCTATATAGTTTTATTTTCGTAGGATGAACTATGAGTCATTGGCGATAATAAAACGCAGCTAATTTAAATGTTGCGTGAAAGTTAGTCACAATAGGCCGGATACCCTCCTCAATAAATCGACTAAAATTACCATAAAATGGAAGAAGCGCGCTATGAACTTTCTTGACAGAGCACGCATTTGATAGTATTGCAATACCCAGTGAAAGTACTTGAAAAAACGCTTTCTCCTTGCATCAAGGGAGCAAGTCTTATAAGATATGTAAGACTTTTTTTTATATAAGTGCATAACTAGAGATACGATAAAAATGTGTGTTTACAATCTATAATATCACAATAATATATAACAATCAATAATATGATACCTTATACTGTAGATTGTTATGAGTATGACTTATTATTTTATTTATGTATATGCAATAATGAACCTTAAATGATATAATTTAGTAGTACCTTCCTACATGTACTTACATGTAAATATATATATAAGATGTTCACTGAATGATTAAATGAAAGAAATGAATATTGAACATAATGCACATTAGATGCATGTAAATATATGTACATACATGTTAGTTAAATTATGTAATCATTAAGCAATTTATTAACACAACACAGAAACATCTTTATTTTCTTAATTTCAAAGTTTACAGAGAATTTCTCTTTAAACGTATTATTGAGGCCTTGTAAATTCGATTGTCTGCTTCAATAATTGAGTCCCATTTTCTGTTGTCAATATTTCTACTTTTTCGAACATTTTTGGTGTCAAATTACTATTGATTGTTGCGAATGAAATTTGTTTTTGGTGACCATCTCTAATTGATTCATTTGCTTCTAAGCCATTTTTCCCAAATGTCAATGTTGCTGACCAACGATTATACGGTTCATAACTTGTATTGGTGAATGAAATTTCTCTTTGTATACTGAACCGATTGTCGTTCTTTCTAGAATTATTAATCACTGAGCTGCAAGTTATTGTATGCATGTTGTGTAGAGTACAAGTTCTTGCTTTCACGAGGCTTGCGCGATTTTGAATAACATTGTGCGCAAATAACTCTCCCCTTTTATTAAAATAAGTTTTGAGAAATTCAATCTTATTGCTTTCGCTTTATGCAATGCAAATTAAAAACATTATCAAAAAGTTGCGTTAACTAAGCGCGGTTAAGGTTCTCCGCGAACAAATTGTACAAATATAAACAGCTTAAGTTACTTCTAGAGTTCATTATTCAAGTAAGATATACAGTGTTGGCCAAAACAAAAGCAACTTTAACTGTCTCGATTATTAAATAATTAAAAAAGGATTCAATTATTGTATATTTTTGTGTTTAAAATTTAAATAAATATTAACAGTTTGTAATGAAAAATAAATTGTAATCGTTAATTAAATAAAGCCCAATTTGTACATTTAGCTCAATATTAGGCTGGTCAAAACAAAAGCAACTTTTAAAAACTTACTAAAATATTTCTAGTATTTTTTTGGCAAACCCCTTGTTTTAAATCACTTCAGCACATCTTTGAGGCATGGAGTCAATTAAATTGCTTATCATGTTGTTTGGGATACTTTCCCAACCCAATTAAATTTGATCAAGGAGATCATTTTAATTTTTGCAATTCGTCGATCTACAATTTCCCATAGATTTTAGGGACTGTGCTGGCCATTGTAACACGTCAATCCGGTTTTCTTGAAACTGCGTCTTAACCGTGTTGACGTGTGCTTTGGGTCGTTGTCCTGCTGAAATATCTATTTCAGAGGCAACTGATCCACAGCGTGTGGCAGCATTACATTTTGCAAAATGTCACGGTACATAAAACGATCTATTGTACCATCTATTTGGTGAATCGGTCCCAGTCCATGCCCTGAAAAACATCCCCACACCATTACGTTACCTCCTGTGTGTTTCACTGTAGCTTTGGTGTATCGTGGATTAAGTGTATCTTTGGCTGGTCTGCGAAGACAACGGAAACCCTTGAACTTGAATTTGGACTCGTCCGAAAAGAGTACGTTCCTCCATTTTCTAACGGTCCGGTTGATGTGGTCATGAGCAAATTTTAATATCGCCAGCTTGTTTTTGATTGAAATAAGACATTTTTACAGCTTTGAAAGATTTTAGTCCACCATTAACAGCTCGTCTTCGAATTATTCTCGCGCTTACGTTGAGGTCGAGTTGGGTTCTTATTTATCTCGATGTAATAAAAATGTCTTTTTTAATTGATTTTATTCTCTTTTTTTGTTTATTTTTCTTGGTATGTCACCTCGATGAACCGGTTGAAATGACTTTTTGGATTTGTAAAATTTTATTAATTGGAAAATCACTAATTTTGGAATGGAATAGTTTTCGATATTTTAATAGGACTTATTCCGCTTTTATATTTGTATAATATATTTGTTTTCAGCCATTTTACAAAAGTAAGCTAAAACACTGATTAGCTTGCCCGTGAACTCAATAACACCTAATAAATAGATTCAATCGAACTCGTTTGCTAACACCTTTAATATGAAGATAGTTAACGTACAAAAAATTGAGTTAAGCGCCCAATACACGATACAATCTATCGTACCGACTTCAGTTGTACCAATATCGGTAGTGATATCGAAAGTGAGCACACACACCATACGACTAGCTAACGATTTCATCAACTGTCAAAACGATTCACATCAAAGCAGCCTTATGCAACCTCACGTTTTCGCTCGATAGCTTACGACCATGCGATTTCAGTACAGCGGATACTTTGTTTTACACACACGATACAATCATCGCATGCGATTCAACTTTTGTACGATAATCGGCACAATAATTGTATCATGTATTGGGCGCTTTAGCTAACCTACTTATGTCATATCTGATGAACCGTTTTGAAAACTATTTTCTCTTGTGGTCTATTCAGAAGTACATACATAATGTATATTAGAAAAAAATTAATATGACTTGTTATAAAAATTATTAATTTTTGAATGACATGGAGGTAGTTTTAGTTGCTAATGTTTTCGCCAACACTGTACATTTTAGAAAATAAATTTATTTCTATGAGTACCTACTACTAGCACTTGACAGTATTCACATTTCACATTCGCATCTAAGTTAAAGGACTAAATTCGTTTTATGTACACATACCTACAAAAGGTAATGTAATAAAACAAACAAATAAGAATTCTAGTCAAAAAAGAGGCTGGGATGACTTTCCATCCGTGCCGTGTGTCGATTTTTCTAAAACTCTAATAAAATGTTCATAACAATATTTTGTGTAAGATACAAAAATTTGAAGTCCATATCTTTCTTTGTTCTTATAATATTTGAGTCGAAAACCATTTCTTTGCTTATTGTTTTATAAGTTTTCGTCTTTTGTCAATTGAATTTTTCTAAGTCATTAACTCAAAGTAAGCAACAATATTAAGAATAAGTTTGATTCAAATATCTGTTTTTGTTCCCGATATTTTTAGTCGACAATCAAATTTTATTAATTTTATAAACAATTTTTGAGAACATTTTTATTTCTTATAAAAAAAGATGTCTATTGGATTTTTTTAAGAACATTATCTTACGTTAACAACAAAATTTTGCATATAATGAAAAAACTTTGAAGTTATTGCCTTCATCTTTTTTCGAAATATTTGATTCAAACCAATTTTTTTACCAATTTTGCGTAGGATTTTTGTAGATTCTTATTTTTATAAAAAACTCACTTTTGGATTTTCTAAAAAATTCAATAAATTTCCCAAAGAATATTTTTTTACAAAATAAAATTAGTTTAAAGCAGTATGTTTACTTATTGCAAAGATGTTCGAGTCGAAAATCTTTGCAACAATGATATGATATAAAATTAATAGAAGTTGCAATCGTTATTGGTCCTCGAGATATTTGTGGTCAACTGACATTTTCATTAAATTAGGTGGCGCAACAGTCCGTTCAGAACTAGGGCCTAGTGAATTACAACTCTCAACCATTCCTGTGTGCTAGTACTGTTATCAGGGATGGAGGGGACTTACTGTTTTAAGCCGAATCCGAACGGCTAATTTTAAAAAGCACTTCTCATGACAAGAATTACTCTTGGAGGATTTGACATTTTCATTGCTATATTAACAAATTTTATTTGAAGTCGATACATCTACTTGTTCTTGAGATATCTACCACGAAAAATAGTATCCTAAACGTACATACACACAGACATCTCTCTAAAAATCTTAGATTTAGCACTCCTTTTTTGTATTTATTGAATAATTCAGATATTGAATTTTATTTATTCGTATCGTACATTAAGTATTTCATTTTTGTATTTATTCGTAATTTTTTTTTAATCTATATTCTTGATCAAAATAATAAATAATAAGTAGAATTTTATATTAAAGATTTTAAAGCATTGCTTTCAATACGTCTGCCACTTTTTAAAAAGAAAATACATTCATAGAATACAAAGTTCAGTAAATTAAACATTATATACAAATTTAGGCAATGAACAATTAAATATAGAAATTTAAAAGTTAAGTAAAAAGTAAAAGTAGAGTTTGAAAAATAAAATAAAAAAAAATATTTAAACAATGGAATTATAAAATATAATGTAAAAAAGAGAAAAAAAGGTCAATTTAAATCTTCTACCTATTCTTTTTATGTGAAAGAAATATTTAAAATTTGTTTACAATTTTAAAAATTATGGTTAAACAGAAAGAAAATGTAAGGTTTTCAATACAGGGCCTTTAGTTTAGTTGAAACAAAAAATGTGAAAACTAATTAAAATTTAACGGGCTTTTAGTTTAGCTAAAACATAGTTCTCATGACAAATTCAAATATGTACATCTGTAACTATTCGCTTGAGAAATGAATCGAACCACCAACTTCCATCCATACTCTCCATTGAGGACAATGACTAATTTGTCATACGCAAGATAACTTTTTTTGAAATAAAGTCTGCAAATTTCTTGCAAAATGGGAGATATCGCTAAGAAATGATAGACTTCTTAATTTTGATTAAAGTTACACAAACCGCATAAAGGTTTAATATCACTTCGATATGGTCTAAAATTAATTTCAAAAATTTCTGTTCTGAATTTTAAAACTCATATAGAGGCATATTTTAAAAAAAATTGTTTTCACCTAGATTTAAATTTAAAGTTTTATACTCTCCCAAGCCTTATCAATATGCATCAGATACCTCTTTTCGTTTACTTTTGCAATGCACTCATTAAAAATATTTTGCCATTCTGCTGCATTGTACTTAAATTGAAAGGAAAACCATATTCCAAAGCAAGTTCTTGACAATTATCAAGATATTTAAGATATTGCATTTCCTACAAACATTTGTAATAAAATAATAATATCATAATTGGCAATAAATAAATAAATTAGGTGGCGCAACAGTCTGTAGAGAACAAGGGCCTAGTGACTTACAACTCTCAACCATTCCTATGTGCGAGTAATTGCAGGGATGGAGGGGACCTACAGTTTATATGCCGAATCCGAACAGCTTATTTGAGAAAGCACTTTTCATGACAAGAATTACTTTTGGAGAATTTGTCAATTCCTCGCAAGAGGCAGTACCCGTGAAAAACTTTAGGTGGCACAGGCAGGGATCGAACCCAAGACCTCTCGCATGACTGTCCAACGCACTAACCATCACGCCACGGGTACCACAATTGGCAATAAGTTTACAAAAATAAAGCATTAGTAATTTGTTTTTTAAACCTCTAATATTATAAGAAAAAATGTTTAAAAGAAAATAATAATAATATTTTGGCAGACGGCAACTTTAGTCTATCAGTTGTTGTATCGGCTACCACTACTGATGCTGCTTCCCTGGCTATTTTGGTTTCATATATTTTAACGAATAGTTGGCGCTGCGGGTTTTTGAGTGTGGCAACACTCCAACGACATCACGCTCCTTTTAGCGAATTTTAACATTCAACATTTTATCCTCAAAGTGTACACAAAACTGAACTAGAAAATTCCAGAACAGAACAAATTCTTAATTCAAAGTGTACGAAAAACCAAACTGCCAGTGAGCAGATACAAACTGAAATTTGAATTTTCCTAACCATTCGCACTTTCATTCTTGTTTAACTCGGTCTGATTTTCTGATGTCTCTTTAATTTAAATTAATATTTAACTTTTTAACTTTTATTATTAAAATTGTTAAATCTAATCTCAGTGTTTGTTTCTGTGGTGACCTTGGCGCTCGTTTAGTTGGTGTCAATTAAAGACACCACATTGGTGACCCCGACGTGATATACGTTAAATTTTTTTAATTTGTATTTAAAATTATTTTCATGTTGAGCCGAACACCACCGAAAGCCACCTCTGGAACACGAACCATGTCCCAAGAAAATCCCATGGATGGCAATCAGAGCTTACTTGACGTGGAAAATCCACCCTACGACTCAGGCGCTCAAACTGCACACTCCGATAGCGGGCTGGTTGGAGGAGATGGAAACAAAATGTTTCCATTCAACCAAATCGGCATGCTTTCTCCTACGCTACAACAACAGGAATACATAATATATGCTGTCAACTTGCATCTTCCTCAATTTGCTCAAGAATCACCCGAGCTCTGGTTCGCGATTGCTGAAGCGGATTTTGCTGCCAACAGAATCTCCAGCGACGCGCAGAGGTACAACCAACTCCTAAAGGCACTGCCACTCACCACAGCCAGCCAGCTCATTGACGTGGTCAACAACCCTCCAGCACAAGATAAATATCAGAACCTGAAAACCACCATACTCCAACGCTTTTCAGAATCTCGTCAGAGGCAGCTCCAGAAGTTACTCCGAGAGAAGGTCCTAGGTGACAAAAAACCTTCCCAGCTGCTTAGAGAAATGAGATAGCTTGCTAAGAACGCCGTGACAGATGAGGTTCTACATCAGCTCTGGACAGAGCGACTGCCCGAAAAAATTCGTCCACTGTTGGTGGACTTGAGTGCGCTAGCAGACACGGCAGACCGCATAATGGATGCTCTCAGCAGCACTTCTGTCATGGCGGTTCACGGCAGGGACATCCAACCGTCTCATTTCAGAATCCAGTCTGAACACTCACGTTTGGAGCAACAGTTACAAGAGATGCAACTAACCATCCTCAATTGCCAAAAAGAAATACGAAGTCTAAACTCAAATCAACAACAAATGGACAAAGCACTCTATGAAATGAAAATTGTACAACAACAGCATCAGGCAACTCACAAACAACATCAGTGTCAACATCATGTCCAACGGCCACGAGGAAGATCCACCACTCCTAATTGAAACAACGGTATCTGCTACCAGGAAACCAGGGAAACTAATGATGCTGTCATCAACCGCAGCAGTAGTTGGTGACAGCATAGATGCATCGCTCAGAGAGGTCAGACTGCACATCAAGGATCGATCAACAAACCAAACTTTCCTCATCGATTCTGGATCTATTGTCTCAATCATTCCGGTGAGTGTCTTCAAAACCAAGCCCGAAAGAGACACGATGCAACTTTACGCAGCAAATTCGTCAACAATCAACACCTATGGCGTAAAAATCCTAAAGCTCGACCTCAACCTACGAAGATGTTTTTCCTGGACATTTATCATTGCCGACATTCCCACTGCCATCATTGGAGCCAACTTTCTTACCCACTTCAACCTGCTTCTGGACTTAAAAAACCAGCGTCTCCTAGATCCTCTCACCTCCTTATCAACCAAAGGTGAATCACTCGAGACAAATACGTTTAACATCTCCACTTTCAATACATCGCTTCCAGAGAAATACACCCAGCTCCTCAAAGAATTCATAAACATAACCAGACCAAACTTCAAACCAAATCTCAACAATAGCCACTACGCTCATCGCATCATCACACATGGTCCACCAGTCTCTGCACGGTCCTACATGTTGGAAAAAGGCATCATCAGACCTTCCAGAAGTCCTTACGCGAGTGCGAGTCCCATCATCCTCACAAAAAAGAAAGAGAACCAATGGCGACTTTGCGGCGACTACAGAAGACTCAATTCCATCACTGAAGCAGACAAATATGCACCTCCACTCGTCCAAGACCTTTTCACTCGTTTGTATGGCGCCTCTATCTTTACCAAACTTGATCTGGACAAAGCATATCACCAAGTTCCCATGCACCCAGATGACATCCACAAAACAGCTTTTATAACACCATGGGGCCTATACGAATACCTGGTTATGCCATTTGGTCTAAAAAATGCCACACAAACATTCCAGTGATTTATGGACTCAATCTTTCGAGACCTCAATTTCGTCTTTGTGTATATTGACGATATACTAATCATGTCACAAAACGAAACACAACACCAAGAGCACCTCAGAATAGTCTTCGAAAGATTACAATCGTTTTCACTCAACATCAACACGAAAAAATGCGAATTTGGTAAGAAAGAAGTCAATTTCCTCAAAAAGCGAATAGCCAACCTGGCACTTCTCGCGTTTCCCTCTCCAGATGCTGAGATACAACTCACAACTGATGCTTCCTCCACCGCCATCGGAGCCAAACTGGAACAATTGTCTGGAAATAATTGGGAACCACTTGGATTCTTCTCACGAAAACTAAGTTCTGCTGAACAAGGCTACTGCACATACGATCGTGAGCTTCTTGTCATATTTGCATCCATCAAGTTTTTCCATCATCTTTTGGACTGTCGCACATTCGTCATAAAAACCGAGCATAAGCCACTGACGTATGCATTCAAGCAAAAACACGAAAAAGCTCCTGATCGTCGAATTCGCCAGCTAGATTACATCTCACAATTTACAACAAACATATTTTACGTAAAGGGTGAAGATAATATCGTAGCGGATGCATTGTCACGAATCAACACCATAAGCATGCCAACCATACTAAGTCCATCAACTATGGAACAATAGTTGATGATCTTCACTACATCTTCAAGAACTACAGGCTGAACAAGGCATCAAGATCTATTGCGACATCTCCCAAGGAATCGTCAGACCCTACATTCCGTCATCATTAAGAAGAACAGCTTTCAAAACCATCCATGACATCGCACATCCCAGCAGTAGAACCACTTCACGTCTGCTGAGAGAGAAGTACACCTGGCCTGGTATTCGCAAAGACACATTACAATGATCTCGAGAGTGTTTATCTTGTCAGAGAGCCAAAGTAAATCGACACACAAAACTTCAACCGGACCCCATCTCAGTACCAGACTCAAGATTCAACCATGTGCCCATCGACATTATCTTCTTACCAATGGTCCAAGGCTATCAATACTGCCTCACCATGTTAGATCGCTTTTCAAGATGGCCAGTTGCAGTACCAATCAAAAAAATGACCGCTGACACTGTCGCAACAGCACTATTCAATCACTGGATATCTCATTATGGTTCACCTGTTACCATCACATCAGACCAAGGATCTCAATTCGAGTCAGCGCTCTTCCATGCACTCACCAACCTCGTTGGAACACAAAAGACAAAAATAACACCCTACCATCCTCTATCCAACGGCATAGTCGAACGCATGCAAAGGACACTCAAAGCAGCACTAATGTGTTCTCCAAAATCATGGATTGAGATTGTGCCGACAATATTACTTGGACTGAGAACCTCTTTCAAAGAAGACATTCAAGCCACTCCTGCTGAAATGCTTTACGGAACACATCTGAGAGTTCCTGGTGAGTTTTTTGTGTCATCAGATCTTTCATCCGATTCATCACTCTTTATTGAAAAACATCGTAAATACATGCGAGGAATACGTCCAACACCAACAGCACATCCCAACAAAGCCAGGATCTTTATCTCCAAGGATCTCAACAAATGTACACACGTCTGGTTACGCTGTGACCACGTTAAAGCTCCCTTAGAACCACCATACCAAGGTCCATATAAAGTCGTCGAAAGAACATCAGACAGAATCTACAAATTAAATATCAATAACCAGGAAAAATATGTGTCAATTGCCAGACTTAAACCGTGTTACATCAGTAAATCCGACACCACCAAAGCAGATGAGACATCTACAGCAGCAACCACTCAAAAAATTCATTCACATCTTTGGAGTTCCACCATGGACCCGCCACAACAAACTTACCAAAGACGAATCGTGAAGTTTCATCAACCAGCTGATAAAACCCACTCAAGGGGGAGTACTGTGGCGACACTCTAACGACAGTTATGCTCCTTTTGGCGGATTTTAACATTCAACATTTTATCCTCAAAGTGTACACAAAACTGAACTAGAAAATTCCAGAAGAGAACAAATTCTTAATTCAAAGTGTACGAAAAACCAAACAGCCAGTGAGCAGATACAAACTGAAATTTGAATTTTCCTAACCATTCGTACTTTCATTCTTGTTTAACTCGGGCTGATTTTCTGATGTCTCTTTAATTTAAATTAATATTCATTTAACTTTATGTAATTGTTGAATTATTAATACTATTATTATTATTAAAATTGTTAAAACTAATCTCAGTGTTTCTTTTCTTTGGTTCACTTGTTTCTGTGGTGACTTTGGCACTCGTTTAGTTGGTGTCGATAAAAGACACCACATGAGGGCTTTTGCTTTTGCTGTCAAATAATCACATTGCAGCATCTTCAAATGCCGCTTTAAAAAATGCAAGTTCTTCATTTGTTTTTACTTGTCTTGTAAACCGCGGAGTGACTCGTAGAAAAAAAATTTCATTTTGTAATTTGCTGCCTTTTATATAGATTTTCACAGTTGGATTAAGTGCAAGAAGTTTTCCTTTAATGTCGTTCAGTGCTTTCTTTTTTACGGATAAGAAGTGATTGTTCTCTGTGCACAACAACCACAGAACCTTTCAATCTTGGTGCGCCTACAATAATTTTCCCCGCAGTGTCTTTGTCTCGTAGATTAAGAACCATTGTTGGTATTTTGTTGTGCTGATTATAAAACTGTTTAGTGCTTTGTAATGAAAATTCTGCATTTTTGTTTAGGTCGTGAAAGCCTAGAACCTTCTTATTTTGTTTGCATCTAACGATTTGGAACCCATATCCAGTTTCTTATCAGATACAGTCCTTTTGAAAATGGTGAATTAACCGGTTGTATATCGGTTCCGCTTTTATTGCATAGATTCGTTGCAGCGGATAGTGCAGGATTTAAAACTTTAAATTTTCTTACCTTCTCAACTGATTTTTCACAATTCTTCGTTTCATTTGTATGTATAACTGTCATTGTGATTATTTCTTTAAGTTAAATATTACTTTTCATTGTTTAATTTTGACAAAATAAAAGTTAAATAAACTTAGGTACCACAAAATATCGACTTGATTGTTCTCTCTCTTTCTCTCTTTCCCTTTCAAAGAAAGAGTAATTTATAGGTAATGGTGTACTCCATTTAGATAAATTTTTGTCGAACTGTTATTTAAAACCTATACCTTCTCTTCTTAAAGGACCAATGCAAAGTTCGTAATTCGCAAATAAAATATTCCTTACCACTGGTGGGGGAGGTACAAAAAATTACGAATTTGTAGCTTGCCGTTGTAATAGCAAGTGAATTTATCATTATGAATTTCCTACATTTAAACAATTTGAGATTAATAAATGTTTACTTAAAATAAATGTGATATAAAGCTGAAATCCAAAGAAATATGAATATGTTGCTGTTGGGAGCGCATAACGTTGTGTAGCGACGAACGAGACGTGAAGTGTTTTTTTAGTGGGTGGAGTAATTTTGGTTTGGTATTTGGTATTGGTATTTCTGTTGTTGTTGCAAAAAGGACATCAAGAGCTTGATAATGTCCCTGTGGAAAGTCCAGAAGTGTCTTCAGAGCTGGAATTTTGTTTGGTTCTGTTAGCCCTTCAAACAGGTTTCTGCTTTCAGTATCAAGCATTTTAGTTGTCATGTGAACTATAACTGAGTCTCATGAATCTTTGAGTGACACTTTCCCATTCAAGGTCAGCTTGGACACAAGCGTCAAATAATAAAATAAACTGGGATGACCCACTTTCAATCGAACTTCAAAAATAAAGGAACATGTTGAAATTTGGGAACAGTTGAGGACATCAGAACCCAAACGTGGATAGAAACCACAAATAATCAACATATTAAGCTTCATGGATTCTATGATGCATCTGAAGCAGCAGGCGTCTTTTAACTGCAAAAACTAAAATGGCACCAATAAAAAATAAAAGCAGCAACATTGAAGACTTTTGGCTCACAAGTCGAAAAAATATTTGCCTGGACAGATTGTACGATCACATTTGCTTGGTTCCATTAATGCCTATCACCTGGAAGACCTTTGTTCCATTGGCCCTCACAATGATCGATATTTCTAGAATAAGAACAGTCCTAACGGTTGAAGGCAGCGCCAATGGGTCATTCAAGCTAAAAGATGCATTTGACAAGTCAGACATAAATGTATGAAATGCTTCCATCTTAAAGCACAACCAATATCTCAACAAATGGGGCTACTTCCAGCAGCTAGAGTAACACCATCAAGACCGTTTTCACACACATGTGTTGATTACGCTGGATCTTTTGATCTCAAAAGGACGAGGAAGTCGATTGACCAAGGATTACGTCACCATATTTGTTTGTTTCGCTACCTAAGCTATTAATATTGAACTAGTAAGTGACCTTACCTCAGGAGCATTTATGGCTACATTAAGACGATTTACTTCAAGAAGAGATCTTTGCTTATATTTTTACATTTGTTGGAGCCAACAAGGAAATCCAAAAACAGATACAAGCAAGCGTCATGAAGAAGATGCATAATCAAGACTTATGAAAAAAGAAATCGAATGGCATTTCATAATACCTGCATCACCTCACTTTAGAGGAATGTTTAAATCAAGTGTCAAGTTGACCAAACACGTGAAACAATTGTGGAAGAAAAGAAAACATTCCCATTTCGATGGTGGTTGATACAAAAATTGACTGAAGATTTTTAGAATATCTGGTCATCCGAATACCTTCGGCAACTGCAACTTTTGAAAGCTGTTTTTGGAAACAAAAAGAAAATGTTAATATATAACCAATAAATGAGAGGATTAATCACTTTATTGCAATGTTTCAATTCGGATGACATTTATTTAGTTTAGCTGAGATGCGCAATAGGTGTTGGTTTGTGTCTTAACTGAGTAACTACTGGGATGAGTACAAAAAATTTTGCAAAACTAATTAAATCAGTGGAAACATTTTGCACATCAACAGAACTAGTTGAATTCAAATGGACAATGTATGACAAAACGTTGATTCAATTTAAGCATCAACTTCAACAAATTAAAGTCAACAACGAGAAGACAAAAACGATCACCATTTCATTTCATCGGAACGGTCCAGAATGAACTGACCAAAGATTCATTGACAAGTATGAAGAAACAATAACAACTGTATAGAAAACGATAAGCACATACAAAACCTTATACAAATCAAACGACTTATGTTAATGTAAACATTTCAAAAACAATCGGAAAACCAGAAACAAATCCAGCTATTAAGTACAATTATTTCTTTACTTACCACCAATTCAAACAGGTACAAAAACCTAAAATTGTTCTCCTCAGTAGCTCTGAATGACATACCTTATAATGAAAAATTATAAGTCGACTCAGAGCATAATACTCCAGTGCAACAATTTAAAAACGAACTTACACAAAATTCGAGAAAATATGCCTCGATCATTGATGATTACTGGAGATATGTAGGCATCACGAATCAGTACTCTAACTATAGGTTTTTTCAATTGGCACGGGTAGATTTTGGCGCCCCGTGGTGGCCATTTTGTTTTTGGTGACATCTGTCAAATCTTTTGTTTATTATTCAATTGCTTTTGCCAAATCATCATATCAAGTTACACGATTGAACAGCACATTCAAATGATAAAACTTTATTATTAAAATGAATGTTCGTTAACGCAAACGTTGCGCGCATTACGTCCATTTTACGGTAGACGTGGTGGCCCTGTACAGCAGAACCCGAGGCAGTCTATTCCTCGCCGTGCACAAGAACTCGGCCTTTCGCTGACTTCAATTTGGCAAATTTTACGTCGGGACTTGGGCCTACAGTCTACACCCGTACAAGATCCAACTGAGCCAGGAGATCAAAGTTCATGACCATAGACAACGTCGCGCCGTTTGATCATCTTTAGTGACGAGGCGCATTTTTGGATGAATGGCTGTGTTATCAAGCAAAATTGCCGTATATGGGACACCGGCGACACCAACTTACGCGAGGTTCACCAGGTGACAATGCATCCTCAAAAAGTTACCGTTTGGTGTGGATTTTGGGCCGGCGGCGTAATTGGTCCGTACTTTTTGAAAATGATGGCCCAAATTGAACCATATGGACCTAGACGACATGTGGTTCCAGCAGAACGGCACTACGTGCCACTACATCTACACACAACATTTACCCGACCTTATTGAAAAACCCTATATAATAAACCTTAAGTTGAATAGCAAGAGTAATTGAGAGCAATATTATAACAGAAATTACTCTTCCTTTGCTGTACAACAAAGAATTCAAACTATATAAGGTTTCCAACCTTTAACAATGGAAATTTCACTTGCATCATTCCATCATCAGAATATTTACTGGTTAGTTTACAAAGAAACCACTACTATCCAATCCAACAAAGACGAATATTAGTTTGCTAGCAATAAAAACAACTGACGCTACTTTTGAAGACATCGATTTCTCCATGTCTCCAGTCTGAGGGGCCCTGCATGTAGTCACAACAGAAGATATATTTCAATCAAGATCACACCACCCACAAAACCGCACCGCATGCATCGCCATGCAACGGCATGCAACGACAGCAACATATTCATATATCATTGAATATCAGCATTGTATCACATTTATTTTAAGTAAGCATTTATTTATTTAAAGCTACCTCAGTAAACAATTATTTTGTATAAATGTAGGAAATTCATAATAACAAATTCATTTGCTAACGTATCAATTCGTTATTGTTTTACTTCCTTCCACCAGTTGGTATGAAATCTTTAATTTCCGGATTGTCAACATACAGTTCATCTTAATGTCCAAGGCTTAGCACCTTAACTCTTTCCATACAAATTGACTTAAAACCACACATAAGTCCATTGTTATTCCATGACATACATACATATGTTGTATTTGATGCAACAAATTTATTTTTTTTCGTGCCACCTACCTACGTCCATGTACTGTACACTGTACCGAACTGGGCTTCACTGCCCCCATACAAATACACTTCGTGCCACACGGTTAGGGACAAGCTTTTTTCGTTTTTTATTTGACGTTATTTTTCAAACCCTTAGGTTTTTTGGAAAAAAATGTGGAATGAATGAGGTATGTATTAAGTTTGTATTACAAAAATATGTTGGATTAAGTTGATAAATACAAGTTTTATGGCAGTTTTTTCGAAGAAGGTCATAAAAAGTACCTGTTTTCTTGTGTCACATGAATAGGGACAAGATCTAAATTTACCTATAAGCATGTTTTAAATCAGATAAAAGGATACTCTGATTATTTGGGAGCTTATGTTTGCTAATATTGTGTATCAAATATGATACATGGGAAATATGAGTGATTAGTGATGATGAGAGTTTGTATTGTGTGAATTTGTGAACCACTGTTAGGTAAAGGACCATTGGCAATTTATCTAAAAATTCGAGACACAGACATACCTCCAGATGGCACCCTAGTACGCCCATACACACACTTCTTTGCCACGTCAAAATGGGAAACTTATAAAAAAACGTTGTTTTTCGTGTTACAGCAACTTCAAGAGAGACGATCGTGCAGCCTTCAATTCAAGCCAAGCTTCAACAGAGTGCAAAAAATGCAGCAGAGCATTATGCTTGGCATGCTTTGCTTTACACCGTAAGAATACATAAACACATCTCAATAAATACTGTTAAATTATTAATATGTTATTTATGAATGAGCCTATATAAAGAATTTTAATCATTATAAATTATGTTTTATAGTTATTTTTCAAAATAAAATAAAACATGTTCATAAAAAAGTATGTATTTACTCGTAAAAAAAGTTTTTTTTACTTAAATATATTTCCATTTTGTGTATATGTTTTGTAAGGTGTAAAGCGCCATCTGTACACGTTTGTAAGAAAATTAAGGCCGAAAATCAAGTAACCTGTGATGTATGGATTCATAGAGTGCTCTCAGAGCGAAATTTGGGCCCAGAACTGTTTTATGGCTTCAAAAATCTCTTCGGTATTTTGGTATTGCCGTCCTCCTTTGTAGACTTTTCTTGAAGGCCATCCCCACACGTTTTCCATGATGTTCAAGTCAGGAGAATATGGGGGCCATGGTAATAGGTTCACATTTTGCCCCTGAATCCAGCCTTTTGTTGTGCATGCGGTATCTATTGGTCCATTATCTTGTTGGAAAGTCCATCGTTGTCCACCAAATAATTCAGAAAACTATCCATGTGACACGAAGTATACATCTAGATGACAGAAGATACCAAACAAATCCATGGAGAACTAATGGAAAATCACCTATCAACTGAACACAGTGGAGTATAGAGCAAGAGTACCTCCATATTTGGCCATAAGTGTCTGCAACCTCGCTAAAAACAACTGCGAAAGACTTTTAATGGGATCCAAGGCCCTACATAGATGACTGTTTGACTGGAAATAACATCTTGGTTAGAACCCAAGACCAAGTTAAAAAAATATTATAAGAAGCAGGATTCAAACTAATGAAGTGGTTAGCGAATTATCAGGGAATACTTCAAGGCATTGCTAAAGGGACCAAGAAATTGACCTCGATTTTGGAAATTAAGGCAACGAATCAACTAAAGCCCTGGCTTAACTTAACGATAGATTTAGCGTTTAAAAAAAATTTAATTCAACAAATCGAATTACAAAGCGAATTGTCACTTCAGATCTTGCCAAATTAATCGATCCCTTGAGTATAACGGCTCGAGTAGTTGTTACAGCAAAAATATTTTTGCAGGAGCTATGACCACTACAGTTATCATGGGATTAATCATTACCAGTTGAACTACATACATACAAGATGGATGCGATTCCGTGATACATCTGAAAGGGCATATAACCAATAAAATTCGCACTATTTACGTACATGTTTCTTAGAAACTTTGAAGTATAAATCTAACAAATTTGTTTTGATAGTAGAAAAATATTAATAAATATTTTAATAAGTATTATGTTCCTATCAATTTGGGAGATTCTAATTATGAAAATTCAGAACAGACATTTCCTATTTATTCCAATATTAAAATATGCTCATGTGTAAAGGTAAATCAATTAAGCTACTTAATTTATGGATTTGGTAGACTTATTGTAATCAATATTCTTTTTATTATATAAATATTTAAAATGGGGCTTGGGTACGACCCATGACTTCCCATCCGCGCCCGTCGGTCAATTTTTCCAAAACTAAAAAAATAAATAATAATATTTTGTGTAAGATGAAAAAAATTAAAGTCAATAATTTTTTCTCTCAAAGCCATTTCTTATTAATTTTTAGTTTTGAAGATTTTCGTGTTTTTTTTATATAGTTGTAAATTGAATTTATCTAAGAAATATACTAAAATCTATTTTGGTTCATTACCTTTTTAGTCGAAAAACAGTTTATTTCTAATTAAAAAATTTAGATTGGATGTTTATAAGAACGTTTTTAAAATAAAATTTTGCATAAGGCGAAATAGTTTAGAAGTCAATATGTACCTTCATTTATTCTCGAAATATTTGAATCAAACGTCAGTTTTTACCAATTTCGAGTAGAATTTTTTGTAGATATAAATTAAAAAAAAAAAAAACTAATTGTTGGATTTTTATAAAAATGTTACTGAATGTTGAAAACAATATTTTCTGTAAGATGAAATTGGTTTTAAGCCAATATCTTTAATTTTTTCCAAAATATTCGAGTCTAAAATCAATTTTTAACAACTTTTAGTAATGTTTTTTTTAGTTTATGTAAAAAACTTTCAATTCGATTTTTCTCAAAAACATTATTCTTCGTTGCATACAATATTTTTTCCTACATAAACGTTCGATGTGACGGATATTTTTTTTGCATTTATAAAAAACCGTTGATTAAATAATTTTAAAAATTATACTAGTTTGATATCATGTCACAATTTATAATATTAAAAGTCGCTATAGTTATTAGTTCGTTTATAGAATCTGTTGTCAGCATGTCACCTTATGCGTCTTGGCGGATGTAAGGTGATTGTATTAACTAATAAAGGTTTGATGTTTAATACATTTTTGAAACAGCCTACTTTCAGAAAGCCCCAAACTTTTAATGTGCGTTAAGAAATTAAAACGAAGCTGAAGATAAGTTTCAGAAATCAGAATGGTTTAAGAACTTTTTTTAAAGGCAACTTGAGCTATTGTAATCGGTCCGGTTAATTGAATTGAAATATTTGACAATTTTTGCCAGGTGGAAACTTTGGTAGACTTGCATTTGCGTTTTTTAAAGCACCAAAACTATCCTAGAAAAAAAGTCAGCTTTTAATTAAAGCGAAAAAATAAGTGGCTTTCTCCCGTTCTATTATTTTACCTTATGACAATATATGTATTATGTCACAGGTTATGAATGTATACTTACCTAATTATTTTTTTTTTTTCACTGAAGAAGTCAAATAATAATTATTCAAAAGCCTTTCACAGTTTTATGCATGGTTTTTTCTGTCTAAAATAATTGTGGTCTATAGTATACATGTATATTTCTTATGTTCAAATATAAATGCATCCAAAAATTACATTATTTCAAACATCAATTTTATACATTTCAAAATGAACAGTGAATTTGTACGTTAGTTCAAAGCACACAAGTTTGAAAACTTTTGGTGCAGCTGTTTGTAAGTAATATCTTACAATATAGTCTATATACTTGCCATGTAGAGAGATTGGAATGTTATCCTCATTAGAAAATTGGATGGCTTTAAATTAGTTTATACTATCCTCTTAACTGCGCGTGGCGATATTTTATTTTTTTATCAGTGGACAAAACAGCTCTAAAGTGAAACATTGACAAAAATTAAATTTTAGAACTTCCAACTTTCAAGACTTTACTTTTAGATACGTGCTATATATGTTTATTTTATTTTCCTTAACAAACTTCTATCAATCCAATTATGTACTATAATTTTATCATCAAAGCTTATCATAGTTGAACTTAACATTAGCCGATTAATTTCCAATAATAGGTCTTACTTATTGTATAATGTGGTATGTGTTTGAACTGAACGACTCCTTGGAAACAAAAGCTGATAAAATCTGCATTAAACATTTGCCTTCAAATATCTGTTCTGTCTTCTGTGTTAAATAAAATAATAAAAGTATTTTTAGTGCCTAAGAGAATACGAATTAATTGAAAAGTAGTGCTACAATTTAAAGTAATTGGTGAGTTTTTTTGAATACTTGAATTTTTGAAGTAAAATTTAAGCTAACAGGTGTGTTCATAATGCCGAAGATTACCTTACTTAAGGTGGCGCTACATTCCTGTGTGAACTACGGCCTCACCCAATAAACTTCTCCATCTAGCTCAGTCCCTAGCTGCCAAAAATAAGAACAAGGTCAGTTAAACATCTTTTATGATTTTTGAAAGCTCTTTTTCTGACTAAGTGCATTCTGCTTTATACATTAATTATTGACCAAATAATTGTGGATGTTGTTTTGGCAAAAACTATAATTAATTAATATTTAATTACAACTTAAATATCAATGAGGATTATATCAAGAAAAATTTTAAAAAAATGTTCAATTAATTCATCGAATTTTCCGTGGGATAGTTTTTTATTTGCATGAGTAGATAATATCAATCCGACTACCCAATTGGAAAAGGGGTATAACAAAAGTTTTTGGAATAGCTTGAAAGCTTTTCTTCTTTTTATTTCCACTAAAAACAAAAGTATGTAGTAACAAAGCAGACAAAACTTTCAGAAGAAAAATGTAAAAGTTAATTTTTTTGTAACTCATTTTACTGGAAAAGAAATACATTCAAATGCATACCAAACATCTATTACACATACGAACAAAAAAAAACATGTAATATTTTGTTCATACGAAATCTGCTCTTGGAAAGTTTCTTAAAAAGAAAGTTTCGCGGCAGTAGCATTTTGTTTACACATACTAGGGAGACATACCTATTCTAAATCATGTCTTAACGATTTTTGTATTTCATTGATAAAAAGCTATGTTAAGTTTGATTAACCGGCTAAAAGCTTATGCGTAATCATTTATTATAAAGAGGCTTTATAATATTCGAAACATACAAGATAATATTTGTAAATAAAGTTTGTTTTAAGAAATTTAAATGTCATTTGATTTCTCAAAAAAACCTTTATTTTTCAAAATTTTTGTTTGAAAATCGTTAGAGAGGTATTTTTTTAAATTATTTTTTTTATATATCAGATTTTTCAATTTGGGTTTAAAAATATTTTCAGTATGCAGTTTTTTACAAATAAAATAGATAGATAAAGCTCAGTATAGATATAGCTCTTATACTGTGCAGAAAAAAATTATTGAAATCGGTCTATTCGTTCTATGGGGGTACCCTTCTGGATACCCTTTTCTTTACATATATCATCATTGAAAATTACTTATATAGTTACAAAAATAGGTTTTCACTCTAACTTTTTAAACTGGATAGATGCATTCTTAAAGGATCGTATTCAATATGTTCTTGTTAATAACATTTTCTATATCTTATTTATCAAAGTTCCTCATTTATGCGGATGATTTAAAAGTCTTTCGTTATATAAAAACAGAGCAGATTAGCATTTTATTGCCAGATCTTGAGAGATTATCGAATTGGTGTTTGATTAACTCCTTACACCTTAATATTGCAAAACGTCAAAGTTTAACTTTTTCTCGAAATCATTCATCAATTAACTTTTCCTATAAAATAAACAATACATTTCTTTCAATAGTAACCTCTAAAACGGACCATGGTGTAATTTTTGACAAAAAGCTTGATTTCTTAGAACATAGATTTGTTAGTAACGAAAGGTAACTCAATGTTGGGATTTATCCTACGCAATTATTAAGAGTTCTTTGATCCATAAACTTTGAATGTTTGTTTTACGCATATGTTAGATCTACTCTTGAGTATTGTAGTACCTTTTTGGTGGTGAAGTTCACTTATTTGAAATGGAAAAAATTCAAAGATTCACTAAAGTATTAATGAAAAGCTAAATATACATTTGCTATCCTATGGAACAAAATGTAAATTATTCGGAACCATGCCTCTCAACATTCGATGAAAGTTCTCTGGCGTTAAGTTCATTCGTGACGTATTGGCAAATTGTTTTGAATGTTTCGATATTTTAGCATTAATTCCAATGTTTTCGATTGTTTTTTAAGATTCAATAAACAGAACAAATTATGCAGCCAAGTAACCATTGTCTAGGTGTAAAAGTAACTAATAGCAACTGCGATATGATCGATTTTAGTATGAGTAGATTTCCATTTAAAAATAATTTGATTTTAATTTTAAGTAACCTTTATAGTGGCAATAATTAAAATTATTGTTATTTTGTTTTTATAATATATTATTATCAAGTTAACATTGATGAATTGTAACTTTGTTCGATGAAATAAACTAAAGTAACCTAAACATGAATTACTCTTGGAGGATTTGTCGATTTCTCGCAAGAGGCAGTACCCGTGATCCGTGAAAAAAGAAAACTTTTAATGGTACAGGATGGGTTTGAACCCAAGACCTCTGACATAACAGTTCAACGCACTTAACATCAACGTTGAAAATTCACCTACAAAAATAAAATAAGATGAAAAACATTTACATATGTACATGTACAATGTACATACTTAAACACATTTTATTTAACAAAAAATAAAACAAATACAAAGTAAAAAGATGTAACTATTAAACAAAAATAAATTATTTTGAAACAAAAACGAAAACATATGAAAGTGGCAATTTTGTTGTCTTTTATCCCAAACTAAGATGGTTGCATTACAAATAGTCTACTCTCTTTTGAATGCAAAATAGAAACGTTATGAAAGCTAACGAGTAAACGTATACATACATATTTTATGTGGTAATTTTTAAATCTCAATAACTATCAAATAAGCTTTGCCAAACTATTAAAATAACATCACAATAATACCTATTCCCAAGAACTCTAAAGAAACTGAATATAGACCGATTGTAAGTAAGTAAGTAAGTAAGTAATTCGTTTATTAATAATTTTTAAAATACATAAATACATTATACTTTTGGCTTTGCCGTCAGCTCGACTAGCAACTTATTCATTGGTCTATTTTTTTTTAGATTTCAGTTTTAATTATATATTGATTTTTACATACATATATACATATGTAGGTACATCTACTATTTAATCATACTCTCTCATAATCAATTTTTCTAAATCTGCAAATTTCCTTCAGATAATTGACAAGATTTGTCATATCTAGTCCATTCAATATTAGAATTGTCTCTTGTAGAGTGAGAGCGAATTTTTTAAAATATGAGGATCGCTTGTATTTGAAAATTGGACATACGCTTATAAAATGGAGCAGTCTTCTTTGGATCTATAATTGCAGAGTGTACAGAACTGATTGAAACTACCATTCATTGTATGGTCTATCGTTAAGACATAAGACTTCGCATCTTGCTTTGAAAATTAAAGAAATAACTTTGTAGCTTAAAGAATCGTTGAAATAGTTATTGTTACTCATGTTGTGCTATATTTATTTTTCTGAGCTGCACGATTCTCAGTTGGGTTTTTTCCTGGTAAATTCGTGTTATGTTTTTTCTTGTTCCAAGTTTTTTCAAAATAAAAAGAATATTGTTTTCGGTAACAGAAGTGTACCTTTTAGTTTTTTCTTTATTTTTCGTTTTTTTATAATATTTACTTAAATTTAATTTAGTCTAAGTTAATTTATCCACAAGAATTAGTATATTATATAATTATCGAAAAGAAAATATAGAAGACGACCGAACGATCCGAATTCAAGATACAGAGTAAAACGTCGATGGCTCGTCACCCGACACGACGAAACCGAAATAAAGTGCACGACTGGGTCGCACGAACTTGCTCCTGTATGCAAAGAGTCTGTTTAAAAAAGTATCTATATAATATTTAAAAATATACCTGTAAAATAAGTTTGTCTTCAAAGATATATATGCCATTTGATTTGTCGAAAAAACCTCAATTTTTCAATTTTTTGGGAGGGGGTTACATTTAATACAGTTAAATAATTTTAAAAAAACTAATTTAAGATTCAAAATTTTACCTGAAAAATAAGTTTGTCTTCAAAAATTAAAATGCCATTTTATAAATCAAAAAACCCTTGATTTTTCAATTTTTTTTTTTTGAAAATCGTTAGTTTGTATACCAATTCTTGATGACATGTAAAAATCTGATTGAAACACCCGTTTGCGAAAGTTTGTATATTAAAGCATTGCAATTTACCAAGTCAAACGCTGCTTTGAAGTCGACAAACATCGAGTAAACCTTTTTTTCTTGCCTCAAATGCTTTGACTATCGATGACAGAGTAAAGATTTGGTCAACAGTCTGGAAGTCTGATAGTATATTTTTTTCTTCTACCCACTTTTCCAAACGGTCCACAAGAACTCCGCAAAATACCTTAGCTATGATATGCATTAAAGATAAACCTCTGTAGTTAGGTACGTCATTTAAAGAATATTTTTTATGTATTGGGAAGATAACCGATTTTTCGAACAAGGAAGAAACTTCCGCATTCGTAAGAATTTTGTTAAAAAGCAAAACAAGTTGCAACTTAAAACTTTGAGATGAATTCTTAAAAAATTCGTAGGATACACCATCTTTACCTGGTGCCTTATTATTTTTAGTTTTTCATAAAACAGCTTCTATCTTAAACAAATATATCTCGGTGTCCAATATGTCATCGGTGATGAGAGGTTCAGCATTAGTATAGACTAAGTTGGAGTTTGCTTGAAAAAGGTTATCGAGAAGTGAGAGGAAAGATCAGCAGCGGATACACCTGTGCCAATTATATGTTGTGTACCATTAATATCCAAGTTTTCAAAATTCCTTTGTATTTTTTGTTTTGCCAAGTGATTGTGCTAGTTCATTTTCAAAACCAAGTTTCTTTACATAGCATAGACGTTTATATTGAGAATTCGATTTCATGTACCATTTACGAAATTCTTTATTGTCAGGTCTCTTAAATGCTTTTAAAAGAGCAAATGATTTTTGTCTTGCTCTCATACACTCTTTATCAAACCATTTTTGTTTGAACTTTCTTTGAGCTTTCTTAACCTTATCGCTTGATTTGTTCGCGGCATTTCTTATGCATGTTATTCTTTCATTTGATAGAATATCTGAAGACTCGATGTCAGTTGGGATTTTTGAGAGACAGATGTCTAGTTTGTGTTGAAAAGTTTCAGCTTCGTCTTCTCTCCATCTAAGTCGGGGTAACAACTTTAGGTTAGTTTGATGAGAGTCGGGTTCTGCTTTCCATTCTACAGTGATTGGCATATGATCAGAGAAATGTCTGAATGGAACCTCAAATTCATTTATGAGTTCAATCCAATCATTATTCACCATACAGTAATCAAACACTGATTTGCCTGATCCTCCAATAAACGTATATTGACCATCTAGGTCACCCTCGGTACATCCATTCAAAAGAATAAAATTATACAATTGAAGCATATCGAGTAGTGCAGAACCATTACTATTACATGTTAAGTCTTTGGATGTTCTAGTGTTAACGTTCAAACAATCATTGTTGATATTTCTCAGGTTAGTTATTTGATTGCTACTAGTTCTAGCATTGAAATCTCCAATTAATAGTATACTCTTACTTGCAAGAATAGATAAATTATTATTTAGTTGCTCAAAATCTTCGGTCCACTTATTACAATATAAATACAGAGGCAGTATATACATGTTGTTAGTTTTTAAAAGTTTAATTACAGTTGTTTCTTGAATAACAGTAAGACCGTATAATTTAAGATGAGATGTTTTTATACCAAATACACAACCTCCACTTGAACGTCCTTTGATAGATGTTTTGATAGCAGGAATTCAATGTAGTTTTTATCCATTAAAATATTTTATAAATTTACTTGTATTTTCTATTGTTACATGTGTTTCAAAAGGGTAAAATATTTAGCTTTAGTTGGTATTAATCTAGTACTTTCGTCTTGACGTCTATTGACATTTTTGTGTTTATGACACTTCCAAAGTCAAGCTGTCCAAATATTTGTTGTAGTTCATTTTCGCCATCATTTCCATTGGTTTAAGTTTTTAAGTTTATTATTATTATTTAAATAAAATATTTTATTTTCAATAAGAAGAGTGCTATTTTTAATTAGTACTGGAGCATTTGGTCTATTTTGTTTGATAACTTTTCTGTATTGCAACAAAATTCTTTGTTTTAACTGCATTTGCTTAGTTAGATCTCGTTGAATGTAAACACCTGGTTACATTATCAGAACACCCTCACATAATTTTGTAATAATATTAAACACCCTATGATAATGAAGAAAGATACAAAGTATCTTTCCATATACCAAATGTAATGCTCACACAATGATTCATAATTTCATTGACGATATCCGATATAATAAACATAAACTGCATATCAGCACATTTTGCCTTCAGTCCATATACCAAATGTCACACAATGATTCATAATTTCATTGACCATATCCGATATTATAAACATAAACTGCATATCAGCACATTTTGCCTTCAGTAACTTGTGTACACAAAGCATCTTTAATAATTCCAATAGAATTCTTGTGTCAGCAATTTTATTAAACAAAGAGCAGCATATGATCTTCAATCATATTGCTGAGTAAACAAATATGAAGTATAAAAGGGTTTCTTCGATCACTTAGAAGTTTAGTTCTAATTAGTATTCCAACGTATAGCTGAAGATTTCCCCCCACCAGTGGTAAGGGATCTGAAGCTCATAATAAATTTATATTATTAAAAAATCACTAGTGTTTTATTTGATGGTGGTATTCTCACAAGAGAATACAATATATGTATTTTTTTGTTAACGAAACGAACCGTAAACAAAACTGGCGCAGTCGGTAGGATCTCGAAAGATCAATGAATCGTACTTATTAAAGTTTTATTCGGGATTTAAAAAATAATCGTCCGTACTAATTGAAATAGTTAAATACCGGTTAAGTGATATAACCAAAAAGGTATAGGACAATAAATTAATAATATTCAGTGAAAAACATAGTGAATACAGATCCGTGAAGGACAATTTCACGAAATCCCATAGAGGGAATGTTGGACTGAAAAAAAAAAAATAATAATAATATAATATACATATATATTGAAAGCAACTAGAGGAAATTAAAACTCAAAAGGGAGCAGAGCACAGCAGAAATACTACTCACAAAGTGAAATAAAAAAAAATATATATATATTCGAGTGAAAATCGAATTTCGAACTAAAATCGAAAAAATACTAATTAGTAGCTCACTCCAACTAAAATGGAGAATTAATTAAAAACAAAACTGGGACAGAAGAAAAAGTTTAAACAAAAATATAATATTATGTATATAACCTAAATTGAAAAAGTGAAAGAAGGAAGAACAACTTTACGAGGCAGAACTTTCCAAGTCGAAAGCCCCAACGTGTAAAAAGAAGGAAGAACAACTTTACGTGGCAAAAATAATAATCCAAGTCGAAAGCCCCAACGAGATCGAATAATTAAATGAGGAAATATAATCCATATAGGATTCCACCAGCATTAAAACCCGACGAAAAGGAAAACAAATCAACAGATCCAGTAGCAGCAGATCAACAAAACAGTGAACCAGTATTAAGAGTAGAAAATCAGGTAAAAATGGCTTCAGTCAACCTTGAACATCTAAAATTATTAAAAAATTTACCAACCTATAATGGGAAGAATTGTAATTTAATTATATTTATTAAAAAAGCAGAATTTGTAATAAATTCATGTAGTTTGTATAACGAAGGTTCACAAGAATTTATAGTGAGTGAAATAAAATCAAAAATAACAGATTTCGCAATAGAGGTAGTATTAAGGAGTGGCGACCCTAATAATTGGCAAGACATAAAAAATATTCTAGTAAAGAATTTTGGTGAGAAAGAATCTTTTCTAAAATTAAAAGAACTAGCAAATAAAGTTTATTCAAAAAACATTTCTCAACTATATAATACATTCTTAGAAATCCTCTGTAGACAAAATAATAAATATTATTTATCTGAAAATAAACCGGAAGAATACAATCCTTTCAATAATGAAGCGTCATTATTATCTAAATTTTGTGAAAGAATACCCCCGAACGCAAGTTCAATAATAATCAATCGTAACATAACAACCCTTAGCGAAGCATTCTATAAATTAGAATCTTGTCATTGGACAAAAGAAGATATTCATAATAGGAACGATAGAAACATTAAAAATAATGAGTACAAAAATAATTTTAATAATAATAATAATTTTAATAATAATTATAAACCTAATAATTTTAATCCAAACTATAGAAGCGATAGAAATTACAAAAATGATTTCAAAAATTTTAATTATAGGAATAATAACAAGAGAAATTTTAATAACAATGGTAAACACTTTAATAGAAATAATAATCACACAGGAGCTGCAACTTCTATTTTGAAAGAAAATATATTTCCAAAACATTTTGAAACTAAACTAGATAAACCACATACCATTAAAACATTATTTAGAGATAATTTAATACGTACAAAAATAATTTTGCCATTACCAAGTGAATTTAATAAAAAAGAATCGACCATGGAATTTTTAATTACTCCAATTACGAATAGTACATTCGGCGGAATTTTAGGAAACAATATACTTATACCATTACAAGCCGAATTATCATACTATACTCATACTGTGAAAATTAATAATATAGAAATACCATTACTATCAAAACCCAAGAATGATTATCCTCTAGAAAATAATATTCAAGAGTTATCAAATACACAAATAAACTTATGTAGAATTGATGAAAATGAAAATTTAATAAATAAATAAATTAAACCTTATATGAACGCGGAAGAAAAGAAAGCACTAATTCAAATACTCAAGAATAATAAGAAATTATTTTATAAAGAAGGAGATATTTTAACTAATGTTAAAGAAGTTACTCATAAAATTGAAACGAAAAATAATAAACCAATATATACACGATTGTATAGATACCCAGAAATACACAAAAATGAAGTAGAAAACCAAATAATTGAAATGTTAGATCAAGGTATAATAAAAGAAAGTATGTAGTAGCCCATATAATGCACCTATCTGGGTTGTACCCAAAAAGATAGATAGTTCAGGAATCAAGAAATGGCGTATTGTCATAGATTATAGAAAACTTAACGAAATAACCGTGGAAGACAAGTTTCCTATTCCAAATATTGACGAAATATTCAGTAAATTGGGGAGAGCCCAATATTTTACTACTCTTGACTTAGCGAAAGGCTTTCATCAGATATTGGTGAACCCTGAAGACAGGCATAAAACTGCTTTTTCAACAGCTAATAATCATTACGAATTTAATCGGATGCCATTCGGATTAAAAAATGCCCCCGCTACTTTTCAGCGAATGATAAATCACGCATTAGAAGGACTTGTAGGTAAAATATGTGTTGTCTATTTAGACGACATCCTTATATTTAGTACATCATTAGAAGAACATATTTCTTCAATAAATAAAGTATTTCAGAAACTCAAGAAAATAATTTAAAAATACAAATACATAGATAAATGCAAATTTTTTAGCAAAGAAAGAGAATACTTAGGTCATGTTATTACTACAAATGGAATAAAGCCAAATCCAGATAAAATAAAAGCTATCGAAAAAATACCCATTCCATGCACAACTAAACAAATAAAATCGTTTTTAGGACTAACAGGTTATTATAGGAAATTTATAAGAGATTATTCAAAGGTAGCAGTGCCTATGACAAAATACCTGAAAAAAGGAACAAAGATAAATATTAAAGACCCAGAATATATTACAGCTTTTGAAGAACTGAAATTACTCATATCTAGTGACCCTGTTTTAAAATATCCTGATTACACTAAAGAATTCGTGTTAACAACAGATGCAGCAAATTATGCAATTGGGTCTGTCCTTTCACAATCAAATCATCCATTATGCTATGCATCTCGAACCCTTAACGAACATGAACGTAGATATAGCACTATTGAGAAGGAATTATTAAGTATTGTATGGTCAGTAAAATATTTTCGATCATATCTCTACGGTCGCAAATTTAAAATACGAACCGATCACAGACCTTTAATTTGGTTAAGCAGCCTTAAAGAACCAAATTCAAAACTCCAGAGATGGAAAATAAGTTTAAATGAATATGACTTTGATATCGAATATTTAAAAGGAAAAGAAAAGATTACCTTAGTCGACTTGAAATCAATGCAATCAATGCAAATGAAGATACATCGTTAGCCACAAATCATAGTGGTATAGAAGAAAGAAATGATCATATAGGAATTTCAGAATTACCTACAAATATGTTTAAGCATCAAATAGAAGTTATAGAGTCAGAAGATGAAAATAAAAATATAAAATGTATATACCAAGGTGTAAGAAGACTAACTATTAAATCAAAAGATGTAGGCGATTATTTTACTGAAGCATTAAGGGAATTTTTACCCGATCACGGAAAAGTGGCGTTATATTGTCCAAGTGATAATTTATTTTGCAAAATTCAGGAAAAATATGTTGAGCTTTACAGCAATCAAAGTAAACTGATATTACTAAGATGCATTACGCTTTTAAAAGATTTAAGTAATACAAATGATGCGTTGAATCTCATTGAAAAGATTCATGAACAATATAATCACCGAGGAATACAAGAAACATATCTTGAAATTAAAAATGAATTCTATTTTCCAAAATTAAGGGAATTAATAAGAAGATACATAAACAATTGTACTGTATGTCAAACAGCGAAACATGATAGAAATCCAGAGAAAATAAAATTTGAAATAAGTAAAACTACACTTAAGCCAAATGAGCTTATACACATGGATATATATATTCCAAGTAAAGATATTTACTTTTTGACAATTATTGACAAATTTACTAAACATTTGACAGCTTTTCCCATAGCTAGTAGAAACGCTCACAAAATAATTGAACAACTTAAACTAAGAAACTCTATACTAGGCAAACCTGAAGAAATCGTATGCGACAATGAATTTAATAGCATAGCATTTAAAGAATATTGTAACGAAGAAGGAAATAAGATAAAACTTGTAACTCCAAATCATAAGACAGGAAACTCAGATGTAGAAAGAGTGCATGGTACACTCAATGAACATATAAGAATATATAATGTACAAGAAAAGAAAAAGAACGTATTAAATTTAAAAGAAAAAGTAATAAAAGCAGTTAGTATATATAACTGTACAATCCATTCAACGACATTAAGAAAGCCTATAGATTTTATTCAAAACAAAATTAAGGTAGAAGAGTTAGAAGAAAGATTCATAAAGTTAAAGAAGATAATATTAATAAAAGAAATAAAAATAAAATAGATTTTGTTGAACCAGATTTAAATAAAGATTTATACGTAAAAGCAGACGTAGTTAGAACAGCAAAGAAGATAGCTGTAAAATATAAGAAAACAAAAGTAGAAAAAATAAATAACAAATATTATGCTAATCAGAAAAAAATACATAAAAGCTTTTTCAAAAGAAAATATAAATATCAAAATAGCGATAAATAATTTAATCTCTTTACAGGCAATATGAAAGCCATAAGCATTTATTTATTCTTCATCATAACCATGGTGAAATCAGAGTTCTTATTGCAAGAAATTCGTAACCAAGCAGGATATATTATAATTAAACAAGAGCCAATTGAATTGATTGAAAGATATGACAAAATACTTCACATTATTAATTTAGAAACTTATAATGAAATAATTAAACAAATTGAATTTTCTATAGAAACAGGCTATAATAATTTAAATGACTTAAGATTAAAAAGACTAATGACAGAAGCATTAGGAGATACAAAATCAAAATTACATAGTATACTTCCTTATTCTAGACAAAAGAGAGGAATAATAAACATAAGAGGTAGTGCACTCCATTTTCTTTTTGGTGTTATGGATAATGATGAAAGATTAGAAATTGAGAATCATTTGAAAATAATAGAAGAAAACAATAAAAATGCTATAACAGAATTAAACAATCAGATAGGGATTAATACACAATTCCAAACAGAGTTAGAAACTATGGCAGACAGAATAAACAAACATCAATACGTGCTTAGAAATTTTATTAATTCAACAGAAGTAAAACAATAAAATTTAGCTAAAAGTATATTATCCTTACAAATTAATACCGATATAATGTTGTTAAACAATGAAGTTGAGAAATTACAAGACAATATAGTCTTTTCAAGATTAGGAATTCTAGGAAGAAATATTCTTACAAAAGAAGAAAATAAAAGATTTAATATATCTGTACAAAAATTAGAACATATAGAAAGTAGTTTAGTAACTAGAAATAACAATTTAGTTTTTATTTTAAAAATACCAGTATTTACATATAAATATGAAACCATAATTATCTTACCTATTCCAAATGAACAAGGACTAGAAATCGAAATATCAAAGTATAATTATATAATTTATAACAAAACATTGTATGAAAATAATGGAATTAAATATGTTAAACATTTAAAGAAAAGTCCAATATGTATACAAAATTTATATGAAACAAAATACGAAAATTGTAAGATTAGATCTAATAAAGATCAAGAATTAATAGAAATAGAAGATGACCTTATATTAACAAAAAATTTAGTAGAAACAAGTCTAAATGACTATTGTAATAATATTGAATATAAAATTACTAAAAATAACCTAATACATTTTAAAGATTGCAATATCAAAATAAATGCAACTTTGTATTCAAATCAAAAAGAAACTTTCAAGCAAAATATTGTAATTCTATTATATAATACACTAAACTTTACAAAAATAAATGTTACTTTACAAAATATACATATTGTAATATTCGGCTTGGTCCGATAACTAAAACTTATTCACACTTCGTAAATAAAAACACAAATTCACTTTATTTTAAATTACTAACAAAGTTTCTTTATTCCACACTTTCAATTATTACTTTTTAAAACACAGTCTTTACTCTTCAAACACAGTCTTTTCTTTATAGCAATTCACAATCCATAATGAACCGCTTCGCTTCCAAGCGCCTATTTATATACCTCAAATCGGTTCGAGAATCTATGAGGTTGTTCTCGATGCTTAACGAAGTTCTCCACTTTATCACTAGATGCTTACCCCTTTCGAGGTTCTTGTATGCGCTGAATGAGTTCCCCTCTAAGCCACTAGATGTTTCTCGATGCTTAAAGAAGCGAGTTCTCCTATTACTACCACTAGATGTTGCCCCTTATTATTGAAAGAGTGTATACACATTACATTGCCCCCTCCTTAGGATTGATCGTCCCGAACAAATCCATCGTTCTCATCACCACTGTAGCGATGTAGCCGGTCGCGATGTACAACTTTAGGTTTTCCCCTGACTCCCTTTTGTATCCGGTACACGACATCGTTGATTTTTGTAATGACTGTATATGGACCTTCCCAGTCCCGTTGAAGTTTCGGTGACAATCCTTTTTGTCGATGGGGATTGTAAAGCCACACCCGATCTCCTGCTTGGAACTCTGTTGTTGTCGCTCGTATATCGTAGCGTGTCTTCATTCGGTCACTGAACATCTTTATTTTCAACCTGGTATTGTCGTGGATCTGGAGGAGTCTTTCTCTGAGGTCATCAATGTAGTCATCCTCGGCCTGCAGCTCCGACGTGGGACATCCAAATTTTATTTCGCTCGGCAGTCTGATGTTCCTTCCCATCAAAATCTCAGACGGTGTATGACCAGTTGAGCTATGTCTTGCACTTCGATACGCCATCAAAAACAGTGGAATGTGTCGATCCCAATCTCGCTGGTTGTCGTCCACAACTTTGCAAAGATGTTCCTTCAGGGTTCGGTTGAATCGTTCGACCATGCCATCAGATTGTGGGTGAAGTGGTGTTGTTCTTGTCTTTGGTCACTTCTTTGAGCTTCTAGTTGTTTGAGCACGTTCTGCTGTTCTTTCAGGACATTCTTTTCATTCTCTTCAAATTTGGTTAAAAGAAGTGACATCATGTTAGATAAGGCAACATTTGCATTTACCTCTTCCACTTTTGCTTCTAATTCGAAAGCAAACGTATCTGGGTCTTCATTTTGCTGCTCCAGATATTCCTGCAGCCGTTTAACGAGTTCGGTTTTAACGCCTGTCCCACTTAAGCCACGTTTGCTTAGTTCGGCCTTTAGCTCAGGGACAGTTAAGTCTTTCAAAACTTTACTCATTTTTTTTTTTTTTTTTTTTTTTTATTTTTATTTTTTTAACTTCACTACTTCACACAAAATAGTTCAATCACTGTTTTTTATTCTCAATAAGTTTTAATCCCTTATTCTGACACCAATGTAATATTCGGCTTGGTCCGATAACTAAAACTTATTCACACTTCGTAAATAAAAACACAAATTCACTTTATTTTAAATTACTAACAAAGTTTCTTTATTCCACACTTTCAATTATTACTTTTTAAAACACAGTCTTTACTCTTCAAACACAGTCTTTTCTTTATAGCAATTCACAATCCATAATGAACCGCTTCGCTTCCAAGCGCCTATTTATATACCTCAAATCGGTTCGAGAATCTATGAGGTTGTTCTCGATGCTTAACGAAGTTCTCCACTTTATCACTAGATGCTTACCCCTTTCGAGGTTCTTGTATGCGCTGAATGAGTTCCCCTCTAAGCCACTAGATGTTTCTCGATGCTTAAAGAAGCGAGTTCTCCTATTACTACCACTAGATGTTGCCCCTTATTATTGAAAGAGTGTATACACATTACAATATAAATCAAATCGAAAATTTAAAAGAATTACAAGAATTAAAATATCAGAACAATGTAAAACATATTATATCATATACATGTATAACAATCATAATTGTTGTAATTGCAATATTATTATTATATTGTAAGCGTAAGGAAACCCAAAAAATTAAAATTGAAAATAGAATTATAGATACTCAGGAGAGCATCAAACTTAAGGAGGGAGGGGTTACATTATCAGAACACCCTCACATAATTTTGTAATAATATTAAATACCCTATGATAATGAAGAAAGATACAAAGTATCTTTCCATATACCAAATGTAATGCTCACACAATGATTCATAATTTCATTGACGATATCCGATATTATAAACATAAACTGCATATCAGCACATTTTGCCTTCAGTCCATATACCAAATGTCACACAATGATTCATAATTTCATTGACGATATCCGATATTATAAACATAAACTGCATATCAGCACATTTTGCCTTCAGTAACTTGTGTACACAAAGCATCTTTAATAATTCCAATAGAATTCTTGTGTCAGCAATTTTATTAAACAAAGAGCAGCATATGATCTTCAATCATATTGCTGAGTAAACAAATATGAAGTATAAAAGGGTTTCTTCGATCACTTAGAAGTTTAGTTCTAATTAGTATTCCAACGTATAGCTGAAGATTTCCCCCCACCAGTGGTAAAAGATCTGAAGCTCATAATAAATTTATATTATTAAAAAATCACTAGTGTTTTATTTGATGGTGGTATTCTCACAAGAGAATACAATACATATATTTTTTTGTTAACGAAACGAACCGTAAACAAAACTACCTGTGTTCTTCAGCCTAGCGGAGTTCTTAAGCATTTTCAATGCAGTTTCGTTGCAACCAGCGTTTAGTTTCATTTTGATTATGTTGCTGTTTCTGCTTATTTTAATGGGTTTGGGCATTCCTTGTATATCTGCTCCATCTAATAGCAGCTGAGTTATGCATCGGACTTGTTTTCTGGGTCAGTGCTCTCAGATGGAAGGGAGTTCAAGGCTTTGTGCTTTTTCCTCTAACAATACGCATCTTGCCTCGAATTGATGAACTTTAAAGAGCCTTGCACATGAGAGCGAACAACGAACAATGGTTGAAGAAAATTTGGAGAAAAGGGTATTTATAAATTGACAGTTCGCCGCTGTCTGCGAATAGAAATAAAGCTCAAGTGAAAGAAAAGTCAAAATATGCGAACATCTACAGTTCGCAGTTCGCAGTTCGTAGCTCATGACTTCATGAGCAAGATGCTTAAGCCTTCATTTTGTTTTCTCAAGAAGGTTATCTCTGAATTTAGTGCATTGAGAATTGAGATCCTCTTTCGATTCCAAGTTTGCAGTTGCCTTTTGCAGTTCAATAATGCAGGGAATCATCGACGATATATGTATTTAATTTTTTGCAAATTTGAATCTGATATGGACGTTTTTGAATTATTTAAAAAAAAAATTCTTGATCTATTATTAGCGTTGGCGGTTTGCTCGTTGCCGTCGGTTGAAGTTAGACATTTCTTACGCTTATTGTTCATCAGATCCAGATGGCAGGTTTGCAGATATTTTAAGCGATTTTAGATTTTATAATGTATTACCTGTTTTATAAATCTTAGCAAATTTTTTAGATAAGGATGTACTAATAAAAAGATGAATATATATATATTTTTTACTTTTAAACTGACTTTTAATAAAAAAAAAAATACGGGCGAGATAAATGTTTACAACTTTTCACATTCACAACAGCGTTGCCAGTCATTATATTATGGACATATTGTCATATTACTTTTTCTACATAAAGTGTTTGAAAGAACCTTACAAAAACAGATTACTCTATACATTGATTCTTTAAACCTGCTAGCACCTCAAAAACCAGGTTTTCGAAAAGGTCAGAGCTGCATAACGGCATTGGTTAAAGTAACGGAGAACATCCATCTTACCTTGGATAAAGAAACTTTAAGCTTTCTTATCCTATTAGATTTATCTAAGGTATTTGATATGGTTAACCATTCGGTTTGATGTGAAGATCTTTTTCAAACCTTTAATTTTACAGACTCGCAAACAGTCGGTTCAACTGAACAACGTTCTCTCTAATCTTCTTCCTAATTTACGTAGTTTACCACAGGGCTCAATACTGGGTCCGCTTTGATTTTGTTTATATGTTAATGATTTTCCGTTCCTTGTTAAATATTGTTCTATTTAAATGTATGCCTACAAACGTTCAGTTAGATATTAGTTATCCCCTTGGGCTTATAGAACACGCTGTGTGTTGTATAAATGAAAATGTCGACATATGCGAAACATGTGAGAAATACAATCAAAATTACTCAAAACTACACTTTCTTGAAGACTTTTTGCTCATTTCCCACAAGTTGCAATTTTTGAGTTAGGTCACTTTCATTTCAAGGGTGCGTTATGTAATTCTGCTCACCTTATGGGCGACTCAGTTCTTCACACCATTCAAAGTGCGCATGCTTCTAGCAAAAACTCTAGTAATACCAACCCATATTTATGGTTCTGAAATATTTTCGTGATCCCATAAGCAAAAGAAAACTTAATGTCGTATTCAATAATCTTGTCCGTTATATTTTTGGCTTACGCAGATATGATAGAATCTCTAATTTTCCAAAGTGTGTTGTTAAAATGTTAATATGAGCCTTGAAATCTATTTTAAGTTTCGTGTCCTTTCTATGTTCACAAACATTCTCTTGATTAATCAACCCCAAAACCTTAGAGATGTAATAAGTATTGCCTCACCCCTTAGAACTCGAATTCTGATACAACCACGATATGCATCTCTTATATCCGAGCGTCAGTTCTTTTTTTCTTTTCACGAATAAAATAAAATAAATAAATAGCTGGTCTTATGCTGTTTAAGTAGAGTTTTGATAAACAGTTATGAACAAAATAAAAGCCACTCCTTTTATTGTTGAATACTAAAAGCTTTTATCCAAGTGATCAATAGTTCAATAGAAAATCAATAATTCGACGGTACTGTCGAACTATAAAATTGTTAAGAATTTTAATTTACCACGTTCAAAATTTCTGGAAATGTAGAAACAGGTCAAAAAACGTACCGTCCACCAATTGCAAAACCTCGTGATTTACGGGTTTTAAAGAAAATGGACGACAAACTGCTGCTGCAATAACTGTCCAATTGAGAGAATGAATTACAAAAAAATAGGATACAAGTTTTATAAGGTTTGTTTTAAAGTAATTGAGGTCTGCAAAATTTAAGTTAATTATATGGTTAAAAATTCAGGTAAAAGAAAAACCATTTTTGACACCTTAGCAGACTTGAGTGGGTCAAACAACACAAAACAGGACTTTAAATCAATGGCGGTCCGTAATTTGGAGTGATGAGTCAAGATTCAAAGCCTGCGTTCGTGACGAACGCAAACTTGTGATAAGGAATGTAAAAGAAGCGTTTCACAAAGACTGCATTTAGCAGACTGTGAAGTTCCCAGCATCTCTAATGGTATGGGGATGTATGTCTGGGCGTGGTGTGGGCAATTTACATTTTGTCAATGGAATGGTAAACGCAGCCAAGTACCAAAACACTTTGAAAG
The DNA here is from genome assembly GCA_951509635.1 of Eupeodes luniger. Taxonomy (NCBI): domain Eukaryota; kingdom Metazoa; phylum Arthropoda; class Insecta; order Diptera; family Syrphidae; genus Eupeodes; species Eupeodes luniger. The sequence continues at coordinate 218,646,031 of OX608073.1, forward strand.
AACAGCCGAAAGTTTTTAGTATTTTCCAATTCAATTAAAATTGCACAATCGGTAAAAAATGTTAATGAAGTTTTATAAGCGACAGCAGTATTTCATAAGTACATAATGGAATGGCTTAAATTTTTTCTTGTTCAAATTCTTTATTTTTCTTCGTGAGGGTTTGCATAACTTCGGCGTCTGTAAGCTTGCATGATAAATTCTCAACGCGTGCCAAATAAGCATTAAACTCTTTTTTTCAATTAAATAGTCAGAGACAATGACATCACTATCTTCCGGTTGCTCATCATTTTGAATAACACCTGCCTTAAAAAAACACAACCTGTAAACGAAAGGTAACTAATAAAATATGAAAATATGCCCAAAACTACCCTTCTGAAACAATTTTTTATTGTTGAAGGTGCTATAAGCCACAAACAATGCGTATTGCTTGCTTGTTTTTCCACGCTCTATAGCTGCGATTTGTTTTTTCATTATATTTTGATGATATGCTTTAAAACAATGAAAAATGCCTTGATAAAGAGGCTGCATGATTGACGTTGTATTCGACGAAATAAGACATTTTTAAAGTTGTCTAGAAGGCAACTTTTACTTTACCTCCATATATAATTCTTCATCAAATGAAAACAAAGTTTATTGTTGGAGAAACATTGTAAAGGCGCCACTTTATTAGTAAAACATCTAGGATTCTTGGTTCTTCCGATCACAATTACTTTTCTGTAGTCTTCCGTCGCAGTACAAATAAAAAGCAATGTAAGTCGTGCTTTGGAAGACTTATGCTTATGGATTTTGTTCCGATGTTAGCCTACCCACATTTGTGTGCTCTTTTTATTGACGTCATTGTAAGTACCTTCTTCGGGTTATTTGTAAAAAAAATTTTAACTTAATTTCAGTTTTATTGTTCGAGGAAGTGATACAAAATTGGTAAGCTATTATAATATAACTTTTTTATTTTCAAATTGGAAGAATTATAATCTATTCAAAATAAAAAAGATCTAATTTTTTTTTAGATAAATCGGTATTTCATGTGCACGGCACTGTAGTAATTTAAATGTCCATAGTAACTTAAAAAAAAGAGCCCACACTGCTCAGCGATGGGACGATAGAATTAGAGAAAGAAAAAAATAATGTGTGTGTGTAGGTTAGTTGATGAACTATTCTATACAAAACAGAAAAATTGAATATGTAGGTAGGTAGGTAAGAGAAAAAAACGTAACTATTAAATGGAACACATATTAAGAGAGGAAGAGCATGGGAAGAAAAGAAAATTAAAAATGTTGGAATGATAATGAAATGAAACAAAGCAGCGACCTAGCGATTGTGATGGAATCTAATTTCCTGGATAAAATATATTCAAAAAGTTTATAATTTTATAATTTGTTTTTATTTATTTCTCAGGTTTTATGTTTAACTTAGAAGTGATTTTAGGCTTAAAATTTGCGCAACAATATTCACTTTATGAAACAATGCTAATCTTTGTCGATTATTGTATAGGTTTTAAGATATGAGTGGTTGTATAAGTCAACTCATGAAAAAAAATGGACAAAAAATGTAAAATTAATAATATTTAAGTTTGACAAATAATTAATGAAAAAAATTAAAGCCATAAACACTCTCATAACAATGTAGAAAATAATAAAATATATTTCAAATAAATCGGTTGACTACATTCTAAGATCGTGCGTTACAAACTTTAAAATGGTTTCGCTTTCATATAATAGTATAAAAATAAAATATAAATTGGGTGGCGCAACAGTCCGTTTGAGAACTTGCGCCTAGTGACTTACAACTCTCAACCATTCCTGTGTGCGAGTACTGTTGTCAGGGATGGAAGGGACCTACAGTTTCAAGCCGAATCCGAACGGCAAATTTTGAGAAAGCACTTTTCATGACAAGAATTACTCTTGGAGAATTTGTCAATTCCTCGCAAGAGGCAGTACCCGTGAAAAAACTTTAGGTGGCATAGGCAGGGATCGAACCCAGACCTCTCGCATGACAGTCCAACGCACTAACCATCATGCCACGGGTACTACAATAGTATATATATAATAGTATAGATAAGCAAAAAACAAATCTTACAACAATATAAAAAGAGCTTACTTACAGTGGGAGTAAAATCCAGATTTAACATCACATGCCAACTGCTTTGCTTACTCCATCAAAATGTTCACAGAAATAGCTGCTCCTGGGGGGAAAATTCATTAAGCGGGGTATAATTAAGCAAGAGTTACTATATTAAACATTTTCATGTAATGCAATGCAATGAAAATCAGCAGTTACAATACTAATGAAGAATGTTTTCGATTTATTTTCCGGTGCTTGCAATCACGCGAAAAAACAAAAATCCTTCGATTAAGCGTTAAAATTTCAGTTGCAGCAAAGGTGTCTTCGCCTTTTTATCACTGGTCTACATAATTCTACGGTTGAACAGTTTGGACAAAACTACCGCGTGGTGAAACAAGCCCAACAGAATGTTGAGTAGTGACGTTAAAAGTAGTTACAAGAAATCCAATTCCAAAAATATCTTTAAAAATTAAATCCCAAGTAGCACAAGTAAACTTCAAAATTTCAATAAAAGCTATCAAATGCAAAGCTTACAAAATGTGTAAAGGTAATAAAAAAACACAAAATTGTATAGGCTTTTGTCAACCATCGTTCTAATTATCAGAACATTCCCCACTTATTACTTACTTACTTACTTAAGGTGGCGCTACAGTCCGGGCGGACCTGGGTCTCAACCAACATGCGTCTCCAGAAAGCTCGGTCCCTAGCTAGCTGTCTCCAGTTTCGCACGCCAAGTTGGTTGAGGTCTTCACCCACCTGAGTGCACCACCTGAGTTGCGGTCTTCCTCTACTGCACCGTCCCTCGGGATTGGATTCGAAGACCTTCCGGGCTGGAGCGTTGATGTCCATTCGCTCTACATGACCCAGCCATAAGCCGTTGGACTTTAATTCTGCTAACTAGGTCAGTGTCGCTGTACAGTTCGTCGTTATATCTTCTCCTCCATTCTCCATCTCCCCACTTATTACTGACTTTGTTATTTCATACACGTATTTCTTGTCGGTAATTAGATTATCTAACTGAATTTGGGGCAGTTCACTTTCTATGTTTTACTGTATCTTACTTTTTTTGTTATAATTTACAGACACTCAAGGGGTTAGAAAAGTAGGGAAGGATTTAAGAGAAGATACCGGTGCGCGTTGGGCTTAAATTATTGAATGGGAGAAAAAAACAGAGGTGAGTAAAACATTCCATATTGTTGACGTGCCGTTAAAAAAAAGAATCTCTATACTTCATATTACATACAAAATTGAGCTCAAAGAAATGATAAGCATTTCTAGAAGTGCGAGGGGAATGCAATCAGCTAATTCAACAAAACATTGTTTGTACAAATTTTCGGCAAGATTACGAAAGGCATGAAACATTCCGGCGGTGTTCGTGTGATGTAAAAGCTTCGGTTATAGTTCTATCGCCTATCAATTTCAAACCTCTTTTTTGGATTCTATCCAAAAGGCTTAAACTTCTTATACTTAGGCAGGTGCCCCAAATATGTGAGTTCTATTCAAGTTTTTGACAAATGAAGGCTTGTGATCATTTCATAAGAGGTGATCTGTGAGAGTTAATTAACTGGATGCAAATGCCATTCAAAGATAGCAGCATTGGGAATGGGTTAAGCTTGAACGACAGGAGACACAATTGAGTTTTTAAAGCATTAAATTCTACACGGTTAATAATTTCCCGCTACAGTTGAAGTTTCACATCCGAAGGACTAGGATATAAATCTAGAAATAAATATGAGGGTACTGTCGTCAGCAAAACAGTTGGAAGTTGCAGACAAAAGATCTTCTATTAATATAAGGAAGAAAGTCGAATGTAAAACAAAGCTCTGATGGACACCATCATTTGTTTTATGAATTTCAGACTTGGAACCATCCAGAACTGGTATTGAACGATTATAAAGGTAGTTTTTTTTCGATAAGTGCATGCTCAAAGTGTAGTTTTGCCAGCGTTTAAAAATACCTCTTCAGAACAATAGGAGATAGATACTATCAAAAACAGCGAATTTGTGTATATGAAGGTCTTTTAGTACTCTTGTAACTGCACGAGTGTGAAAGGAGATTCTTCAAATAAAATCATCTATGAAGAAACCTGGTACGAAAAATTACAACAAAACCTCACGAATGTTTAAAAGACGGTTTCTTTCAATCAATACAATTTATTCGTACTCTTCTTCGTTGAGTAGCGATCCTGTTTCTGTTTTTGACACTCAAGCATCGACATCGACGAAATTTCTTACTTGCGGATTCTGAACTACTGCAAGTAGATATTAACAATTTTCTTTAATGTTGCAATTACAATTATCTTAAATTGAACATTTCCAAGTGCAAAATATTTACCACAACGGGATCACCATCTCTTTTTATTAATGATAATTATTTGCATAATGTTAATCTAAGTTAAATATGTACTATCAAGGATATTTGTGTGTATTTTGATCAAAAGTTTGGTTTTCGATCGCAAGTTGACTACGTTGTCTCTAAAGGAAATTCTATGCTAGGCTTTTTAAAACGGAATGCGAAGGATCTATCTGTAAGGGAGAGTGGGTATGCTTGGGACACAGGAGGAATGGGATACAGGCATTTTCTCAATTCCTACAATTTTTTTTCTCTTTCCTTGTATGACAGATTCTGTCTTCAATCTGTCCCCATCCCTCAACAAAACAAGTTGTGTCTAGGAAACAAATCACGGAGTGGAGACTAAAAAAGGTAATTTGTACATACAAAATAAAATATCTGCGTAAACTTTGAGTGAATTTTTTCTTCACTATTTTCTTAAAAGTTTGTAATTTTAAATTAGAAATTTTGTTTGTTTTAGTTCAGAATGCCAAGAGTTTGGAAGCGAACATCTACCCGGGAAAGGGCCACTGAAACTCAAATTCAATTGGCCATAGAGGAAGTGAGCAAGAGAGCCTCTATACGTTCAGTGGTTCAAGGATATAACATTTCCAAATCCGCATAAGCTCGTCACGTTAATACTGCTAAACTAAACATTACTGAAGAGTATAAATATTCTGCGAACACAAGAGCACGCCAAATATTTACTGACGAACAAGAACATCATCTGGCCATATATTTTGTAACCTCGTCGAAAATGCATTATGGCTTTACAACAGCACAAGCACGGGTCTTAGCGTTTGAATATGCTGAAGCCTGTAAAATAAGTGTTCCAGAAAAATGGAACCAGAATAAAGCTGCAGGCAATGAGTGGCTTCATGGATTTCTTCGCAGGCATCCAGACCTCTCCTTAAGAACACCTGAAGCGACGAGCTTGTCACGATGCACCAGCTTCAACAAAACAAATGTGAAAAAGTTTTATAGCAAACTATTCGAAGTCTATGCAAGGCATCCATTTTGCTCAGACAGCATTGGGAATTGCTATGAAACGCGGCTAACAACTATGCATAGCATAACCCTCCCAAAGTGATTTCTCCCAAGGGAGTGAAGCAAGTTGGGCAGGTAACTTCTGCAGAACGTGGTCAGCTTGTCACCATGTGAGGATTTATCGGTGCATGTGGAAATACGATTCCCCATGCATTTATATTTCAACGCAAATTTTTTAAAGATGCTTGTAAAGAGGTAGAGCAGAGGAAAAGGGAGGAGGTAGAAAGAGCCATTTGTAATGGAAGTAGGTTAGAGGAAAAGGAAAAGATATCGGGATCGGGAAAGGAAAAGGGAGCCATTTGTAAGATGGAACACCCTTTAAGAACGTTGGGTGTCATCTCATAATGAGGTCGGGTGTAAGTTGTCACTAGGCAAATGGGAGAGGTATGGGTAGGATAGGATAGGTCGAAGAAGGTAAATCTAGGAGGGGAAATAGGATAGGGATCGGGCCGGGGAAAGAATGTCCGTTACGGTAGCTGCGGCATGCTTGCGGTGCACAGCTGGGCTCGTCGGATGTTGGGGGGGGTCTTGCTACCGTAACCGGAACTCACCTCTTAAAAAAAAACATAAATCATGCCGGATACTTCGATGTGTTGAAATAACGTTGTGCACTACCACCACTTCATTCCCTTTTCTCGGCGGCCGCTGATGACGTCACGGCCTGGCCTTTACCCACCCTTCCTAGAATCCATTCGGCCTGGTTTTCGGATTCCCCAAAAGCGGAACCAGGAAAGTGCACTGCCGTGGAATTACATTTCTGCCAAACCTGGAATTAGTTCTCCCATACCGCACCCCCTGAAATATCTTCCTATTCCATCTTTAAATTTTAATTATAACCCAAAGAAAAGAAAAACACACTTGAATTCATATCATCGCATATACAAAGAATCTTAACTGTTTTATTTACTGAAATTACGAATTAATTCTTACTGCAATTACATAACAAAACACAAGAAAGAACAAGATTCTTAGAGAAATTTCTTCGACGGTTCCACACAACAACAAAAAAGCAACAACAATGGGAGCTTTAATCGCCGGAGCCACGCGGCGAGTCTTAGCTTCTCCAGCGTCCCTTATCTGAAACTATTTCTTAATGAGTTTTTTTCTTTGCTGTTCCTAATCGGACCCTAATTTCCTGCCTACAAGGAGCTCGATATGGATGGATAAAAAAAGGGGCGATGCAAAATATTGCGTCGCGAGGGACGTAAGAGGAACCCCTCTTCGCACTGGCGACGTCGCGCGTCGGCGACTTCTTCCCTGATCAAAACGTACAACAACAACCCAAAACTCGGCGAATTTTCCCTATCACAATGGAAACTAGTAAATTGCAAAAAAAACTAACTCAAATGAATATAAATTAAAAAAACGAAAAATAACGAAAGAAAAATCGAATAAATAAATATGATATGAAAAACCAAAAAGTAACGGAAAATTTTAAATAAATGAATGTAATAAAAAATAAAAAAAACAAAAAAGGTGAGAAAAATTTAAATAAATAACTATATATATAAGAAATAAATAATAAAAGTGAAATGAAATAATGAGATAAAACCATAAATGTATATAAGAGTTAAATAATAGAAATGAAATGAAATAATAATTCAAAACAAAAAAAGCAAAAAAAAAATGTAGGGTAATAAATCCTAATGACGTAGATATTATATCGTAGGCAGCGAAGGCATAGTATATATGTATGTACATCAGTGGCGTCCTGTGCGCTGTACGCCTCGAGGTCCAGACAGGATCCTCTGGATCTTCTGGATAATCTTTTTTTTCTCACTGCGTGGGTGGACGTTTCACAAAAATAATAAAAAATATGTGGTACTTGAGAGCCCGGGTACTTCACAGGCCTTTTTTCCGTATAGGGAATTCCTCCGCTCTTCTTGCCGGGTATGTCCCGCGGTCGAAATAGCTTTCCTCGAACTTATCCACCTTTTTTTCATAAAAAAAAAACACTTTTAAAACACTTTTTCTCCTAATAATAGGAAGCAAGCTCACCCGCGCAGTTTACACGTCACTAACAAAATCTCCCAATAATGTTTGAAAATTAAATTTGAATTTAACTTCCTTTTTTTTTATTTAGTGGTCATTTAATTTTACCACGACTTCCTTTTCTTATTTAAATTACTATATGTTAACCGACTTCCTTTTTTTTAATTTAAACTACTTTATTGCAACAAGACTTCACTTTTCTTTGTTTGTTCACTCGGCCGTCTTTACTCGGCGATGCCTCCGAACTGATTGCCACCCACTATTGCTAATTGAGTTGGTGACATACATCCGAGGCACTACTGTACACACCGAGTGTACATCGCCTCATCCTATACTTAATCCATCACCTCATCCGATATTATATTCATATCCATCCTATGTAATTTAAATACCGTCAGCTGTTGGGTTCAACGGCTTCTACTTTTATATACACACGATTCCTACATATTTACCGACGTCGGTTGCGTATTAAGATAGAGTGAGTTACTCCCTCTATCAGTTAGTATTAGCTAACCTAGTTTGGGTTTGGACCCTCGCTAACCTGTCAATCCGCAATGACAGATGTCAGATAGCAATCTTGTTTATTTTATTTCAATTTTTGTTCCGTGCGCAAGTGCCTCCGGGTAATTATTTTATTTCAAATTAACATAAAAAGGATAAACACAAGCACGAGTGCGGACCAAAACATAAAAATACAAGGAACCTACAGAAGGAAGGAAGATGAGGAAACCTACATGCCCATAACTCCAACCTGGGAGCGGCAGGAATCCCCGAGGCCAAAGCTAAGTAGAATTTTTTTCCTTCTTTACATTTATAGCCTTAAGTTTTTTTTCTTCTTACAGGTTAGGATCTAACAACACTGGGACTTGCTAACGAAGGACTTGGGATCAGAAAACTACACAAAACATGGAATGGAATATATAAATAGATATAGTTTCTTAACCACATTTCTATCTTTCAGGAGCAGCCACAACAAAACTCCGGATCTGGCAGGCCTCTCGGATACAACAGAGATGGTGAAGGCTGCTGAACTCCTAGATTTCAACGTGGGGAAAAACTCACGCCCAAAAGCCGGGCATATGCAAGACAAATCAACACAAAATAAGAATTAATATGGAGGTGAGGTACATAAGGTTAAGATTTAGGACAAGGTATTATATGAAGGTGCATTAACATTAGTTTTAAGATTTAAGACGTATTACTTTTTCTTTATATAGTAAATTCGCAGCTTAAAGCAAATAAAAAATTAAAAAAAACAAACACAGGAAACTTTTGATCAGCTGTTGTCGAGAAAATCATTCGGGGTGTTGTTAAGGTCAATGACCTTTTTCTTTCTCTTCGTAGACTAATATTGTTACGCTCGCGATTGGATAGTACCTTTTTCTTTGGCCTTAGTAAGGTGATGAATATTAGCACAAGTGATACAAAAATAGGTTCATAGGGACGGTTATTGTTGAATAAATTAACAAAAGTCAATAAATAACACGAAATGGGACGATACTTATTTTGACCTATTTTATATCACAGTTTGATGGGAGGATTTGAAATAAATAATGAAAACGTACACACAAACAAAAAAATCAGTCTCGAAAAGATATCACAGATGGGGTTGGCATTAGATTCCAATAAATAGGAGATGTATGTTATACAAAATATCACAGGTTGCTTATGGATTCCTAGTTCAGTCTTTAGGTTCAAATTTCATTTATCACAGGTACATTTTTTTATAGAATTGCAGAGAGAGCGCATATGAAATGCGATGTCTCTTGAACTTGCTGCAATCAACAACCTCGAAATTGATGGTGCTAAATGCAATTGCCTATGATTTCCCATTAAGAGACGATTTGCACTGGAAATCAAATAGTAAGAGTTTGTGTGTATCACAGTTTCAGATTAATTTCATTATTGCTTTAAATCTTTGGCATGGAAGATTCCAATTGCTTTCCCCGCTAAGTTTTCCAATTCATACATGTTCTTACCCACGGGTTTGACTATTCTGCATTTAATGTATTTAGGACACAACTTCGCGGATAACCTTTTCGATGCGTCACTTAAAATAAAATTTCGTTTATATACCTCTTGTCCGGGAAAAAACGAATTTTTCGAGTACGGGTATTGTACACTTTTGCACTCTTTTCGTTTGCTTCTTGGATCGACTCTTTGAGTTTGGTCCGAAGAAGTTGCAACCGGTTATGCCTAGGGAGAGTTACGATCTCACCATCTTCAAGGACGTTAAGTCTCCTTGCCAAGTCGTAACCGCTGCCATGGGTCAACATATTGACTCCGAATAACGCGAAATAAGGTGAAACACCTATAGAAGTGTGAACTGAGCTTCGCAATGCCGCTGCTATTTCATGTAGGTGGGCATCCCAGTCACGTTGGTCTTCTTTTAGGTATGATCTAATGGCTGCCAGTAAAGTCCTATTGACTCGTTCTAACGCATTGGATTGGGGTGCATAGTTGGCTGTCTTGAAGTGTCGTTCACCGAAGTGCCTCAAGAAGTCCTGAAATTCCTTGGAAACGAATTGCTTTCCATTGTCTGAATGAAGGACTTGCGGAACTCCGAAAGTATTAAAAATTTCTTCCTTTAGATATTTTATGATGCTATCCGTTTTCGCGGCTCGTAGGGCTTTGAGAAATACAGATTTTGACATATGATCAAGGACAACAAAAACACAGGTGTTACCATTTTTGGATCTGGGATACGGACCTATAAATCAACATAGAGTTTTTGAAACGGACGTTCGGACACGTAGCTGGTACAGATAGGTGGTTGGGACACTTGGTTTGACGATTAGGACATTTTACAAACATCACAGTTAGCAACATACTGTCGAACCTGAACAGACATATTTGGCCAATAAAAATGTTGTCTTATGCGGCTTAACGTTTTAGCTATTCCACCATGAGCGGAATTTGGTGGATCATGGGCCTTCTTGATCAGATCTTCTGTTAGGGTGGATGGTATCCACAAACACCAGGAGTGTTCGGATGGAGGTATCTCCAATGTTTGACGAATCGTTTTCTTGTACACGAAGTTATCTTCTACTTTTAGGTCTGGAAGTGATTCAGGGTGCTTCCGACAGATTTCTAAAAGATCCGTATATTCTTTTGATCTGAATTCTTCAGAGTCTAGATCGATGAGAGGTGATATTAGATCTAATTCCAGAGCATCTGCATGTGCAAGAGAGAGTGTGTCCGGAACGACATTGAGTGATCCTTTTCGATGCTCTATGTCGAAGGCATAGGATTGTAACTCCAGGCTCCACCGCGCCAGCCGGCCACTTAAGTCTTTCATGGACATAAGCCATTTAAGACTCGAATGATCGGTTATGACGGTGAATTCAATGCCTTCAACGTAGGGCCGAAACTTTTTTATAGCCATAACCGCTGCCATACACTCCCTCTCGGTGACGCTATAGTTTCGCTGAGTGGAGTTAAGTTTCTGTGAAAAGAATGGGATCGGTAGCTCTTGCTCATCGTCATGTTTCTGAAATAGGACCGCGCCGATTCCCGTATCGGACGCGTCGCATTGGATATAAAATCTTTTGGTGAATATTGGGCGAACTAAGATCGGGGAAGCTGTTAAAGCTCTTTTTATTTCTTCGAAAGTGGCTTTAGCTTCATCGGTCATTAAGAACTTTGAATTTTTATTCTTTAGCGTATCCGTAAGAGGTGCTGTCAGGCTGGAAAAGTTCTTGATAAATCTTCTGTACCACCCTGCTAAACCAAGCAGTCGTCTGACCTGTCTTGGGTTTTTAGGTATTGGAAAATTGACAACAGCTTCTATTTTCTCTGGGTCGGTCATTAACTTTCCCCCTCCAACTATGAATCCTAGATATTTAAGTTTTTAAAACAAAACTTCGACTTTTTTACGTTAATTGTTAGATTTGCCTTCCTCAGGCAATCAGCTACTTCTTCTAGCAGGGCGAGGTGAGTATCGAAATCTGGAGAGACTACATCAATATGGGGTAGAGGATAAGCGTCCTTTTTGGTGACTGCATTGACCCTACGAGAATCCAGGCAGAAACGATACTTCACGGTATTGTTCGGACCTGGTTTCTTGATAAGGACAACTGGGGAACACCAAGGACTCTCACTTTATTCGATGACGCCGAGCTTCAACATCCGGTCTACTTCTTCATATAAGTTGACTTGCACTGCCGGAGAGATAGGGTAATATCTCTGTTTAATTGGAACAGAATCACCTGTATCTATACTGTGCTCTGCCAGCGAAGTTTTTCTTAGACCATGTCTATCAAAGTCTAGAAACCTTAACTTAACCGCCTCCAACGCGGATCGCTGGTCGAACGTTAAGTCGTGCGCGTTTTTTAAATCGGCTTCTTCTAAGGTTGCCGACAATGAACTTATTAAGTTTGGAGCGATCTGAAACGTCTTCCAAAAATCTATACCTAGATACAACTCTTGATCGAGGTTAGGAACTAAAAATAAAGTTATTGAATATTCTTGATTTCTGTATATAATTTTAGTTTGTACTTTACCGACTATATCCTGGTTCTTACCATCGGCGGTTCTAACGCCGGATTTATATGGATGAACTAACAAACACAAATCCTCAACTAATTGCATGCAGCCCTTACCCAATATGCTCACGCTGGCTCCGCTATCGAGCAGACCTAACAGTTCCTTACCAGCAATGGTCACCTTGGCATAAGGCCGAGGATCGGAATTCGTGTCTACTACTGTTGACGAGATGTTTTTTCTTAGTAGTTTTCTATATTTGTGTCTTTCTCCAGCTTTTGCTATCCTTTTTGAGGGTCCTCCTCCTTTCGTACCAAAAATTCTATCTCTAGCTTCTCTATATTCTTTTATTCTGATGTGTAAAGGTTTTATCGTCTTCGTGATTTCTTTTGTAATTGTGTTTTTGTTTTCCTGTAAAATTGACTTATTCCGAGCTAATATTTGAATCTGATTTCCATTTTCAATCTTCAATTTTATTGGTTTTTGGGCTTCGCCGGGGTTATTTAAGACGAACGCGTATCCCCCGGACTGCTCGCGTTCTTCTTGAAGTTTTCCGGTTTGCACCTTGGACACTTCGGAGTTATTACTCCGTCTAAGCCACACTTAAAACAGAATACGTGCCAAGTTAAAGAAGGGCAATCCACATAGGAATGACCTCGGAATTTGCAATTCCAGCATTTCCACGTCTTAGTAGCATCGTATCCTCGATTTGAATTGAAACGAGAACCTTGATACTGCACCGCTTCTATATGTTCTTCTTGGGGTAGGTCAGCTTCGAGTTCGTTGGCAAACCGAACCTGTGGCCTCGGGAACCTTTTTCCCTCTCTATCCTCTTTGAAGATAACATATTCTACCTCTTTGCAGGCTAATTTTAATTGGTCCATCGTTTCAATGGCTTGAGGATACACTAGATTCCTAACGCGTTCGGATAAATTGCCTTTAAAGACCGTGACAAGTTCAGATTCCTTCACAGGAGTGCTCAGTTGTTATCGCAATTTATTAATGGCTGCAAAGAAGTCATCATTCGATTCCTTCAAACCTTGCTGCCGTGCTCCCATTTCTCTTTGTATATCCCAATCAGTTTTAGGATTTCGGAATTGTCGCCTTAATGCTTCTTTCAACATAGGCCAATCGGGACGGCGGGATGAGTTTTCCATCTGGTATTGCCAATACCATTGCTTCGCATCTCGGGCTAAGAAAAGATGGAAGTCTCGGCAAAATTTCATGCCAAGCGCAATTATGGCTCGACTGCAAAAACTCTATTCGGCCAATGAAATCTTCGACCGCCAAGGATTCTGACTTCCCATCGAAAACTATGCCCCATTTGTCGATCCGTACCGTCTGCCGATTGGACCCTGTTGAAAGATTATTTGGGGAATACCAATTCGGTGGAGCGTACGCCTGAAAAGGCATCGGCCCACCCCAAAAAGAACTTCCCGGTTGGCTATCAGCCATCCTTGCTCCAAAACTCTGGTTTCCCATTGGAACAAAGGACCTAGCTTGAGGATCAAACCTGAAAGGTTGCTCCTGGATCGGTGGTGGTGAATGGCTAAACATTTTGTTGGGTTGAGGACGAGGAAGAGGTGTAGGTTGAACTACGGGCGGGGTTCTATTTTCAGCTGGCTGGTCGACTTGCCACGGAATGTTTAGTTCCTTGAAGAACTCTACCAGTCCCTTCTGGATTTCTGTTTTCACCGACTCGGCTACAGCTTCATTAATAGCAGACCTGATTTCTGGAGTAATCGCGGACGCTACAGCTGTATGCTGGTTTCTTCCAATCCCCACACTTGATTCAACCATAATCTGATCGGTTTGCGGTAAGGTTTGCACCCCAATTATCTCCAAAATATCTCGGAGTGGACTTTTGCTTAATTTCCCTGCACCAGTTTGTGCAGGAAGACTCACATTGCTATATGGAGGAGTGTCAACTGAAGAAAGTCGACTTCCCGCCGAACTACCACTTGCAGATTGGTCAGTACCTGAACCTTCTTGCGCACTCTCTGCATGTAGCTGTTCGGAATTTGAAGGAACCTGCTCATTAATTTACAAAGGATGGATCACAAAAATGACTCAGACAATGGTGTTGGATTAAGATGATGGACCAAGTAATGTATTCTTGCCAAAAATAACACGATCAAACACTGTTTTCAATTCTTTTTTTATATTATACATATATACCTATATTGCAACTAATTTTTTTTTTCAATAATGCTATTTTTTGTAACAAAAATATTAAATTTACCTACTATAACTTACATATAAACTATTTGCTTTGACTGGGTTAATACCAAGCTGAAATCAAATGATTTGTTGACTTTTTTTTTTTTTTTTTTTTTTTTTTTTTACAAATAAACTATTTGCTTGGACTGGACTATTCACAAACTGAAATCAAAATTTTTGTATAGACTTTTTTTTCATTAATTTGTATACGGGGGTGTTTCTGGTAGCTAATTCTGGTTTGGGGTCTTGTTCCCCGGCATTCGCCTGGTTATTATTACTTTTTTTTTTGTTATTATTATTACTATTGTTATTATTATGATTATAATTATCCTCATTAGTATTATTATTATTACTATTATTATTATTAATATTATTATTATTATTATTATTATTATTATTATTATTATTATTATTATTATTATTATTATTATCATTATTATTATTATTATTATTATTATTATTATTATTATTATTATTATTATTATTATTATTATTATTATTATTATTATTATTATTATTATTATTATTATTATTATTATTATTATTATTATTATTATTATTATTATTATTATTATTATTATTATTATTATTATTATTATTATTATTATTATTATTATTATTATTATTATTATTATTATTATTATTATTATTATTATTATTATTATTATTATTATTATTATTATTATTATTATTATTATTATTATTATTATTATTATTATTATTATTATTATTATTATTATTATTATTATTATTATTATTATTATTATTATTATTATTATTATTATTATTATTATTATTATTATTATTATTATTATTATTATTATTATTATTATTATTATTATTATTATTATTATTATTATTATTATTATTATTATTATTATTATTATTATTATTATTATTATTATTATTATTATTATTATTATTATTATTATTATTATTATTATTATTATTATTATTATTATTATTATTATTATTATTATTATTATTATTATTATTATTATTATTATTATTATTATTATTATTATTATTATTATTATTATTATTATTATTATTATTATTATTATTATTATTATTATTATTATTATTATTATTATTATTATTATTATTATTATTATTATTATTATTATTATTATTATTATTATTATTATTATTATTATTATTATTATTATTATTATTATTATTATTATTATTATTATTATTATTATTATTATTATTATTATTATTATTATTATTATTATTATTATTATTATTATTATTATTATTATTATTATTATTATTATTATTATTATTATTATTATTATTATTATTATTATTATTATTATTATTATTATTATTATTATTATTATTATTATTATTATTATTATTATTATTATTATTATTATTATTATTATTATTATTATTATTATTATTATTATTATTATTATTATTATTATTATTATTATTATTATTATTATTATTATTATTATTATTATTATTATTATTATTATTATTATTATTATTATTATTATTATTATTATTATTATTATTATTATTATTATTATTATTATTATTATTATTATTATTATTATTATTATTATTATTATTATTATTATTATTATTATTATTATTATTATTATTATTATTATTATTATTATTATTATTATTATTATTATTATTATTATTATTATTATTATTATTATTATTATTATTATTATTATTATTATTATTATTATTATTATTATTATTATTATTATTATTATTATTATTATTATTATTATTATTATTATTATTATTATTATTATTATTATTATTATTATTATTATTATTATTATTATTATTATTATTATTATTATTATTATTATTATTATTATTATTATTATTATTATTATTATTATTATTATTATTATTATTATTATTATTATTATTATTATTATTATTATTTTCCGTTGTTATATTACGTTGGGTGTCATCTCATAATGAGGTCGGGTGTATATTGTCACTAGGCAAATGGGAGAGGTATGGGTAGGATAGGTTAGGTCGAAGAAGGTAAATCTAGGAGGGGAAATAGGATAGGGATCGGGCCGGGGAAAGAATGTCCGTTACGGTAGCTGCGGCATGCTTGCGGTGCACAGCTGGCCTCGTCGGATGTTGGGGGGGGTCTTGCTACCGTAACCGGAACTCACCTCTTAAAAAAAATCATAAATCATGCCGGATACTTCGATGTGTTGAAATAACGTTGTGCACTACCACCACTTCATTCCCTTTTCTCGGCGGCCGCTGATGACGTCACGGCCTGGCCTTTACCCACCCTTCCTAGAATCCATTCGGCCTGGTTTTCGGATTCCCCAAAAGCGGAACCAGGAAAGTGCACTGCCGTGGAATTACATTTCTGCCAAACCTGGAATTAGTTCTCCCATACCGCACCCCCTGAAATATCTTCCTATTCCATCTTTAAATTTTAATTATAACCCAAAGAAAAGAAAAACACACTTGAATTCATATCATCGCATATACAAAGAATCTTAACTGTTTTATTTACTGAAATTACGAATTAATTCTTACTGCAATTATATAACAAAACACAAGAAAGAACAAGACTCTTAGGGAAATTTCTTCGACGGTTCCACACAACAACAAAAAAGCAACAACAATGGGAGCTTTAATCGCCGGAGCCACGCGGTGAGTCTTAGCTTCTCCAGCGTCCCTTATCTGAAACTATTTCTTAATGAGTTTTTTTCTTTGCTGTCCCTAATCGGACCCTAATTTCCTGCCTACAAGGAGCTCGATGTGGATGGATAAAAAAAGGGGGATGCAAAATATTGCGTAGCGAGGGACGTAAGAACCCCTCTTCGCACTGGCGACGTCGCACGTCGGCGACTTCTTCCCTGATCAAAACGTACAACAAAAACCCAAAACTCGGCGAATTTTCGCTATCATAGTATAGTATATCATAGGCATAGTATATATGTATGTACATCTGTACATCAGTGGCGTCCTGTGCGCTGTACGCCTCGAGGTCCAGACAGGATCCTTTGGATCTTCTGGATAATCTTTTTTTTCTCACTGCGCGGGTGGACGTTTCACAAAAATAATAAAAAATATGTGGTACTTGAGAGCCCGGGTACTTCACAGGCCTTTTTTCCGTATAGGGAATTCCTCCGCTCTTCTTGCCGGGTATGTCCCGCGGTCGAAATAGCTTTCCTCGAACTTATCCACCTTTTTTTCATAAAAAAAAACACTTTTAAAACACTTTTTCTCCTAATAATAGGAAGCAAGCTCACCCGCGCAGTTTACACGTCACTAACAAAATCTCCCAATAATGTTTGAAAATTAAATTTGAATTTAACTTCCTTTTTTTTTATTTAGTGGTCATTTAATTTTACCACGACTTCCTTTTCTTATTTAAATTACTATATGTTAACCGACTTCCTTTTTTTTAATTTAAACTACTTTATTGCAACAAGACTTCACTTTTCTTTGTTTGTTCACTCGGCCGTCTTTACTCGGCGATGCCTCCGAACTGATTGCCACCCACTATTGCTAATTGAGTTGGTGACATACATCCGAGGCACTACTGTACACACCGAGTGTACATCGCCTCATCCTATACTTAATCCATCACCTCATCCGATATTATATTCATATCCATCCTATGTAATTTAAATACCGTCAGCTGTTGGGTTCAACGGCTTCTTCTTTTATATACACACGATTTCTATTTACCGACGTCGGTTGCGTATTAAGATAGAGTGAGTTACTCCCTCTATCAGTTAGTATTAGCTAACCTAGTTTGGGTTTGGACCCTCGCTAACCTGTCAATCCGCAATGACAGATGTCAGATAGCAATCTTGTTTATTTTATTTCAATTTTTGTTCCGTGCGCAAGTGCCTCCGGGTAATTATTTTATTTCAAATTAACATAAAAAGGATAAACACAAGCACGAGTGCGGACCAAAACATAAAAATACAAGGAACCTACAGAAGGAAGGAAGATGAGGAAACCTACATGCCCATAACTCCAACCTGGTAGCGGCCAGGAATCCCCGAGGCCAAAGCTAAGTAGAATTTTTTTCCTTCTTTACATTTATAGCCTTAAGTTTTTTTTCTTCTTACAGGTTAGGATCTAACAACACTGGGACGAGCTAACGAAGGACTTGGGATCAGAAAACTACACAAAACATGGAATGGAATATATAAATAGATATAGTTTCTTAACCACATTTCTATCTTTCAGGAGCAGCCACAACAAAACTCCGGATCTGGCAGGCCTCTCGGATACAACAGAGATGGTGAAGGCTGCTGAACTCCTAGATTTCAACGTGGGGAAAAACTCACACCCAAAAGCCGGGCATATGCAAGACAAATCAACACAAAATAAGAATTAATATGGAGGTGAGGTACATAAGGTTAAGATTTAGGACAAGGTATTATATGAAGGTGCATTAACATTAGTTTTAAGATTTAAGACGTATTACTTTTTCTTTATATAGTAAATTCGCAGCTTAAAGCAAATAAAAAATTAAAAAAAACAAACGCAGGAAACTTTTGATCAGCTGTTGTCGAGAAAATCATTCGGGGTGTTGTTAAGGTCAATGACCTTTTTCTTTCTCTTCGTAGACTAATATTGTTACGCTCGCGATTGGATAGTACCTTTTTCTTTGGCCTTAGTAAGGTGATGAATATTAGCACAAGTGATACAAAAATAGGTTCATAGGGACGGTTATTGTTGAATAAATTAACAAAAGTCAATAAATAACACGAAATGGGACGATACTTATTTTGACCTATTCTATATCACAGTTTGATGGGAGGATTTGAAATAAATAATGAAAACGTACACACAAACAAAAAAATCAGTCTCGAAAAGATATCACAGATGGGGTTGGCATTAGATTCCAATAAGTAGGAGATGTATGTTATACAAAATATCACAGGTTGCTTATGGATTCCTAGTTCAGTCTTTAGGTTCAAATTTCATTTATCACAGGTACATTTTTTTTATAGAATTGCAGAGAGAGCGCATATGAAATGCGATGTCTCTTGAACTTGCTGCAATCAACAACCTCGAAATTGGTGGTGCTAAATGCAATTGCCTATGATTTCCCATTAAGAGACGATTTGCACTGGAAATCAAATAGTAAGAGTTTGTGTGTATCACAGTTTCAGATTAATTTCATTATTGCTTTAAATCTTTGGCATGGAAGATTCCAATTGCTTTCCCCGCTAAGTTTTCCAATTCATACATGTTCTTACCCACGGGTTTGACTATTCTGCATTTAATGTATTTAGGACACAACTTCGCGGATAACCTTTTCGATGCGTCACTTAAAATAAAATTTCGTTTATATACCTCTTGTCCGGGCAAAAACCGAATTTTTCGAGTACGGGTATTGTACACTTTTGCACTCTTTTCGTTTGCTTCTTGGATCGACTCTTTGAGTTTGGTCCGAAGAAGTTGCAACCGGTTATGCCTAGGGAGAGTTACGATCTCACCATCTTCAAGGACGTTAAGTCTCCTTGCCAAGTCGTAACCGCTGCCATGGGTCAACATATTGACTCCGAATAACGCGAAATAAGGTGAAACACCTATAGAAGTGTGAACTGAGCTTCGCAATGCCGCTGCTATTTCATGTAGGTGGGCATCCCAGTCACGTTGGTTTTCTTTTAGGTATGATCTAATGGCTGCCAGTAAAGTCCTATTGACTCGTTCTAACGCATTGGATTGGGGCGCATAGTTGGCTGTCTTGAAGTGCCGTACACCGAAGTGCCTCAAGAAGTTCTGAAATTCCTTGGAAACGAATTGCTTTCCATTGTCTGAATGAAGGACTTGCGGAACTCCGAAAGTATTAAAAATTTCTTCCTTTAGATATTTTATGATGCTATCCGTTTTCGCGGCTCGTAGGGCTTTGAGAAATACAGATTTTGACATATGATCAAGGACAACAAAAACACAGGTGTTACCATTTTTGGATCTGGGATACGGACCTATAAAATCAACATAGAGTTTTTGAAACGGACGTTCGGACACATAGCTGGTACAGATAGGTGGTCGGGACACTTGGTTTGACGATTTGGACATTTTACAAACATCACAGTTAGCAAC
Source organism: Eupeodes luniger (assembly GCA_951509635.1). Classification (NCBI taxonomy): domain Eukaryota; kingdom Metazoa; phylum Arthropoda; class Insecta; order Diptera; family Syrphidae; genus Eupeodes; species Eupeodes luniger. The sequence goes on from OX608073.1 coordinate 218,666,245, forward strand.
ATACTGGCGAACCTGAACAGATATATTTGGCCAATAAAAATGTTGTCTTATGCGGCTTAACGTTTTAGCTATTCCACCATGAGCGGAATTTGATGGATCATGGGCCTTCTTGATCAGATCTTCTGTTAGGGTGGATGGTATCCACAAACACCAGGAGTGTTCGGATGGAGGTATCTCCAATGTTTGACGAATCGTTCTCTTGTACACGAAGTTATCTTCTACTTTTAGGTCTGGAAGTGATTCAGGGTGCTTCCGACAGATTTCTAAAAGATCCGTACATTCTTTTGATCTGAATTCTTCAGAGTCTAGATCGATGAGAGGTGATACTAGATCTAATTCCAGAGCATCTGCATGTGCACCAGAGAGTGTGTCCGGAACGACATTGAGTGATCCTTTTCGATGCTCTATGTCGAAGGCATAGGATTGTAACTCCAGGCTCCACCGCGCCAGCCGGCCACTTAAGTCTTTCATGGACATAAGCCATTTAAGACTCGAATGATCGGTTATGACGGTGAATTCAATGCCTTCAACGTAGGGCCGAAACTTTTTTATAGCCATAACCGCTGCCATACACTCCCTCTCGGTGACGCTATAGTTTCGCTGAGTGGAGTTAAGTTTCTGTGAAAAGAATGGGATCGGTAGCTCTTGCTCATCGTCATGTTTCTGAAATAGGACCGCGCCGATTCCCGTATCGGACGCGTCGCATTGGATATAAAATCTTTTGGTGAATATTGGGCGAACTAAGATCGGGGAAGCTGTTAAAGCTCTTTTTATTTCTTCGAAAGTGGCTTTAGCTTCATCGGTCATTAAGAACTTTGAATTTTTATTCTTTAGCGTATCCGTAAGAGGTGCTGTCAGGCTGGAAAAGTTCTTGATAAATCTTCTGTACCACCCTGCTAAACCAAGCAGTCGTCTGACCTGTCTTGGGTTTTTAGGTATTGGAAAATTGACAACAGCTTCTATTTTCTCTGGGTCGGTCATTAACTTTCCCCCTCCAACTATGAATCCTAGATATTTAAGTTTTTAAAACAAAACTTCGACTTTTTTACGTTAATTGTTAGATTTGCCTTCCTCAGGCAATCAGCTACTTCTTCTAGCAGGGCGAGGTGAGTATCGAAATCTGGAGAGACTACATCAATATGGGGTAGAGGATAAGCGTCCTTTTTGGTGACTGCATTGACCCTACGAGAATCCAGGCAGAAACGATACTTCACGGTATTGTTCGGACCTGGTTTCTTGATAAGGACAACTGGGGAACACCAAGGACTCTCACTTTATTCGATGACGCCGAGCTTCAACATCCGGTCTACTTCTTCATATAAGTTGACTTGCACTGCCGGAGAGATAGGGTAATATCTCTGTTTAATTGGAACAGAATCACCTGTATCTATACTGTGCTCTGCCAGCGAAGTTTTTCTTAGACCATGTCTATCAAAGTCTAGAAACCTTAACTTAACCGCCTCCAACGCGGATCGCTGGTCGAACGTTAAGTCGTGCGCGTTTTTTAAATCGGCTTCTTCTAAGGTTGCCGACAATGAACTTATTAAGTTTGGAGCGATCTGAAACGTCTTCCAAAAATCTATACCTAGATACAACTCTTGATCGAGGTTAGGAACTAAAAATAAAGTTATTGAATATTCTTGATTTCTGTATATAATTTTAGTTTGTACTTTACCGACTATATCCTGGTTCTTACCATCGGCGGTTCTAACGCCGGATTTATATGGATGAACTAACAAACACAAATCCTCAACTAATTGCATGCAGCCCTTACCCAATATGCTCACGCTGGCTCCGCTATCGAGCAGACCTAACAGTTCCTTACCAGCAATGGTCACCTTGGCATAAGGCCGAGGATCGGAATTCGTGTCTACTACTGTTGACGAGATGTTTTTTCTTAGTAGTTTTCTATATTTGTGTCTTTCTCTAGCTTTTGCTATCCTTTTTGAGGGTCCTCCTCCTTTCGTACCAAAAATTCTATCTCTAGCTTCTCTATATTCTTTTATTCTGATGTGTAAAGGTTTTATCGTCTTCGTGATTTCTTTTGTAATTGTGTTTTTGTTTTCCTGTAAAATTGACTTATTCCGAGGTAATATTTGAATCTGATTTCCATTTTCAATCTTCAATTTTATTGGTTTTTGGGCTTCGCCGGGGTTATTTAAGACGAACGCGTATCCCCCGGACTGCTCGCGTTCTTCTTGAAGTTTTCCGGTTTGCACCTTGGACACTTCGGAGTTATTACTCCCTCTAAGCCACACTTAAAACAGAATACGTGCCAAGTTAAAGAAGGGCAATCCACATAGGAATGACCTCGGAATTTGCAATTCCAGCATTCCCACGTCTTAGTAGCATCGTATCCTCGATTTGAATTGAAACGAGAACCTTGATACTGCACCGCTTCTATATGTTCTTCTTGGGGTAGGTCAGCTTCGAGTTCGTTGGCGAACCGAACCTGTGGCCTCGGGAACCTTTTTCCCTCTCTATCCTCTTTGAAGATAACATATTCTACCTCTTTGCAGGCTAACTTTAATTGGTCCATCGTTTCAATGGCTTGAGGATACACTAGATTCCTAACGCGTTCGGATAAATTGCCTTTAAAGACCGTGACAAGTTCAGATTCCTTCACAGGAGTGCTCAGTTGTTATCGCAATTTATTAATGGCTGCAAAGAAGTCATCATTCGATTCCTTCAAACCTTGCTGCCGTGCTCCCATTTCTCTTTGTATATCCCAATCAGTTTTAGGATTTCGGAATTGTCGCCTTAATGCTTCTTTCAACATAGGCCAATCGGGACGGCGGGATGAGTTTTCCATCTGGTATTGCCAATACCATTGCTTCGCATCTCGGGCTAAGAAAAGATGGAAGTCTCGGCAAAATTTCATGCCAAGCGCAATTATGGCTCGACTGCAAAAACTCTATTCGGCCAATGAAATCTTCGACCGCCAAGGATTCTGACTTCCCATCGAAAACTATGCCCCATTTGTCGATCCGTACCGTCTGCCGATTGGACCCTGTTGAAAGATTATTTGGGGAATACCAATTCGGTGGAGCGTACGCCTGAAAAGGCATCGGCCCACCCCAAAAAGAACTTCCCGGTTGGCTATCAGCCATCCTTGCTCCAAAACTCTGGTTTCCCATTGGAACAAAGGACCTAGCTTGAGGATCAAACCTGAAAGGTTGCTCCTGGATCGGTGGTGGTGAATGGTTAAACATTGGGTTGGGTTGAGGACGAGGAAGAGGTGTAGGTTGAACTACGGGCGGTGTTCTATTTTCAGCTGGCTGGTCGGCTTGCCGCGGAATTTATAGTTCCTTGAAGAACTCTGCCAGTCCCTTCTGAATTTCGGTTTTCACCGACTCGGCTACAGCTTCATTAATAGCAGACCTGATTTCTGGAGTAATCGCGGACGCTACAGCTGTATGCTGGTTTCTTCCTATCCCCACACTTGATTCCTTCCCTGATCAAAACGTACAACAAAAACCCAAAACTCGGCGAATTTTCCCTATCACAATGGAAACTAGTAAATTGCAAAAAAACTAACTCAAATGAATATAAATTTAAAAAAAAACGAAAAATAACGAAAGAAAAATCGAATAAATAAATATAATATGGAAAACCAAAAAGTAACGGAAAATTTTAAATAAATGAATGTAATAAAAAATAAAAAAAACAAAAAAGGTGAGAAAAATTTAAATAAATAACTATATACATAAGAAATAAATAATAAAAGTGGAATGAAATAATGAGATAAAACCATAAATGTATATAAGAGTTAAATAATAGAAATGAAATGAATATGTATGTACATCTGTACATCAGTGGCGTCCTGTGCGCTGTACGCCTCGAGGTCCAGACAGGATCCTCTGGATCTTCTGGATAATCTTTTTTTTCTTACTGCGCGGGTGGACGTTTCACAAAAATAATAAAAAATATGTGGTACTTGAGAGCCCGGGTACTTCACAGGCCTTTTTTCCGTATAGGGAATTCCTCCGCTCTTCTTGCCGGGTATGTCCCGCGGTCGAAATAGCTTTCCTCGAACTTATCCACCTTTTTTTCATAAAAAAACACTTTTGAAACACTTTTTCTCCTAATAATAGGAAGCAAGCTCACCCGCGCAGTTTACACGTCACTAACAAAATCTCCCAATAATGTTTGAAAATTAAATTTTAATTTAACTTCCTTTTTTATTTAGTGGTCACTTAATTTTACCACGACTTCCTTTTCTTATTTAAATTACTATATGTTAACCGACTTCTTTTTTTTAATTTAAACTACTTTATTGCAACAAGACTTCACTTTTCTTTGTTTGTCACTCGGCCGTCTTTACTCGGCGATGCCTCCGAACTGATTGCCACCCACTATTGCTATTTGAGTTGGTGACATACATCCGAGGCACTACTGTACGCACCGAGTGTACATCGCCTCATCCTATACTTAATCCATCACCTCATCCGATATTATATTCATATCCATCCTATGTAATTTAAATACCGTCAGCTGTTGGGTTCAACGGCTTCTACTTTTATATACACACGATTCCTATTTACCGACGTCGGTTGCGTATTAAGATAGAGTGAGTTACTCCCTCTATCAGTTAGTATTAGCTAACCTAGTTTGGGTTTGGACCCTCGCTAACCTGTCAATCCGCAATGACAGATGTCAGATAGCAATCTTGTTTATTTTATTTCAATTTTTGTTCCGTGCGCAAGTGCCTCCGGGTAATTATTTTATTTCAAATTAACATAAAAAGGATAAACACAAGCACGAGTGCGGACCAAAACATAAAAATACAAGGAACCTGAAGAAGGAAGGAAGATGAGAAAACCTACATGCCCATAACTCCAACCTGGGAGCGGCAGGAATCCCCGAGGCCAAAGCTAAGTAGAATTTTTTTCCTTCTTTACATTTATAGACTTGGGATCAGAAAACTACACAAAAACATGGAATGGAATATATAAATAGATATAGTTTCTTAACCACATTTCTATCTTTCAGGAGCAGCCACATCATGCTATGATGAAAAATGGACCAGCAGGCAGCTTAGGACTTGTACAACCCTCACGATGGATGAATAGTGAATGCTTTTTGGAGGTAAGTTTATATTTTTTTAACAATTAGTGAGAATATTTAAAAAAATTGTGTTAGATTTTTCAGCATTTTATCATGCATGTAAGATGCTCACAAGAGGATCCGTTCGTCCTAACCTTCCCTCCACATTCAAGCCATCGACTCCAACCTTTGGATGCCTCAGTTTACGGCCCATTCAAATGTCGATACAATCAAGCTTGTTCCGAGTGGATGGTTACAAATCCAGGAAAAACCTTTACAATATATGATGTTGCTGGCCTCGCCAACCAGGCATTTGAAATATCATTTAGTAAATAGAACATCATAAGGGGCTTTCATAAAAATTGAACATACATCAGGGAAGTTGACACAGAACCAGAAGACTCCACTTATTTAAATGATAATATACCTTCAACATCCAGATCTTTCACGGGCGGGCGTGGACATATGCCCCGCTAACTCAAACACGTCAGCGTCATCCCTGAGGCCTGAGGACATTCAACCATATCCTAAATCAAAACCGCATTCTGTTGTCAGAAAGGGAAGGAAGCGAGGTAAAACACGAATCTTAACAGATATCCCCGAAAAAATTAGCTTCAAGATATGCAAAAAAATAAGACCTCAGCAGTGAAATTTGTCAACTACAAGGCCTAAAAAATAAAAACGAATATGTTTGCCAAGTATGTACATCATCTGAATCAGAGGAATTTGTCTTAAACGACTCATCTGATGACGAGAATTTCACTCCATCTGACGAGGATCAAAATGAATTTCATTCATCAGAGCGGGCAGTTGCTGACTTCGTCGTCGTAAAATTTGCCACATCGAGGACGTTAACACACTTCGAGGGAAAAATTGTGCAAGGGGAAGTAGGAGGGCTCTTCCAAGTGACGTTTTTGAGGAAGAAGGGGTCTGAATCAATTTACTTTGTATACCCCGAACGTTTGGATCAAAGTCATGTATTAAAAGATGACATAGTTCTCAAGTTACCGCAACCGCAGCTTGCTTCCAATAAGAGATATTTTAACTTTCAATATTGATTTAAGATCCAAATTTGTATCTCTCTCTTAAAATTTCTTCTTTTACAAATTGTTACTTTTATTTATTTTTTCTTATGTTATCCTTTTTTAACTACGTTTTGTTCATGAAGTTTATTTTATGTTATTCTGTTATTAAAATGGAGAAAGTTTATTTGTTTATGTTTTTGTTTTTTTAAATAAAAGTAATAAATATATATTATGTGAGTTTATTTTTGTTTAAAAACAAAGATTTTTAATATTGGTAAAAGTGTCCCATTCCACCCCATAGTTGTCCCAATCCTCCTGCTCACATCATTGGTGTCCTTTCTATGAGAATATTATATTAAGAATAGAAAGAAAACAAAAAAGACTAACCAGATATGCGTCACAGACAAGTTAGTTCAGTGTATTTTATTTGTTTAATTGCGTATCTTATTCTGAATTGCTGCCAACCCGTGTCCTTCAAAATAGATATGGACTTTTTACATTCCTTCTCATAGAACCAACTATGGGTTGAATGAATTTTTAGATTTCCTATATGAATGTTGATGATGTTTAATAAATGTTATATTTTCTTCTACGACTAGATTTTTTTAGATTACTTTGTTTGCATTTGAATCAATCATAATAAGAAGTTTTATCTTAATTTCAGAAATATGAAGACATCCGTTGCGGATAAGTTGGAGTAACTTTTGAACGCGAATGGATTTTTCGAAAGAACGCATTATCGATACCACTCTAGCATGGTTTTTACCAATAAATGAATCCAAAACTGTTTTAACAAGTTTTTCTGAAACAACTAAAAGGAATGAATCCTTGAATATTTTCACATCAATCGGCTTATTACCATGGCAGAAGAGTGTTATCGTATCGATTTTTATGCTTCTTGTCTTGGTTACGGTAATTGGGAACACATTGGTAATTTTATCAGTTTTAACTACGAGGAGATTAAGAACAGTAACAAATTGCTATGTAATGAACTTAGCTGTTACTGACTGGCTAGTGGGAACATTTGTAATGCCACCATCTATTTTGCAATACATTATTGGTGAGTTAATATTTTGATTTGTTATTTTCTACATGGTAGCTTTATATAAAAGAGTTGTAGTATTACTATCAGAAAACTTTACTAGATGGAATTCTTGTATCTATTTTTTTTCAGTTCAAAATATTTGACTTGACAAAAATGTATTAATAAATAATACGGCAATGATAAAAGAACAACAATATTGTATCATAAAACAGAAAAGATTTATTTTGATATTCAATTTTTAATTTGTATTTCCTTTAAATTATCAATTAATTAACTAATTATTTAATTAATATGAAATGAATTGTCAATTTATGCAACATTATAATATTTTATATTCTATAGAAAGTACTGCGTACTGATATTTGCTCTAAATTAAAAGGTATTGTATCTTACTGAGTAATTTTAACAATAAACTGACACTGAAACTGAATTCGGCTTAAAACTGTAGGTCCCCTCCATCCCTGACAACAGTACTCGCACACAGGAATGGTTGAGAGTTGTAAGTCATTAGGCCCTAGTTCTCAACGGACTGTTGCGCCACCCAACTTTTTATTTATTTAGAGAACTGTTGTGCGTCGATCGCAATGTGACAAATCTGGTTGACTGTAGATTGCTCTTTAGATTTAGATGGCCCCTGGTGGATATCGATATGTGTGAACTGCGTACTAGCTACCAGAACAATTCACATCGCAGCGAAAGCGACTAGCCTGAATCCGGTCTCGGAGGTGGTGTCGTGTAGGCTGTATCTCACACCTTGAGATTCCGATTGTTGTTCGGCTCCTTGTAGTCCATTGAAAGACTTAACATTCCACGTACAGATAAGTACGTTGTCCTTATTTTGTTTGCTTGGTTCGTTATCAGTAAATTAGTCACTATCCAAGGCTTGGTGGTTCTTCAGAACTAGGTATTTTGATTTGAAAATACAAATCATGATGGACTTGTAGCTTGCCTGAGGAGTGTTTTGTAGAAAAAAATGATTTTGGTAATTTTTGAACTATGAACTTGAAGTAGAAGTTTGTGAAGTAAAGTTCTGAATTTTAATTTCATGACACTTGAAAAACTAACTAGTTGCCTTGGTCAAAATTTACGTTCAAAGAATGAAGTTGACTGCAAATGAAGCCCCTTATGTTGTCTGAACTGCCCAATATTCTGCGGATATCAGTATTTTTTTAGTTTCATTGAGTTTGCACAAAATACATATTGTACTAAGAACACTTTTAGGTGGTTTATAATAATTTATATTAAGCATTTCGGTTCCTGATTTAAAAATGATAATTATTTGGAAATTTTTCATTAAGATCATTACATATACACAGACCGACACAATTCATCGTACGACACTTAAAAACTAGTTTTTATCATGTAAAGTCGGTCTGCAAAAGTAATGACTTTAATTTAGGAAACAACATGTAGAAAAACAATGTTTAGATATTAAAATACAAAAATAATTGTTTTATTTTTTTAAACAATTGCAAAAACAAAAATAATGTGATTTAACAAAACGACAAAATTCATCGTACGAATTATTTTGCACTGCTGCATTTGAAATAAAACGAGGATTTAATATTTTGTAGGGCCTCCATTCGACCGTAAGACAGCTTCTAGTCGACGCGGCATAGAAAAGACAAGCTTCCGGGTGTACTCAACAGGTATAAAGCATGTTTTGCTTTAAAGCATGTTTTGACGTTATCGAATGTTTTTTTAATTGCTTTTCCAGATAATCCCACAAATGCTCAATCGGGTTCAAGTCTGGGCTCTGTGGTGGAGAATATAATTGTCTGGGAGCATAATACAACATCCAATCCTTTACTTTTCGTGCGGTGTGTTTAGGATCATTATCCTGTTGAAAAATCCAGCTGGGACCCAGTTTCAAAACTTCGACTGAAGGTTGCAAGTTTTCTTTAAGTATGTCCAGATACATGTGCTGGTCCATGTTTCCATCGATAAACACCAGTTTTCCTACTCCTGACCAAGCCATACTGCCCCACACCATAACGTGTCCTCCACCGTGTTTCACAGTTTTTCGGAGATGTTGAGCCTATTGCGGTGCCATTTTTTCGCCAAACTTTTGAAGGACCGTCGTGACCAAAAATATTAAATTTGCTCTCATCAGTGAACAACACTTTTTTCCAGAACTCTAAATCTTCGTCTTGGCGTAAAGTGGCAAAGTTTATACGTTTTTCTTTGTTTGGTTCACTTATTAAAGGCTTTTTTCTTGGAATTCTTGCAAAATAACCGTATCTGTTCAGAGTTCTTCCAATTGTTCGCGCGCAGACGCTTGTGCTACATCTCTCCGAGACTACTTCTTGAATGGTGGGACAGTTAGTTTTTGGGTTTTTCCGGATAGTATTAATGATCAGCCTTTCATCCCTCTAGTTAAGTTTGCGTGGGCGACCTGTCCTTCGCGAGTATTTGACACTTTTGGTTTTTTTGTACGTTTCGATGATGTGTTGTATTGTAGATTTGGGTTTTTCAACGATGCGTCCAATTTCTGCCAATGATTTACCTTCTTTGGTATGCAAATTTACAACCACTTGGCGAAAATTTTCAGTTGTTTCTTTTCTTTGTCTAGAAGCTGACATTATCCCTTTTCAAGTATGGATTGTAACTCGACAAGTACTGACTAACGAATGATGTAATTTTCGCACTGATTGTAACATAAAAAAGCATATAAACTAACGGGAATAATTATCGTACGATGATTTTTGTCTCTTTGACTGGACCACATTTTACTCTTTTTATTTATAACTTGAGTAGTAAAATATGGAGAGAGAAAAAATATAACGGTAATTTTATGTCATTGAAAAAGTCTTATGAAGACACTATAACAAATTCATTTTTTTTAAATGCAGAGATGCTATAAGAACTTAGCATATCGTACGATAAATTTTGTCAGTCAGTGTATGTATCTAGCCAATTTTGTATTTCAACTTTAAGTTCTTTTGGTGAATTATTTAATGGACAAGCAAAATAATCGAGGACGTGTTTATACAGACTTCTCACACTTATATATTCGTATATCCCTTCCTTAATCAATAAAATGTTCTATGACATCTTTATACTTATTGTAGTTCAAGTTTGCTTGTATACTCATTTCATCAAAAATGAGAACTATTTCCCTATCTTTGGGTCACAATCCTTTTGTTCAGGTTTTTATCTCTTCCAAGACTGAACTTGTAATCTTTTTTTTTGCCTTTTCTCAACCGAATTATTTTTCACGATAATCTCGAATGCTCTTTCTTAAATTCATTTATTTTTATTATAAGGTAATTGTTTATTCTATTTAATTTGTTTTACATAATAAAACTGCTTTTTAGAATGTTTTCACAGCTATGACATTTTATGTCATACTCTTCATTATTCAAATTATTATTAATTGAATTCGGTAAAATATTGATTGGAGCAGGATCATCAATGTCTAATATAACATTTTTTAAGTTGATTTTTTGTTGTTTGCATGTAAGTCATATTGGCATTGGGCAGGTTCAGACGACATAAGGGACTTGAAAGTAAGGCAAGTTTCTAGTATCTGATTGGCCAGCTGCCAAAAAATTGCCTTCCAATTAAGGCAACTTTAATGGAAAGTTGACTGGAAAGTAAGTCAAGAAAAATCTCCCTAACTATCAAGTCAAGTCTTCTTCTGTAAAAATGACAGTCGATCATGGTGTTTTCATTCAATTGACAGCTGAACTTTATTACTCAATGATTTATTTATTTTCTCTACAACTTCATTTAATATTTTCTGTAAAAGGGATCCTTGTCAATTTGGAAAATAAATAAGTAATATTTCCTTACAATACAAAATACAGATCGTGATGGACTTGTAGCTTGCCTGAGGAGTGTTTTGTAGAAAATTATGTTGTTGGTAGTTTTTGTACTTTGAACTTGGAGTAGAGGTTTGTGAAGTAAAGTTCTGAATTTGAAATTCATGACACTTGAAAAAGTAACTAGTTGCCTTGGTCAAAATTTACGTTCAAAGAATGAAGTTGACTGCAAATGAAGTCCCTTATGTTGTCTGAACCTGCCCATTATTAACTTCCCATAGAAAGTTATTGTAATGGGTCCGATTTGTCAAATTGAAAATTTTGACATTTCTCGACGTTTCAAGGCCCCTAGAGTCGAAATAAAAGATTTTTAGAAAGATGTCTGTGCGTGCGTGTGTACGTACGTCCGTACGTCCATACGTTCGTGACGTTTTTTTCGTCGTCCATAGCTCAAAACCAGAAGAGATATCGACTTAAAATAAATTTTGTTATACAGATAATAATGCAGAAAGATGCAGAAAGGGCTCTCAGGAAAATTGCGTGGGTGGTGTTTTTACCATAGCAGTTTAAAAAAAAGGTGAACATTTTGGTGAACCCTAAATATCTCACGAACCAATAACGCTAGAGACTTGAATTAAATTTTATATTATATATTGTAACGTAATACCAAACAATTATATTTTTGAAAAAAAATCCAATTAACGGTTTTTTTTATAAATCAAAAAAAAAACTGAAAAAAAAATTTGTCACCTTGAAAATTTTACAAATATAAAATGATTTTATCTCCAAAATCCTAGTAAAATTTTGAGAAAAATTGACAGTTTTTTATAAAAAATAAAAACATAACTCAAAGTTGGCAAAATCTGAATTTAGACTTAAATATCTTTTCGAACATTTGAGATTATGGCTTCTAACTTATTTTATCTTAAAGAAAATATTGTTTTTAACATTCGGTAAAATTTTGAGAAAAATCGAATTGACAGATTTTTACAAAAAATAAAAACCTAAAACAAAGAATGAATAAAAGTTAGTAAAAATTGATTTTCGACTCAAATTACTTTTCAAAAATTTGAGACATTTGCCTTAAACTAATTTTATTTTTTAAAAAATATTGTTTTCAACATCCAGTAAGATTTTGAAAAAAATCGAATTGCCAGTTTTTTTTACAAAAAATTAAAAACCTAAAAAAAATAACAAAAGTTGGTAAAGATTGATTTTTGACTTAAATATCTTTTCAAAACTTTGAGATATTGGCTTTAAACTAATTTTATCTTATGAGAAATATTCTTTTCAACATTCAGTAAAATTTTGACAAAAATCAAATCAAGAATTTTCTTACAAAAAATAAAAACCTAAAAAAAATTAATAAAAGTTGGTAAAAATAGATTTTCGACTCAATGATTTTTTTTTTAATTAAAAATATTAGCTTCAAACTATCTAACTAATTTTATCTTATAAGAAATATTGTTTTGAACATTCGATAAAGTTTTGAGAAAAATCAAACTTACAGTTTTTTAACAGTACAATTCAGCTCATCGAACTGATCGGACTTTCCTTCTGTGCGTTACGATTACAAAGCCAAAATTCATAAGCGGAAAAGATCCCCCTCTAGTGTTGAAGACATTCGCTTGTCTCTCAACAATAGCAAAAATCGAAAAATGGGTCCGTATGATCTAAGGTTCGGGCGTTTCACACCCTTACAATGTCTCCCTGATTCCCAAAATGATAATAACATTGAATGTGACGAAGTTATAGTTACTCCACAAATAAAAAAAATAAAAATTCCATCCATATGCGTACTGCAAAAAACTTGTGAAAATGTACATTCCCTATTAAATGACATCCAAGTTATTGATTACTTTGTTAAGAAAATGTCATTTGGCATTAAAATAATGTGCAACAAATATTGAAGATCACCAAAAAGTGTGGTTATCATTAAAATCAAGATCTTGGCACTTTTTTACTCATGACCTTCCTTCAGAGAGGTCATTGAAATTTGTTTTGTTTGGTTTGGACGAAATGCCTACAGAAGCATTGAAAACCGAACTTATTAGAATTGGTTTAAAGTGTGTAAATGTAAAATTGATTAAAAAAACAATATAATAATTTGCTCGACATCTTATATGTAGTGTTTATTGAAATTGGTTCAACAAGACTCGTAGATTTAAAAAAGAACATTAAATCTGTTTTTAAAACACAAGTAAAATGGGACTTCAGTCGACAGCCAAAACATAGATTTACGCAATGTCACAACTGCCAAATGTTTGGCCACGGTGAGAAGAATTGCTTTATTAAAACTCATTGCGCGATTTGTTCTGAAAATCACGAAACTGGTAAGTGCAAGTCAATAAACATAAAATGTGCAAATTTTAATGCAACGCACAAGCCGCAAGAGCTTTCTGGATATGAGAGAAAAATTATCTTCGAGAAGCAAACGTCAAATGCATACAGTTGAGAAAGTGCATCAATGGTTTTTACCAAACGAAATGGACTTCCCTCCTCTCCCAACAAATGGAAGAGTTCCAGCAACATCAAAGCCTATTTCTGTGCCCGTCTCTCGTACGTGGGCAAACAATACAAATACCCTGGTTACAAGAGGAGATCGAGGAATCGAATCGAATCGAATTGAGATTTCGATCCAGGTATATGGTGGCACTGAATCGAGGAATCGAATTCAAATGGAATCGAAATGACATTTGGGTTTTATTTGTGTGCGTACTACTACGTGAATAACTTTCAAATCAATTTCACATTTTGTAACAATGCTCTCAACACAAAGACGCGCGCCAAATTAAATTCAGCTTAGAACAAACAAGAGGGAAAAAACTTATCGCACGCACACAACCAAAACCTCACACACCAATAACTCGATTCCCCGATTCAGGTTTACAAACAAATTTTCGATTCGATTCACCTCTTTCAGTGGGATTGGATCGAGTAATCCTATTTCGATCCGATCCAGGTCTATACGGCGCTAAATCCTGATTCAATTCGGATTCAATTCTCCTTGTAAACGCGGTAAAAGACTGGTGGCAATGGCAACAGCTCGAGAGTCGAGTCAGAGTATATCTAATAATGAGAAGGGACACTCTCCACACATATGCAACACCTACTAATACAATTAAAAATGAACAATAAAACAAAACAAAAAATTATTATGAGTGAAAACAGGTCAAATGTATCCATTTTAATCCTTACCTGACATAGCTAATGTTAGAAAGATACACAATCGGTTTTCCCAACACCAACACATACACCTTCGATCGTATGATACATAAATGAGGTCTTTTTTCATAATGGATTTTCAAAGGCGATGTTTAGCGTAGTATAAGAAACAGTATTTTTTACTTCTTTAGTACGTATTTAAAACAGCTGGTAACACTAAAATGTAATTAGGGGTGGAATAGGAATTGTTTACATTTTTACTTGCGACATATAGGAACTAGCTATATGGCAAGTTTTGCTTTCGTGCAAAATTTCGAACTCGAGATTTTAATCAAACATGATATTACGATGGTAGAGAAGTCGAAAAAAGTGGGTCCCGCGATTCCGTCCGGTCAATTTTGTCTGTCTGTCCACGCTCCTACAGCCTAAACCATTGGGTCGATTGAGTTCAAACTTGGAAGTTAAGGTTTTGAGCAGATTTGCGTTAGGCGTTTTTTTAATTTTTTTTTAAGATCAAAACTAACAGTGGCCCCCATACAATTTTTTTGGTCAAAAAACGAAAATTCAAATTTTCTCAAAAACAAACCAATAGATTTTTTTAAAATTTTCTCTAAAATTTTAGTTTTTAACTTGGCTTCTTTTAATAAGAAAAACATATTTTTGTATTGCTCAGGAAAGGTACCGCTCATAGAACCGTTTTTTTGTTTTTTAATTTTCTCAGCAACTTTTGAACCGATTTCAATAATTTTTTTTCTGAACGAGCTCTTATATTGCCTTAACAATATTTGATTATCAAAAGTGCAATTTTTTATTGTTTGGATTTTTAAAAAGATATTGAAATTTTTTTTTTCAAAATTCTATATCTCAAAAACGGGTGAACATTTTTTTACGAAATTGAAATAAAGAGCGTATATTTACAATCACTAAACAACTGCATACCAAAAATATTTTTAGAACAAAATTGAAAAATTTTATATATAAAAAATTAATTTAAAAAAAAACCGCTCTAACGATTTTCAAAAAAAAATTTGAAAAATCAAGGGTTTTTTGATTTATAAAATGGCATTTAAATTTTTGAAGACAAACTTATTTTTCAGGTAAAATTTTGAATCTTAAAGTAGTTTTTTTTTAATTATTTTAACTGTATTAAATGTAACCCCCGCCCAAAAAATGGAGGTTTTTTCGACAAATAAAATGGCATATATATCTTTGAAGACAAACTTATTTTACAGGTTTTTTTTTAAATATTATATAGATACTTTTTTAAACAGACTCTTTGCATACAGGAGCAAGTTCGTGCGACCCAGTCGTGAACTTTATTTCATAATGCATGTTTAAAGGCGATCTGGTTTGAATTTATTGTATTCATTTGTCTGCTATTACACGATGAATCTAGATGAATGCGACATCTTCGAATTCTTCTTTGTGATCCTATCCTGTTTCTCAAGTGCTATTACACGTTGAAACCATAGACACACCATATAAAGACCGGAATCTTTCGTACGTTTTACCCTCCAACACCCATTTGTTTACATTGTTGTATTTGTAATTTTGACATTACGTCCATTTTGAAATGTGAAATCCAACAACAATTCGATGCGGTGTATTTACTTGTTTTGACAAATGTTTTTTTTTATTAAATTGCTGTGGTGAACATAAAAGTATCAGCTGTTCGGGAAAATGAATTTCCGTCAAAATAAGAAATAAAATAAAAAAATACATTTTTAGAGAAAAATAAATGCGCAATTACACTTTTTTTTCTCAAAAAAAATTCTTTGCATGATTCCCGATCGATCAGTATATAATTTTCATTTCTAATCAAAGGGAAACACCGTCAAATATCGATTCAAATTTTTAAATTTGCAAGTAGACACAATATGGTATCCTCATTTGAACCAATTTCCGCACCACATTGGAACTCACTTGGAAGTGTTCTTATAAGTTTTTTTGATTGTAGCTAAAAAGTGTGAATGCAACTTTCTTACTCACACTTCAAGGATTCCAGGAAGGTATAAACCATTCCTGTAGGTACATTATTGTACCAAGGACACGACCGAATGAGTTCGAATGTTTGCATTTTTAAACATTTTTGATGCAAGAAAGTTGCATTCACACTTTTTAGCTACAATCAAAAAAACTTATAGGAACAAGTCCAAGTGAGTTCGAATGTTTGCATTTTCCTATAAAAATTACCTTTTAATTCTCTCTGTACCATTTGTGCGTAAGCCAAGCGTTTTCAGTCTGTAAATGATACAAACAAAGTTAAAGAAAGAAACTCAAGCGATGATTTCCCTGCAACTTTACCTGATTGGCAATTACCCAAATGCCAATGTAAGCCCAAGTGCTACTGCCTGGAATTACCCCAGACATAGCCACGTACACAGCAACTTCAAAGAACATAATATGAGGCGACGAAATGAACTCAAAGAATCCACCTTCACCTTGTGGCATGAAGTGTTTGTCGGTGATTGTTTTGCCAGCGGCATCCTTACGCTGATTGTCTAAAATCATGTTGGACTTCTACTGCTGTGACCAGGTGAAGTGGAAGCTCCTGAAACGATAAAATATCTTTTACCCATATGAACTTGCGACAAAGTGTTGTGAAACACAAACCCCTTACGAATCCCTCGGTATTGGCCAATACCGCTGTTATCCATCCAAAATAGTAAAAGTATCCAACGATGTAGTGTGACAAATTCTCTTGGACCAGAAGATTTGTTTTGTATGAAATTTGTTTAATGTTTAAAAATGCAAACATTGGAATTTTTGTTGACGTTTTTAAACTCACCTCGAAGAAAAAAATAGTTATGTTATGTGTGATGTTGAGGTTATGTCACACTTTTATCATTTTTTTATTTGAAAAACTTAACTTATAGTGAAATTGTTAAAACTTGGTTACTGTTTTGTAATTATCAAAATACTTTTAGGAAATAGTAATCGTTTTTAAATTCGAGAAAAAAAGAATTATTATAACATTCAAAAAAGATAATTTTTGGAATGTATAATTTTACCTGAATCACAAGTCTTTGTATTACATTTAAATTTAAAAAAAAAACAACAATGTTTTACATTTTTGCTAATATATTTCAAGTTTTCTTTACATAATGTGTACAACAAATGCCTTGTTCAGACAATTATAGCTTTTTATTGAATTGAAAACTGTATTATACGTAGTACACTCTTTTGAATATAGTGAAGTTTAAAATTAACAATTTCTTGCCACTTTCAATCACAAAGTCTTCTAGCCAAAGTTTGTGTGTTATTACACTCAGACTATTTTGGAAAGACTCAAATAAGTGCGAAAGAGAAAGTAGGTGAAATAGAAATACTTTAAAAAGTCTCTACCCGCAGAGTTCTGGGTTCGGGATTCTTGGATTGTTTTTGACGTTTCTCTTTCTTGCCTTTCTTTGTTTCTTGGTGTTGCTTTATTATTCTTTCTATTGTTACCGAGTAAACAAGCAATATTCCGCCGGACAAATTCAACTGGAGCAAAGACCTTATAATGAAATTAATTGAAGGAATGATTGAAAGAGTCTAGCTTGGTAGTTTAAGCTTTGGAATGTTTCGCCCGCTGAAACAAAGTGATATCCAACTTTTCTGGCCCTCAAAATTGTATTTTTTTATGTCGTTTTCAATGGAAAGCAGGTTAAAAGTGTCTTCATTCATCCTTTTATAATTTAAAAATGATGGTTTAATCATTTGATTTTAGTTCTTTTGTCAAGAAAATGAAGGATTCTCTCCAGATTTCAATCCAATTCCTATATTTACATTATTCGGAATTATTATCCGTATTCATAATGTCAATAACCATTGCTGTATTAAAAATTACAGTTTTCTTTAATTATTTTCACACTTTGACTTTGTGGATGAGAACAAAAAATGAAAGAGAAGTGTCAAAAACACGCAACCGAAAACAATCCGGGTGTAATAATGCGAGATTGACGGGATGAGTGTTCAAAAGAAAATATGCGAAACACGCAGCATACAAAAAGTCTGCGTGTAATAACACACTTTCTTTTGTATTTAAATAAGCTAGATTTAAGAAAAAATAATTTATTCCGGGTATACCTTAATCCATATTCGATTATTACTATCAAAATAAGACTACGTAAATACTCAAGCAAGGAAAAAATAATTTAATTATAATATTTTTTTTTTTGGAATTTTTCTCAAGAACTACAAGACATAAAATCATCTAGTTTTCAATGTTTGATCAAAAACAAATATAAGCAATGCATTCTAAAAAACAATAGTAAATAATCTTAAAGTTTTAAAAATCACACTTTAAACCTTTTTTACCTTTTTTTGCCCAAATTTTGAGTTTGAAACAATTTTTTTCAAAAAACTATGCAAATTAACACACGTCTGTTCCATTAGTAATTAGAAAATATGAACCAAAATATAATAATAAGCAATAAGTACGATCTTCTGGATCATAGAGTATGATATTAAATATTATGTTACATTTCAATACAATCACGTAGAACATGTTGTTTTCCTAATAAGTGATTCATGTATAAGAAACCATAAGATCTTTGTTTAACCATATTTGATGACAGTTTACAGCAAAAATGTTTTTCGATTTTAGTCTTAAGTTGGCATCTGAGATAATCGGATTAATAAATATTTATTAGAAATATAATATCTCAACGAACTATTCTAATTTACATAGTTTTGACTTGATTTAAAAACAAGCTAATAGACAAAATTGTTGTCTTTAAAAAAATGTATAAAACTTAGTTTTAAGTATTACCATTATTTTTTCCATTTAACGTACATATTTTTTTAAATTGCCCCTAACGCCTAAAAATAGAGAATAGACCCCGCTCCCATAGTAAAAAATGATTGTTTTTAACTGTTCTATACAAATCCGTCATTAAACTTTGTCGCCTGAGTTATCGTACTCTTCCCAAAAAATGCAATACCTAATGTCGATGTAGCCACTAGGTGCCTCCCCTAAAGAATTTCTCATCACTATACCGAATTTTCATGGTGAATTGATGTTAGAGGGTGGTGAATTGATGTTAGCCGTGGTGAAGTGATGTTAGAATTAGAAATAAGGCTGCGTGAGAAGCAGCGTTGCCAAAATGTGCCCGATCGGGAATTTGTACAAGTGTGATAACTAATACCGTAAACAAAAAGACCTGAAATATAATAAGTTTATTTAGAAAAGACAAACTGTTATTATTTTCTTAAACAAATTTTTTCCACTGTAGTGGGATAGTGGCCCGCACATTTTGGAAATGGCCCTAAAAATGTTTGTCTTCGCGGCAACGCTGGTGAGAATTGGCGTTTCAGCTTGTAGGCAAAACCAGAATGACAGATTGGTTTCCGGTTTTTATATGGTGTGTCTATGGTTGAAACTAGATTCATGAATCTATTTTGACAGTTCTCTTTCATTTTTATTTCGTCATCGACTTGTTTGTTTGTCTGTTTACTTTTATTAATCGAGAAAATTTTGTTATTCTTTAAAATTAATAAAAAACATTTTGTTTTGTAAAATTTATTTCTGACTGTGCACTCTAAGCATAGATTCCTATAAAATGAACTGTCTGTCGAAGTTTGCTTCTCGAACAACGAAACCATATGAAAGAGAATAGCAAAAATACGAATAAGAGAACAGAGAAACGTCAAATTGTCGCAAGGAAAATTTTACCCGTGCGACACAGGTCGATTTTCTTGCGTCTCATGTTTTCGAATTTTTTTTCTCTTTTGCACTTATGTTGTTCGAAGTGTCGCATGCATCTAGATACATCGTGTAATAGCAGACTTTGTGCGGAAGTGTTTCAGTGAGTTGAATAAAGGGTGACTTGTGTATCTTAAAAGTGATTGAAATAAAGATTAAAATGGGTAAACATTATTTAAAGTGTTTGGCATGCGGTCGAGAAGAAGAAGTTAATTCTGGTGTTAAATATTTTAAACTGCCAGAAAATATAGAAAGGTAAGCAATATTTGCTGTTGTGTTAAGCTAGCCACAGACGATGAACATGTTGGTGTGATTTGTTGGGCAGCGCTTCGCCATACACGGCCCAACATGTTTATAAACTTAATTTTTTGTGTGAGTGTCGTGAAGTCAAGATGTGCGATAGAAGTGCGGATGATGCAATAGCATGTTTGATAACGACATGTTAATTCAATGAAAATAACAACACAAATGACGAATTGTTGTCCCACAACGCCATACACGACGAACATGTTGATAAACTTCAAAACGTGTTGTAAACTTGCCCATACACAGCCAACATGTTAGCCCCAACTTCACGGTTTACAAAATATTTCATAAACCGTCGATTTGTTGGCCAACACGCCCATACACGAATGATTTTCAGCCCAACACCAACAAATCACACCAACATGTTCATCGTATGTGGCTAGCTTTATTGAAAATGTAAAAATTGCAACGTTTTTTTTGTGTTGAGTACAAAAAATACATTTAAAATCTCAGGAGTTTTATAATCTCAGGCTATGATTATGTTTTTTTGTTATAAAAGATGTACGATGTGAACGCTTTTTTAGTTCGTGGTAGTAGATTGTGTGGTTTTTGATCAATTTAAATTTTGGTTGTAACTTCGCGCCCTTTCAGCGTTTTGTAAACACAATAAAATCAACTGCCTGAGATTGCGATCCGACTTAAAATACGGTTAAAAATAATTATTTTTTCTTTTTTCTTTCTTCAGGAGAAAAAAGTGGTTAAGTGCTATTTACAAACCACATTTGTTAGAACAGCAAATTTCACGAGATTTAAGGGTGTGCGAAGTATATGGAGGACATTACCCAAGGAAACTGCGAGCCAACTATAAATTTGGAACTGCCGCATATTGATATCCATATTATCAATCAAACGAAGAAAAAAAAGACGAAGTAATTTACGCTTTTGAAACCGAATCTGACTACAAAACTGTTGATTTTGGTTGTCAAAATGCTTTTTATTATTTTGCGGGCTATATTTTGAAAAAATACCGTCAAAACCATAAGTGTGAAGTGGAACTGAGCCAGCAACCTTATGTTTCCTATATTTCCATATTCACAGATTTCAAAGAATTTGATGGTGCGAATTTAACACGACCACAAAAAGATTTTTTAGATGCATTAGAGAGCCTCGAACAAAAATTTATAACTAATTTTCCAAATTTATATTTTTGTAATAATTTTGAAATGAAAATGTTTGATATTTTAAAAAATGAATTTGATTACAATTGCTGTAAGAACCAAAATAAGGACTTTATTATAAAGTTTTTTATACGAGTTCGAGTATACCATATCCTTAAAAATTTCAATGCAACTATGAAAAAATCTAGCAATAAGCATAAATATTTAAGCGTTACACATATGTAAAACATTATTTATAAGACCTAAATAAAATTACTCTAAAAAATGATATAGACATGCCTTTATTTTTCGGAACACCCTATGCTACAGTCAAAAGAAAAATTCGTTTTCTTCCTTCTCTTTTACACTGTAACACTTCTTATTACCATCTATTTCTCGTGTTTGTGTGACATAGCGGTAATTTAAAATATGAACTCAGAACGAAAACTTGGAGAGTGTCCCTACTCATTATTAGATATACTCTGAGTCGAGTGATCTGTTTTCCTTAGAAGAGATAAATCAACTTACGGCGGAGATGATAACACTGTTAAGCAATTGTAATACTAAAGCAGAACAATTTAATACTATTGCACAATTAGCAATTAAATATTTATATAAACAAACACCATGAATCATACATCCATGAATATAATATGTTGGAATCAAAGATGAATATTTACTTAATATGTAGTAGATCTACTTCATTAATTTATTTTTTTGTATCTGCTACGTAGCAACATATTTCTACTTCGTTTTAAAATTTTTTCTAACGCACAAAATTTCATTTAAGATGTGTTGTATTGATTCATTTTTTGTTAACTGAAAAAACTTCGTTTTGATTTAACTCACAAAAAGTAAAAATTGTTAGAACTTTTGGATCCAAAAGTAATACAAACTGAAACATATCCGACAATCCTTCCACTTTTGAATGAATTTCCTTATTTTGATAATAATGTAACAAACATAGAAACTCTGAACTCCGAATTAAGAACGCTTATGGTTACTAAAAGTATAAAAATGAACGACAACGAAGATGTAGTTGAGTTTTGGACGCGTTTACACTCTCAGAAAAATATATTGGAAGAAGATGTGTTTAGGGTGTTGCCCGACTATATGCTTACACTAGCTAGTTTACCGCATAGCAGTGCAGCAGCCGAAAAACGATTTTATTAATAAGAGAGTTTCTGGCTGGGCTGGAAGATTTTGAACCTCCCAAGAAGTTATTACGATATTTTTCAAAGTTTAAATATGTTCAGGAGGGCTACGTATTAAGAACCGATTAAAATCCTTATTATATGCATATACTTTATAATATTTTATGAATTTGTGTTATGTTTCCCTTAGAGGAGAATCTAATTTAATTTAAAACAGAATGTTCCTATTTATTTCAATGTAATAATTTACCTACATAGTATGTACTATATATGTATATATGTACCGAATTTATGAATTTGTGAGACTTGTTCTAGTCAATGTATGTTTTCGTTATATGGATGTAAAATAAAATGAAAATAAATTTGTTTTGTTTGTATTTTTTGTTTTCTTCATTATCTGCTACATATTTTACAAATCTACTTCGTTTTTTTGGGCAAAATGTTTCACTTTTCGGCCTTAGCATTCTCATCCCTGGTGGGAATGCTCAAAGCATTCGATATAAAACAATAGAATTGTTTGCCTTTGTAGATGTAGGCCTATACTCTATCCAACAAAAATAGTCAGTACACGTCTTATGGGAGAGCTTCTTTTCTTGCAAACAGTGCTGCCACTCAGAAATTAAAAAAAACATTATAAAAAACATTATTTTAGCTAAAAAAACATTTTTTTTTTTTTAGTTGGAAAATAGTTAAACCAGAAAAAAGAGATCTTAAACAAAATTGACACCACATCTCGGCTAGTGACAAGTGAAACAAATATTTTTAAATAATTATTAGAAGTATTTTATTATTAAAACAACAAAAATGGCAGGAATAACATTAAAATAAATTATGATACTAAAAATATTAAATATACATAGAATGTAGTGATACATTACTTTTTTGGCACTGTATGAGTTCTTTTAAATAAATAATTGAAAAGGAATAACTTAATTTATTTAATTAAATATACAAATACAGGTCCTTAGGTACTAGTTAGATTTTTGAAATTTTGTACATTTTAAGTTAACAAAAATTTCTTAAGAAATAAATAAGTACTTAATTTTTTATTTGAACTCTTTGTTGTAGATATTCCTGTAGTACCTGTCAAGAAGATCTGTAGAAACCTTAAATGCATAGCATGTTTCGTTCTTAACCATATGTTTAGCATGTAACAACCCGTTTAGTGAATCAATCTCAAATTTGGTATGGTGAATTCACATCTATTCACAGACAAGAAGATAAATTACAGAAACAAAAATGTAGTTGTGCTTTTGAGACAAAGCGCCAATTTAGCTATGTTTATTTGAAATAAATAAAGTCGTGTTCATGGTTTCTAGGTTGTAGGGAAAGTTAAACATGTTTTTTACGAAGCGATCATAAGAAATAATAATATTTTATTTGAAATTGAAAAAAAAACATTATTTTGGACTCGAAAACATTTAAACATTTTTTGGGTCCAAAAAACATGAAAATAATGTTAAAATATTGTTTCTGGCAGCACTGTTTGCAAATGCTGCCAGTCATCTGGTGTTCACAAACAACCCTCTTCGTATGTATTGAAAATAAGCAGATTGTTATTAGAGTTACCATTTCCACATTAATGCAAATCATGGTGGATTTTTCTTTGGATTTTGTTTAGGAGCTTTCAGAATGTGTGCTTTTTTAAAAGCTTTTGAGAAAAAATATGGGAATGGTGTTGTCGCTTGCTGTTTTTCGGTAAGTGAAGTTTATTTATTATTTTTAGATAGATAGATAGATAGATAGATAAGTTCTTTATTTTTTCAATTTTCTTATAAGTACAATATTTCATAATAAAAGATATACAAAGCATGGCTTTATAAGCCGTCTGCCGGAAAAAAAAAAAACTAATTAAATACAAAAAATACAATATTTGAGTAAAAAGAGAGAATATTTCATATACAATAAGTTTTATAGTTAAAAATATGTAAATATAAATATTAAAGAAAAAAAAAATTTGTTTAAATTATTATTTTCATAATGTGACTTTCAGTTTAGTCAAAACAAAAAAGAAAAAAGAATTTGAAACATATGGAGTAATGTTCATCATTAAAGTATATTTTGTTATATATATAATATAAAAAAGCAATATCAGTTATATGTTCACTAAAAAGTGTGACTTTTAGTTTAGTCAAAACAAAAAAATTAGAGAATCACTTTAACATCTTGTTACAACTCAAAACAAATTCAGACACTCGTTTCGATAATTTCTTGCATGTGAGACATAGCGTATAAGAGGCTTCCAGCCACGATCTCCGTTTGGTACACCCACACATTCCTCTTGGGAAAGAAAACTAGAATATAAGTAGAGCCTTCGGATTTCCTGTAATATTGGACAAAGTGCTAAAAAATGCAAAACATCTTCGTTTTGACCAAGGTTGCAAAGGGAACACACAGGGTTTAAGTCTGTTCTATGTGGTCTATAATTCAAATCGAGCATTTCCGTTCTGATCTTGAAGATCAAGCTCATTTCAGAAACTGTAAACTCTTCTCTAAAATAGTTTCCTTCACCAAGTTTCAAATTAAGTTGCCTGTATATATTCCTGGATGTTGATGCAGTCCCTCGCGCAACACAAAGCCTATACATCGAGTCATCTATAACAGAGATACATTCATATAATGCATTTTTTAATGCTTCCACATTTTCCATTGGCAATGATATTGAAAAGTTATGTGCTACAGCAAGATCATACCAGTTTTTGACCGGACTATATCCACAACTAAAACAAATTTTAAGGACTCTTTTTTGCAAGTTTTGGTCGGACCGCTTCATAACTTTGATCATAAAATCGGCGTTAGCCTTTAAGTTTTTCAAGAAAATTTGAGGTAAGCCTGACTCTAGGTGGATAGCATAATTAGGAGTGTTGATAGGTAATCTAAAAATTCGCTTGAAAAAATACCTCTGTATATTTTCCATTTCCTCCAACTGTTCGAAACCATATACTTCATTACCATAGCAAAAACAAGTATTCACGGTCGCATTGAAAACTTTGAATTTTGAAGTTGGATCTACGAGTTTATTTGCGAAGAACTGGGACCACATTGTATTTATTGCAATTTTTGCAGCGGTTGTTTTTTCTTTTATAAAGGTTTGAATGTTAAGATTATATGTCATTGTATACCCAAGATACTTAAATTCATTTACGACCTCAATTATCTCACCATCTAAAGTCCAATTCCGCCCATAGCCAATTGATCTATTTCGAGATCTGAAAACCATTATTTTGGATTTGGTGGTATTTATTCTAAGATTCCATAGATCACAAAACTGTTTTAGCTTGTTAATTTGGAGCTGTAGAGTAAGTGGACTGTCTGATAAAATCACTAGATCGTCAGCATAAAGCAAGACTTTAAGAGTAATATCCCCGAACTGAACTCCCCCAGGTATACTGTTTTCAACATCGTTCATATACAGTGCAAACATGATAGGGCTTAAAACACATCCTTGAGGGACACCTGCTTCACAACTAAATTCTCTAGATACTTTTCTACCATTCTGAACAGATGCCGTCATGTTTTCGAGAATTTTTTCGTAAACTCTGATAAATTTAGTAGATAGGCCAATTGCTGAGAGCTTATAAAGTAAGGACCTTCTATTAATAGTGTCAAAAGCCGCTTTTAAATCAACGAAAAAAGCATATAAGTTCTTTTTTTTATCAATAAAACGCCTAGCAGTGGTGCTGAGTACAAAAATTTGATCAATAGCTGATCAAACTAACCCTTTTTTTGTCAAATTTTTCAAATATTTGTATAAATCAAACTATGTGCAAATTATTACTTACAATGCACCAGAAACAACCCTAATAATTTTTTTCCGTTTTAATTTGACAGGTCACTAGAAAAACGTTTTGGAATTTCCCAAGTTCTGTTGATGAAATGTAAGATTTTACCTCCTTTAAGGCGAAGTTGCGTTATTTATACCTGACCTTATTAGAAGGGTAATAAAACCCTTCTATTGGATACCTATTTTTTTTTCAGAGAAATGTTTATTTTTACCAATAAGTAAATATTTGTCAAACAGTTAGTCATAAAGATATTGGGGTCATTAGGAAAACCCACGAACTTTATGAAAGAAAATAATAAAAGGTATGTTTTTTCAAACTGTTCGAAAAACTTGTGCTATAAATGCGACGTTATTTTTCATCAATATCTAGTTTGGTTTTTGATATAAGAGAGTAAACTTTAATTTGTGAATACTGTGTGATACAGAATCGAAAATGGCGTCAAGTTATTCCAAGGATTTAAGTGCTGGAAAAAAAAAGCAATTGTTGAAGCCAACAACAAATTTTACGGTCATTTGAAAAATAAGACAGAATCCGTAAAACAAGTTTCGGAAATTTTTTCTGTAGCAGAGCGAACTGTCTACAAAGTAATGAATGAAAATAAGACGAAAGGCCACAACTCACCATCAAAAAAGAAAAAAAATTCTGGTCCCAGAAGGAAGACCGATGATTTCGATAAATGTGCAATCAGGCAAATTGTTCATAATTTCTTTTCTAACAACGAACTTACAACGCTGGACAAAATTTTGAGTGAGGTAATACTTAATGAAAACATCACAAAAATAGCAAATCAACTCTTTATACCATCTTAAGAAAAGATCTTGGCTTTAAGTTCACCAAACGCCAGCGGAAGAACGTTTTAATAGAACGAAATGACATAATAACATGGAGAAGAAGATACTTGCGCGAAGTACAGAAACTCCGAGAACAAAATAAAAAAATATATTTCACTGATGAGACATGGTTGAATGATTGACACACTTGTGATAAAACTTGGATAGATCCAGCGGTAACAACACCTCGCCAAGCGTTCAATGAAGTTCTATCAACAGGACTGCGTTCACCATCCGGGAAAGGAAAAAGGCTCATAATTACACACATTGGCAGTTCTACAGGATTTGTAGATGACGGGCTATTAAGCTTCGTTTCTGGAAGCACCGGAGACTACCACGAAGATATGAATGCCAGTGTCTATGAAGATTGGTTTAAGAACATCTTAACGCTTCTGGAGCCCAACTCTGTCATAGTTTTGGATAACGCTCCATATCATTCAAGGAAGAAAAACAAGGCCCCCACCACTTCTTCCAGAAAAGACGACATCAAAAAATGGCTGACATCGAATGATATAGCATTTGAAGTGGATATGGTGAAAGCAGAGTTATTGGCAATCGTGAAGCGTTATAAATCCCAATATGAAACCTACGTTGTTGATCAATTGGCCCGCGCAGCAGGACATCAAGTGCTTCGATTGCCACCTTACCATTGCGAGCTCAATCCAATCGAATTGGTTTGGGCTCAAGTGAAAAGTTTTGTGGCAAGGGAAAATAAATCTTTTAAAATGGCCGAAATTAAGGATCTCTTGGCAATAGGAATTTTAAACGTCGACGCTGAGAAATGGCATCGTTGTGTGCAACACGTGGAGCTGGTAATTGAACCAAAGATGTGGGAGATGGATGTTTTTTCAGAAAATGAAGTGGAAAGTTTGATAATAAATTTAAATGACGAAAGTAACAGCAGTTATTCTTCGTCAGAATAAGGCATTATGCATTATTTTTTTTATATTGAATTTCTTTTAAGTTACTTATATTTATTTTATAATATATTGTGATATTTTGTTTGTTATACCAAATTAATTTTATGTTCCTTATGCTTGTGTGATATCTTTATAATATAGTATTAATTTATATTATGCTACATAAAAATTAATTTATGTTTACGTTGATTGTGTGGATAAAAATAATTATTTCGTTCAACATAACTTTTTTTACTCAAAACCTCGAACAGAAAAACCTTAAATTTCTGAGTATTTTTATTATTTTTTCATAATTGATTTTATGTTACTCTTAGTTTTCACAAAGGGGTTTTTGAATTCGGGATTATCTACATAATTTTGAAATTTTCTTAAACGGAATTTATTTTTAACTTTCAATTTAAAATTAAAAGTTGGTAACCCTAATAATATATATCAGAGCTTTTTCGAAATTTATAATGGGCACTACGGAAACCCTGTAATATTTGCTCTCCCTCACAGCTTAACGAGATTTCACTTCAGTCAAAGTGAGAGGTAAACGTCCTATCCAGAGATGAGTATTTACTTCATATGTAGCAGATCTACTTCATTAATTTATTTTTATGTATCTGCTAAGTAGCAACTTATTTCTACTTCGTTTTAAAATTTTTTCTAACGCACAAAATTTCATTTTAGATGTGTTGTATTGATTTATTTTTTGTTAACTGAAAAAACTTCGTTTTGATTTAACTGACAAAAAGTAAAAATTGTTAGAACTTTTGAATCTAAAAGTAATACAAACTGAAACATATCCGACAATCCTTCCACTTTTGAATGAATTTCCTTATTTTGATAATAATGTAACAAACATTAATGTAACAAACATAGAAACTCTGAACTCCGAATTAAGAACGCTTATGGTTACTAAAAGTATAAAAATGAACGACGACGAAGATGTTGTTGAGTTTTGGACGCGTTTACACTCTCAGAAAAATATATTGGAAGAAGATATGTTTAGGGTGTTGCCCGACTATATGCTTACAGTAGCTAGTTTACCGCATAGCAGTGCAGCAGCCGAAAAACGATTTTATAAATAAGAGAGTTTGTGGCTGGGCTGGAAGATTTTGAACCTCCCAAGAAGTTATTACGATATTTTTCAAAGTTTAAATATGTTCAGGAGGGCTACGTATTAAGAACCGATTAAAATCCTTATTATATGCATATCTTAATATATATAATTCTTCTGTGAGTGTGTAAGTCACTGAACTTCTCTTAAACGACTGGACCGATTTTGATGACATTTTTTGTGTGTGTTCAAGGGGATCTGAGAATGGTTTAGATTCACAATTTTGTCCGCTAGGTACACCTGTTATGCTTTTAAGAAATTTAAGCCCTCCCTATATGTGTAATGGTACAAGACTATTGATCAAAGAATTAAGAGATAATGTGATTGTAGCAACTATCATAACAGGTCCCGTGGCTGGTCAGCTCGCACATGTTCTGCGGATTCCAATGATACCAACTGATTTGCCCATATCTTTTAAAAGGTTACAGATCACTTTAAAAATATCCTTTGCCCTAACAATAAATAAATCCCAGGGACAAACTTTTTCCATAGTTGGTATCGACTTCAGGAAAGAGTGCTTTTCCTACGGGAAATTGTATGTGGCACTTTCTCGAGTAGGATCTCCTGAAAATTAATACATTTTGTTGCCACCTAGAAATACCACAGCCAACGTAGGATACAGGGAGGCTTTAAGATAAGCATACAATTTTTTCTAATTTAGTGATTCGTGGTCGTTTTAATTATCATGCTTATAACTTAAACATCTGTACCTAATTTTGTCTATCCGTGCGAAGCCGGGACGGGCCGCTAGTACTTTATAATATTTTATGAATTTGTGTTATGTTTCCCTTAGAGGAGAATCTAATTTAATTTAAAACAGAATGTTCCTATTTATTTCAATGTAATAATTTACCTACATAGTTTGTACTATATATGTATATATGTATATATGTATAATGTATATATGTACCTAATTTATAAATTTGTGAGACTTGTTCTAGTCAATGTATGTTTTCGTTATATGGATGTAAAATAAAATGAAAATAAATTTGTTTTGTTTGTATTTTTTTCATTATCTGCTACATATTTTACAAATCTTCTTCGTTTTTTTGGGCAAAATGTTTCACTTTTCGGGCTTAGCATTCTCATCCCTGGTCCTATCTTCTCTGTACTGACTATTTTTGTTGGACAGAGTATAGTTTCCGAAACTTGGCTCTCTCCTAATGAGAGATTAAGATTAGGTAATCAAGAATATATTTGTTATCGTTTAGATAGAGAAGAGCGTATGGGAGGCGGTGTTGCCGTGTTTGTCAAAAGAACAATTCGTCACGAACTTATTCCTATTTTAAATACTAAAGTTATTGAAAATATTGGTATAAAAATACTTTTTTCAAATGGTTCAGCTTTAAACATAATTTCTGTTTATTTTCCGGGTGGTGCAACTTCTAACGAAAAACGTTTCAACTTTAACAATGACCTGAGGAATGTTATTAGTTCAAATGATTTATTTTTAGTTGGTGGTGATTTCAATTGCAGAAATCAGAGATGGGGCTGTACAAGAGCCAATGCGTGGGGCAATATCCTTGAAAATATAAACTCAAGTTATTCGTTCATTGTATTTTATCCTCCCGAGCCAACATATTATCCTAGTAATAGTAGGGCAAACCCTTCAACTTTTTATATTTTCCTAACAAACATCCCAAGTCTGTTTACTCAACCCGTTGTTATAAAAGAACTAGGCTCAAACCATTTACCAGTTCTAATCCGTACTCTGGTTTCACCTTTACAACAAAGAAATTATTATTTAGATCTGAAAATGCAAATTGGTCTGTATATAAAAGAGAAATTCGTTCAAGGTTAAGAATTATGAATAATATTCATTTGGATGAGCTTAATGTTCAACAGATAGATATGAATGTTTCAAATTTTACAACTGCTATCCTCGAAAGCGCTGATGAAGCAATTCCAAAAAAACAAGTACGATGTGATTCAGGTAATAACCTTACTTCAAACATTGTCCAAATTATCAAGATTCGTAACATCAATCGTAGAAGGTGGATAAGATCTAGAGATCCGTATTATATGTCGCAGGTTAAGTTTCTCAACGCGTTCATTAAAGATCAAATTCTCGCTTTCAGAAACAGAACTTGGAATCAAAAACTTCAAAGTTTAAAAACTGGAAGTAAGCCATTTTGGAACATTATAAAATAATAAAAAAGAAAAATTCATTTGTTCCTGCTTTGAAAATAGGAAATACAATTGCTTTGTCCAATTTTGAAAAAGGAAACGCACTTGCACAAACTTTTTCTAACAATCATTCAGACAATAGAACCGCAAAAAAACATTATTGAGTCTTCAGTAAATAGTTCCATTAATTCTTTAGAACTTTCAGATGTTGATTCTCCCTATGATGTCTCTTTAGATGATTCTCCCTATGATGTCTCTTTAGATGATATTAAAACTATTATCTTGTCTCTTACAAACAGAAAATCAGCAGGTTTTGACAAGCTTAAGAATTTGTATCTTAAAAATCTTCCAACAGCAGGAATAAAATACATTCAGTACTTGTTTAATTCCTGTTTTAAGTTAAATTATTTTCCGGCTAGTGGAAATTAGCTAAAATTATTCCGCTCTTTAAACCTGGCAAATCTTCAGACATGCCTTGCAATTACAGGCCGATCAGTCTACTTAGTTCATTGAGTAAATGTTTTGAACAAGTTATTAAAAAAAAATAACTACACATGTTGAGAGGTACGATATACTTCCACTAGAACAGTTTGGATTCCGTTCCTTCCACAACTCAGTTCAGTAAGTACACAGAATAACTAAACATATTAAGACAAATTTCAATGAAGGAAAAAGCACAGGCATGGTGTTCCTTGACATTGAAAAGGCGTTTGACACTGTTTGACACAAAGCTTTGCTACATAAGCTTTTAACTCTAAATTCTCCAATCTATCTCATTAAGATTGTACAATCATTTTTAAGTAACAGGACATTTAGAGTTTCTGTAAACAACACCTATTCTGATGCTTTTGATGTAAGTGCAGGTGTACCTCAAGGCTCTGTACTTGGTCCTATCTTATATAATATTTTTACATATGATTTCCCCTCCTTCCCCAACTGTGAAAAAGCAATTTTCGCCGATGATACCTGTATCTTTTCTTCAGATTCAGTTGGCTTCTTCATAGAAGCTAACTTGCAATCTGCATTAAATGAAATACAAAGCTACTGCAATGCTTGGAAAATAAAAATAAATGCTTGAAAAACACAGGCTGTCTTTTTCACTCGAAAAAGAAAAGCCTGTTTTTTGCCAAGTAATAACCTTGTTATTTGCGGAATGAGTACGGGTTGGCAAACAAGTGCAAAATATCTTGGGGTATACCTCGATAAAACCCTTACTTTTGGCTTACATGTACAAGAAATAGTAAAAAAGTTAATATCACAATAAAAGTTTTATACCCTTTCATCAACCGTAAATCTAAATTGAGCATGAAAAATAAGTTGTTGATATACAAAGTTGTATTTCAAGCAATAATATTTTACGGATCTCCTGCGTGGGGCAGATGTGCTATAAGTCACGTTCGTAGGTTAGAAATCATTCAAAATAAAGTCTTGAAATTGATGTTGAATCTTCCGAGACATTTTTCGACAGAAGAACTGCACCAAATTTGTAATATTGAACTTATATCGTTAAGACTTTCAAGGCTTTATGAGAGATATAACATAGCATGCAATTCTTTCGACAACGAATTGATAGCAAACCTGGCTAGTTAAAAAATATAAAAAAAAAAAAACAAAACTATAATGTGCATATATATATGTATATGTATATTACACATTAATATTTATTTGTCATTTACATAATCATTTGTATACTTATTTATTTAAATTGTTTTGATGATTTAAAATTTGTTAAATTTATTATATTGTATTTCATTATATCAACTTTATTGATCTATTTATTAAAAAAATGTATACTATCCAAACACTTCCAGTATTTGTTAATTTGTTAAAATATTATTTATTGTATCTATTTATTTATTATCTACTTATTTATTTTATTAATTTGTTTTAATTTGTTTTTAAAGTTATTTATTTATTTCGCTATTCGTCTAGTTAATGTTCAATGTTTGATAACTTATTATTTATTTTTAATTCTTTATTTATTTATGACTTATTATTTATTTATGTATTTATTTATTTTTTTTATTAATTTATTAATTTATATATTTATTATTTATTTATTTATTTATTTATTTATTTATTTATTTATTTATTTATTTATTTATTTATGTATTTATTTATTTATTTATTTGTTTAATAATTTTTTTATTTAACATTTATTTATGTATGTATCTATTTACTTATTCATTATTTATCTCTTGAGTATATTGTAAAGCTTGGTTCTATCTAGAGCTTCACCGCCTCCAATTAGTTTCAACTTTTTTAATGAAGGTTTTTAGAAGCTTTTCCTTCAATATATTTTTGTTCTACCTTTTCATTTGCTTAAAATACTGTTATTCTTATTGTCAGTAGCAAGGTAGTTACATATATACCGTAACTCTGTAAATTGTGCAATATAGGTTAAGACACCAATGTAATTTATTTCTGCTTAAATAAAAATATCTATCTATCTACAGTTTTTTAACAAAAAATAAATACCTTAAAAAAGCATTACTAAAAGTTCATAAAAATTGATTTTCCACTCAAATATCATTTTTAAAATTAAAAATATTGGCTTCATTTTCATAATTTTACTCACAGAAAATATAATTTTCGACACTCAATAAATTTTTTATTAAAATCCTACAGTCAGTTTTTTTCTTAAAAAATTAAATCTACGAAAAATAGTACGCAAATTTAGTAAAAAATGATGTTCGGTTCTCGATATCTCGTGAAAAACAGAAGGTATTGACTTTAAATTCGCTTCATTCATCCAATTTATATTTGTTTATTTAAGAAATAAAACTTTTAAGAAATGCTACTAAAATTGGTAAAAATTGGTTTTTATACTAAAAATCTCATTAACAAAAACTGATTTTGAAATCAAGCTACATATTTCATTATATGCAAAATGTTGTTGGTAATTTTTAAATTTTTAAGAAACAAAACACGAAACCTTACAAACTTTTAAGCAAGACAAAACGACAGACGGATGGGAAGTTATCAGTGTGGGTCGCATCCCAGCCTCTTTTTTTTAATATATGTATGTACATATATTGAAAATATATTCATGTTAAAATAACAGCTTTAATAGTCACTTAAACTCTTTTTAATTGATGTGATGTGATGTTAGCACCATATAAATAAATCAATAATAATAGAGGTGAAAATTAAAATTGACAAAGATTTAGTTAGAAATAAAAAATTAAGTTAATTTTAATTTGAAATTTGAAGTGTATTTCTTCAATTTTAAGGTTTGTGATCTTAATTTCTAAATTAAATTGCTTAAAATTAGAATGGCATATTTTGAAAAGTGATTACTTAAATAATTAATTACACCTGACAAACATACAAAACTATTTTAAAAAAGCCATGTAAACGATAAAATTTCATTTCCATTTACATATTTGTACATAAAAGTGTCATTTTAGTTAAACCAAACATTGAAATGCACGTGAAAATCAATAGTCTAAAATAATGAAAAAATTGAAATAAATAAAAATGTTATTTCAATTTTGAAGAAAATCTTAGTTTTGAATTCAACTATCATTTTTTTCATTAAATCAAGTTAAGTCTACAAGGAGACATTAACTTTAAAATTTTTTACTTGGATTTTTTTGTATAGAATGCCCTTTTTCCTAAGAATGCAAAAAGCTAATACACTATCTTTAGCCATTTGTCCGTTTTTTGAAACAACCAAAATGAGGGTGAGGAGGATTATAGGTTCTTAAATTAATCTTGTTACTTTCATTCCTTAGAAACGTGCTTACATTTTTATCTACGCAGCAACCTGCCAACCTAAACAGATACTATCGTACTCATTCATGTAGGTACCTATTTAAACTCTGGAACTATCTGTTTCCAAAAGGATAAACATAGAAAAATATGTTTCCAAATAGGTACACATGCATAAATTCTCAATTTTAACACAGTTGTTTCGCACTGCAAAATATTAGAGAAAAAAGTCTGAAGCTACTATTAGAAGGTCAACGAGTTGACTCTTTGACGAAAAAAAGACGTCATTTGTAGACCAACAATTAAAAAGTACACAATAATTATGTTATATTCTTACATTGTACCAATTTTAACATTCTTTCACGACCTTATATAAAAAAAAATAACGTTGGCTTAAATAAATATTATTTTGTCTAATCGTGTGATAGTCAACGGCATTGATGCTGTGAACGTTGACACAGAAAATTTAGATGTTTTTATGACGTCAGAGAGTCAACGCGTTGACCCTTTAAGTTGACCGTTTAGTTCTAGCTAGAGTCATGGCTTACTTCCAATCACGAAACGACTTAAGTCCTTACAATTCTGCTTAATACACACCAACCTACCCTCCTTAA
Source organism: Eupeodes luniger (assembly GCA_951509635.1). Classification (NCBI taxonomy): domain Eukaryota; kingdom Metazoa; phylum Arthropoda; class Insecta; order Diptera; family Syrphidae; genus Eupeodes; species Eupeodes luniger. Next base: position 218,701,625 of record OX608073.1, read on the forward strand.
TACTTACTTTTCTACATATGTACCTACCCACCCACTACCCACATTACAATAAAAATACAAATTTAAAAAAATACCTACATCGAATGTATTTGCTATGGAAAAATTCAAAATATGGCAACGAAGCATTGTATCAAAACTTAAATTTGAAAACGTTGCTTTTAAATTTTCAGATTTCACAAAAATAGAAAATCTTAAATCAAATGAATACAACTTTCTCAAAACAAATCTAAAACACATACGATATAATGTATTGTATATGCATACCTTCTTTACAACCACTGATTTTTGTTTACATTTGAGTAATTTATTTATTTATGTATTTCAATATTTTATATTTCCAGTCGCTCTTAGATTCCACACTTAATTTTCATACAGGCAGCGCCCCCATGGCTCGCCTTCCGTAACAAAATTTTGTGTTCCATGATAGTACTATTCAAATATACATATATGCAAAGCACATCGAGTTCTCTTTCAAAAAGACCTTTTTTTCAATAATATTTATTTAGGTACCTGTGTAAAACTTAAAAAATAAAAAAAAACTTTAAAACTAATTTACCGCCCTGGTTATTTCTTATGAGTGGCAACAGATAAACCAAATATTTTTTTTTGATTCGTGCGTGGGAGAAATAGCTAGCATCCTTCAAAGATGCTGTTTAGGACATTAGGCAAAAACAACAGACATTCTTATGGGGAAAGCTTTAGCACATACAGAGCAAATTATATAAATTGCACTGTTTTAATACTGTACCGTTAGTGAAATAGCGCAAATAACTTATCTACCAATGTACTGAATATATGTACATAAGTAGAAACCCCCAAAAATGGATTTTGTTTCGAATCACAGAATCACACACCCAATGACATAAATTTAAAGCAAACAAAATTTAGTGAATAAGACCCTACCTACGTATAATATTTGTTGAGTAAAGACATATGTACATAAGTAACGCTTTAAAATAAAAAAATCTTATCGAGATCCCAACCAGAAAATTCCAATTCCTCCTTTCAATATGCATCTGCCTACCTTCTAAAAAGACAAACCAAGTGAACAAAAGGAACTATAAGAGAAAAAGAGATGGAAAATCTTATTTTCTTCCAAGAAAAAGTAATCTTCTAAATAAAAATGTCTCTCGACCAAAGTTTCAAAATTCTATCCCGAAAGATTTTTTTCTTTTTGATTTTAATGGCACATTTTTAAAGGAAACACATCAAAGTAAAATAATTATTTCCTTAAAAGAAAGTAAATAGTTAGTAAATGTTCCAGAACTGCAATAATTTGTGTTGCTTTATTCTTGTTTTTAAGATACACTAATAAATCCAACTAAAATTTCTATTTAATATTTGTAGATTAAGTTACATACATAAGTTATGAAAATTCATTTATAATAAGATTGCGATATTTAAGTTTGAGTAGCAGCAGCCATTAAGAACGTTGAGAAGTTGAGAATGAGAAAGCATGCCGCTGCCAAGAAATTTTCTTCTGTACGTTTTGAATACTGGACATGTTCCAATGAAGTGCATGGTGTTTTCCGATTCATCCATATTAAACAATGTACATATTCCATCTGTATCTCCTTGGAAGGCTCTTCCATTGAGCCCACAGCGAGCTTTAAAAATTATGGAAATCATGTCACGTGAATTGGAGTCATCAAAGTAGTTCGGTATGCCAGAGTACATCAAGTTGCTATATTCATCGTGAAATTGAGAATGTGTCGCACTAACTGTAAATTCAGTCCAGTATTTTTCTTTCATTTTCAGTAAGAGAATGTTATGTAAGCTGGGCCATTTAAGTAGATTCATGTCGAAAGAAAAATCCAACGAACATCCATGAAAAAGATCCAACCATTCCTTAGTTAGAAGATTTTCTTGTTTATAATGGCTTTCGATAAAATTTTTGGGTAATCTATTATTAGGAAGATTTAGATTTCGTCTTATGAAAGAAAAATGTAGCTGGAGGGACGTTTAAAAAACCCTTCAGTAAACCTGTTTCAATATGCAGAGTGTTTCGAGCTCAGGAGATGAAACATAACCAATCTTAATAATCATAAATAAAACACACGGATTTAAAGTGGAAAAGGCTCAATGCCAAAAAACCACTATCTATCACTATTTATTAAACATCCGATCGCTTCACTGGTTACATTTCAACTGATTTATTTAAAGGTAAATTTCCCTTTTGTAAGAAGGGAAATTCCCAAAACCTATCTCAAACATCAAACCAAAGCTCATTCAGCTTTTAGCTCGATACATGAGCTTCAGTTCGATACAGTCCCGGCGAAAACCTACGGTTTTTCACCCTTTCGCATTTTATTTCTACTCTCTAATTAAATAATAACAAACAGAATTATTCAACATAACAAAAACAATTGTTAATTTCATTCTCCATTCGGAAGGATACAAATCTTCTGCACCGGCCTTGTCAGCTGATTGGTCGCAGTCTGTACTTCCACGCTTCGCACCAGTCCATCTTTCCCTTTGATAAGTCTCTTGATTCGTCCCAATGCCCATGCTGACGGTGGGAAGTTCTCGCTCTTTATAATGCACAGTTGTCCAATTTGAAGCCCATGCTTATCTCTTCTCCATTTCTTTCTCTCAAGTAGAGTCACCAAGTACTCTTCTCTCCACCTATCCCAAAAATGCGTAAGCATAGCCTTTCTCTCTTTCCATAATCTCGCACCATGAGAATTTGATATCTCTCCAGTCACAAAAGGCAGCGGGAGCACTAGCGGCTCTCCTACCAGAAAATGTCCCGGCGTTAACGCCTGCTGGTCATTAGGGTCATCGATAATCGCTTGAAGCGGTCTTGAGTTCAGGATCGCCTCGACTCCAGCGGTCAGCGTTAAAAGTTGTTCATACGTCAGTATCTTCGCTCCTATCACTCTCGTCAAATGAAATTTCATTGACTTAACAGCGGCCTCGTATATGCCACCCTGATGTGGAGCTGCTGATGTCATAAATCTCCATTCTGTCCCTTTTGCTGCTAGGAAGTCAAGTGATTCCTTTCTATGCCAGCTCTCTTTCGCTTTTTGCAACTCTCTCGCTGCTCCAACAAAAGCTGTGCCATTGTCGCTATATATTCTCTCGCATCTGCCCCTACGAGCAATAAATCTCTTATAGCAAGCAATAAAGGCAATCGATGACAAACTCGACACCAAATCTATATGTACTGCTCTGGTCTTGAGGCACACGAACACAGAAATCCACCATTTCTGTCTAGTCACTTGTTCTCCAGCTTGATCTATCATCTTCACCACGAATGGTCTAGCGTAATCTACGCCAGAATGAAGAAATGCTTTCCCAGGGGTCACTCTTTCTCTTTGCAAATCAGCCATCAGTTGTGTTTCAAACTGATGATTATGTCGCACACAAACTAAGCATTTATGTAAATATCTTCTCGATTCGCTTCTCAACTTTGGAATCCAGAATCTCTCTCGTATGTGATGCATCACCACTTGGACGGCTCCATGCTTCGTCACCCTATGAGCGTTGTCTATAATAAGCCATGGTAGCCGAGAGCCATTCGGCACAATAGCAGGATGCTTCTTTCCATATTCTAGCTCTGATCTTTTCAATCGTCCTCCTTCTCTCAGGACATCTCTTCTGTCCAATATAGGTTTCAGTGATTCAATTTTACTTCTCTCTGGTAGATTACTGTTGCTTTTAATCGAAGCAATCTCTTTCGAAAAATATCTCTGCTGCTCTTTTCGTAACAAATATTCTATCGCTTTTCCTTTCTCCTCAGATGTAAGTTGGATTGGTCTACTCTCACTCTTTCTCTTCTGACGTACAGATCGCCTTCTCATCTTGCCTCGTCCCTTTCTCTTGCCATTCGATTCATTTCTCTTAATCGCTTCCGTGAAACGGAAAACATAGCCTATCACATTTATTGTTTCTCTAATGTGCTGACGTACCGACACCCTCTCTCTTGTCTTTCTCGTAGTTATGGACAATTCTTCATCAACGCTGATGACAGTCATAACTCTCATCTCATCCCTCCCCCCATCTGAAACGTTTGGCACAAACTTCTCAGATTTCCATTGTGAACGGGGTTGTATTAGCCATTGTGGTCCATGTAGCCATAACTCGCTCTTTACCAGTTCCGTTGCTCTCATTCCCCTGCTAAACAAGTCAGCAGGATTTTCTTTCGTTCCAACATGTCTCCATCTATCTATCTCTGTGTTCGTTTGTATTGATGCAACTCTATTTGCCTCAAACGTTTTCAATTCGCAAGGCTGCTTGTTTATCCAGTGTAGCACCACCACTGAGTCTGTCCAAAGCGTATATCCAATCTCTTTCCATTCCATGGTCTCTTTCACATTCTCAACTAATCTCCCTAGCAGCTCTGCTGCAGCCAGCTTGAGTCTCGGTATCGTCACTGTCTTCAATGGTACTACTCTCGTTTTCGCTTGCAGTAGCGTTGACCAGATTTCCCCATTTGGGTGTTCTGTCCTGACATAGATCACTGCTCCATAGGCTTTTTCAGATGCATCTGAAAACCCATGTATCTCTATCGGTATACCAGGGGATGTGCCTATCCATCTCTCGATTCTAAATTGCTCTAAACAAGCTATCTCTCTCCATAGCTCTCTCCATCTCTCCAGAATATCTTTCGCTAACTCATCATCCCAATCTGCTTTAGATCGCCAAACATCTTGAATGAGAATCTTTCCCAAAATGGTAACAAGTGATATGTAGCCATTAGGGTCATAAAGCTGGGCCACATAGCTGGCTATCTTTCTCTTCGTCATCATGCTCTCTGTTAAAGGTGTTTTCACCTCAAACGAAAATTGATCTTTCGCAAGCAATTACTTCAAACCCAATATTGAAGTGCCTTCATCTTCTCGAAAAACTACTGAATCTCTTTTCTCGTAGTTCATGTCTTTCACAAGAGCTTTGGAATTCGAATTCCACTTTCGTAGCTCAAAACCTGCACCCTTAAGAATGTGATCTATCTCTTTGGATAACCTAATCGCTTCTATCTCTGAGTCCGCACCCGTAGTGCAGTCATCCATGTAAAAGTCCTCTTGAATAATTTTCGACGCTCTTGGGAAGTCTGCCTCCGCATCTTTCGCGCATTGAACAAGTGCTCTCACTGCATTGTGAGCTGATGACGCCATACCGTAAGTGACTACGGTCAGCCAATACTCTCTTAATCGCTCTTGTGGACTCTCTCTCCAATATATTCGCTGCAAGTCATATTGTTCCTTCGCAATCTTCACCATACGAAACATCATCTTGATGTCCACACTGATCGCAATTCTGTGCCTTCGGAAGCGCATCAGAATTTCATGCAGGTCTTTCTGCAACTTTTCTCCAACCATCTGCACTTCATTTAATGAGACTCCCATGGTTGTTTTGCAACTTGCATCAAACACCACTCTAAACTTTTTCGTGACACAGTGATGTAGTATATGATATGTCATCTTCGCTCGTGACGTGGTCCCAACGACTGGCGTCATATGTCCCTTGCTCTCGTACTCTCTCATGAAGTCAACATATTTCTCTTTCAACTCTGGATCTCTCTCTAACTTTCTCTCTAAGGCGAAAATCGCCTTCTCGCTGTAAGTTCGGTAGTGTCTATCTCTCTCCACGCTTCTCTCAAGGGAATGGTGACAATAAATCTCCCATCCCTGTTTGATCCTTTCTCTATCCTGTCTCATCCAGCCTTTCTCTAGTGTCTATCTCTTTCTCATTCTTCATATCTGTCTCTCGTCTATCTCTTGAATCTATCTCTGCCCTATCTATAAAGAAATGAAATTTCAATTATTCCAAATTTCAAAATCTGAAAAACCTGAAAAAAAGTAAAGAAAATATGCACACGAGGAGATTCCATAGTTTATTTAAATGGTTCGATCTACATAACGAGAGAGCCATGTCTACTTCTAACAAGCCAACATATGAACCACCCGCCAAGACTCCCCCTTTGACTCATCTTAATTAACTAAGAGAATCTCCGGAGCAGGCCAGTCAGGTCGGAACATACCACTCGATCCATAAGCTCGGACTCGCTCTCTATAACCAGAGCCTCCATCCGTGCCAATTTCCCGAGAAAAATCTAGAAATCTGCACTACAGTTAAACCTGGACTCAATCCCAGTAAAATTAAATTTTGCCGATTCGATCCCATTGCTGAGAGAATCAAGGCTTCTTAAATAAAAATAAATATCAAATTTTGCCGATTCGATCCCATTGCTGACAGAATCAAGGCCTACTTAAATAAAATTCTGAAATAAAATAAATAAAGAAAATAATATAATTTGTTGCAGTGTGCTATGTAGTACTCAGTGTTGTTGTTCTTGTATCTTTCCGCTTGCAAGCTCTATCTCTCTATCACGCAACGAACTCGCATTATATGCTTTGAGCCTTGCCCTCTCTTTCTCACGCAATAACTCGCATTATATGCTTTGAGTTTTGCTCTCTCGCTGCTCTCCGCTGCTCATGATCATGAATATTTGTGTTTTTTCCTAGCTGCCCAGACCTTCATGTCTGAAACTCATCTACTCTTCCCCTATCACAAAATTGAATCTAGAAAATTCCACAGAATTCCAAAACCTTTCTTTGTCTCTTTCACACAATCAACAAGATACTATCCCTTCATTATTACGCTACTCTAATACATATTATTGAAATTCTTATACACACGCGCACACAGATGCTTTTCTGAAACTCATTTATACACAATTTCCCTTGTCTTTAATTTACACAAGACGCTCACTATCTCCACCAAATATGTATTCTCCTTCTGTCACACACTCTCACGAAAATAATTCTGACCAGCAAAATATTTCCTATGCTCTGTCTGTGCCACGAAAAAAAATTTTATTCAATTTCGTGTCTCCTTTTTTCCTTATCCCTCGCACAAATTCCTACACAAATACTCGATTTCCACATTCATTTTTTACAATGCCTCACAAATATTCAAATCTTCATAATTCACAATCTTTCTCGAGAATTCTATCCTATCTCTTATTTTCCGAGGCAGTACATGGACTCCTTCTTCTATCACAATCGAATTCCCATCGCTTCACACAACAACAACACTGATAGCACAAACTGGTCGGCGAGTGGACTGTATATATTTATTCACTTAAACCTTCTTACCTTTCTCAATGATTGTAATTGTTTAAACAATCCGAAACTCTCGCCGCTTCTCACAGTCTCAATTTATACACAAATTGATAATATAGATTTATTAAATCTAAAACGCCTTGTTGTTTTGTAGTTAGTTTTTTTCCTCAATCAACCAGCCACGCTATTTGTACTTTGTACTTTATCGCTTGGAAGTCACACACAGAATGAGAACGAGTGGAACATTTTCATCCACCGTCGCTGCGCACACAAATTATATACATACCTACACTGTGTGGTGTGTGTCTCTCGCTTAGTCGGCGCCGTGGTAGGCAGCTGCACAATGCACATGCCCGTTAGCCTTATGTACATGCTCTCTCTCGCTTCTCGGGTTGTACATAGAAAATTTGCCTGTCGGGACATGTCTATCTGTGTGTATACCATGGTGGTTGATTGTTCTTTTAGCTGCGCTGCGTCGCAACTCTCTCGTTAAATAAAATATATAAGGCGACTTACCATTCACGTAGGGGAATTCTTATGTAACATGTAAAATGAAATGTACCTATCTCTTGGCGTACGTGACCGTTTGCCCATAGCCAAATTTAATTCTTTCCTTTTTTGAAATTCTGAAATAAAATTAATCAAGAATGTTCTCACCAAATAAATATTGTGCGAATTATTATTGAATTCAGCACTCTTTCTCCATTTCGCTTCTCTATTTTCCATTTTCACAGCACAAAAGGCAAAAAATTATCTCTAAAAAACGCACATCACGGTTAAGAAAATTGAAGCAAAAATCGCTGGAAACTATCCGTCTCGAATGACCAAATGTTTCGAGCTCAGGAGATGAAACATAACCAATCTTAATAATCATAAATAAAACACACGGATTTAAAGTGGAAAAGGCTCAATGCCAAAAAACCACTATCTATCACTATTTATTAAACATCCGATCGCTTCACTGGTTACATTTCAACTGATTTATTTAAAGGTAAATTTCCCTTTTGTAAGAAGGGAAATTCCCAAAACCTATCTCAAACATCGAACCAAAGCTCATTCAGCTTTTAGCTCGATACATGAGCTTCAGTTCGATACACAGAGCATGAAGAAACGCTGCAATTTTTCGACTTTGGTTGTATTCGCGGTATCCCCAAAGTTGAGGACAGTACAACATAATAGCTTTTTAGGCGGCATTGTATATTTTAAACTTTGTTAAGTATTAGACGGTATTGTCTCGCAGCAGTCTCGACCACGTTGCATTGATGGAATTTTTAGATGGTCCCATTTCGTTCCAAGACATATTGTAATTAAACACTACGCCAAGATATTTGTATTGATTAGACCCCTTTATTTCAGAATTATTGTAAAACCATTTTTCGCACGCTGAACTTCTTCCACCATTGCGAAATATTACTATTTCCGACTTATCAAGATTTATATCAAGATTCCATTGAATGCAGTAAGTCTTAAAACCCTCAATTAGCTGTTGCAAATTGGAAGAATTATGTGACAACAGTACAATATCGTCCGCATATAAGAGGAAGTTAATTTGAAGATCGTCTAAAACAATACCGATTGGAAGTTCCGCATGAAGATCAATTAAAAACAGAACGAAGAGAGCTAGCACACATCCTTGACGAATACCTTTCTTAGTGGGGAAGAAGTCTGACAAACACGAACCATCCCCAATAGCTGCAGTAGTATTATTATAAAGAGACTTTATAGTAGCCAGTATCTTCGAAGATATTCCCAGAGCCAATAGCTTATAAATAAGAGCATTCCTATCAATGCTATCAAAAGCAGCCTTAAGATCGATGGAAAAAGCGTAGAGTTTCTTCTTTTGGATTATAAACTTGGTCCACAGTACAATAGTTGGTTCTATTATGCAGCTTTAAATTCATTGATGATGTTGTTTTTTTTCTAACCAAGCTGACAGTCTGTTTAAGAGAACTGTAGTAAACAGCTTATAGAGCATATCAAGAAATGAAAGTCCTCTATAGTTTGACACAACATTTGTATCTCCTTTCTTGAACAGTGGGTATATAATGGATTTTCTGAAAGATGATGGTAGCGTTGCAGTTTCAAGAATCTCAGTGAATAACTTCTGTATTTCTACAATAAGAGATGGACATGCATTTTTATAAAATTCATAAGGTATTCCATCAAAAACAGGAGTTTTAAGATCTTTTGATGAAGATACAGCAGAATATATCTCGTGCAGCTCAATAGGGTAATCAAACTCTGGAACATGTTGCTGAGTAAGAGCGTATGAGATAGTAGCTGAATCATTTGATTGCGAGAGTAAGCTTTCTAAATGCATTTTAAATTTAATTACTTTTATTGACTGTGTGGTTTTAATCGACTGTCCGCGTATTTGCTTATTAATCTTCCACCACTCTCGGGCTGAAGAAACAGATTCAAGACTCCTAGTAAGACTAACGAAATAAGCTTGTTTTTTAGTTTTACATAAAATCCTATATTTTTTGTTGGCATCATAGTAGTTTCTACGACATATTTCCAGGTTTTCAGTTTTCTGAACGTTTTAAGATGTTTAAGAGCATTTTTCCTGGCCAAAAAACAAGCTAAATCAAACCAAGGTTTTTTGGCTCAAACTTAACATTTTGTTGCATAGGAGCTCCGTTTGCTTTATAAATACGGCTTTTTATTGCTTTGCAGCGTTCTTCAATTGAATCTGTTGGTATTATGATGGTGGGTACAAGTGACTCGAGTTTATTTTTATAAGCAACACCTCTTTGGTGTACCATTTTATTCTAGAGATACCTCTTTGGTTGGTATTTTCTGCTGTTACTGAAGATTTTAGGGAACAAATTAATGGCATGTGGTCTGAGAAGGTTACACAATCTACACTAAAATCTTCAACCAAATTAGAGATTGCGTACGAAGGGCAATAGTAGTCAATCACTGAAGAACCTCTACTACTTACAAAAGTATATACACCATTTTTGTCACTAAACTTTCTGCCATTAAGAATAAATGCACCAATATCATCAAGAAACTCAATAAATTTGGTGCAGTTACTGTCACAGTTAGAATCTTTTGAATATCTTTTTTCCATAATCGACGATGTAGGCATCAAGTTGCAGTCCACTATTCCTCTTGTGCTTGTTCTCCCTCCGAGAATGAAATTGGTGGGTGCGAACTCAGAAAAGAAGTTTTTAAGAAGTCTCTGTTCCAATGACTACGATTCAAGTAAAAAGGTATTAAATTTAGTTGTTCTCCGGCGAAACATCCTTACAGCATAATCATATCATTCGTTGTTACAAACTTTAGGTGATAGATGCGTTCAATACTTTTCTTATACCCAAACAGGCATCCACCACTGGCTCTTCAAAATTTGAGCTTTTTTGTAGTAGATATCCATTTAAGTTTATAACCTACGAAGTATTTCTCATACTTTTTGACTTGGATGATTTGATTTATCTTGTGAAAATTATTTTTTTTTTGATAATGAAGATATTTAATTTTTAGTATGAACTCTTTTTTGAATAGTTTTAATATCTATTTCTCTGTTTGTTTTTTTTTTTTTGTAACATAGAAAAGGTTTAATTTTTTGTTTTGGTTTTATGAACTCAATTCTGTTTTCAGTTTCTGGAAACTGAGTCCCATTCACACAATCTATCAAATTTTTAATTAATTTTGTTCTTTTATTTTACATAAATTCGATAAATGCGTTCCTCAAGTCTTAAGTAAAACCCTTGCCACACTTTTGGTAACTTCCTTCGCACATGAAATGGAAACCGTATTGGTTGTTTAAAAAAAAAACTTTTTAATTAATTTTATATTTACACCAATGCTTCTTTGATAACCCTTAGTAACTTAAAAATCTGGAATCATCTGAAATATTTATGCTTAAACGGTTCTTAACAGAAGAACGCAAATAGTATAAAAGCAATTTTGGCCCCATTATGAATTCTTAGTCTTAGGGTTATAACATCAAGTTTTGGAAAACATTAAAAAAGGCTGGGATACGGCCCACACTGATAACTTCCCATCCGTACCCGTCAGTCGATTTGTCTTAAGCTTAAACAAAAAATTATTAACAATATCTTCTGCGAGATACAAAATTTGAAGTAAATATATTTCTTTGTTCTCATAATGATTGAATCGAAAACCATTTCTTATCAGTTTTGTGAATGTTTAAGTGTTTTTTTTTTCTATAAAGGATTTCACTTGAGTTTTTCTAAAAAAATTACTAAAAGTTAGCAACAATATTTTGCATATGATTAAATAAGTTTCAATATCTGCTTTTGTTCCCGTCATTTTTAGTCGAAAACTAATTTTTACCAATTTTAGTAGCAATTTTTGAAAGTTTGTATTTCTTATATAAGAAAATAAAAATTGAATTTTTGAAAGACCAATATCTCATGATAACAACAAAATTGAGAACAAACTGAAATCATTTTGAAGTCAATATTTTAATTTTACCCGATATCGAGAATCGAACACAAGTTTTTACCAATTTTGTGTACTATTTTTTGTTAGATTTTTATATTAATTTAAGTTATTGTTGAAAACAACATTGTTTATAAGCTGAAATTAGTTTAAAGTCAATATTTCTAATATTTGAAGATATTTGAGCCGAAAATCAAATTTTTAGAACTTTTAATAAAATTGTAACCGTACGATTTGTTGAATTGCAAAAATGGACATTTCCTAGAATCTAAATTCAAAAATTTTAAAGAGGTTCCTGTGTGTGCGTTTGTACGTAAGTTCGTTCGTCCGTTCGATCGGGATACAATTGAGAGTTGTCAGTCACTAGGCCCTATTTCTCAACGGACTGTTGTGCCACCTAATTTATTTATTTATTATACAACGTAATACCAAATAAGTATGATTTAAAAAAAAACAACTAACGGTTCTTAACAAAAATAAAAAGCTTAATAATTTTCGACTCCAATACCTAGACAACAATTAAAGATACTGCCTTCAAACTAATTTTTTCTTACAAAAAATATTGCTTTTATCCTTTATAAAAACTTTTTGAAAAATTCAAAATCTAAAAAATAAGGAAGAAAATACTACAAATTATATTATTAAAAACTGATGTTCAATTCGAATATATTAAGCATAGATTAAAATATTGATTTCAAAATTACATATGTATATCTATTTTGCTTAAAATGATAAAAAATTGGGTTTCGACTAAAAATGTCGGGATCAAAAAAAGATACTGAAATCGAGCTTATTTTAGCAAAATATTGTTGCTAGCTTTCAGTAAATTTTTTAGAAAAACTTGATCCAAATTTTTTTTTACAAAAGAGAAGACTTACTTTATTTAATTTCAACTATATTTATGTATGCCGTTTTACGTGCATTGTTGTAATGTAACGACATATATTATATTTTTTATCATCCTTTCAAAATAACCTTGATAAATTCCTGACCGTAGTAATTTCTTTTTAGGTGGCTGGAAGTTCAGCATGTTACTTTGCAACATTTGGATATCCCTTGATGTATTATTATGTACCGCTTCTATTTTAAGTCTGTGTGCTATAAGTCTAGATAGGTAATATATGTATATAGTTAAAATGTAACATAATAATTGGTTAATTTGTTTTGTTTATTTTGTTAAGGTACCTTGCAGTCATTCAACCACTCAAATATTCCAAAAGAAGAAGATCAAAAAGACTAGCTTTACTTATGATATTAGTGGTTTGGGTAGTTGCCTTCCTGATAACATGTCCCCCATTATTTGGATGGTAAAACAGAAAAATATTTGGATTTTATAATTAAGTGTAAGAAAAAATATTATTAAGGTACAAACTGGATAGTACAAAATCTGACTTTGAATGTCGATATAACCAAAACAAAGGCTATGTTGTTTTTTCCGCAATAGGGTCTTTTTTCATACCTTTGGGTGTAATGCTTTATGTTTATCTAAGAATCGGTTTCGTTTTAACATCTCGTCAACAAAGAATGGTTCGCGCTGCTGTAAGTGTAACTAATTAAATGACTGTTTCATTTTGTATACATATATTTTATAATGGTTTGTATTTTTTAAAATTTAATTGCAGGTTTCTGAAAAATCTAAAGTGAATGATGAACGAAAAACTTTTGTCCTAGAACACGACCAAGGAAAAAATAATCATCCAGTGAAGTCTTTGCTTAACCCTTCCAAACCGTGCAACAAAGAAAAAACAATCTCTTCTGAACGCAGTTCAGTTTATGAGCTCGTGCAATTTAACAGGCTTTTCACAGCAAAGAGATGTCCCTCAATCGATTGCGGTAACAACAACTCACAACCTTCCACAATGACGTGTTTTGCAGAAAACTTAAAATTTCTTTCAGAATCTTGCTCATCAAAATTGATAGGTTATGAAGGGAGTAGAAATATACATCCTCAGCGAAAATCTCACAATTCTTCATTACGTGTTCCTATGAGAGTATCAACAAGCAGAAAAGAATCAAAAACCACTAAAACTTTAACGACGGTGATGGGTGGATTTATTGCATGCTGGTTTCCATTTTTTTGTTATTATTTAATAAAACCATTTCTTCCAGCTTGGGCTAACTATGAAGGACTTATGATTGTCTTTACATGGGTTGGATGGATAAATTGCGCAATCAATCCATTCATTTATGCTTCGTACAATCCAGATTTTCGTTCTGCTTTCTGGCGTTTAACTTTTCAAAACATAGTTTAAAAGCGCTCTGACCTCTGAGAATCAAACAACTGTTGAAAGCTGAATTGTTCATATGTTTTCATTTAAATAATATTGTATAAACTATGTATGTATGTATGGATTTTTTTTGTATTTCATTCACATACTTTGATGTATATCTGCTATGAACCAAGTGATGAAACAGTCATCTAAGAATATATTATGTTATTTCTCTCCTATCATGAATAAAGGCAATCACTACTTTGTTAGCATTTTACAAGTTCGTTTCATAACTCCAATACTTAATAAACTTCATTAGGGACCAAAATAAAATAAGGAATTTAGTTCGTCCTTTTTTTCTCACAACCTAAGGCCAGAAATACTCATCCATATACAGATGCATAGACACACCATATATACACACCATATATATATATATATACACATTCGAACTCATTCGGTCGTGTCCTTGGTACAATAATGTACCTATAGGAATGGTTTATACCTTCCTGGAATCCTTGAAGTGTGAGTAAGAACGTTGCATTCACACTTTTCGGTAAAAATAAGAAAAACTTGTAAGAACACGTCCAAGTAAGTTCCAATGTTTGTATTTTCCTATAAAAATTATCTTTAAATTCTCTCTGTACCATTTCTGCGTAAGCCAAGCGTTTTCAGTCTGTAAATGATACAAACAAAGTTAAAAAGAGAAACTCAAGCGATGATTTCACTGCAACTTTACCTGATTGGCAATTACCCAAATGACGATGTAAGCCCAAGTGCTACTGCCTGGAATTACCCCAGACATAGCCACGTACATAGCAACTTCAAAGAACATAATATGAGGCGACGAAATGAACTCAAAGAATCCACCTTCACCTTGTGGCATGAAGTGTTTGTCGGTGATTGTTTTGCCAGCGGCATCCTTACGCAGATTGTCTAAAATCATGTTGGACTTCTGTGACCAGCTGAAGTGGAAGATGAAGCAGCAAATGTACTGCATGAAGGTTTTCTGGATTGAGAATGACGATGGTGTTGTTCCTGAAACGATAAAATATCTTTTACCCAAATGAACTTGTGACAAAGTGTTGTGAAACACAAACCCCTTACGAATCCCTCGGTATTGGCCAATACCGCTGTTATGCATCCAAAATAGTGAAATTTACCTAACGCTGTAGTGTGACAAATTCTCTTGGGCGAGAAGATTTATTTTGTATGAAATTTGTTTTACTATTAAAAATGTTTAAAAATGCAAACATTGGAATTTTTGTTGACGTTTTCAAACTCACCTCGAAGAAAAAAATAGTTATGTTATGTGTGATGTTGGGGTGATGTCACACTTTTATCATTTTTTTATTTGAAAAAACTTAACTTTTAGTGAAATTGTTAAAACTTGGTCACTGTTTTGTAATTATCAAAATACTTTTGGGAAATAGTCATTGTTTTTAAATTCGAGAAAAAAAAGAATTATTAAAACATTCAAAAAAGATAATTTTTGGAATGTATAATTTTACCTGAATCAGAAGCCTTTGTATTACATTTAAATTTAAAAAAAAAAACAACAACGTTTTACATTTTTGCTAATATATTTCAAATTTTCTTAACATAATACAACAAATGCCTTGTTCAGACAATTATAGCTTTTTATTGAATAGAAAAGTGTATTATACGTAGTACACACTTTTGAATATAGTGAAGTTAAAAATTAACAATTTCTTGCCACTTTCAATCACAAAGTTTTCTAGCCAAAGTTTCTTTTGTATTTAAATAAGCTGGATTTAAGAAAAAATTATTTATTCCGGGTATACCTTAATCCATATTCGATTATTACTATCAAAATAAGACTACGTAAATACTCAAGCAAGGAAAAAATAATTTAATTAAAATATTTTTTTTGGAATTTTTCTCAAGAACTACAAGACATAAAATCATCTAGTTTTCAATGTTTGTTAAAAAAACAAATATAAGCAATGCATTCTAAAAACAATAGGAAATAATCTTAAAGTTTTAAAAATCATAAGATCTTTGTTTAACCATATTTGATGACAGTTTACAGCAACAATGTTTTTCGTTTTTAGTCTTTAGTTGGCATCTGAGATGATCGGATTAATAAATATTTATTAAAAATATAATATCTCAACGAACTATTCTAATTTACATAGTTTTGACTTGATTTAAAAGCAAGCTAATAGACAAAATTGTTGTCTTTAAAAAAATGTATAAAACTTAGTTTTAAGTATTACCATTATTTTTTCCATTTAACGTACATATTTTTTTAAATTGCCCCTAACGCCTAAAAATAGAGAATAGACCCCGCTCCCATACTAAAAAATGATTGTTTTTAACTGTTCTATACAAATCCGTCATTAAACTTTGTCGCTTGAGTTATCGTACTCTTCCCAAAAAATGCAATACCTAATGTCGATGTAGCCACTAGGTGCCTCCCCTAAAGAATTTCTCATCACTATACTTGATTTTCGTGGTGAATTGATGTTAGAGGGTGGTGAATTGATGTTAGCCGTGGTGAATTGTTGTTAGAATTAGAAATAAGGGTGCGTGAGAAGCAGCGTTGCCAAAATGTGCCCGATCGGGAATTTGTACAAGTGTGATAACTAATACTGTAAACAAAAAGACCTGAAATATAATAAGTTTATTTAGAAAAGACAAACTGTTATTATTTTTTTAACCAAATTTTTTCCACGGTAGTGGGATAGTGGCCCGCACATTTTGGAAATGGCCCTAAAAATTGCCCCTACAATTTTTGTCTTCGCGGCAACGCTGGTGAGAATTGACGTTTCAGCTTGTAGGCAAAACTTGTAGGTGAATATGAGGCGACAAAATGAACTCAAAGAATCCACCTTCACCTTGTAGCATGAAGTGTTTATCGGTGATTGTTTTGCCAGCGGCATCCTTACGCAGATTGTCTAAAATCATGTTGGACTTCTGTGACCAGCTGAAGTGGAAGATGAAGCAGCAAATGTACTGCATGAAGGTTTTCTGGATTGAGAATGACGATGGTGTTGTTC
This sequence comes from Eupeodes luniger, assembly GCA_951509635.1. Classification (NCBI taxonomy): domain Eukaryota; kingdom Metazoa; phylum Arthropoda; class Insecta; order Diptera; family Syrphidae; genus Eupeodes; species Eupeodes luniger. The sequence goes on from OX608073.1 coordinate 218,718,338, forward strand.
CTGAAACGATAAAATATCTTTTACCCAATTGAACTTGCGACAAAGTGTTGTGAATCACAAACCCCTTACGAATCCCTCGGTATTGGCCAATACCGCTGTTATGCATCCAAAATAGTAAAAGTATCCAACGATGTAGTGTGACAAATTGATTTTACTCTTGGGCGAGAAGATTTGTATGAAATTTGTTTATTGTTTTCCTAAAAATGCAAATGCAAAATACTATTTGAGATTTAAGAAATCTGAATTTTTGTTGACGTTTTCAAACTCACCTCAAAGAAATAAACACTTATGTTATGTGTGATGTTGAGGTGTTGTCACACTTTTATAATTTGTTTTATTTGAAATACTTAACTTTTTGTTAATTGTTAAAACTTGGTCACTGTTTTGTAATTATCAAAATACCTTTAGGAAATAGTAATCGTTTTTAAATTCGAGAAAAAAAGAATTATTATAACATTCAAAAAAGATAATTTTTGGAATGTATAATTTTACCTGAATCACAAGTCTTTGTATTACATTTAAATTAAAAAAAAAACAACAATGTTTTACATTTTTTCTAATATATATTTCAATTTTTCTTTACATAATATGTACAACAAATGCCTTGTTCAGACAATTATAGCTTTTTATTGAATTGAAAACTGTATTATACGTAGTACACTTTTTTGAATATAGTGAAGTTAAAAATTACCAATTTCTTGCCACTTTCAATCACAAAGTCTTCTAGCCAAAGTTTTTTTGTATTTAAATAAGCTGGATTTAAGAAAAAATAGTTTATTCCGGGTATACTTTAATCCATATTCGATTATTACTATCAAAATAAGACTACGTAAATACTCAAGCAAAGAAAAAATAATTTAATCAAAATATTTTTTTTTTTTGGAATTTTTCTCAGAAAACAAATATAAGCAATGCATTCTAAAAACAATAGTCAATAATCTTAAAGTTTTAAAAATCACACTTTAAACCTTTTTTACCTTTTTTTGCCCAAATTTTGAGTTTAAAACAATTTTTTTCAAAAAACTATGCAAATTAACACACGTCTGTTCCATTAGTAATTAGAAAATATGAACCAAAATATAATAATAAGCAATAAGTACGTTCTTCTGGATCATAAAGTATGAAATTAAATATTATGTTACATTTCAATACAATCACGTAGGAACATGTTGTTTTCCTAATAAGTGATTCATGTATAAGAAACCATAAGATCTTTGTTTAACCATATTTGATGACAGTTTACAGCAACAATGTTTTTCGTTTTTAGTCTTTAGTTGGCATCTGAGATGATCGGATTAATAAATATTTATTAAAAATATAATATCTCAACGAACTATTCTAATTTACATAGTTTTGACTTGATTTAAAAGCAAGCTAATAGACAAAATTGTTGTCTTTAAAAAAATGTATAAAACTTAGTTTTAAGTATTACCATTATTTTTTCCATTTAACGTACATATTTTTTTAAATTGCCCCTAACGCCTAAAAATAGAGAATAGACCCCGCTCCCATACTAAAAAATGATTGTTTTTAACTGTTCTATACAAATCCGTCATTAAACTTTGTCGCTTGAGTTATCGTACTCTTCCCAAAAAATGCAATACCTAATGTCGATGTAGCCACTAGGTGCCTCCCCTAAAGAATTTCTCATCACTATACTTGATTTTCGTGGTGAATTGATGTTAGAGGGTGGTGAATTGATGTTAGCCGTGGTGAATTGATGTTAGAATTAGAAATAAGGGTGCGTGAGAAGCAGCGTTGCCAAAATGTGCCCGATCGGGAATTCGTACAAGTGTGATAACTAATACTGTAAACAAAAAGACCTGAAATATAATAAGTTTATTTAGAAAAGACAAACTGTTATTATTTTTTTAACCAAATTTTTTCCACGGTAGTGGGATAGTGGCCCGCACATTTTGGAAATGGCCCTAAAAATTGCCCCTACAATTTTTGTCTTCGTGGCAACGCTGGTGAGAATTGACGTTTCAGCTTGTAGGCAAAACTTGTAGTTGAATATGAGGCGACAAAATGAACTCAAAGAATCCACCTTCACCTTGTAGCATGAAGTGTTTGTCGGTGATTGTTTTGCCAGCGGCATCCTTACGCAGATTGTCTAAAATCAAGTTGGACTTCTATTGCTGTGACCACCTGAATTGGAAGCTGAAGCAGCAAATGTACTGCATGAAGGTGATTTTCTGGATTGAGAATGACGATGGTGTTGTTCCTGAAACGATAAAATATCTTTTACCCAAATGAACTTGCGACAAAGTGTTGTGAAACACAAACCCCTTACGAATTCCTCGGTATTGGCTAATACCGCTGTTATGCATCCAAAATAGTTAAAGTATCCAACGATGTAGTGTGACAATTTCTCTTGGGCGAGAAGATTTGTTTTGTATGAAATTTGTTTTTCTATTAAAAATGTTTAAAAATGCAAACATAGGAATTTTTGTTGACGTTTTCAAACTCACCTCGAAAAAAAAAAGTTATGTTATGTGTGATGTTGAGGTGATGTCACACTTTTATAATTTTTTTATTTGAAAAACTTAACTTTTAGTGAAATTGTTAAAACTTGGTCACTGTTTTGTAATTATCAAAATACTTTTAGGAAATAGTAATCGTTTTTAAATTCGAGAAAAAAAGAATTATTATAACATTCAAATAAGATAATTTTTTGGAATGTATGATTTTACCTGAATCAGAAGCCTTTGTATTACATTTAAATAAAAAAAAACAACAATGTTTTACATTTTTGCTAATATATTTAAAGTTTTCTTTACATAATATATCAAATGCCTGGTTCAGACAATTATAGCTTTTTATTGAATTGAAAACTGTATTATACGTAGTACACACTTTTGAATAAAGTGAAGTTAAAAATTAACAATTTCTTGACACTTTCAATCACAAAGTCTTCTAGCCAAAGTTTTTTTGTATTTAAATAAGCTGGATTTAAGACAAAATTAATTATTCCGGGTATACCTTAATCCATATTCGATTATTACTATCAAAATAAGACTACGTAAATACTCAAGCAAAGAAAAAATAATTTAATCAAAATATTTTTTTTTTTTGGAATTTTTCTCAGAAAACAAATATAAGCAATGCATTCTAAAAACAATAGTCAATAATCTTAAAGTTTTAAAAATCACACTTTAAACCTTTTTTACCTTTTTTTGCCCAAATTTTGAGTTTAAAACAATTTTTTTCAAAAAACTATGCAAATTAACACACGTCTGTTCCATTAGTAATTAGAAAATATGAACCAAAATATAATAATAAGCAATAAGCACGTTCTTCTGGATCATAAAGTATGAAATTAAATATTATGTTACATTTCAATACAATCACGTAGGAACATGTTGTTTTCCTAATAAGTGATTCATGTATAAGAAACCATAAGATCTTTGTTTAACCATATTTGATGACAGTTTACAGCAACAATGTTTTTCGTTTTTAGTCTTTAGTTGGCATCTGAGATGATCGGATTAATAAATATTTATTAAAAATATAATATCTCAACGAACTATTCTAATTTACATAGTTTTGACTTGATTTAAAAGCAAGCTAATAGACAAAATTGTTGTCTTTAAAAAAATGTATAAAACTTAGTTTTAAGTATTACCATTATTTTTTCCATTTAACGTACATATTTTTTTAAATTGCCCCTAACGCCTAAAAATAGAGAATAGACCCCGCTCCCATACTAAAAAATGATTGTTTTTAACTGTTCTATACAAATCCGTCATTAAACTTTGTCGCTTGAGTTATCGTACTCTTCCCAAAAAATGCAATACCTAATGTCGATGTAGCCACTAGGTGCCTCCCCTAAAGAATTTCTCATCACTATACTTGATTTTCGTGGTGAATTGATGTTAGAGGGTGGTGAATTGATGTTAGCCGTGGTGAATTGATGTTAGAATTAGAAATAAGGGTGCGTGAAAAGCAGCGTTGCCAAAATGTGCCCGATCGGGAATTCGTACAAGTGTGATAACTAATACTGTAAACAAAAAGACCTGAAATATAATAAGTTTATTTAGAAAAGACAAACTGTTATTATTTTTTTAACCAAATTTTTTCCACGGTAGTGGGATAGTGGCCCGCACATTTTGGAAATGGCCCTAAAAATTGCCCCTACAATTTTTGTCTTCGCGGCAACGCTGGTGAGAATTGACGTTTCAGCTTGTAGGCAAAACTTGTAGTTGAATATGAGGCGACAAAATGAACTCAAAGAATCCACCTTCACCTTGTAGCATGAAGTGTTTGTCGGTGATTGTTTTGCCAGCGGCATCCTTACGCAGATTGTCTAAAATCAAGTTGGACTTCTATTGCTGTGACCACCTGAATTGGAAGCTGAAGCAGCAAATGTACTGCATGAAGGTGATTTTCTGGATTGAGAATGACGATGGTGTTGTTCCTGAAACGATAAAATATCTTTTACCCAAATGAACTTGCGACAAAGTGTTGTGAAACACAAACCCCTTACGAATTCCTCGGTATTGGCTAATACCGCTGTTATGCATCCAAAATAGTTAAAGTATCCAACGATGTAGTGTGACAATTTCTCTTGGGCGAGAAGATTTGTTTTGTATGAAATTTGTTTTTCTATTAAAAATGTTTAAAAATGCAAACATAGGAATTTTTGTTGACGTTTTCAAACTCATCTCGAAAAAAAAAAGTTATGTTATGTGTGATGTTGAGGTGATGTCACACTTTTATAATTTTTTTATTTGAAAAACTTAACTTTTAGTGAAATTGTTAAAACTTGGTCACTGTTTTGTAATTATCAAAATACTTTTAGGAAATAGTAATCGTTTTTAAATTCGAGAAAAAAAGAATTATTATAACATTCAAATAAGATAATTTTTTGGAATGTATGATTTTACCTGAATCAGAAGCCTTTGTATTACATTTAAATAAAAAAAAAACAACAATGTTTTACATTTTTGCTAATATATTTAAAGTTTTCTTTACATAATATATCAAATGCCTGGTTCAGACAATTATAGCTTTTTATTGAATTGAAAACTGTATTATACGTAGTACACACTTTTGAATAAAGTGAAGTTAAAAATTAACAATTTCTTGACACTTTCAATCACAAAGTCTTCTAGCCAAAGTTTCTTTTGTATTTAAATAAGCTGGATTTAAGACAAAATTAATTATTCCGGGTATACCTTAATCCATATTCGATTATGACTATCAAAATAAGACTACTGTCGATTTCCATTGAACCACATGAAAATTAATTATTTATAATTACAACAGAACGACGCCGAATTCTCTTTAATTATTTTTTCCACAAACAATAATTTCATTTGACGTTTGCAAAACTGTCAAGTTGTTAGTATGTGTTAAAATGAGTGTGAAAATCTGTGTAGATTCGTCTCAAAAGACGAATTCAAAACGAATCAATTCGTCAGGAAAAAACATCAATACTTTTCCCATTGGAAAACGTTTAAGAAAAAAATATTGCTGAACCGTCGACGGCACATCAATGTTTTGAGAAAAAAAAACACAAAGCACAGCCAAATCAAAACGTAAACAAAAAAAATGACATTTGACATTTCTCACGAATCTGTTCTAACCTGATCTGACTCAAAAGCAAGAACAGAAAATCCTGTTCTAAACTGTTCTAGGTTTGTCAATGTACAGAAAAGTAGAACAGTTCAGCACAGAAAAAACCTCAATGAACAGCAAAAAGCTGTACTTTTCTGTCTAGAACAGTCCAGCACAGCGTCACTGAACAGACTTAAAATGTGGGAACTGAAAAAAAAATCTTTTCAATAAGTTTCTCCTCATCTTAAAAATGAAGCATATAGAATTTTTCATATCTCTTTTTCTCTCTATACTCTGTCCAACAAAAATAGTCAGTACAGAGAAGATAGGACGTTTACCTCTCACTCTGACTGAAGTGAAATCTCGTTAAGCTGTGAGAGAGAGCAAATATTACAGGGTTTCCGTAGTGCCCATTATAAATTTCGAAAAAGCTCTGATAAATATTAGTAGGGATACCAACTTTTGATTTTAAATTGAAAGTTAAAAATAAATTCCGTTTAAGAAAATTTATAAATTATGTACATAATCCCGAATTCAAAAACCCCTTTGTGAAAACTAAGAGTAACATAAATTCAATTATGAAAAAATAATGAAAATTTTCGATTCTGTATCACACAATATTCACAAATACACAATTTATAAACAACACAGCACAGATTTATAATAAAATAAAAGCAGTTCTTTTTTTGGCACTGATTATAAAACACGGTATAAATAAACACTTTTTCAAAGAATATTTTTTTTATGAACAAAATCACTATTTTTCACCATGTATTATAAATAATTTTCGCTTAAACTCAACCCTTTGCTTCCTAGTGGTTTCGCAATTAAACCAAATACTCTATATTTTTTCTTTATATTCCTACTGGTTTTTTTTTAATTTTTAGTAAATATTATTTTTTTTATTTAAATGCATTATTCATTACACACATTCTATATAAATTTTAAGTTTTTATACAAATTTTTGAAAAAGTTGACATCTCCAGGAACAAAGGATTAATTTACGAAGAAAAATAAATAAACTTCACTTACCGAAAAACAGCAAGCGACAACACCATTCGCATATTTGTTCTCAAAAGCTTTTAAAAAAGCACACATTCTGAAAGCTCCCAAACAAAATCCAAAGAAAAATCCACCATGATTTGCATTAAAGTGGAAATGGTAACTCTAATAACAATCTGCTTATTTTCAATACATACGAAGAGGGTTGTTTGTGAACACATTATTTATCAGTGTCAGTGTGGCTTTGGCTGCGCATGGTAAAGGTTGTGGGGATGTACGCTCGTCGAAGCGTAATTACAACAACAATTTATGTGTAAGCTAGTGGTTGAATTTTCTTTTTCAGTAGGTAAAAAGGGAATAAGACCACTGACTGGCACCATTTGCAAGAAAAAAGCTCTCCCATAAGACGTGTACTGACTATTTTTGTTGGACAGAGTATAGTTATTTAGGTTACTGCACTCCTTTTCCTTGACTTGTTTACCATGTGATTGTGAGGAAGGGTTTTAAAATCGCAGAAGCAGTGTTGTCTCAGGTTATAAAATGTTTTCTTTTGAAACTAAAATTTAAAGCGGTTTTAATAACTAATGTAACCTAGCAATTTTAATTGCATAAGCAATACAAAATATTGCAGTTCTAGAACATTTATTTACTATGTTCTTCTTATTTGCTTTTCTCTAAGGAATTAATTATTTTACTTTAAAACAATGTGTGCATTAAAAATGTGCCCCCAGCCATAAAGAAAAAAAAATTCGGGATAAAATATTAACCTAATTTCAATGAAAAGAACAGTTGAAATCAAACATTATAATATATAATATTAACGAGCTGACCTGACAAACGTTGTTTTGTCGTACAAATAATTTCTAGATAATAATTTTCTAGAAATAAGTAACTAACTTATTGTAAGTATGTAAGGATGTGGTATATACATAAGTGAGAAATGTATAGAGCTCTGTTTATCGGAGACAAAATATTAAAATAACAAATTACCAAACAATTTTTTTTAATTTATTAAAATTAATTCTTTAAAATTATATACATATCGCTTATTATGACAATACTACAAAAAAACAAAATCAATCCCTTAATGCAACACAGTGTACAATATTTTTTGTGATCCCGTATTTTTTGCCCTTGGGAAAAAACATGAAGTGCTCAAATTTAAGCCGCAGACAAACATCGTTTGGCCTTGAGACTTATTGATAGTCATTGCAAATGCCAATCTAATTGGAAATTGAAGGCGTTTAAATTGAATTAGCACATCTGTGGGTATAAAAGGAATTCGCGTGAATAATATATTTTTACCTCGAAATTTGCCATTTAGAATTATGGCTTCGATAACATTTTTCATTAATTTTTTAATTACTAATAAAAGAATCCACCTTGTCCTGCCGAAACTGCGAGCATGATGTGGTCATAAATGGTTCTTTGTTCTTCATTCATTAGTGGGATATAGCGAGCAACAATCGCTGCCATTTCTGCAGAATTGTATTGCAGTTCACGATTCAATTCAGTGTCTATTAAATCAGAAGCATTTCGTTTTGGTGAATGCATACCGAAATGATTGAGCGGTAAGTTGGTAATGATAATGCAAAGATCCTCAATAGCAATCAATGCTTCATTGTACATAGCGTCACTGAATACTATCGTAAGATCGTTGCACCGTGTACGATGTTGATGCAATTAAACCATAGCACTTAGGAATATAAAAAATAGATAAAAACCTAATCTCAGACCTACCGAATGTATGTATAATGCAAAATTTCATTGAAATTGGTAAAGCCGTTTCGGAGGAGTATGGCAACTAACACTATGGCAGGAGAATTTTATATATTAGATTACATAAATAATTATTACAATTGTAATAAATAATAATAATATAATTATAAATTAAAATGAAGGCATATATAAAAAATAAGTTAAAGTGTTCCAATACACAAATTGGGCTCTTAGTTTAGCTAAAACAAAGTTTATCATTAGACCGCATGTATTAAAAGTTAATATACATATTTTAAAATTGTTAATATTTGTGTGATGTCATCTGGTTTCTAGAGTCTGGAGTGATGTTTATGTTATTAATTTATAGGTAAGTCGTGAATTAGATTAGTTGAAAATAGAAAGGATAGAAAGTGAGTCATTTTGTCAAATGAATGTACAAAATAAAATAAAAAACATTTAATTTCTATGTTTTAAGATATAAACCTGTTTTTAAACATGTTCATTTACTTAAATTTGTTTTGTTTTTTTGTTTTTCTCTTCCTCGTTAACTAGCGTTACTTTTGTTAGCAATTGAGGTAATTTAAGCTGCAGTGCAATTAAAAGTTGTGATTTTTTGCGCATAAGTTTAGCTCGTGTGGTAAAACTATTTTTGTTAGCAAAATATTCAAAATATATGCATTGGGAAGTGGAATGAGTAATTGTTTTAATTTTGTCTAATTTTTGTAAATTTTGGTGATTTCTTAAAGAAAATCCCTTTTGTTGAGGCAAGCAAATTTTTTTATTTAATATTTTATTTAAATTTTTTTAGCAAACACTAAGAGGGCTTTGTATTGTTTTTTTTTATAATTTACATTCACTCAAGGGGTTTAGTACCCTTTATATGATTATATTTAATCACAGTGCGAGCATTAGGAAAATAGGGAAGGATTTAAGAGGAGGTACCGGTGCACATTGGTCTTGAAGTTCTGAAGATCAAAATGGGAGGGAAAAACAGAGTTGACCAAAGCATTCCATATTCTCGATGTGAGATTTAAGAGAGAATCTCTCTCTATACTTGACAGTACGCCCGAAATTGAGCTCAAGGGTAAACTGATGAGCATTCCTAGAAGTGCAAGTATTACGGCTTAATCGTTTAAGGGGTGGAATGCAAATGGCTAATTCAACAGAACATTTTTTGTAAAAATATCGATAAAACAACGAAAGGCATGAAACATTGCTTCTGTGTTCTAGCGATGTAAATGTTTCGATTATAGTTCTATCGCCTATCATTTGTTAAGCCCTTTTTTGTATTCTATCCAAGAGATTTAAACTTGTTTTAGGGGCACCTGCCCAGATATGCGAATAATATTCAAGCTTTGGACGGATGAAGGCTTTGTAAATTACAGCCAGATCAGAAGGGGTGACAAATTTATTGCACCGTCGGAGAAATCCTAAGCACCTGGCAGCATTTTTGTCAATGTCAAATATGTGATCATTCCATAAAAGGTGATCTGTGATACACATACCGAGTACTGACAGTTGATTAGTTTCCTGGATGCAAGTGCCACTCATAGATAGTGGCAAAGAGTGTATACCTCGCTTTAACGATACACGACAGCATTGGGTTTTCGAAGCATTAAATTCCACACGGTTTTTTATTCCCCATTGCACTATGCTGTGTAGATCGGAATTTAATGAGCTTATCATAATTTTGCAGTTGCAGTTCCACATCCGAAGAGGAAGGTTGTGAATCTGGAAACGAATATGAAAAGCTCCGAGTGAAATCGTCAGCGAAACAATGTATTTTATTAGAAGTAGTAGACAGGAGATCATTTATAAAAATGATGAAAAGGGTCGGAGACAAAACGGAGCCCCGGGGCACACCAGGATTTATTTTATGGGTTTCAGACTTATATCCGTCCAAAACAACTTGTATTGAACGTTTCGAAAGAAAATTTCTAATCCAACGAAGAAGTTATTCGTCAATACCAAAAGCACGCATTTTCGATAAGAGAGCAAGATGCCAGACTTTATCAAATGCCTTTGAAATATCAAGTGCAATAACCTTTCTCCAAAACGATGTAAAGATTTGTTTCACTGTTTGGTGAGATGAACCATGATATCACCAGTGCACCTATTGCTACTAAAGCCGTATTGCCGGTCATTAAGAAGCTTCCGTTCCCCAAGATATTTCTTAACCTGATAATTAATCAGCGTTTCCATGACCTTAAAAATAAGGGACGTTAGTGCTATCGGTCGATAATTTCGGGGAAGAGGATTCGCCTTTTTTTGGATTGGCTGAACGAATGGAGTTTTCCAATTACTCGGAACGAGCCCAGAAGAATAGGATAGATGGAAAAGCTTACGTAGTGGTTTTGCTAGCGTGAAAGTTCACCTCTTCAGAATAATAGCGGGGATACCATCCGGACCAGCGGATTTATGAATGTTGAGATCTTTAAGAACTCTCGCCACAGTTCGAGTACCAAAATAGATTGGTCCCATTTCAAGAACTGGATGAGCCATGACACTATATGGTAAGATGGAATTTTTGGCGAACTGTCTTCATAACAAACGTCATGGTAGCCAGTACGCGTTTTTCACACCTCAACATCCACAAAGGAACTTGGAGATCTCCAGATCAATCTACCGTCAACAAGATTGACCATATTGCGATCGACGCCATGCACGCTTCCAGCATCATGGATGTCCGAACTTTCCAAGGAGCTGACATCGACTCGGATCACTACCTTGTTGTAGCCAAGGTAGCACTTCGGGTTTCCAGGCCCAAGGCAAAACAGGGAAATGCTGGGAGAAGGTACAACGTCGAACGGCTACAATCGCAAGAGATCGCCAAATCTCTCTCAAAGTTCTGTGCCGCCGACACAACGTATAGAAAACCAGTGGCATCATTGCCAAGATGCACTCAGAGAAGCCGCCTCTGACGTGCTGGGTTTCAAGCAACCACCAACAAAGAACCCGTGGTTTGATGAGGAATGTCGGCAGGCAAATGCAGCTAAACAACAGGCACGCAAAGCGGTGCTGTATAAAAGGACGAGAGCTGCTCATGAGCTCCATGAGCAGAAGAGGCGAGAGGAACACCGACTTCTCAGAAGCAAAAAAAGAGAGCATGAGAAGCGTGCGGTCGAAGATGTTGAGAGGTTTAAAAGCAGAAATGAAGTTCGAAAGTTTTATGAACAGGTGAAACGAAATTCACAAGTACATAAACCTAGAACCGAAGGCTGCAAAGACGAAAGTGGAAACATCATAGTGGAACCGCAGTCAATGCTGAGGATTTGGAAGGACCACTTCTGCAGACTGTATAACGGCGACGACTAACCGAATTCCGCTGTCAGGCATGATGTTCCATTCAACATAGACGACGAAAGCCAACAATCCCGTCCTCCCGACTTAGACGAAGTAAAGATTGCTATATCTAAGCTGAAGTCTAACAAAGCCGCTGGAGCGGATGGCTTGAATGCCGAGCTCTTTAAAGCAGCTGGAGATAAGTTGGTTAGGAGCATGCACCAACTTATCTGTAAGATATGGTCGGAAGAAAGCATGCCCGATGAATGGAACCTCAGTATTGTTTGCCCGATCCTGAAAAAAGGAGACCCTCTAAACTGCACCAATTATAGAGGAATCAGTCGACTTAACATCGCCTACAAAATCTTCTCTGCCGTAATATGTGAACGTCTAAAGCCCATCGTCAACAACCTGATAGGTCCTTATCAGTGTGGTTTTAGACCAGGAAAGTCCACAGTCGATCTAATATTCACATTACGGCAGATCCTGGAAAAAACCCAAGAACACCAAATCGACACCCACCATCTTTTCATCGATTTCAAGGCTGCATATGACAGTATCTACAGGGACGAGCTGTATAGAGCCATGTCTAGTTTTGGCATCCCTGCCAAACTCGTCCGTTTGTGCAGGATGACCATGGAGAATTCACGCTGCTCCATGAAGGTTGGAAACAACTTAACAGAACCTTTCGATGTCAAAAAAGGTTTAAGACAAGGTGATGCACTGTCATGTGATTTTTTTAACATCGTACTTGAAAGAATAGTGCAAAGCTCACACGTCAACACAAGAGGCACTATCTTTCAAAAGTCTGTCCAATTCCTAGCATATGCTGATGACATTGACATAATCGGAAGAACTCAGCGTGATGTCAATGGGGCTTTTGTGAGTATTGAGGCAGAGGCTGCAAAAATGGGTTTAACGGTTAATGAGGGCAAAACAAAGTATATGCTGTCATCAAGAAAGGAAATACAACACCGACGTCTTGGTCAAAACGTCACCATCGACAGACGTAACTTTGAGGTAGTCAAGGACTTCGTCTACCTAGGCTCCGCTGTAAACGCAGAAAACAACACCAGCGCTGAGATCAAACGAAAAATAACTCTTGCAATCCGCTGTTTCTTTGGGTTAAGAAAGCAATTGAGTGGAAAAATCCTCTCTCGAAGGACGAAAGTGTCGCTATATAAGACCCTTATCATCCCCGTCCTGCTATACGGTGCAGAAGCATGGACTATGACAAAAGCGGATGAAAGCACCTTGGGTCGTTTCGAGAGAAAGATTCTTAGTGTGATCTACGGTCCCGTATGCATCGAAGGGAAGTGGAGGAGAAGATGGAACGACGAGCTGTACGGGCTGTACAGCGACGTAGACTTAGCCAGAAGGGTAAAAGTCCAACGACTAAGATGGCTGGGTCACGTAGAGCGCATGGAAACCAATGCTCCGGCCTGGAAAGTCTTCGAATCCACACCATAAGGACAGCGCAGTAGAGGAAGACCGCGAATCAGGTGGCGCGCACAAGTGGAAGGTGACCTCACCCAACTCGGAGCGCGAAACTGGAGACATCTAGCTAGGGACCGAGCTAGATGGAGAAGTTTGTTGGGTGAGGCCCTAGTTCACACAGGACTGTAGCGTCACCTTAAGTAAGTAAGTAAGTCTTGATAACAAGTTAGCTTTATCAATAGAGCTAACTAAAGGAACGTCATTGACAACAAGCGTAGGAACCGAGGATGAGGGAGAATTCCTCATGTTTTTTACGAATGACCAAAAATTCTTACTGCCTTTGGGACATTGCAGTACTTTTTGAAGTAATTTTTGGTCATGTAAAAATTTGGTCCTTCGAATATAGGCGTTGCAGGCCTTCCTGGCTTGCTTAAACCTTTTCCGGTTTTCCTAAGTCGGGTTGGCTTTAAAACACCGGAAGCTCACCTCTTTCTTCTTGATAACCTCTTGGCAGCTCGAATCGAACCATAATTTAACCTTGGGTTTAATACTTTCAACCCTATTCGGGATAAAGGTTTCCCTTCCCAGATGAATCTACGGTGACCATCCGTTCATTATTTGAAGAAAATGTTCATTATGAATTATTCTGTGTCGGAAAACATAAAAATGTTCATTATTTTAGAAAATGCTCATTATTTGTTCATTATTTTATGATTTTTTTTTTAAGGAAAGCCTTAGCATGAAAACCATTAAATGTTTAATGAAAACGTACCCATACATCATAATTCGTAGTCTTTCTTTTTCGGAACAAATCCTACTCTCACAAATTAATTTCCAGTGGTGAGTCATCCTGTGCGCAAGTGTTGAGTATTAGCAAAAACACTCCATTACCAAGACCGGAATCTTTTGTACGTTTCACTCTCCAAAACCCGTTTGTTTACAGTGTTGTATTTGTAATTTTGACAATTAGTCCATGAAAAGATGTGAGCACAAACAAAAAAAAAACATTGCCGTGATCTAGCGGCACTTTGCACAGCAAAAACAAAATGGGGTGGTTAATAAGTTTTTTTCAGGTTTTTCTTTTTACTTTTTTTCGATGAAAAAGTCAGTTTTAAGCTTTAATTTGCTTTACACAAAGCAACTTATTTTTAAAACATGGTTCCCTCAAATTTTTATTCCAAAATCTAACTACAAACAAAATTCTAACTCTAACATAATCCCTCAAAAAGAAATTTTCAGGAATATTTCTGCAACAAACAAAACTAAAATTTGGTCTTGCATTTGTCGAACTTCTTAAATGATGAAAATACTAATCTAATTGACGAATCTGAACTAGCTAAAGTTGGCAATGGAACTTCACAAGTATGCTTCTTGTAACATTTTCTGTACAAACAAATACGGATGCACCCCCACCTATTGTTTCCACCTGAACTTCTAACGTCGCCAAAAAAATTCTCTAAGCTTACTTAACCAGTTGCAGCGCATGTTGCTTTCGCAAATAATTTAAGTAAACAAAATAAAGCACTAATAAATCATTAAATAATATGTATTTGGTCAATTTTTTTTTATTTAATATAAAGACATTTTGTGGATAGTGTCTTGAAAAAAGCATGTTCAATGTCAGTTTATTATAATTAATTCACTAATTTACAGTAATCACTACGAAATTCTTTAAATTTCATAATAAACCTCGGATTTTTGTATCAAAGATGCGTTCGAAGAACCATCAAGTTAAGGGTGCGAGCGCAATTTTTTTATTGAATTTTAATTCATTTACGTTAACGAACGGCCCAAATATTTTTTTTGCAAGTAATTAAAATCTGTAGCAATTTAACTAATTCAAGTATATTTATAGTTTGTTTTTAATGATTTAAGCTTGCAACTATTTTTCAATGCCATTTTGATTAATAAATATTACATTTAAAGGAAAACTTATAATCGAAAAATACCTTATCCATAACATTCTTGATTGATGGAAGCATACATGTATTTGCTATCAAAAAAAATTATGCTTCAAAGGAACACCAATGTTTTAAAAAAGTAATCAGAACGATTATAGCGAACCTGTTGAATAAATGCAGAGCAAATAAAATGCAAATTTTGACATATATCACAAAATGAAAACTTCTTAAAAGCCAATAATATTTTGAGTATGTTCATTAAAGAAATTTCCGCTTCGTTTAACCTTCATCAACTTTTTAGAAAAAAAAAAAAATTAGCATTAATAGCAGCCAATTATTTCATAGCATATTTAATTGTTCACATTGTAAAATGTCTAGAAATGTTCATATGCAACAAAATTCGTAATTTTATGCGTAAGCATAAAAGATAACATTATTAAGCAAGAAGTATGCATTTTGGCGCGTTCACCAATTTTTTCTATCGGGTGTTCGGTTTCCTCATACTGGAATAAAAAAAGTTGCTAAGATCTATTTATTGCACTCATTTAGTTGGTATTGTGTGTAACCATATTGCCTATTTTTCTATTCCTTATAGATGCTTTACACAAAGCAACTTATTTTTAAAACATGGTTCCCTCAAATTTTTATTCCAAAATCTAACTACAAACAAAATTCTAACTCTAACATAATCCCTCAAAAAGAAATTTTCAGGAATATTTCTGCAACAAACAAAACTAAAATTTGGTCTTGCATTTGTCGAACTTCTTAAATGATGAAAATACTAATCTAATTGACGAATCTGAACTAGCTAAAGTTGGCAATGGAACTTCATAAGTATGCTTCTCGTAACATTTTCTGTACAAACAAATACGGATGCACCCCCACCTATTGTTTCCACCTGAACTTCTAACGTCGCCAAAAAAATTCTCTAAGCTTACTTAACCAGTTGCAGCGCATGTTGCTTTCGCAAATAATTTAAGTAAACAAAATAAAGCACTAATAAATCATTAAATAATATGTATTTGGTCAATTTTTTTTTATTTAATATACATTTACAACATTTATTTGGATGGAAATTAAAAAGCTATACAAATCTTCCAATTTAAGACCATGTCAGCACTTCAGATTCTGTTGGTTAGGATTGTTTAGTTTTTGAACGAGGCCATGAAACATTCAAAATGAAGCATTTAGATGGGGCTGATTACTATAATGAAGCGTTTTGATGGGCCGAAACACTAAATGTGAGAATGGGTTTGGTTTTTTGCATCATTTCACGCACACTTTCTCACATTTAGTGCTTGCTAGCTTGTAGGCAAACCGAAATGTCAGTCTGAGATTCCGGTCTTGGTAATGGAGTGTTTTTGGTATTAGTTTAACTTCCCCTGTATGTTGGGATGTATAATATCGCACCTCCAGTGGTACAATGACGTAAATGTAAATAATTCGGTTCTTCGGAAAACACGATTTAATATTTTGAAAACGGGTTTTATTAAAAAAAGCATATAATTATTTTTTTTTAATGAAAAAAAACTATTTATTCATGGGTAATTAAACACAGTTTTTGGAAGCTCAGTCATTTTTGTCTGCTTCTAGCAGTGTTAATAATAATTTTAGTACAAATAAATAAAATAGTGATTTTTAATAAATAAACTTAACACTTGTGTCGATGTCTCACTGAAATATTAGGAAAATATTTAAAAAAAATCAACAGAAAACTGCCATAACGTTCACTTACGACTTTGTTCGACCGAAAATAATAAAACAATTATACAAAAAGTTTTGGAACTCATACAGATAGGTCGTCGTCTGACTAATCAAAGCGTTGTTCGTTGCAGATTTGAAACACAAGTGACAGATAAGTCAAGTCAATGTACTTGCGAGACTTTAGTTTGAAAACATTGTAACGGTACAAAGACATATCTGCCCTCTGGACACAAATAGAACAATTTCAATTAGGTCTTTGTTTTATTGGAAGCAAAAACCTTTTTTAAGAGTTGTGACATACTTAACTGAAAAAATTAAAAATTTGCACTTACGTCGTTGTACCACCGGAGGTGCGATATGATCTGATTTTTGTAAGTTTTACTGACCATGACAATGGTAAAAAAACTTTCAGTGAATGTGAATGAAACTCATCTTTTTTTGCATTTGGGCTAGTTATGGCATTTTCCAAAAGTAATTTTAAGAATGTAATCCGACTGTTGGAATTATTTGATTGTTGAAAAATCCTTCACTCCAAAAATAAATGAAGAGTAAGGATAACACTCCTTCCTGGGACAAAGTGGAGTTAAGTTTAATGTATATTATGAAAAAGAGAAGCAATATTTCAGTTAATGACACTGATGTTTTCGCCGAGTTGTCATGTGTAAGAAATTACGTTTCTTCAGAAAAAATTGTTGAATGGAAGGAGAGCCAAATGAGTGCTGGAGATAGGTGGGTTGAAATTTTCAAGTTTTTCAATAAAAAAATGATACAGTATGAAAACATTTCAAAAATCGTAGAGTCTGGGTCTAATGCCTCTACAGAGAGAGTTTTCTCAATTTTAAACAATGTATGGTCAAACGAAAAAAACAATATGAAAATTAAAACAATCAGGTCCATTTTAATTGCAAATGGAATTATGAATTAAATTGCATCCAATTTAAGAATTATTCTTCTACCTGAGCGTCGAACTTGTCGAGTTGTAGAAGCTGAGTAAGGTCAATGATTCTCGGGAATTTTTTCTCCAGAAGAGTCCTGAAACCAAAGGTCGCTCACCCCTACCCCTCCCAATCCCTACCCACTCCTCCGTCGGATTTGTGTTACTTTGCTGGCTGATGTCTCCTTATCTCCCGAATATATGGTGTATCACTATATGTCAACCTAGCTCCCTTCTGGGACGCTTATGGCGCAATTGCTGTTCGTCTCTCCTGCTCCAAAACATATCCTTCCCTTCAACATCCCAATTGGGCTGGATCTAAGGTGTTATACGACCCGTGCCGATGATCAGCCAGGCTTAGGGCCCAATTTCTAAAAATAGCTCAGTCGTTAACGGAGTATCCGGATACCAGGTGACCTCCGGATTAGCTAGCCTTATCTGTGTAAGCGAATCTCTGCACAGATGGACCCCCCCTTTACTTCGCTACTCGTGGGAATCCAAATGAATAACTCAAATCAAAAACAAAAACAGTACTGGAAGCAAAAGCGTCAAACCGGCACCGGTATTCCAGCTACACCGGGCGGCAGCTCGGCGGCAACGTCGGCTGTCGTTACTCCTGTGCCGAGCACCGGAAAAGGGTCTGTGCCAAGTCGCTGCCCTTCTTCTAGTGCGGTGCAGGATGTATCCACACCGGGCGGCAGTTCGGCGGCAGCGTTGGCTGTCGTTACTCCTGTGCCGAGCACCGGAAAAGGGCCTGTGCCAAGTCACTGCCCTTCTTCTAGTGCGGTGCAGGATGTACAATTGGCGAAAACGCTTCCTCATGTCGGTAGTAGAAAGTTCGTGAAAAATGATCTTTCCACTACTAAAGAGAGTAAACCTCTCCAGTATGCTTCTAGGAGCTCGTATAAACAACGACGGAATGCGATGAGGATTATAAAATCCTCTGGTTCAACACTGGAGGATGGAAGTAATCCCATCCTTAGCAAAAAGCTGCAGTGGGCTAAATCCATTCTAGACAATACTAGTCGCCACGACTGAACGTCAAAGCGACAAAGGTCTTTGGAGGAGTCCACTCCCGTCCCGAAAAAGCCCAAAGTGCAGAACACCAGCACTCCCAATATTCCTCGAGTACCTCTCACTAAACCTTTTAGTGATGTACTTAAGGATTCAAATAAGATCGTAATTGCGGTCATCGATAGGAGCAATATTGATGGCACGATTACTTCTGACCGTTGACAGATGGTGAATCTGAAGCTCTCGGCTGGCTTTCTAAAAGTCATGCGGGATCATCCGGGTCCACCGCCTGTAACAAGCGATGAGGGTTGGCATCAAGGTCATGTCAAGCTCATCGCTTGTAACGATCAGAGGTCGCGCGATCTCTATACGCTTGCTGTCGGCATGCTGGGCGAAGTTTGGCCAGGCGCAAAACTCGAGGTCGTTGCAAAGGAAGACATTCCATGCAGGCCGAGAGCTCGCGCTTGGATCCCTAAAGAACCCTCATGTCCGGATGACTTACGCGAGATCATTAAGATTAGCAACCCGGACCTTCCTTGTCACGACTGGAAGATAGCGAAACTGGATGAGCCAAAGGGTCTTTATCGAAGTGCGATTATCGTAATCAATAAAGACTCTGTGGCTTCTCTGGCGAGAGATAAGGGAGTGATAAGATACGGTTTCGGGACAATCACGCTACGTATCTATAAAAAAGATGAGGTAGACGCTTCATGCGAGCCTCCACAACCCTTTTCGGAAGCTGTGTCGCAAGACGTTGGGGGTTCCAGTGCTACAATCACCTTCCCTTCCTTGGATGTGGATGATGTTGTATCTGGGCCCTCTTCTGTCACAGCACTGGCTTCCTCTGAACCCTCTTCAGAAGCTGTGCCGCAAGACGTAGGGGGTCTCAGTGCTAACATCACCTTCCCATCCTTGGGTGTGGATGAGAATGTGGCAGGGCCCTCTTCTGTCGCAGCACAGTCTTCTTCTAAAAACGTCGAAGGTTTATCCCTAATGGAGACCGACGACTCAAACGACATAGTTCTCCCCAGTGAGGAGGAAGATGAACTATTAGGTTCTTCTTCGTCTGATCTGGATGAGCTGGATTCAACAGTGGTGGAGGTTGATCTGCCAATTTGTAGCCAAAATGCTGCAAATACTACAGATTAACCTCCAACACTCTAAAACGGCTTCGGCCTCCCTTCTTCTCCGCCTGACCAAAACTGGAGAAGATGTCGTTCTCATCCAAGAGCCCTGGATTGTGAAATCCCTGGTTCGAGGATTGAGAACTCCTGGCTACTACGTGCTATATGTAACAGGAAAAGGTAACCCAAGGTCCTGCATACTAGTAAAACGTAATCTAAATGTATTTTTACT
Organism: Eupeodes luniger; assembly: GCA_951509635.1. Classification (NCBI taxonomy): domain Eukaryota; kingdom Metazoa; phylum Arthropoda; class Insecta; order Diptera; family Syrphidae; genus Eupeodes; species Eupeodes luniger. The sequence goes on from OX608073.1 coordinate 218,738,246, forward strand.
CCCTAATTTCAGTGATAAAGACGTCACCACAGCCAGTATGGTAATAGACAACCATACCTACTGGCTGGTATCAGCGTATTTGGACCACGACCACCAGGGCCCACTACCTGGTACCATTCTGGAGAGGACGGTCGCTGAATCAACAAGATGTAAAACCAGCATAATTATCGGTTGTGACGCCAATGCGCACCATACTACGTGGGGTAGTACCGATATAAATGACAGAGGTGAGTCTCTTTTTGATTACATTTTGACAACTAATCTAGTAAGTAAGTAATGTAGGTAGTGAACCAACCTCCGTTACTAAAAGTCGACAAGAAGTTTTAGATATGACTCTTGTCTCGTTACATCTCTCAAATAAAATATTGAATTGGAGAGTATCAAAGGAACACTCGTTCTCCGATCATAGATACATCCAATTCACACTTATTGACGAGTCCCCAAAACCGATCCAATTCCGTAACTATAGGAAAACAGATTGGCCAAAATATAGGGCGACTCTGAAGAATCTGATTAAACCAGAACTTTCTGATCCGCCCTTGTGTGCTCTTGAACTCGATCAAAAAGTCGACGAGCTTACGGCAGCCCTTAATAAAGCCATGAAAACTGCCTGCCCCCTCACTACAGTGCGGGGAAAGAAGAAACCATATTGGTGGGCTACTGAACTGGAAATATTCCGGAAAGGTTGTAGAAGGCTTTTTAATCGTGCAAAAAAGACTAGACATCCCCAAGACTGGGACTCCTATAAGGAATCCCTCAAAAAATATAAACAGGAATTGAGAATAGCCGAAAGATCCTCTTGGAGATCCTTCTGTAGCTCAATAGAAGAATCTTCGGAGGCATCAAGAATAAGGAAGATTCTCTCGACAAATCCAACCATGCCTAGTTGTCTTAAAAACTTGGATGGTACTTGGACTAACTCTTGCGAAGAAACGCTAAACCTGCTACTTGACATCCACTTCCCTGATAGCTCTAATTCCGTTAATACAACAAACCATCCTAGGTCGGGTATTAACTTAACTTTTCCTCAAGGTCTTGTTACAAAAGAAAAGTTGACTTGGGCTCTGAATAGTTTCAAACCTTACAAATCTCCAGATCACATCGTACCAGCTGAGCTACAACTTACGACTGACATAACTTTGCCCATCATTGAGATGATCTTTAAAAGTTGTCTAGATTTGGTCTATATACCTCAGCGATGGAGAGAAGTAAAGGTAGTTTTCATTCCCAAGGCGGGCAAATGTTCGCATGTCAACCCTAAAGATCTAAGACCTATTAGCCTATCATCATTCATTTTCAAAACTCTGGAACGTTTGATTGATATCCATATACGTAACAGCATTGATAAGGGACTATCGATGTCTCAGCATGCTTACTGCAAAGGGAAATCGGTAGAAACAGCCTTGCACACTTTGGTAAGAACTATCGAAAACTCCCTAGTACAAAAGAATACACTATGGTGGCCTTCCTGGATATTGAAGGCGCTTTCAACAACGTTGACACATCCGCTATCACTTCTGCTATGACGACCCTAAACGTCGAATACTCACTCTGTGAATTGATAAATCTAATGCTAAAATGCAGGATCATCAACTCTAAGATGTTGGATTTTTGTACAAAAAGGTCTGTCAGTAGAGGCACTCCGCAAGGTGGTGTTCTGTCCCCTCTCCTGTGGAACATAGTGGTTAACGAGCTACTAATATAGATAGATAGATAGATAGATAGATAAGTTCTTTATTTTTTCAATTTTCTTATAAGTACAATATTTCATAATAAAAGATATACAAAGCATGGCTTTATAAGCCGTCTGCCGAAAAAAAAAACTAATTAAATACAAAAAATACAGTATTTGAGTAAAAAGAGAGAATATTTCATAAACAATAAGTTTCATAGTTAAAAATATGTAAATATAAATATTAAAGAAAAAAAATTTGTTTTAATTATTATTTTCATAATGTGACTTTCAGTTTAGTCAAAACAAAAAAGAAAAAAGAATCTGAAACATATGGAGTAATGTTCATCGTTAAAGTATATTTTGTTATATATATAATATAAAAAAGCAATAACAGTTATATGTTCACTAAAAAGTGTGACTTTTAGTTTAGTCAAAACAAAAAAAAAAAAAAAAAAAAAATTAGAGAATCATTTTAACATCTTGTTACAACTCAAAACAAATTCAAACACTCGTTTCGATATTTTCTTGCATGTGAGACATAGCGTATAAGAGGCTTCCAGCCACGATCTCCGTTTAGTACACCGACACATTCCTCTTGGGAAAGAAAACTAGAATAAAAGTAGAGCCTTCGGATTTCCTGTAATATTGGACAAAGTGCTAAAAAATGCAAAACATCTTCGTTTTGACCAAGGTTGCAAAGGGAACACACAGGGTTTAAGTCTGTTCTATGTGGTCTATAATTCAAATCGAGCATTTCCGTTCTGATCTTGAAGATCAAGCTCATTTCAGAAACTGTAAACTCTTCTCTAAAATAGTTTCCTTCACCAAGTTTCAGATTAAGTTGTCTGTATATATTCCTGGATGTTGATGCAGTCCCTCGCGCAACACAAAACCTATACATCGAGTCATCTATAACAGAGATACATTCATATAATGCATTTTTTAATGCTTCCACATTTTCCACTGGCAATGATATTGAAAAGTTATGTGCTACAGCAAGATCATACCAGTTTTTGACCGGACTATATCCACAACTAAAACAAATTTTAAGGACTCTTTTTTGCAAGTTTTGGTCGGACCGCTTCATAACTTTGATCATAAACTTGGCGTTAGCCTTTAAGTTTACTATATATTAGTAAGCAACTAATATCCCTTGAGAGAGAAGGCTACTGAGTGATTGCGTATGCCGATGATGTTGCTATCGTCGTCATAGGAGAACATCCTAATACACTGAGAGACCTCCTCCAAAACGCACTCAATATGCTCACTAGATGGGCAGATCACTGCGAACTTAGTATTAATCCTCAGAAAACGGACCTCGTCCTTTTTACACGGAAATACAAGATCCCAGAAATTGTACCTCCCTCAATAAAAGGTGTACCACTAATTTTTACCAATGAGGCCAAATACCTTGGTCTGATATTGGACAAAAAATTAAGTTGGAAACCTAACATTCAGGAAAGAGTTAAAAAGGCTACAGCAGCTCTCTTCCTTTGCAAGAAAGCCATAGGAAACAAATGGGGTTTTCAACCTCGCATAACCTATTGGCTATACACAACACATCGGTCATCCGACCAATACTTATGTACGGGGCTGCAGTGTGGTGGACTGCACTGGAGAAAGTCACATACTACGACAAACTCAGCAGAGTTCAACGCACTGCATGTCTCTGCATAAGCGGGGCTTTAAGAACCACCCTCAGCAGCGTTGGACACTCTCCTCCATCTGACACCCCTCGACATATTCAGCAAACAAATGGCAGCGAGTACTGCTATAAGACTCAACGCCTCATCTCAATGGGCCAACAACAATTTTGGGCACTCCATCATTCTGAACCTCTTTGGTTCTATACCAAAGTACATAGACTAAACTATCCCAAAACCCGAATTTGGAAAAAACTTCCAGGTATCTATTCCATCCAGAGATGAGATCCACAGATGGATCCAAGACAAATGAGGGAGTTGGTAGTGGTGTGTACTCAGAAAAGCTTAATCTAAGCATCTCATTCCGCCTCCCTAATCATTGTAGCGTCTTCCAAGCGGAAATTTTGGCGATCAAAGAGGTTCTCTCCTGGCTAAGAGAAAACGTGATATCAACTTCTGATATCCGCATCTTCTCTGACAGTCAGGCTGCTATTAAATCTCTTGACGGTGTCTCAACCAAATCTCAAACGGCCCTCGATTGTCGATCATCTCTTATGGAGATGGCGCAGCAATTTAACATTCACCTATGCTGGGTGCCGGGCCACAGACACATCGCAGGAAATTGTAGAGCCGATGAACTCGCCAAAAATGGAACCGTCATACCTATTTCACCTGAAAGGGAGAAGATAGGTATACCGATAGCTACATGTAAGCTTCTGCTAAAAGAAAAAGCTTTCGAGATAGCAAACTCTAGGTGGTACAATTTACCAACATGCGCAGCCACAAAACTAATATGGCCCTCACTCGACCTAAAGCGCTCTAAAGACTTGTTATCTCAAAGCAGACTTCATATAAGCTCCCTAATAGGTGTCCTTACGGGACACTGTCTTATAGGCAGACACGCAATACGACTTGGTGTAGCCTCAAATGACTTCTGCAGGAGCTGTATGGACGAGGAAGAAGAAGAAACAATCTCTCACCTCCTCTGCACTTGCCCTGCTCTTTCACGAAGACGCAAACTTCATCTGGGAGAATACTCTTTGGATGATCCCAGTGAACTAGCAAAAAAGGATATCAGATATCTCCTTCGCTTTATAAAAAGCTCAAAATGGTTCGACTAGTGGGAGGTATTTCTCTAGATTCATGTGGTATCACAATGGGCCTTTTCTTCTGGCCTAAGTGTGTGGTTTTTGTATCCGCAGCCACTTTAACCTAACCTAACCCAAGAATTATTAAAAAGGAAAGCCAGAATTAATTAAAAAAAATATTCTTCCGAAAAGTACTTATTTTAACAATACTAATCTACATCTACACTAATATTATAAAGAGGAAAGATTTGTATTTTTGTATGTAATGAATAAGCTCAAAAAGTACTGGACCGATTTTAATAATTCTTTTTTCATTAGAAAGCTACATTATCACTGAGTAACATAGGCTATATTTAGTACTAGATTACTATGGAAATCTTTAGAAATTCCTAATAAAACAAACCGAAGGTGTAAACAAAATTAGCCATAAAATGTCTTTCATCGCATACACTGCGAAGAGTAGGTATTAATGATTGGACAAAAAAATGTTTTCTAATTTAGTGATTCATGGTCGTTTTAATTAGCATTCTTATAACTTAAATATCTGTACCTATTTATGTCTACCCGTGCGAAGCCGGGACGGGCCGCTAGTATATTATAATTCGATGTCAAAGTTGTTTGACTAGCCAATATGATATAAAAGAGTTTAAGGTTTTGTTTATTTTTTTTGTGAATAAGTTAGAGACTGAAAAAATCTGTGTTATTTTTATGTTTGTTTTGTTTATTATCGATGGAAGTACCTTTTTTGTTTATTTTATAAATGTACCTAAATATACTATGTATATTTATTAATTTATTTATTTAATATTTATTTACTGTTATTCAATGAAATAAAAAAAATCTTGAAAACTGGTCAACATTTTTCATTTTTTGGGTACTGTTCATTATTTTGTCTCGGAAAATATGGTCACCCTAGTTATAATTATACGATTCCCTAAATAGTGCTCGAAGGTCAATCCTTTATTTGAAAAATGTTGGCAAAACGTTTTTGATATTCTTTTGGGAGGCAAATTCCAAAATTCCAATCGGACCATGCCACAAATGCACAATTTTCTATTGTATTATTTTTGGTCATTTCCAGCAGCTGGAGGTTGCGGGTTCTTAATTCTTGGAACATCATAAGGGCATTATGTAGGGGCATTCCTGTGCCTTGGAAGAGACGGTGAAACCTCCACCGTTAACGCCTGCGCCCACCATGTCACCGATCATGATACAGCACAGCAGCAATTTAGTGTAGAAATATATACTTTACTTCAACACGCTTCCAAAAACAATTTACAAATAAAGGCCAACGCCTGTGGTTAAAAACATTGATATTATATTATTAAGAGAAATATTATATAAAATAAACTCTGGGAATCGGCGCCCTTTTTTTAATCAAAGCTTCCAAATTTCTTGAGGGAAGTTGCTTTCTGTATCGTGGTTTGTAATCGGCAGAACGTAATAAAAACACTAAGTAGACGCTAAAAAAGACAATGATCTTCTTGTCTGAATTTAACTGGCTTTTTCAAAGTACTTATATGTATTTAGGAAAGAATTCGTTATAGTAAAAATGGTTCCGCATTAACAAGAAGTAACGGTTGAGAAAAAATAACGATTGAATGAAGTAAATGTAATCCGTATTCAGAAAAAAGAATTGTACACTTCCCAAATTTCTTGAGGCTATTTGCTTTCTGTGCGTTGAAATACTAGATTGGCATAAGTCAAGTATGTAATTGGAATAATCCATAGCTGAAACAAAGTAACTTAAATATTCTTTTGTTTACGAGATTCTTTTTTTTGAGAAAGGACTTTCCATGACATGACAAGAATTACTCTTGAAGGATTTGTCAATTCTCTGGCATGAGAGTCCAACAATATTATACATGGGATAAAATAAGTTTGTTTTTTATAACTGTTTTTATTAATGTGATTTTGTATCGAAAGATATTTTGGTTGAACCAAAAGTTTCACTTTCTTAAAATTGCTGTCAAACAATCTTCGATTTGGATTCCTTAAAAGTCAAGAAATGTCAAAGTTTTTAATTTGACAAAATAGGCCGATTGCAATAACTTCATATTTGAAGTTAATTAAAATATCTAAGAATCAACTACATATTTTCTGACATCCGATGACGTTTACATAATGTTCATCAAAAGTGATTATTAAAGTTTTTTTTTAATTTTTAAGCAAATGAAGAAAATTCATGTTGAGGTAATTTAGAGTCGCCCCAAAGCGAACACACTGCTGATATATACAGATACTGAAATAAAACAAACAAAATCGCAATGACAAAATAATTGTCAGCTGTCAAAGCAGGACAACATTGGAAAAAAAATCTATTTTTCGTTGAGCTCGAGGTTGCGATATTTACGATATAAAGCGAGCACAAAGGTTGAACATTGAAGCAACATTTCAGATTGCCTCATAAGAGTCCAATTGCTTTATTTCGAAATGTCAAATCCCTACCGTGCATACGTTTGAAGACATATTTACACACAAATTCTTAACAAAACGATAGCAATATAGTTTCTATTTGATTTATGATGCATACTTTTAATTTTCAATATCATATATTAATACATTTAAGAAAACAAATTTATTCGTCGCGAAAAAAATTGAAGTTGATACGAACTGTCAAACTTCATTCGGGTTCCACACTATCCAAACTCGCAACGAATAAAATAATCGCGCGTACTTAACCTAAAAAAATCATTCTTGTTTTGGTTTCGGTAGTGAATGGTGTTTGGTGCTTTGTGACGAATTAAAAACTCTCATGTGAAAGAAATGTCAAAATCGACGAATATTCATTCATTCGTGCTCATGTGAATAGTTAATAGACAAACGACCATCATAACGCGACATCAAAAGAATTTAAACAACTTTGCCATTCTCATTTACTGCAATATTTGTTAAATGTTCTATTTTACATACATTAATGCATTCAAAAATGATTGAGGATTAGTAAATATTACTTCTTGCTCTTGCTTTCCATAGTTTCTGAATATCGAAATAGTTGGACGTTATTCAACAAAGTGGAGATTTGACGTTTCTATAGAAAACGATTATTCGATGCTTTCGATATTCTATTTAGAAATATTGACACTGGGTTGATTTTAAATAAAACTTAGTACGTAATTCTCAAACGGAGTAGTCAAGTCCTAAAATTTTTCATATGCGATTTCTCAGTTCATTTTGATTTTCGTGATTTAAAAATATTCACGATTACCTCCATTTTCCATTCTACCTCAAACATAATTCAACTCAACTCCAAATAAAATAAAACAGGTCATGAACAGGCTCAGTCGAACATTTAACTCGATCCTGCATATAAATAAGGTCATATAATAGAAAAATTGGAATATTTATAATATTTAATCGTATTCTTCATGCCATTGGGTATTTGAGTCGTTTGTTGTTCAGATTAAAATCGCAATTAGTGTCGTTGATTGACTTCTGCTAAAATTATATTAAAATATTGATCAGTTTTCAATCATTTGTTTTAAGGTTTCATACTATTTGTTAGAGATTTAATTTGTATTTCCTTATAAATCTTCAAAACTAGTTACTAAGAAATTAATCTTTACAATCTAATTAATCAAATTGTCAATCAAGGGTAAGTATAAAAAGCATGTCAGATCAAGGAGATTCGGTAGCTAGAATTATTACGCAGTCGGCCAACACTTCACAAATGGTTCCCGATATTCAACAGTTCCAACAAAATCCACACGAAGCTCAGATAACACCAAACTGGGATTATTACCATTTACCATACAAGAACTCCTACCAGCAATATACCGACTATTATAATAATTGTTATATGCATTTCGGAGAAAATTTACAACTTAACACTCAAGCTTTACCGACATTTGAGAGCCAATATGAAAAAACTAATTTAAGTAATAACACAAATCCTCAAGCTAATACCGACAGCATTTCGTGCAACAATCTCATTTCTCCGAATACCGCAGCTGCTTCTAGGAATCAAAACATAAGGTTTCCCAACGAACAACCTAAAACATTTTCTGGTTCAAATAATTTGCAAGACAGTAACGTTTTTAGTGGTATACGATTTAATTTAAACCAGCCGAATAGACTCGTTAATTTTCTTAATCCTTTCAATAACGTTGGAAATGTAAGCGGAAAAAAGAAGAGAAAGCGTAACAAAAACAAATATCAAATGCAACTCCCAAACCAGCATTCAAATGTCAATAGTAAGGGTACTGACATGACTACTGAAATCAAAAGCACACTTTTTGATCCAAGCATTCCACCTCCACCTGTCCTTTCTACATCTTTAGATCTTTCTAAGCCACCACCGCCGTTGGTGCCAACAATCATCGCTTCAAGCCAAATGCCATTGATGAATTCTCACGTTGGCCAAAGTGTTACAAATGAAGGTAATAATTTTCAAAGTTTGTGTAATACTGTGGATGCCTGGCCCGATAGCCTGAATTCTTACGTTGCTAGATGTTATTCGAAATGCGTAACAGATCTCGACAAGGACCAAATTGACATTTGCCTCAAAGGGAAAATTACTGCTGCTGCCACAAAAAATGAACTATGGACAAGGGATTGGAACAATGAACCGATTCCAAGTGTCCACAGTGACAGCAATTTAACAATCTCGAACACAAATGTTAAAACTAAGATCGATCGCCAACCGATACGTCCTGGTATTTCAAAATGTTTGAACGCACGTTTAGGTCATCGTTCAACTTTAAATCAAACAGAATTTCATTCGATATCAAGATCCCCGAAACGAAAAATGCTGAGGGACTTATCATTAAGTCCTCACAAAAAAAAACGTAGAAGTTGTAGTTCTGAATCATCGGAGAACAAATCTGTTAATTATATTAACTCCAAAACTAAAAATAAAAACCTTAGAAAAAAGGTTAAAAAAAACAAGCTTGCGTATCCATCAATTGTTGGAGGTTCTATAGAAGATGACTCAAAACGGCTTCAGGAGAGAGCCGCTCGATTTGGTCAAAATCATTTTTCAACTAAAAAGGGACCAAGTGAAAGGATGCAGAAACGAATGTTCGATGAATTCGAAGTTGATACCTCGATCGATGAATTCCATATCGTAGGTACAAGCCGAGACTTGGAGAAATCTTTTCTTAGATTGACAAAAGCGCCCATGCCCAATGAGGTACGGCCTATTGATGTATTGGAGAGTTCCTTACAAAACGTCAAAAATAAGTGGCGAACGAAACAAGACTACTTCTATGCTTGCGACCAACTTAAATCTATACGTCAAGATTTAACGGTACAGGGAATCAGGGATAAATTTACAGTCGAGGTATATGAAACTCATGCTCGCATTGCTATGGAAAAAGGCGATCACGAAGAATTTAACCAGTGCCAAACGCAACTGAAAATGCTGTATACAGAGGTTGGGGGAAACAACATTATGGAATTTATATCATACAGGATCTTGTATTATATATTTACAAAGAATACGCTAGATATTACAACTGTTCTTCGTTCTTTAACTCCGGAACAAAGAATGAATTCTGCTATAGCTCATGCATTAGAGTTAAGATCTGCATGGGCTCTTGGGAACTACTGTAGATTCTTTAATCTTTACAAAAAGGCACCGCTCATGTCGGGATATTTAATTGACTGGTTCATTGATAGGGAGCGCAAATTTGCTCTTAAAGTAATTATTAAAACTTATCGCCCTTTTATTGGCATCGACATGATTACCCGAATTTTAGCATTCATTTCGGAGGAAAAGTGTCGGGAATGGATTGGCACCACAGGTGCTGTTTTAGAGGGAACATCGGATAGGGTTAAAGTTAATTGTAAAAATAGCATGAAAGTTTTGCTTAGTTAAGAAAATCATTATTTTTTCTTTTTAAAACGGACGCTACAATATCTTTAAAAAAATAAACCATACTAGTTTTTATATATAATAATTGTAATTTTTTTTAAGGACCAACATTTTGTTTTTACTAAGAGTTCTGCTCAGTAATTTTGTATTAATTTTAAGAAACCATTAAAACCATGTGAGCAGTACAAATACAAAATAAAAATTGCGTTGAAAATTGTTTTCAAAACTAATATTTATAACGTGATTTTGTTTTTAAAATTGTATCATAACTTGTATTAGTTTGGTCTTAATCTAATTTTATCGAAAAGGATATAGAAATAAATAAAATGTTCGACTTTATATTTGATTGATTACGTTTATTTCTTATCAGATTTGTTACAAAAATTAAGGAATAGGAATAATATGTTATTTTCGTCATAATATAAATGGGCCCAATTTAACACTGGAGTGCACGCGTGGCCTACTATAGTAGACCACAGTTACAGTTTTCTTCATAAGTTATAAGTTTTTTAATAGTATTAGAATTGAAATAATTTTTTTACTTTACACTCCAACCTAAAATTCATAAATTATTGTTATTAAATGTTTAAGGTTAATTGAATATTACGTAAAAATATTTATTTCATTTATATTTTTTTTAAATAAAAAATTATTAACATTATTAAATGGTCTTCCATAGTAGGCCACGCGTGCATTGGTGTACAAAAATAGGGCGCGTGTACTCCAGTGTTAAGCTTTAAGTGTTGAGATTTTCAATCCAAGCAAAAAAAGACTCATCATTGAGTGCTGTGCTCATCAAAGCCAAGTAATTGTGTTGTAGACCGTCATATTTAGATATTTTTGTAAATATTAAATTTACATTCCAAAATATTACCGAAATTTATTTCCAGAGCTCAACGCAATGGGCTTAGAGAAGTAAAGCAAGTTTTTATTCCTGTTGACTTTGCTTATGTGGTTTTTTCTGGTTACCTTAACACAAACCTTTTCTTCTCAACTCTCTCCGCACGGTGTTTCCATCCCAAGAATTACCCATGTGTTCTAGCATCACTGACATATAAAAAAAAAATTACTTAAAGAAAAAAAATATTACAAAACAACAGCAACATAAACAATTAATTACTGTACCGGTATTGAAAGTCAGAAATATGTTTATACATACGAATATATAAAGTTTCTGTATACCATCCTGGCTAAAGCCAAGAATACCCATCTTCACATCAAAATGTTGCCTTTTAATACCCATAAAAAAAATGGTTAAATACACAATATTATTAGTTAAGAAAACTTGAAACTAAACGGTAACGTGTTAACATCCTTATAATTTGCTTTTTTTATAGATGTATTTTGGCTAAAGAACGTTATTTTTAATAAAAACAAATAAGCTTTTTCTTGAATATATTATTTATTCTTTACATCTCCAGAAAGATTATTTAAATATAAAATACGGGAATCAAAAATAGTGCCCTTCTGCGTCGACATCGTTCCGGTGTTGGCATTGTCTCTCAAATTAAACGGCTGGTCTTCAAACACTTCCAATATCCTATCAGACAAATATTCCAGGAGCACACCATTCCAAATTTTGAAGACAAAAACCATTGCATCATAAACCAGTCTCTGTTTCACATTCACCCATCTCAGACATTCGAACAAAAATCTAATAGGAGTGTAAATGTTCTACTTCAAGATAACCCTCATTCCCCTATTTTGAAGTCTTATATTAATCAGTACATTTCATTGCTTACTTGCTTAACCTCTCGATCCAAACCATCTTAGGAACGAATGGCGTTATTGACCTCTGACATATTTTATTTTATAGTTTGATCAATGCCTAACATCTTGAAGAGGCATCAAGTAAATTATTTCAGACTTACTTATTTTACAAATGGCTGTGGTTTGAACCCAGTACCTAGTTTTGCTTTAATTTTGTTGCTGTTCCCGGGTACGGGTACTTTTACTACTGAATTAACTACTTATTCTTTCCATAATAATGTCCTTTGGTTAAGTTTAAATAAACTTATTGTTTTAAAAAAATTAGTTGCAAATTCGAAATTTGTATAAAAATAAATGAAAATTTTAAGTTAAAACTAATTTTTTGTGTGTCAAATTAAAAATTAACAAAACCACTTTCCTATTAAATTTTGATTTTGGGGTGTATATGTCAGTTTTAGTAGGGAGCCCAGGTGCTAAATAGAGATTTACTCGAGCGTCAAAGAGACCTATTGGATTGCGAAGCTTAGATGATAAGAAGAAAAAAATGTCATATCATATATACACTTTCATCGGTGGGGGGAGCGGCTATAAATTTTTAAAACTGTAAAAAAACAGTAGCATGGACATACTCGAGCGCGTCAGATATTAATAGCATCCATGTCGTACGTATTTTTAAAAATATACGTATGTTAATCTGATTGTCTCATAATCTGACGATTATCTGGAGGGACGCGCGGCCACATATACGGGGCTAATACTTGCTGGAGGTATTCAATGGGGTACTAGGTACCTCCCTGTATATTAATCTGCCGCGCTTTACTTCCCTACTATTTGTTTACATACGTAAATACATCGCTACAACACAGCATTCCTACGAGATATCATGTACGAATTATTCTGAAACAGGGGTGGTGATAGGTAAGGTGATAGTCAAATTGATACCTAAAAAGCTGTCGCTAGAAAAATTTGATGGTCGTTTTCCTACAAACATGTCGTTTCTGAGTAGAGCTACCAGACGCTTACAAAAAAAGAATGGAAAATTTTGTCAGTTACCTTTTTTAGGTACAAAAACACATTCCTGTGACCGACAAAGCTTACGACATTCAAAAAAAAGCAAGAAAAGTAAGAATTTTATTCAAACGCAGCCAATTTGATACTTTTATTTAGATATTTTATAAGAATCAATTTAAAATGTCACCAAGGCAACAATGAATTTTGACAATTTGAATCTGAAATTGTTCAATCGAATTGAATTGAGTTGAATCATCATACACAAACGGGAAACTCGGTGATAGTCGATTTGACTATCAAAAATTTGATAATCAATTATCACCTTACCCGATTCCACCCCTGTATTACAGCTTTCAACGGCTCAGATTTAATAACTGAACACTTAGCACAAATAATCATCAGATATCTCACGTCTGTGAAATTAAAGAAGTTGTACTTACTCCTTCCAATTTTGTATCTTTGTTATTCTACCCTTTGCTATTTCTGTCAACAGCAATGCTCTCCATGAAGTTTTTGTTGTCTTTTTCATTCTTTGCTTGGCCTTTTTACGCTCGCAAATTATGTTTTTTTGTGAATGAATAAAAAAATAATCGTTATTTTTTGCTTGATTGACAAATGTGTTGATATAAAAAATACACGTGAATTTATAGGTAAGGAAAGATTTTTCGTTCTGGAGTGACCAGTAATTTAAAGATTCCTTGGAATTAATTATTTGTATATTTATTGGTGGATATGAAATTTGTTGTCTTGAAGTCGTTGATGTTTGTACCTATGCTAGAACATAAACACTGCAGGTACATCCATAATAAGATATCATTATTTCAAACTTTGCACGTAATTTTCTTAATAATTTCATAATCAAGAGGAATTCTTTTTCGCTTTCAGTGGCCCCACCTTTTATTAGACACATGAAATATAAATTTTCGTAATGCATTTTTTCCGAGGAAATGTATAGAGTGTAAAACATTATAACTAATTTATATGACATTTAAATATATTTTTATTATAAATAAGCCAAATTTACAATGTTGATATTAGATATTTGATACTTTTTACCCTCCACAAAATGATAGTTCCTAATACCAAAACTTGAAACGCATCTACCTAGACTAACCAACCAACAACCTTAACAGTAGCCAGAGAATGCTTATGAGTACATTCTTCATTTGCTTTTCGCCATTCATACATTCTTTCATCTGAACATTTCTCCAGTTTATTTCATTTAACTTTTCTGCTCACATTATGAATCCTATTTTCGTTTTTAAATTGTGAAATTATGTATTGAATTCCATAATTCATTGTGCTCCGACACACAATTTTTGCTATTTCTTGTACTGATTTTTTACCGTCCTGTCCTGGTATGAAACTAGCAGCTAGTGTGTTATTTTATTACACTCAGACTTTTTTGCAAAAACACTCCATTACCAAGACCGGAATCTCAGAATGACATTTCGGTTTGCCTACAAGCCAAAAACACTCCATTACCAAGACCGGAATCTCAGACTGACATTTCGGTTTGCCCACGATAAACAGATATAAGGTATGCTCATTGTGTTTTGACAGATGTAATGTGACGTCATCGTCATCTGGTTCGGATATACGATGGAAGAAAAGAATACCATTTCATTGTATTGTTTTTATTATTTTTCTATCCTTACAGTTAATTTGAGTTAAAAATAATTTGTTTAAATGCTTAATTCTAAAATACAGTCTACACTTAAAAAATAGTTTTTTTACACTTATATCTAGAGGCACAGCTTCAGCTTTTTTTAAATGTTTTTCCATGAACTTCCCTTCTGTGTACAGATGTTCCTTATTGTATTTCATAAAAATACTTTCCAAAATTGTAACATTTTTAAGGAATGTTTCGTTGGGTTTCTTAAGTCCACCTTCCGACTTTTGATCCACCCAAGTAAAGCTGCAAGATGTATAAGGATCGTTCGGCACTTTACATTTTTTTATAAGAAATCCTGCGAGGTATTCAATAGCGTCTTCTTTCAACTCGTCGAATTCAAGTGATGAAATTTCTTCCTCTTCTTCTGTTGGCGATTCGTCTTCTTCAACATCAGCAGCTTCTGGATTCATTTTTGATTCCAACACTTTAGAAAGCATTTGTGCTATTAGTTGATTATCGTCGTAGTGGTCCTCGTCTCTTCTTTCGACGTTGCTGTAGTCACTCACTTGTTGCGTGGCATCCGACCTTCCTGAAAAGATAAGTTAACTTTATGTTAGAGAATAGCAATTGTTTGTTTATTTTGTTAGTAAGTTATATTATAAGGTACATCATTTTGTTAATAAAACTTCCACCAACTAATAACTAAAGACAGCACGAACATATATGTTTTATTGAATATAAAATGCTTACCCAAAATGCAGGAACGTAACCTATACTTAAATTCTAATGGTGTTGGATGGTCATGAAGACCACCCTTAGATCTAATAACTCCAAAAAAGAGCTCTAAGTCATCCTGATTAAGTCTATTAGTAATTATATATTTTAAACTATGATTAAAACTTACGTAATCTAATAGAAGAGGCAGAGATGCATTGCTTAGCAAAATTCCCTTATGAAAAGGGAGAAGTGAGCGTCGAGTCGGTGTTCGCATATTGCGTATGTTTTCAGTCATAGTGTTAATTATTACCCGCTGGTCATCTAAGGCTAATCCAAAAGCTCTCATCCTTGGCCTAGAGTCAATGGATGGACATTTTGAATTGAAAATATCAAACCAGTCATTAGTAGCCTTCAGAAAATCAGCACACTCTAAGGAATTAGGTGGAAATGATTTTCCCAAAGTTATACATCGTCTTATGGATGCGGAAACTGAATGTGAAAACAGCTGAGTGGCAAATTTAACTTTCTGCCGGTCACTACGTCGTACCTCAAGGTGCTTATTAGAAATTTTGAAGCAAATTTTTAAATCATCTTTTTCTAAGCCAAGGAGTTTTTTAACTGGTTCGACGTTAATTATTTTTCCGTTAAGGACAAACCCAGTATCAATGAAATGATTCCTTAAAAGTTTTATCATATGTGGAATATCTGCAAAGAAAAATATCTTTTTCATAGGGTTGCATGGATGAAAAATAAAAGGCTGGTTTTCCGAAATGGAAAGTTCTCTCCACAAAGAAACATTTGTTGGCCCCATGTCAGAAACTACAGCTATGACTGTAAAACATATTTCTTCTAGCTTAGAAATAATAAATTTTAAAATAGTTGCAGTCATGGGTGCATCAAGATCATAGTAGACCACTTGCTTCCAGTTTTTGACCAGCCCTCTTACCATAACAACTTGTGCATATTTTTTCGGACACATCGCAATGTCATTAGCCTTGTCGTATTCATAAGTTGATTTGATTTTAACTTCGTCAAATGAGAGCACGCATAGCCGCTCATTTTGGTCATAGTCCCACTTAGACATCAATTGAATTATTTTGTTTAAAATACCTGGTTTTATTTCGATTTGTTTGGCCCATCTACGCAAAGTTGAAGGGGCGGGCAGGGGGAAATTTCGTTTGCGGAGTAGCCTGTAGGATCTGGCACCAGCTGAATATAAGGACATTGCTGAAGAAATATCCTCAGCTTTCCAGCGTGCCTTCTTATTGGGATGCTCCAATTGATCTGATTGGGTAGATGTAAATATCCTTTTTAAAGATGTCCTCATAGCCGTTCTCATAGCCTCATCTTTTTGTGCCTGCTGGTTCTTCCGCTTTAGACTGTTCTTCAATCTGCTGACTTGTCTTTCCAGTTCCATAATTTTGAGTTCCTTGCTGCAGTTGTATTCAACTCTATTTTTAAAAAACAGAATAAAATAAAATAATATTTTAGGTAACTTAAAATTATTCCCAAGTATATCTTACTCTGTCTGAGTGCTACCATTTGTGTAATACAAGCAATTTTCCTGATCTTGCTCTTCACAAAATTCTTCCTTTTGTGGACTTCCCGGGACAAAGTTACTTGTCGAGGGGTTTTGACAACTGTAGGTATTGAACATGATTAAATAAATAATAGCGATAAGAGTTTATTTCAAATTACTTTTCGAAAGCAGATAGACAGTCATTAACGATCCTTTTGCTTTCTCGTATTTCTTGTCTCTTGTCCCTCGCAGATAGCTCAAGTTCATTAGGCAATTTTTTTGACGGCACAGATTCTTTCCTTAAAGCTCTCTTATGCATAGGAACATTTAAAAGTATATCTTTAAGTGTATAGTCACTCTCAATAAAATGCTCGGAACAAACACGACTGTTTTTTAAAGAATATTCTTTTTTGTTCCCACAAGCACTAATCCACAATTTGCACATTTTAGCGTCTCTCGGGAAATAGTGATATTTCAATGTTTTTTCATTGTTTTTTCTGTCTGGTGTATTATTACACCCTAACACAGCACAAACAACCATTTTTAAATTTTAAAATTCAATTTTAAACCGGAAAACAAATAAAATATTAAAAACCAATTGAAAATTTCCAATAAACGTACTCGCTTGTCAAACTAGCAGATGACGATGACGTCACAGCATAGGCAAGATGGCGAATTCGGTGTATCTAATGAGCATACCTTTTTGTTTTTGTTTATCGTGGGTTTGCCTACAAACTACTGAGGACTAAATGTGAGAAAGTGTGCGTGAAATGATGCAAAAAACCAAACACATTCTCACATTTAGTCCTCAGGCCCATCAAAATGCTTCATTATAGTAATCAGCCCCATCTAAATGCTTCATTTTGAATGTTTCATGGCTGAATCACATACACGCTTCAGCTTCGGCTTCGCCTGACGTTTACGAGTTCAGCCATAGGAATTCAATGCATGCTATCACAATGGAGCTTCGACCTCACGTTTCGTTTGGCAATCGTAAGGAAAAGAACGTAATGTAACGTAATGTGACTCTAAACGGAAGCTCTAGTTCAATTTTCTGAACATTTGCTTCGTCTGACAGCTCAACAGATGTAAAAAAATGTAAACAAACAAAATATTTGCTCTTTGGAGGGATGAAATAATAGAAATGTCATTCAAAGCAACCTCGAAGCATGCCCAACGTAACGCAGACGAAGCCGAAGCTGAAGCGTGTATGTGATTCAGCCATCATGGCCTCGTTCAAAAACTAAACAATCCTAACCAACAGAATCTGAAGTGCTGACATGGTCTTAAAGTGGAAGATTTGTATAGCTTTTTAATTTCAATCCAAAATAAATGATTTAATGATTTATTAGTTTATTATTATTTATTTTGTTTACTTAAATTATTTGCGAACGCAACATGCGCTGCAACTGGTTAAGTATAATTATTGGAAATGGACAAAAGTGTAACTCAATACTTTGTAAAACAACAAAACAGACAATTTTTTCAGCTGTAGTTTCCTTAGAGCATTTTTTGGCGACGTTAGAAGTTCAAGTTGAAACAATAGGCGGGTGCCTCCGTTTTTTTTTGTACAGACAATGCTACGAGTAGTATACTTGTGAAGTTCCATTGCCAACTTTAGCTAGTTCAGATTCCTCAATTAGATTAGTATTTTCATCATTTAAGCAGTTCGGTAATTGCAAGACCAAATTTAAGTTTTGTTTGTTCCAGAAATATTCTTTTTAAGGGACTATGTTAGAGTTAGAATTGTAGTTAGATTTTGGAATACAAATTTGAGGGAACCATGTTTTAAAAATAAGTTGCTTTGTGTAAAGCATCTTTAAGGAATAGAAAAAGGCAATATGTTTCCACACAATACCAACTAAATGAATGCAATAAATAGATTTAAGTAACTTTTTTTTATTCCAGTATGGTTAAACCGAACACCCAATAGAAAAAAACCGGTATACGCGCCAAAATCCTATTTTTTGAATAAATAATGTTATCTTCTATGTTTACGCATAAAATTACGATTTTTTGTAACATGAACATTTCTAGACATTTTACAATGTGAACAATTAAATATGCTTTGAAATAATTGGCTGCTATTAATGCTATTTTTTTTTTTCTAAAAAGTTGATGAAGGTCAGCTGAAGCCGAAATTTCTTTAATGAAAATACCTAAAATATTGGCTTTCTCAAAATATTTGTCTACACTAACGTCTGCCTTATATCTGAAAACTATTGTTTATGTATATTTTCTTCTATGTTCTGCATTTATAAAATGTAATCTATGGAAGTATTTATTATATTAATAAAAACAAAAACATGTACATACGTAAAACTCATTAATTTTTTTCATTATTAGCAGCACTTTTACTAAACATACCTTTCAAACAATAGTAAGTAAACTTCAACTTTGGTAACTAAACATTTTGAAGAAATGAATGAAAATTATATTTTGCGTTAAACTATGGGAATTCACTAAAAAAAACTTCTGTACGTCAACAATAAACATTCATGTCGTTTACATTATCTATTGAATGAGTTGTGCATGAATTCAGAACGATTTTGAGAAGTTTTCATTTTATGGTATTTGTCAAAATTTGCATTTTATTTGCTCTGCATTTATTCAACAGGTTTGCTATAATCGTTCTGATTATTTCTTTAAAACATTGTTGCTCCTTTGATGCATAGTTTTTTTGATAGAAAATATATGTATGCTTCCATCAATCAAGAATGTTATGGATAAGGTATTTTTCGATTATAACTTATCTTAAATTTATTATTTATTAATCAAAATGGCATTGAAAAATAGTTGCAAGCTTAAATCATTAAAAACAAACTACAAATATACTTGGATTAGTTAAATTGCTACAGATTTTAATTACTTGCAAACAAAATATTTGGGCCGTTCGTTAACGAAAATTTATTAGAATTCAATACAAAAATTGCGCTCGCACCCTTAACTTGATGGTTCTTCGAACGCATCTTTGATACAAAAATCCGAGGTTTATTATGAAATTTAAAGAATTTCGTAGTGATTACTGTAAATCAGTGAATTATTTATAATAAATTGATGTTGAACATGCTTTTTTCAAGACAAAAAGGTACATTGGTTGACTATCAACAAAATGCCTGCAAAATTAAAGCTTAAAACTGACTTTTTCATCGAAAAAAAGTAAAAAGAAAAAACTGAAAAAAACTTATTAACCCCTCCATTTTGTTTTTGCTTTGCAAAGTGCCGCTAGCCCACGGCATCGTTTTTTATTTTTTGTGCTCACATCTATTCA
The DNA here is from genome assembly GCA_951509635.1 of Eupeodes luniger. NCBI lineage: Eukaryota > Metazoa > Arthropoda > Insecta > Diptera > Syrphidae > Eupeodes > Eupeodes luniger. Next base: position 218,758,310 of record OX608073.1, read on the forward strand.
TGGATTAATTGTCAAAATTACAAATACAACAATGTAAACAAACGGGTTTTGGAGAGTGAAACGTACGAAAGATTCCGGACTTGGTAATGGAGTGTTTTTGCTACAAGCTAGTAAGCACTAAATGTGAGAAAATTTGCGTGAAATGATGCAGAAAACCAAACACATTCTCACATTTAGTGTTTCGGCCCATCAAAACGCTTCATTATAGTAATTAGCCCCATCTAAATGCTTCATTTTGAATGTTTCATGGCCTCGTTCAAAAACTAAACAATCCTAACCAACAGAATCTGAAGTGCTGACATGGTCTTAAATTGGAAGAATTGTATAGCTTTTTAATTTCAATCCAAATAAATGTTGTAAATGTATATTAAATAAAATAAAATTGACCAAATACATATTATTTAATGATTTATTAGTGCTGTTCTTTATTTACTTAAATTATTTGCGAACGCAATATGAGCTGCAACTGGTTAAGTATAATTAGAAATGGATAAAAGTGTAACTCAATACTTTGTAAAACAACAAAAAAGACTTGATTATACATATTTTCTACGTAATAACCTAAAATACTAAAGAACAAACCTTGCAATTTTTGCAGCTGTAGTTTCTTTTTTTGTATTTTATGAATTTCCTTTAATTTTTGTAACTCTATTTCTATACTGCAATATGTTATTTTATATTTTTATATTTTAAAAAACTTGATTGTATCGCCTTTTTAATGAAACATTCGTTTGTTTTCCTCAAACACTTTACTACCACTGATTCAATTTTATATAAAAGTTTATTAAAATATCTTGAATACCAATCATTTTAACGCTTAAACAACTAAACAAGATGTTTTTGTCTGTGCATAGCACTCAAATGAAATGAAATTAGAAAAATGCAATAATATTAAAAATGCTAGTTTTATTTTGTATAAACCAATTTAAACAAGTGTGGAGGCACCCCAAATAAGCACTTTGGAAAATTCTCCTTTTATTATTATTATTATTATAAGCTTTTATTTGCCATTATTGATATTTTGTACAATATTTATTTACATTTTTGTTAACATTTTTCTGTTTCTTTTGAATCAATTACTACATAAATTGACATAATTTTTTTTCTCTACTTTAATATGTTAGCAAAGTTTGAATAAATAAATGGATGCGTGTCAAAATTTTATGATCTGCCATAAGCCTTCCCCAATGTTGCCCAAAGATCTCTATCTTTTGCGTCATTGTACCAACTTTGTCTTTCTTTAAGCAAATCGTCTGCCCATCTTTTCTTCGGTCGTCCAATTGGTCTTCTGCTTTCTGGTGGTGTCCATTTTGTAATGATTATGAGACGTCAATTATGAGACGTCAATAATTTCATTGAATTTTGAATTCAATTCCAATACGAATTTGTTGATTTTTTATAAAAGCTATTAAAATTGTTTTTTTTTAAACAAACTGGATTTAAATCATAGTGCTAAGTGCTCACATATTAAATTGAGGTACCGTAGCTTATGCTTAACCGATTCATATGGAAAATATGGACCAATCACGAAACAAACGCGTATGCATCCTTGGTTGTAAAATTTTCAACCATACTTTCGGTGCTCCTGCTGATAACAGGTAAATTAAATAATTAATGTGTTTAGTTAATTTAACTAAATCAAAACGCTATGCTGCTATGGTGTAAATAATTAAAAAATCGATTAAATCTTTGTTCCAAATAAACGTAATGAAAATGTAGGTACCTTGTTCTACTTTCCCTAGGCTTATCCAAACTACAAAGTCCTGCCGTTCCCAAACTATTTGATCCTTTCACATAATTCCAACAGTTCTAAGTCATAATTATCCTCCTCTAAATGTTTCTCACAACCACTTTCAATTTAAATTGTTTTTTCTAAAAATTTCTATCTAGGACCTATTTCATCAAAAATTCATATGAAATGCATGAAATCCCACTTGCAAAGTCCTTCCGTTCCCAAACTATTTGATCCTTTCACATAATTCCAACGGTTCTAAGTCATAATTATCCTCCTCTAAGTGTTTCTCACAACCACTTTCAATTTAAATTGTTTTTTCTAAAAATTTCTATCTAGGACCTATTTCATCAAAAATTGTTGTGCATGAATTCAGAACGATTTTAAGAAGTTTTCATTTTGTGATATATGTCAAAATTTGCATTTTATTTGCTCTCCATTTATTCAACAGGTTCGCTATAATCGTTCTGATTATTTTTTTAAAACATTGCTGTTCCTTTGATGCTTAGTTTTTTTGATGGAAAATATATGTATGCTTCCATCAATCAAGAATGTTAAGGATAATGTATTTTTCGATTATAACTTTTTTTTTTAATGTATTATTTATTAATCAAAATGGCATTGAAAAATAGTTGCAAGCTTAAATCATTAAAAACAAACTATAAATATACTTGGATTAGTTAAATTTCTACAGATTTTAATTACTTGCAAAAACAAAATTTGGGCCGTTCGTTAACGAAAATGTATTTATTATTCTTTCTAAACAAGAAATATTCCGCCGGACAAATTCAAGTGGAGCAAAGACCTTATAGTGAAATTAAATGAAGGAATGATTGAAAGAGTCTAGCTTGGTAGTTTAAGCTTTGGAATGTTTCGCCCGCTGAAACAAAGTGATATCCAACTTTTCTGGCCCTCAAAATTGTATTTTTTTTATGTCGTTTTCAATGAAAAGCAGGTTTAAAGTGTTTTCATTCATCCTTTTATAATTTAAAAACGATGGTTTATCATTTGATTTTAGTTCTTTTGTCAAGAAAATGAAGGATTCTCTCCAGATTTCAATCCAATTCCTATTTTTACATTATTCGGAATTATTATCCGTATTCATAATGTCAATAATCATTGCTGTAGTAAAATGTACAGTTTTCTTTCATTATTTTCACACTTTGACTTTGTGGATGAGAACAAAAAATGAAAGAGAAGTGTCAAAAACACGCAACCGAAAACAATCCGGGTGTAATAATGTGAGATTGACGGGATGAGTGTTCAAACGAAAATATGCGAAACACGCAGCATACAAAAAGTCTGGGTGTAATAACACACTTAGCAAACCAAATACTCTGGTTACAAGAGGAGATCGAGGAATCAAATCGAATTGAGATTTCGATCCAGGTATATGGTGGCACTGAATCGAGGAATCGAATTCATGGAATGGAAATGACATTTGGCTTTTATTTGTGTGCGCACTGCTACGTGAATAACTTTCAAATAAATTTCACATTTTATATAACAATGCTCTCAACACAAGGACGCGCGCCAAATTTAATTCAGCTTAGAACAAACAAGAGGGAAAAAACTTATCGCACGCACACAAGGAAAACCTCTCACCCCAATAACTCGATTCCCCGATTCAGGTTTACAAACAAATTTTCGATTCGATTCACCTCTTTCAGTGGGATTGGATCGAGTAATCCTATTTCGATCCGATCCAGGTCTATACGGCGCTTAATCCTGATTCAATTCGGATTCAATTCTCCTTGTAAACTTGGTAAAAGGCACTATATAATATATATAAAGCACAGATAATAATTTTGTACAGGTGTCTCATCCCCGCAGGAATAAATGAAACATTTGTTTCCCTTAAAGCCTAGTACATACTTGTGAACCATCTCGTGAACCCATACAAATTTCGGTTTTTGGTTCACCCGTGAACGTGCTCGTGAAGCTGAGTGGAGAACAAAGTGGAGAGTTTTCGTTCACGGGCAATTCACGTGCAAAATGTACGGGAACTGTTGGTGAAGCTTTGACATTTGGTTACAAAAAAAAGTACAGTTTTCAATTTGTACTGAATACTGATACTGATTCCTCATTTAAAGTTTATGGCTGCTTTGCGTGTGGTTTTAAAAAAAAAAGTTAAAATGCATTTATATGAAATAGAATACAAATGTTCACAACGTGTATTCACAAGTGTGTACCAGTGAGCAATTTCAAAAGTTCACTTTCTCCACTGGCGAACGTTCACTTCACGAGGAAGTATGTACTAGGCTTAACAGACAAGGCTTAACAGACAAGAGCTTTTAAAAATAAAGCTGAGAAAGCTCTTTTTGCGTTGCATTTTTTTTTTTTTCTTTTTAGAAACTTTTCTCTTCTATTTTGTCATTTTGTTTGCCAATAAATACAAAAACAAAGTTCGGTCCATTGGAAACAAATTTAAACAACCCTATTTTTTACAAGGAAGTATATGGGAGTAGATGTAGGTTATGTCTGTATCTTGTTTTTTTATGCGCGTTTTGGTGCGTAAAAGAAGAAAGGGGTGATCACAGACACATCATATAAAGACCGGAAACCAATCTGTCATTTTGGTTTTGCCTACAAGCTGAAACGTCAATTCTCACCAGCGTTGCCGCGAAGACAAAAATTGTAAGAGCAATTTTGAGGGCCATTTCCAAAATGTGCGGGCCACTATTCCACTACCGTGGAAAAAATTTGTTTAAGAAAATAATAACAGTTTGTCTTTTCTAAATAAACTTATTATATTTCAGGTCTTTTTGTTTACGGTATTAGTTACCACACTTGTACAAATTCCCGATCGGGCACATTTTGGCAACGCTGCTTCTCACGCACCCTTATTTCTAATTCTAACATCAATTCACCACGGCTAACATCAATTCACCACCCTGTAACATCAATTCACCATGAAAATTCGGTATAGTGATGAGAAATTCTTTAGGGGAGGCACCTAGTGGCTACATCAACATTAGGTATTGAATTTTTTGGGAAGAGTACGATAACTCAGGCGACAAAGTTTAATGACGGATTTGTATAAAACAGTTAAAAACAATCATTTTTTACTATGGGAGCGGGGTCTATTCTCTATTTTTAGGCGTTAGGGGCAATTTAAAAAAATATGTACGTTAAATGGAAAAAATAATGGTAATACTTACAACTAAGTTTTATTAATTTTTTTAAAGACAACAATTTTGTCTATTAGCTTGTTTTTAAATCAAGTCAAAACTATGTAAATTAGAATAGTTCGTTGAGATATTATATTTTTAATAATTATTTATTAATCCGATCATCTCAGATGCCAACTTAAGACTAAAATCGAAAAACATTTTTGCTGTAAACTGTCATCAAATATGGTTAAACAAAGATCTTATGGTTTCTTATACATGAATCACTTATTAGGAAAACAACATGTTCCTACGTGATTGTATTGAAATGTAACATAATATTTAATTTCATACTTTATGATCCAGAAGAACGTACTTATTGCTTATTATTATATTTTGGTTCATATTTTCTAATTACTAATGGAACAGACGTGTGTTAATTTGCATAATTTTTTGAAAAAAATTGTTTTAAACTCAAAATTTGGGCAAAAAAAAGGTAAAAAAGGTTTAAAGTGTGATTTTTAAAACTTTAAGATTACTTACTATTGTTATTAGAATGCATTGCTTATATTTGTTTTTGATCAAACATTGAAAACTAGATGATTTTATATCTTGTAGTACTTGAGAATATTTCAAAAAAAAATATTTTAATTAAATTATTTTTTCCTTGCTTGAGTATTTACGTATGTGGTTTTCCATTGAACCAAAACATTCATGTGCCGTCGACGGGCCGGCAATATTTTTTTCTTAAACGTTTTCCAATGGGAAAAGTATTGATGTTTTTTCCTGACGAATTGATTCGTTTTGAATTCGTCTTTTGAGACGAATCTACACAGATTTTCACACTCATTTTAACACATACTAACAACTTGACAGTTTTGCAAACGTCAAATGAAATTATTGTTTGTGGAAAAAATAATTGAAGAGAATTCGGCTTCGTTCTGTTGTAATTATAAATAATTAATTTTCATGTGGTTCAATGGAAATCGACAGTAGTCTTATTTTGATAGTCATAATCGAATATGGATTAAGGTATACCCGGAATAAATTATTTTGCCTTAAATACAGCTTGTTTATATACAAAAGAAACTTTGGCTAGAAGACTTCGTGATTGAAAGTGGCAAGAAATTGCTAATTTTTAACTTCACTGTTTTTTTTTTTTTTTTTTTTTTTTAAATTCATTTTTATTAATTCATTCTTAAGACTATCTTAAAGCTAGACAAAAATTCATAAAACTAGCCTAAATTAACCATAACTTACAACTAACTTACTGGTCCCATACGGACACTCTAAGTTAAACAATAATACTTAAAGCTAATGCCTTTCGGCCCTAAGATCTATTTAACTTTAATTCATTTTATAAATAAATATTTTTTCTTAAATCCAGCTTATTTAAATACAAAAGAAACTTTGGCTAGAAAACTTTGTGATTGAAAGTGGCAAGAAATTGTTAATTTTTAACTTCACTATATTAAAAAGTGTGTACTACGTATAATACAGTTTTCAATTCAATAAAAAGCTATAATTGTCTGAACCAGGCATTTGTTGTATTATGTAAAGAAAACTTGAAATATATTAGCAAAAATGTAAAACATTGTTTCTTTTTTTTTTATTTAAATGTAATACAAAGGCTTCTGAGTCAGGTAAAATTATACATTCCAAAAATTATCTTTTTTGAATGTTATAATAATTCTTTTTTTTCTCGAATTTAAAAACGATTACTATTTCCTAAAAGTATTTTGATAATTACACAACAGTTACCAAGTTTTAACAATTTCACTAAAAATTAAGTTTTTCAAATAAAAAAAAATAAAAGTGTGACATCACCTCAACATCACACATAACATAACTTTTTTTTTCTTCGAGGTGAGTTTGAAAACGTCAACAAAAATTCCAATGTTTGCATTTTTAAACATTTTTAATAGAAAAACAAATTTCATACAAAACAAATCTTCTCGCCCAAGAGAATTTGTCACACTACATCGTTGGATACTTTAACTATTTTGGATGCATAACAGCGGTATTGGCCAATACCGAGGAATTCGTAAGGGGTTTGTGTTTCACAACACTTTGTGGCAAGTTCATTTGGGTTATTGGGATATTTGTATTTTCCTATCAAAAATGTTTAAAAATGCAAATATCGGAACTCATTCGGTCGTGTCCTTGGTACAACAAGGTTGTAAAGTAACAGCCGAGCTGTTCGGACGTGTTTCTGTTGGTGTCGTGGGGTGCGCACTTGTGGTTTCATTTTATCAGTACAGATCGTTTTATAAACTCTTTAATCATGTTGTGTTCAATTTGCAAAAGAGAAATAATTGAGAGTGGTGAAATCTCTATAGACTGTTATGACTGTAAACTTTTTTTCCATGGCGCATGTGTAAATATACAAAAAGAGGACATTGAATATATGTGATCAAATGGTAAACTTTTCCGCTGTGAGAAATGTCGTGTATCACGTCGTCGACAATCCCTACAACAACAACACGTAGCTGAGAACATTACACTTCAATCTCAAAAACAGAAAATTCAACTTCCAACTGACAACAAAAAAACTCTGCATTCTTCTTCTTCACACTCACTGATCAACCAGAAAAGCCTATCAAGCACAAACAATATCCAAAGCTCTACAACGGTCGAAGGTTCAATAACCCTACAACTACTGTATGAAGAAATATTAAGCCTCAAGAAAATCAACACCGAATTCTTAGACACAATGCAGCAGCTTAAAGAAGAGAACAAAACATTGCGTACTTTGGTGGCTAACCTGGAAAGTAAGGTGAACTGGAGGGAACAAAAACAACTGGAGAATGTCATCGAAATTGTTGGTGTACCCGATCTAAATAACACTAATGCAAGCGAAAGAGCCAACATTATTTTTGATAATGCATTAAATGTCTCAGTGTCTGGTAGCGATATCAATAAATGCTATGTCAAACGCATAAACAAGCAAAGTCGCTCTAATGTCCAATCTGATGCTGATGTAAATATTTTATGCATACATTTTTCTTCACATGAAATAAAACAAAAAATAATGAACGCCAAACGAAATGCTAGCAAAAAGCTTAACACTTCCATATTTAATGATCAAAACAAAAAAAGTTTATATTTAAATGATTCATTTACAAAACACACCAGAAAATTATTTATGGCAGCTAAGAAATTTAAAGTTGAAAATAAGTTTAAGTATTTATGGTTTAAAAATTCAAACATTTTTCTAAAAAGGGCTGAGGGTAGTGAGGTTATTGTTGTTAGATCATTTGAAGATTTATCTTCTGTCCAAAGGCAATAGCATGTTTGACAAATTTAATCTTACATACGATAACCCCACAACCCGAACCATGAGTAGTGTTTTTGATGATTCTTTAACATGTAATTCGGATAACAGTTCGTTTCTTATAATTCACCAAAATATACGTAGTATGCGTCAGAATTTCGATTTATTGATAGCAAATCTTGAAGCTTTCACAAAACTGCCGGAAATCATTTTTGTATCCGAAATTTGGATCTTTTCATGTGAAACAAGTCATTATAGTATTCCGGGTTATAATTTCTATGCAAATACTAACGATAGCTATTCTTCTGGTGGAGTTGGAGTTTTTGTAAGTAACTTGTTTAATTGTGATGTAAGGGTGATTGATTTTAAAAGTGCAGATTTAATTGAGGTGTGTTGCAATATAGTAGGCGAAGTATTTACGTTTATATGTGTTTATATGTAGATTGCATGCCTTATCTTCAAACTCTTTTATTGAGGAACTTTCCAATTTTTTGTCCCACATTTCAACTAAAAATCTTGTTATTGCAGGCGATTTTAATATTGATATGTTGACCGATTGTTCAATATCTGATACATACAAAGCACTTATTGCTGAAAATGGTTTTACTTCATACGTTAATAATATTACAGACCAAGTTCTTATAGTTGTCTTGATCATGTTTTTGCGCGTTTCAAAAATATTCCTGCTGATTTTCCTTATGGGATCAATTTAGATCTGCATATAACCGATCACAATATGACAGGTTTATACTTAGAATGTTTAAAATACAGCAAACTTAGAATAGACTACAATGTTCAAAACCCGGTCTCCAAAATAAACTACCAAAGCTTAAATAACAAATTGCTTTTTGAGAACTGGGAATGTGTTTTGTCTGAAAATGATGCATCCAAAGCATATGACCTATTTCTACAAATTTTAACTGACCACATAAATTTATCTAGTGCTACAATTACTCAAAAGAAATCGGAAAAAAGTCTAAAGCCTTGGGTACAAAAATCTCTCATTAAAAAAATTAAAATTAAAAATAAATTATGGAAAAAATGCGTCAAACATCAATCCAACTCAAATTTAAAAGTACGGTACAAGAGACTGTGTAAAAATATAAATAAAGAAATAAAAGACGCTAAGCATGATTACTATCGTTTAAAAATAAGCACAGCGAAAGGTAATGTGAAAAAAGAGTGGCAAGTAATAAATAGTATTTTAAACCGTAACAGTTCGAATAATATAAGTTCTATTGTGCTAAGTAATGGTAATGAAAAGATTTCAAATCCCATAGAAGTCGCGAACGAATTTAGTAAGTATTTTGAGTCGGTCGGACAGAATCCTTTCTCCCAGAGTTCTAACGTTGTGAGTAACTTTTCTGAAAATCAAATTTCGCAAAGCAATAGTTTCTTCTTTGATCCAATTACGGGACTTGATGTTTTAAAAACTATTAATTCTCTAAATAACTTATTTTCGCATGGCAGAGATAATTTATCAAATATAGTTCTAAAACGAATCGGATTAAACATAGTTGATATACTTTCACATATTTTCAACCTAAGCATTAATACAGGTATATTTCCAGATGAACTTAAGGTTGGTATAGTTATTCCCCTTTTCAAGAAAGGAAACAAAGAAGATAAATCTAACTATAGACCAATTTCCTTGCTGTCTTCAATTTCCAAGGTTTTCGAAAAACTTATTAAAACTAGAATGCTTGCTTATCTTAATAGAATCAATTTTTTTAGTCCGATGCAATTCGGTTTTAGAACTGGACGATCTACGGAAGATGCTCTTCTAGATTTTTTTTGTATTCTGCAAAGTGGTTTAGATCGTAAATATCACTGTACTGAACTTTTCGTGGACATAACTAAGGCATTTGATATGGTTAACCATAAAATCTTGCTAGACAAGCTTGATATGGCTGGCTTTCGTGGGTTTACCTTAAAATGGTTTGAGTCCTATCCTAAAACTAGTCACTTAGGAGTCCTTCAAGGTTCAGTACTCGGTCCAGTTTTATTTCTAATATACATAAATTCTCTTTTTTCGCTTCCAATAATTGGTAGAATCAAAGCCTTTGCAGATGACCTAGGAATTGCTTACTGTTCATCTAGTCCCTTAAATCAAATATGTGAAATAAATCATGATGTTCATCTGCTTAGATGCTGGTTTGCAAAACATGAGCTTATAGTCAGCAATAAAACTAAACTTATGTATTTTAGTCTTACTCGTAAAATATCGCCTGATATTCCTATAGTTTTTCATTCACATGAATGTACTAATTATCAACTTTGCAATAAAAACTGTTTTACAATTGAAAGTGTAGAAGACTTCAAATACCTAGGTATTACTTTTGACCAAAATTTAAGTTGGACCAAACACATATCGCTTTTAAAGAACTATCTGTTTTCAACTAATCGGAATTTTTATCATTTGAGGAATCACTGCTCCTTGGAAATGTTGAAGATGGTCTACTATGGAATTTTCCATTCTAAATTAGAATATGGCATTTGCTGCTGGGGTGGAGCATATGTGAATCATCTTAATCAGCTAACTGTCTTACAGAAATCTGCGATTCGAAATGTTTGCAAAACGCATCGACTAGCTAACTCAATGCAATTATTTAGATATCAGCAAGTCCTACCTGTTCGTCATTTATTTTATTTTAAAGTCCTCAAAGTGTTTTTTAAAAGGTCAGGTTATCTGCAAAGTCCGATTTCGGACCTTAGAAATCTTCGCAGCAACTCTGCTTACTTGGTCAATATTCCCTTTTTTCGCACCACTAGTTACAGAAACTCTTACCCAATTATTTCATGTAAACTGTTTAATACACTACCGGTTAACATTCGCAATATAAGAAATATGAACGTCTTTTTGAAAAAAATAAAAATGTGGCTTCTTGATTTGGATCATCATGCTATCGAAATGCTAATTCAATTTGCAATTTAACTAACCTTGTCTCTGAATTGTTTACTTAATTCCGTTTATTTTTGTATTGAATTCTGTTGATGAATAATAATGTTTAATAATAATTTTTAATTGTAATAACCTTTAATTGTACACCCCACACAAACAAGGTATTAATTAGATGTGCCATTTACACTATTTTTTTCTTAAATAAATTATGGCACTAACTATTCTTATTTATATATAAGCTATTAAGGATTACCATGTAATTTTTTGTTAATAAGAATAAAGAAATTTGAAATTGAATTGAAATTGAATATTGTACCTACAGGAATGGTTTATACCTTTCTGGAATCCTTGTGGTGTGAGTAAGAAAGTTAAATTCACACTTTTTAGTTAAAATCAAAAAAACTTATGAGAACACGTATCGAACCGACGAGTAATTCCACATATAATTGAATCAACTATGACGTAAAAGGTTTTTTTCTTGAAATTTATTTCTTCGTCTGTTTCAATTTGCTTTCCAGCTCCTCGGTTTTTTTCAAAATGTCTCTTTAATTGCCTTTTTCGGTTCGATGGGAACAATTCTGGAACATCCCCCAATTCAGTAGCAACTGCTTTGCATTCAGATAAGAATTGATCTCATCCGTTTCGAATAATGTTCAAATCGAAGATCAAGTTGTCGAGATCTCGAATTTCAACGTCAATAGTACTGTTTCTGGCTCGAAGAAGGAAACTTCTTTCATTTATAGCGCTAAGAACCTTGCACCAAATCGAAGACATCAGGACGCATTCAAATTTGTGCATATATTTTAAAACGCTATTTACATCTCTTCGAGCTTCAGCAGTTAAATTAATACCACTTAAGGCTTCTAATGATATTCTAAGGTTTTTCAGATGATTTGCAAATGGTTTCACTGCCTTCAATTCTAGCTGACCATCTTGTATCGGAAATTTTGTGAAGGGATCTGGGCACATTTTTCTTAAGAATTTCCCAACGTTGAGCACTGCTGCTAAACAAGTTGAAACACTTTTGAACAACACCAAAAAATGTGATTGCCGCAGTACAACATCCAGCTTAATCGACTACACGCAAGTTAAGGCTGTGAGCTGCACATGGTGAATACGCGGCATTCGGATTTTTGTTTAATATATGCCTTTGTGCACCATTATACTGTTCTTTCATATTGCTTCCATTTTCATAGCCTTGTGCACAACAGTCTTTTTAAGGGATTTCGTTCTTTGCCAATGTTTCGCAGATCAAATCAGCTATTGCGGTGCCAGTTTTTTTTTTGCAATCGACAAATTCCAAAAACCGTTCATAGATAGTGAACACATTTTATTCCAATCGCAGATATCGCAAAATAAATGTGTTTTGTTCCACATGACTTGAATCGGGTGTTGCATCGACAATTATAGCGAAGTATTTGGCGTTTTCAATCTCCTTCAAAATAGCTGAATTCACATGTTGGGCACAAATTTTGATGAACTCATTTTGAATCTCAACGGAAAGGTAGTGGACTTGCAAACGTTTGTGCTCTTGTTGTGAAATTCTTACTTTTTCCAAGTGCTCCTGACGTAAGGGGTCATAATGACTAATTAATTCCAAAATGCCCAAAAAATGTCCATTATTTGGCTCTCCAATAAGATTGCTATAACCTCGTAGTCCTAGTCCCCTTTAGCCAAGGAAGAAAATGGTGTCCAATATTTTATATAGAATTCCTTGTTATTTTTGTATGGCTGGTTTAATATGCACACTTTGAAGTGATTTGATATCCATCAAATCTTCAGTAAACAACTTATTCAAAGTATTAATTAATTAATATTAGGGAAACCACAATTAAAAAACAATTAAAAAACGTTTGCGTGGGATTTTCCGGTCCCCCGAAACCGAATCAAAAATTTCGTTTACAGAAGAAACAAACCGATTGTGCAGACACTAAAACATTGCTTGCTAAAAAAACATCTTAATATGCAGAGCTACATGAAAATTTCGCTCACACTTCCGCGGAATTGGAAGGGCTTAAGCACTCTTTTAATCACTATGATAACCGAATGGTAGCAAGTGATGCTTTTTTATTCGGCATCCCGAGTTTACCGGATGAAAATTTAAAAAACTTGTTCAATCAATTATGCCAAGCCATTAACATAACACCTCCCGTTTTACGCAACATCTACCGAACTAGCACTAAAAGTAACTCGACCAATACTGCGATCATGCTCAAATTCAACTCTCCATACGATAAGAACTTCGTTCTCAAATCAATTGGAGTCTTCCGAATTTCAAGCAAACAACAACTCTGCTTGCATAATTTGGGCTTTAGTGTTACGCAACCACCAAAACCTATCTACCTGCGTGAGAGCTTATCTAGGCTAAACCGAAGTTTATTTCAGCGCGCCATGCTAATAAAAAAAAGTAAACAAATATCATCTGTCTATACTTCACGTGGAGTCGTGTACGTGAAACGTCAAATTAACTCTGCAGCCTTACCAGTTAAATGCTTTGGAGACTTAGAGAGAATTGCCAGTTCTGCTAATGAAGAAGAAGACCAGAATATAACTCATCCTAAATCTTAATTCATATCTACTCATTCACAAACATCTCTCTTTCTCTTATAATAATCTTTAATTTAACTTTTTCTATTTGATTATACATATTTTTCAATTTATAATTCATTTTTATTACTTTTCTCTTACTTTAATATTTTCACTCAAATCAATTACTCTTTGTTCTTTTACACCTAATAAAAATTCAAATCTGTTTCTATTATTTCTCTTACTTTCTCTTGTTTTAATTTCTTATTCCTCTTTCTCCTTTTTTATACCTTTCGCAGCTAAGTACTGATATAAATATTATTTTTGCTTTTATTTATATATAAACAATAATGGCTTACAAAAAAAATACAAAAAAGAAAAATAAAAAAAAATTAAAAAATTAAAAAAATAAAAAAAAAACATGGAATAAAAAAAAAATAAAAAAAAAAAAGACAACAAAATATGAAAAACAAAAAACGTTAGATAGTTAGATTTGCTGCTGTGGTTGTTCTAGTTTTAAGTAGTTTATAGGTAGAATAGGTAGTTTAAGTTAGTTTATGTTTTATTTAAGGACCTTATTTTAAGTAGTTTTAAGTAAAAATAAAAAAGGATATTGATATTAGTTTTTTTAAATTTTCTAATGAATACAAAAATAAATAAAATTGAATTGAAGTTAAATAGATCTTAGGGCCGAAAGGCATTAGCATTAAGTATTATTGTTTAACTTAGAGTGTCCGTATGGGACCAGTAAGTTAGTTGTAAGTTATGGTTAATTAGGCTAGTTTTATGAATTTTTGTCTAGCTTTAAGATAGATTTAAGATTGAATTAATAAAAATGAATTTGAAAAAAAAAAAAAAAAAAAAACAATAATGGCTAATTTTCATGACGTTGGTGGTAATGAATCTATGCGTTCGATGATTAGGGTTTTGAGTAAACAATACAATGGGCTACGTTATGTCACATTAATGCTCAGAGTCTTTTGCCGAAAATCGATGAATTCCGTGACTTGTTTATAGACTCTGGAGTGGATGTCATTTGTGTTTCTGAGACGTGGCTGGTTGATAGTCTAAATGATCAGATTTGTTCTTTGAGTGGGTTTCGTTGTTTTCGATCTGATAGAAATCGCCAGGGTGGTGGGGTGGCAATGTATGTCAAGGAAACCATTAAATGTAAGTTAAGATGTTCTTCTGAGCGTAGTACAAGTATTCAGTATGTTTTCGTTGATGTAATTGGGAACAATGATAAATTACTCATAGGTGAAATTTACAGGCCAAATAGAAATATAGATATATCGCCTCTATATGAACTATTGGAGGAAATTACTTTGGATTGTCCCAACATTATTTTGTGTGGTGACTTTAATTGCAATTTGTTATGTGAAAATGTTTTTTCTGAGCAGATGAGTAGACTTGATCTTACATCAGTTAATACAAACACCCCCACCCACTATTTTGGCGGAGAACCAACTCTTCTTGATTTATTTCTGGTGGATGATAAGAATAAAGTTTTGCTCTATGATCAGCTTTCTGCACCTGGTTTCTCCAAACATGATCTAATTTTTCTTACCTATAGTTTCATCTTCAACCCAGTAGCAATCAAATACAAATATCGAGATTTCAAAAACATTGATTACTCCAAACTTGAAGCAGATACCCGAAATATAGACTGGCACAATATTTTTAACTTGTCTTCGTCCACTGCGCAGGTGCAGTTTTTTAATAATAATGTTACTCAACTTTTTAATAGACACGTTGCCTTAAAAACTTCACAAAATAAATCAAAAGATCCCAACTGGTTCACCAATGAAATACGCATCTTAATGCAGCAACGTGATAGAGCGTACGACTCGTGGAAAATGTATCGTTTACCTGAACTTAGACAAATATATCAGTCACTTCGCAATAGAGTTGTGATGGAAATTCGTTCAGCCAAGACTAGGATTTATTCGGGTAAACTTAATACCGCCGCCTTTAATAACCGACAGCTGTGGAGTAATCTGCGTAGCATTGGGCTTGGTAAATCAAAACACAGTCATATCGAGAATGTTGACGGTAACTTTTTAAATAGAAAATTCGTCTGTACTCCTCTGACGACTTCTCTATCTAACTCTGTGCTTCCAGTTCAAATTTTATCAGAGCAAAATACTTCCTCCAACTTTGGCTTCACAGGTGTTAGCAGTATTGAAGTTGTTGAAAGTCTACTTTCAGTAAAGTCAAATGCCGTAGGCCTCGATGAAATGCACCCTTCCTTTTTAAAAATTATACTTCCCGTTGTGTTGCCGTATATCACTCATATCTTCAATACTATCCTTACTACTGGAGAGTTTCCTTCTGACTGGAAATTGGCAAAAGTTATACCTATACCCAAAAATGCTAAGTGTAGCGAATATAGGCCAATTTCCATTTTAGCTTTTCTTTCAAAAGTTTTTGAAAGGATCCTGAAAAATCAAATAGGTGAGTTCCTTAAGGAGAACAATCTTTTAACTCCAAGACAAAGTGGCTTTCGAGAGAAGCATAGCTGTGTTACGGCTCTGCTTGATGTCATAGAGGACCTCCGTAAAGCATTGGATGGCGATAAAGTTAATTTTTTAGTCCTCCTTGATTTTTCGAAGGCATTTGATACTGTGGTTCACAGCAAACTCGCAAATAAACTTCGCCAGCATTATAACTTCTCCTCTGATGCAGTAAAATTTATTTCTTCCTATTTATCTGGAAGAATGCAAGCAGTTGAAGTAGGTAACAGGTTGTCTGTCCATTACTTTTTTCTTTATATGTAAACGACATTCCCTCCGTAATTCATAACTGCACACTACATATGTATGCTGACGATGTACAGATGTATCTCGGCTGCGATCTTGGTCTTATTGAAGATGGTGCTTACCGCTTTAATGAGGACCTTGAAAAACTATCTAGTTGGGCACAGATTAATGGACTGACATTAAATCCATCTAAAACTAAGTGATTAGTTTTATCTAAAAGAGTTCTGGATTTGTCATACTTCCCACAAATTATTTTAAACAATGCAACTATTGAATATGTGGACTCTACTCGGAATCTTGGAGTCATTTTTACTCGTAATTTGACATGGGATAAGCATATTAATGCTATAGTTGGAAAATCATACGGAGTATTACGCATGCTTGGGGTCTCCCAGGCTTATACACCTATGAAGACGCGTGCAATGCTTGCAAAAAGTTTAATTCTTCCAATTTTGGCCTATGGGTGCGAAATTTTTTCGAGTTGTAACTTTGCATGCAAAAGAAAGCTCAACGTCATTTTCAACAGCATCATCAGATACATTTATGGCCTTCGTAGACACGACAGAGTATCTCATTTTTCAAATAGTTTACTTCACATGCCACTAGAGAACTATTTTCAGTTTCGTACCTTATCTTTGTTTTCCGATGTCCTGCTTACACACCAACCACCCTACCTTTTTGAGAGAATAAGAAGGGCTTCTTCAGTTAGGTGTAGGTCTGAACAGTTGATTCAACCCCGATATGCTTCCCTTACATCTGAGCGCCAATTTTTTATTAATGCTACACGTAAGTGGAATTCTTTGCCTCGCCATATCAAGAGAATAAACAACAATACAAACTTTAAATCCCAATTACGTCAATTTTTATCAGTATCTTAATTTTTTTTTCTTTTCTTCTCTCTCCTGTCTAAACCATTAAAGCTTCTTTTTTCCTCTTTTTCTCCACCTCTTCTTGCTTTCTTCCTATCTCTTCTTTCTCTCATTTTCTCCTTTTATTTCCAAACAATCATTAAATTTTATTATAGATATTGTATAATTTTTGCCTACAACTTTATCTTTCCTTTCTCTTCTTTTTATTGCATTGCTTTCATTGTTAAACTTAATAGGTTATCACTAGTTTATAAGATATTATATCTTAATGTGTATAGCCATATCGAAATAAATAAATAAAAAAACAAAAATAGAAGAAAAGAAACTTTATAAGAACAGAAACCGAAATAAATATTTGTGTTTTGTTTTAAGTTGTTGATTTTAAAGATTTTCAAAATAAAATAAATTTGAAATTTAGGTTAAATTAAGTAAAAAAAGCGAAACAATTTATTATAAATTTCTTTCAATAGTTCAGAGTTGCCCAATTTTTCATTAAATATAAACAAAAATGTATACGTCAATAATAATCAGGGGCCCAGATCGGCAAGCTTGTGACTGAAAGATTGGTAGATAACATGCGAGAGCATGATTGCGAGAGCATGATTGCGAGAGCATGATTGCGAGAGCATGAATGATTTTAAATTTTCGGGCCCCTAAAAATAATTGGGAATAGGTATGTTGATGATGAATTTAGACAACCTATATTGAAAAAAAAGCTTATAATAATAACATTGAAAAAAAACACTCTCCTCATTGCTTTCAATTTTACGGGCCCCTAGAAAATCCCGGGCCCGGGGGGTTTCCCCCTTTCCCCCACCTCTCGACGGGCCTGCCGGTGACCTTAAACTGATTTGTAGTAATCGGTAAGTCACTTCAAACTATTTAAATATTCCTTACATGACATTCCAATCTACGAATTTGGAATCCTACCGACTGCGCCACTTAAGTTCTTCTATTGATTGAAACACTTTTTAAAAAAAAGTAAAGCAACTTCTTTTATTAATGTACAAGATTGAACTAACTTATTCTAAATAATAATTTTGGCAAGAAGCTTATGTCAATTGAATGCATTTGCCAATGTCAGCAATTTTATCGTTTCTTGGAACTCTAACGAGTCCAGACGATTGGCAAATGCATTTTATTTTTTGGTGTCATGGTATTTACATCACCTGTGGGAACATCCGTTGTGTGTTCCCCTGGGTGTGCTGACATCGACATAACTCGCGCGCGTGAGAGTAAAACATTTTCCCTTTTTGTCAGATTCAATCCTAGGAATTTCTTCTGGCGATTTCTGTGCTGGCTGTCAATTTCGGTTTGAAGTTCACGGCAAATGAGAGAAGAAAAAAAACTTGTGTGGCCCTTAACTCTTAAATTTTTAAATTGGTAATATTTATCATTTTGAAGTCAGTTTATCGGTAAAATCAAACTTAATTAATACTAAAAAAGGACTACAAACAAAATGAGCAACAAAAATCAGAGTTTCGAATGTGCACCAAATACTTTCAAGCGGATTCAAACAGTTAATTACCTGACAAACAACTAGGAGGCAAATCTATTAGCGGTAGTGGCCTAGCTTAGCTGTTTAATAGAAAATAGCAACCAGGCGAAAGCTGGAACTGGTGGCAGCTTCCTTTATTTTAGTGACTACTTACTTACTCCTTTATTTCGGTGAGTTTTTTTCTGCATTTTTAGTTGCTGTGCCATAAGCTACTCATCCCATCATTTGGCTTTCGAGACGGTGAGTTTTTTCTACATGTTCAATTACTGTGCCATAAGCTTCTCATCCCAACGTTTGGATTTCGAGACAAATCATGACTACCAACAGATATGATTCGATAATTTTTAAGTATCTAGATTATTGTTTTTGTTTACATCAAAATATACGTAGCTTGAGAAAATTGTTTTCGATTTTTTTAGCTCATCTTGATTTGTTAGTGAACTTACCTGCTGTAATAGTTTTAAGTGAAATTTTGATCTATGTATAGTAATAAATTAGATCTGTATAATATACAGGGTTATACTCTTTTTGGAAATTGTAACGAGTCTTATTCTGCTGGAGGGGTAGCTGTATATGTGAAAAATGGATAATGTGTGTAATTGCTCTTGCCTTAATTTATCTAGCGCTGATGTATTAAAATTATCATTCGTGATTCGTCTTTGAGAATATTGATATACTTTGTTGTGCATTTATCGACTTCATGGTTTTTTTAAAAGTGATTTCATTGATGAATTAGGCAACATTCTTAGTGCAACTTCAGCCAAAAACTTAATTGTCTTGGGAGATGTCAATATTGATATTCTAAATAAAATTGATATAGATTCTGAAAGCCACTTGTTTACTATGGGCCTTACCAATAATAAATCGCTAAACACACGTTTAGGTATCGCTCAGTTAAATTTTAACAGCGAGGTAATTCCGTGTATACTAATAACCAAAATAAACACGTCTTTTACCAATTAGTCTTCTATTACAATATTTACTACATTCTCTGTCAAAAAGACAGCATTGAATTGACATTAGTTAAATTTGCAAACATAAACAAAACAAAAATATAAGTATATTAAAATTAAATTATGCAATATTTAAATTAAAATTATTGAGAGTTCGAAATAATAAATGGTTCGAATTTTTGAGAGAAAAAATAAGAACAAAACACATTTCTGAGTAACAATTATTTATTAATGACTTTTTAAAAAAGGTACATACGTTGGTTCATGTTTTAAGACTAAAGTAAACAATCTATCTAACAATCAACTTCAAGTGAAGGAAATTAAGCTAAATTCAATTAAAGGCACAATTCTCGTCCATTGGCAGATGAATTATCCGTAAAATTCAGGTTCTGGTAGATTTGATGGGGATGGTATGTTTTCTCTGGAATAAAAAAAAATATTTTAAAAACAATTGCAAATCATATCGAGAAAATATTTTACTTGTCATCATAATCATCTAGCCATGTTGCATCGCAATTAAATTCTGTGGTATCTTCAACAAAATCCAGAGCGGAAATTTCAGCAATTTCATAATCGATCTCACAAGGTTATTCAGGAGGTTTTCCACCACCGGTCTCCCTCTGAGATCGGTTTAAATGACTTAAATTGGTCCACGCCTCCTGCTTGTAGTGGCTCTATTAGTCTTTTATTTGTTTCGGCGTCAATTCAAAGCCACTTGCCTGAAACGTTGCAGCAATAACTTTGGCTTTTAATAGCTTCCCGTCACTAAGCTTAGAATCTATAACATGCGCAAGAGATCTAGCTGCTTCAACCAGTAGCTCCTTCATTGCCATCGTCCAATTTGACGACCTGATTTGTTTCAAATTTTGTTTTTCAGCCATTTCTAAAATGATGGATATTTGTTAGAACATAATCACAATTATATAATATTAAAACAAGTATTATTCGACTTACATTTTTATAAAATTTTGCCACGAACAATCAGCAGACAACAATCACAACAAATCTCAACTCTTGTGACCTGAAAAGTATTTGTTGCGTGTGCTGTCAAAATGACAGTGCAAACCATGGAGTTTAATTTAACTGTCCGTTTATAGTTGAGTTTCCCAACAATAAAATTTAACTGGGCGTTAGCCCTTAACCTAACTATTAAAATGTTTATTAGTATGGCAAAATATTTAAAACCCAGTTAAATATTTAAGTGAGCTTTAATTTTGATTATTGGTAAGGCCCTATGTCTTCAAATTGTCTTAAGAGTTTAATTAATGAACCTACCCGCTAGACAGATTCTTTTAAGAGCTGTATTGACCTTATTTTTGTAAGATGTCATAAAAACAATAAAAATAATTTCATTGGTAAAGTGTATGATTTAAAACTTTCCGATCATAGCATGATTGCATTAAATTGCTTATCTGTCAACCGTTCTCAAAACATTAAAGCCGCTTCAGATCCAGTAAAATATTGTGTAAACTTTACGCTATTAAAAGAATTATTAACATTTGAATGTTGGGACCAAGTTTATGCCGAAAATAATCCCTCTGTTTCATTTGATCTATTTGTGGAAACTTTAAAAAAAAAACATATTGATTCAAGTACTTTCCAAAAAAAGATTTCGGGTAAAAAGAAACACCTTAAAATGTTTGTTTGGTTAAAACAATATAAGTGAAGTTTTGCCGTTTTGACCAAACACAATTTCAAAATAAGAAATGTAAGTGCGATTAGGACCATCGAATATCTTTTCAATCGGTTTAGATGGACTTACAATGTTAAGACCAAACGAAAGTAGATTTTTTTGTACAGTTCTGTATACTTAACTCAAATTTGACAAAAATGGAATTATGCCGTTTTGACCAGACTCCATACAAATATAACTGTCTGAAGCGTTGTTTTAGGATGCCATAGCTATATTCAATGGCCACTCGACAAGAATTCAAATTAACATTAAAACTTTTTTGTTGATTAGTCAAGTGATAAGAAATTTGTGCATGAATTTTAACATTAGATTTAAGTAGGCAAAAAATTAACTGGACAGTCTTAAATTTATAGAAATAACATAGTGTATGGTTTGAATGTTTGGCAAAATGTGTAGATGATATTTCTTTTATGAATTTAAGTATGAATGATTTTAAAAGTAAATTTTAATGAATTGAATGATTTGAATAATTGAAATGAATTAAATGACCCAAGTAGTTTGAATTGATTATAAATATATTGAATGTTGATTTATCCTGAACATCCCGGCCCCCCTGGAACGAGTTTAAGGACATGGGTACAACTGCTAGCTTGGTGATTGCACGAACAAAGGTTCCACCAATCGTTTTTACAGTTGCAACTCGTACTCGACCATCTGTACCTATGTTGTTGCTGTGATTTTGCCAAGTAGCTCCTTTGTTGGCGGAAGATTTGGTTCCTTTATTATAAGAAGGTCCCCTGGTTTGTGGTGATATACTCCATGTGCCACCGTTTCCAAAAACCTTGGACCATATTTTGTAGGTGATTCAAATGTGAGAGTCGGTTTAGTGGCGTGTTTAAGGTGGTAGGCTCCGGGACCGCACCTATAATAAAATGAGCGGGGGTTAGATGGTTTAAATCTTGATGGGATATAACACAAAGGACGAGAATTCAGAACAGCTTCGATCTGAGTGAGAACTCTGTACATTTCTTCAAATGTAAGAATCGTTGCTCCGACTTCTCGTCGAAGGCGAAACTTGACGGCCGATGGGGGCATGAAGTGCCATGCGATGTTGTCCTTAGCAAGTGACGTTGCAACATCTTCGTTATACGCTTCTGATAACACCAATTTATGCATCTCGTTGAGACATCGACATGCGCCTTGGAAGCTGGTTCCATTGTCCGAGTAAACGTTCGAACATAATCCACGAAGAGACACAAATCGACGAAAGGCGGCAAGAAACACTTCGGAAGTGAGGTCACTTATTAGCTCGAGGTGGATGGCTTTAGTGGCCATACACACAAATAGGCAAATGTATGCTTTTGACGTCTTTGGATTGCGACCTCTGGAGAATTTTATGTTGAATGCATAATCGCATCCAGTATGCGAAAAGGGACGACTTTGCGAGGTCCTTTGTGATGGAAAATCAACCATCAGTTCAAAAAAACAATCTTGCGGACTTAATTTAGACATCCCAAAATCCAAAACTGCTGCCTTATGATGGCAAATGTTGCGGAAACTCCTGGATGAAGGCTATTTTTGTGGATATCTTCTATAATGAGAGAGGAAAAGCTATTATTTGGGAGAATATAAGGATGTTTTTTTTTTTTTTTATTCGTTGCCTTCATCACACCCGTTTGATGTCGACCAAATTATAATTAAGGTATCATTAAATAGTTGCAAGGAGGTTTTCATATTTTTAAGCTACATTCCACCCAATAGCTCGTTAGAATTATATGAGGCACACATAAATAATTGTATTTTTTATCTTACTAAACTAAAAAACGATCAACATGTTATAATTCTTGGTGATTTTAATCTCCCTAATCTTTGTTGGATTTATGATTCAGATAATCTTAATCTTATTCCATATAATATAAGCCTTGAAAATGAATGTTTAGTTGTTGATTCTTTTACCTCTTTTGATTTAGTTCAAATTAACAAGTATAAAAACAGTCTAGAAAGAACACTTGATTTGTTATTTGTAGATAAAGAACTTTGTGTATCAGTCAATAATAGCCTTTTTCCTATTTTTTCAAATTCAATTCATCATGTAGCTATTATTTTTGAATTCAATATAATTAACTTTTTTAAACCAAATCATGATCGAATTAAATATAATTTTTCTAAAGCTGATTTCAATAACTTTTCGAGTTATATTAACAATTTTTCGTTGCCGCAAGACACGATCGAATGTCAAAATTTATCAGAATACTATAGCAATTTCTTAGACTACCTGAGGGAGGGTATTGATCTATACGTGCCTAAAATTAAATGTTTCAACACATCTAAACCTCCTTGGTATAACAGACAGCTTATTAATTTAAATAATAAAAAAAATAAAGCATACAAACTTTCACGAAAATCTCCATGTAATTCCAATCTGCGTACAAATTACTTAAATTTGGAGAAGAATTTTGACGTTCTTAATAAATTCCTATACAAGAATTATATCAATGAAATTGAATCTAAACTTAAATCCAATAGCAAATATTTCTGGACCTTTATAAAAAATAAAAGAAAATCTAATGGAATACCAAAATGTATGCAGTATTCAGGATCGACTTTAAATAATCTGACTGACATTTGTAATGCTTTCTCTGAGTTTTTTAAATTGAATTATATCAATTCAAATGATAACTTAATTTTTTCTGATGAACAGTCCTTTAGCAATATAAACATAGGACACTTAAGTATAACTTTACCAGAAGTACAGAATGCATTAATCCTTTCGGGACGGGAGTGGTACGTTTACATATAAATATTCTTTGTTATGTCCCACTCTCGTATCGAAAGGGTTAAATGAGTTAAACGAAGATAATAATGTTGGCCCTGATGGAATTCCCCCTATTCTTTTAAAAAAGTGTGCTTCTGCTTGTTGCAAAATATTATTTATCTTTTTTAATAACTCACTTCTTCATGGGTTGTTTCTTCCTGAATGGAAAACATCCTATATAATTCCAATCCATAAAAATGGTTCTAAACAAGACGTTTGTAACTATCGGCCTATTAGTAAACTATGTGTGATACCGAAGTTATTTGAAAAGATAATTTGCGGAAAACTAAAATTTTTACTCAAGGAAATAATATCTCCTTTTCAACACGGTTTCGTTTCTGGTAGATCCACTTCTACGAACTTAGCTATTTTTACTAATTATGTAGTGAATGAAATGGAGAAGGGGCACCAAGTGGATGTTATTTACACAGATTTCGCTAAGGCATTTGACAGGGTGCATCACCATATTCTATTGAAAAAACTTAAAAAAATCGGGTTTCATTCTAATATGCTTAACTGGTTAGAAACATATTTAACTAATCGTTGTCAATATGTACATATTGATTCAAATTTATCAAATCCTATAGTTGTTTCATCAGGAGTTCCCCAGGGAAGCCATTTAGGTCCGATCTTATTCCTCGTTTTCATTAATGACTTACCTAATGTACTCCAAAACTCAATGTGTCTCCTGTTTGCAGATGATCTAAAATTTTTTAGACGTATACAAAGTACAAGCGATTGCGATCTTTTGCAAAATGAAATCAAAAGACTTTCTGACTGGTGTGAGATAAATAAATTAAATCTGAACATTCCTAAATGTCAATCACTCTCTTTTACTCGCCGCCAATTTTCAATTGACTATAATTATAATATTGGAAATCACACACTTGAAAAAGTTTTTACTAAAAAAGATCTTGGTGTTATTTTTGACCATAAATTGAACTTTCGCAAAAATATCGAATTTTTAGTTAACAAAGCGAATTCCATGCTTGGTTTTATTTATCGAAACTCTGTTGACTTACATAATCCGTATACGTTGAAGAGTCTTTTTATAAATTATGTACGGTCAGTTCTAGAATACTGCTGCATTATTTGGAATCCTTTTTATAACATCCATAAGCGTAGAATAGAAGCAATTCAGAAAAGATTCACACGATATATGTTTAATAAATTAAGGTGGAACACTGAAATGCCCTCTTACATTGTAAGATGTCAACTTATTGGTATCCAGTCACTAGAGAACCGAAGAAAGATGTATGCGATAACTTTTATTCATGACATCTTATCTTACCACATAGACTGTCCTTTTTTATTAGCTCTCATAGATCTATACGCTCCTTCACGTGATTTGAGAAATCGTTTCTTATTTCGCGAAAACGCTCATAGAGTGAACTATGCCTTCAACGAACCATTAACTCGAAGTGTTAGAGAAATTAATAACTTATCAAATTATATTGACTTTAATTTTCATGTTAATAGAAATACATTCAAATATATGCTCAGTCTATTTTTTTTAACTTTCAATTCTTAGTTTATAATATAATATTTTAAATAAAACTTGTGTTATTCATTAGTCTATTTGAGTATATTGTTAACTCTAATTGATGTAATAAATAAATAAATAAAATAAATATATTAAAAGATATGTAAGAATTTTTAATTCTTCCTCCTACTTTTAGAAGACCTTTTTTATCAAGGAAAGGGGCGTATTTGAGAAGTCTGGATTTTAGGGATTTTTTGAGCATTAAGGTACAAATATCTTCACCGAATGATGTTAGTTGGACCGGTTTAACTATGACATGAATTTCTTTTACAGTAAGATACGAGGTAAGACTCTAACGTTTTGATTTCAAACTTAAATAGTTGAATATGAAGCGAATGACGTACGCGAGTATTCTTTGCATTCGAAACCACGACGAGGTCTTACTGATTATGTGATCAATAACATCAACATTTTTCACTGAAGTTTGGAGCACTTGATGCGGAGATAGTCTTTGATCGAGTAAGTAAGTAAGTAAGAAGTTCATTGTCTTCTTGTTGTAGGGTCACGAATTTGGGTTCAGGTCATACATTTTCCTCTACACACAACCATGATGGACCAGTCCACCAAAGGTGAATGTTCGGGAGATTCGACGGAGTAACACCGCGCGACGCACAATCTGCTGGATTTGACTCTGATGATATATTGTGTCAGCAACTCCTTGGTGCAACTTCCAGATTAGCAGCGGTTCTGTTGGCGATGAAGGTAACCCAGTGACGAGGAGGTGACGAGAGCCAGTGCAACACAATTTCAGAGTCGCACCAAGCCACAGTTTTTGAAAATTTATACGAAAGCGATGATTTGATTAGGTTGAACATTCGAACTAAAAGCAAGGCCCCACATAGCTCCAAACGATGGATTGAAATCGGTTTCATTGGAGCGACTTTGGTTTTGTAGACATCTTCAGCAATTTTACACCGGGTATATAAAACAGCACCGCACTCGCGTGATGATGCATCACGAAACCCGTGAGGCTCTATGTCGTTGAACGAAGATTCAAACAAGTTTATCGAAATTCTAACTTGCTCAAAAAAATGAAGCTTTACTCTGTACCTTGCCCATCGGTCAGCTAATCCCAGAGGCAGCAGGTCGTCCCATCCTAGTTTTAAGTCTGAAGACCAGAGTTCTTGAAAAGGACTTTGAAAGCACGACTGATGGCGCTAACAGTCCTAATGGGTCAAATATCCGCGAAACTTCTGACAACAATGAACGCCTCGTCAATGAAATGGTTTTAAGTACTTTTGACAATACAAAAGCATATTCATCACTTGAAGGGTTCCAATGCATACCAAGCATTTTAACGAATGAGCGTTCTGTATCAAAGAAAGAGTACTCACAATCTTCTTTTGGAAGAGAAGCAAGAAGTGGCCAGTTAGAACTCCATTTTAGCAGCTGAAGTTTTGCTATTGATAAATGAGCAACGAATTCCGACTGCATTTCGATAAGTTCTTTGGTAGATTTTGCCATCACGTCGTCAACTTAAACATCTTCCAAAAGAACACGGGCTGCATTTGGATACTCGCATCCGTAATCTTCTGCAAGCTGTTTTAATATGCGAACGCCAACGGCCAAAAACGGAGCGGGTACTGTACCGTATGTAACGGTAGGTAATCGATAGTGTTCTACTTCTTTGGAGGGAGAATCGCGCCAAAAAATCCGCTGGTAGTCAGCGTGGAGATCCTCTATCCAAATTTAGCGAAACATTTTAACTACGTCCACCGTGAACACGAAAGGATGTTGTCGAAAGCGTAAACACATACCTATCATCACCTCACGTTGAATCGGAGGGCCTACTAGCAGATAACTGTTCAAGGACTTTCCCGTTGAGTCTTTAGCTGAGCCATCGAAAACCACACGCATTTTTTTGGACGAGCTGTCCGGTTTCAAGACCGCATGATGAGCAACACCTGCCACTAGAAACCTTAATTTCGTCGGGAGGAATTCGAGTCATATGACCTAAGTCAATATATTCTCGCATGAAGTTAGAATACAACTCTCGCAAATTTTGGATTTTGAACAAAACGACGTCCCATTGCATAAAGACGAGAAACAGCGAGTGAAAGAGCATTTTCTGCTTGGTTGACCACAATTGATTGATTTGCTGGAGCAACCTCCTCGTGGGCGAATAAAATGTGTGTCATCGTTGACTCAAACGCGAAACTATTGAAGTGCAGTGGCCTTTGTGGGAAATACCTTCACCCCTCTTGTGCTGGCTTGGCCAGTGTAGGCGAGTGTATACCTTAAGGACTATCTACTCAATTTTGTGTTTTATTGCGATGAATGCAATAAAACATCCGTGTCCGATATTATGATTGCAATTCAATGTCTTAAGGAATCCCTGCCTAATGAACATTCCGTTTGCTAAGATCAAATTTCTAATCTCTCCAAGAAATTTGATCGCATCTGAGGACTCTAACATCCAATTTCAACAATCGTCCACCCAGTGCCTTTCCACGATACTCTCTGGAAAAACAATACTGTGACGTCATTGGTGGGTTGAATTCTCTCTGTTTAGACATTGACGATAAGTTTAAGGTGCTGACTTGTTCGGCAAACGATCTAAAAAAAAAACTTGTCTGACCAGCTGTTTTCAAAGTTCGTCATCCCGGCTCTCCCCCTCTTCCAATCAATTGAGTGATGTTACAAACGTTAGACTCTTTAACGAACTTGAAAACATTAATTGTATGCTTTCTCGGGTTTCAACCGCACTGATATCTATTGCTTACGATGTAAGTAATTAATAACAATATACGAGTGTGCAACGTGAAATTGAAAGCCTTAGGCCCCTTTCACACCAAACGAATCCGAATCAATCAGAATCACTCCGAATCAAGTTGAATCTGATTGACCAAGA
This sequence comes from Eupeodes luniger, assembly GCA_951509635.1. Lineage (NCBI taxonomy): Eukaryota > Metazoa > Arthropoda > Insecta > Diptera > Syrphidae > Eupeodes > Eupeodes luniger. The sequence goes on from OX608073.1 coordinate 218,786,775, forward strand.
TTCGCCTTCGAGCGCTCCGTTTAAATGTGAAGGGATTCTTTTCCCGCCTTCAGACCGGACGAATCTGGTTCAATCAGGTTTGATTCGAGGTCGCACTTGATTCAACCTGTCAGATTCCTCGTCCGTTCAGACTTGAATCAACAACCATACGAGAGAGAGCAACTAAAAGAAGGAAAACAAAAAGAAGATGAAAGGATTTTTATAGATTCAGGTTGATTCAGCTGGTGTGAAAAAGTGGAGATGACGAATCAGATTCAACTTGATTCGGAGTGATCCAGATTGATTCGGATTCGTTTGGTTTGAAAGGGGCCTTAATGTCCAATCGCAGCAAATTGAATCGCTTCTCTATGACGTCAATAAACAACCAGGCATACCAACGTATCGGGAACGTATCCATTTGTGATGAAATCCATGCGGCAAACCTGGGTGCTGACTATCTGCAACAAACCAACTCAGTAAATACCATTGCGGAAGACGAAGTAATCAACAAATGTGGCCATTCCTGGAAGTTATCCGAGTGCAATTTAAGACTCAGCAGGCTTGAATCTGCTGGACGATAGAGAACAGAGACGTACTTCTGACAGCAGGAATAGATCCAGGAGACACCACCGGCTTGGACGATGACTTCTTTATTGTCGAAGATCCGCAGGAGAAAGCAGAGGCCGTGGGGGGCTACTTTCCAGCAATTGTACAAGGTGAATCCTAGCATTCGCCCTAATCACGACCTGGAGAATAGAGCCCTGTAGCACCACTTCTACCAGCGTAACGACATAACGCAGTGGCGATCCGAGAACCTCGGTTTTACCAGGTTCAATGACGAAAACTTGGCAAATGCCATCATCGCCGGGCAAAACGGGACTAACACCCTATTAGTCACGAAGATAGAGCTGCAGCACATCTTCGATTCATTAAAGAAAAAGAAGTCAGCAGGTGTCGATGGAATATCCAACATTGTACTACGACATTTACCTCAGGAAGCTGTGGACATTTATACCACTCTGTTTAACAACGTTCTGAATAATGCATATTATCCGGTCCGTTGGAAAACAGCTGTGGTACATCCTCTCCCGAAAAAGGGAAAGGACAACTCCAATCCGGCGATCTCCGGTCGATAAGTCTGCTATCGAGTATCAGTAAGGTATTCGAGAAGGTTATAAATAGAGCTCTGTCCAAGTGGGCTGAGAACAACAAAATAATTCCGGATAATCAGTTCGGCTTTAAGGCGGGACATGACACTATTCATGCTGCGTCTAAGCTTGTTTCCGATATCCAGTGGAACAAATCTAAAAGACAATGTACAGGTGCTTGTCTGGTTGACTTGGAGAAGGCCTTCGACACCGTATGGTTAGAGAGTCTGTATCTAAAGTTAAACAGACTTGGCATAAGTAAACCACTGTTGTATATGCTTTATGACATGCTTAATGGTAGACGGTTTATTGTCAAAATTGGCAATGTAACATCTATCAAAATCTTTGATATTAAAAATGGTCTTAAACAGGGAGCGGTTAACTCCCCGATCTTATTCAGCATTTACACCAGTGATCTGATAGCAAGTCTGACTCAGGCAATAGCGTACGCCGACGACCTAATTGCGTACAGAACGGCCCCAAAAATTGAGATTATCAAGACTCTTTTGCAGGGTGACTTCGACAAGATTCAGCAATATTGCGATGACTGGAAGTTGAAAATCAACATTCAGAAATGCGAAACTATTCTGTTCAGGACTCCGCTGTATGGAGCCTCAAGGGATACGAGAAAGAACTGGAAAAATCTAGTGATCGTTGGACCAAATCGACAGCCACTGGCGAATAAAAATGTAGTAAAGTACCTTGGCATCTTTTTGGACCAGTACTTGTATTTCGACAGACATATGAGTGCTGCTCTGGCCAGAGCTAGGGGAGCCTTTGCCCTGACAAAACGGTTGTTTTTTAGCAGCCGTCTTGACAGCAGGGTGAAGGTGATTTGCTACATGGCCCTTATCCGGCCGATGATTGCCTATGGGTACCGGGTATGGTTCAACGTTGCCCCATCTCAGATGAAAAAGATTCGGGTGTTTGAGAGACAATGTCTGCGACGTTGCCTTGGACTACATAGAACACCAGAGGCGGAGTACAAACATTACTATTCCATCCAGGTTCTATACAACAGAGCCAATATAAACAGAATAGATAATTTCTTACTGAAGCTTGGTAGGAGTCACATTGCGAGGGCGATGTCATCGATTAACAGCTTAATTTGTGGGGCTTACTTTACTACCCCAACAATGACTCCTTAACAGTCGAGACGTCCTCGCACTGGACGGAGCCGAGTGCCTTCGGTTCAGTAGGATTGTTTCCGATAGGGACCGAAGAGATAGGGTGAGGCAGGAGAACCAGTTTTGGTAGCTTCAAATTGAGAATGTCATTTAAAGTTGTCTAGGGCGTTTGGTCTTGGCCGGCTTACAAAGGTTTAAGGATAAGGTTAGGGACAGTCAGGGTGGCACCAACAAAAATCATTAAAAAAACACTAAAAAAAACGCACAAACACACAAAAAAAACACAAAACAAAAAGCTTACTGCGGCTGTTCTAGTTTTAAAGTAGTTTTAAGTATTTTTGAGTAGTATTATTGGTTTTGGTTAGTTAAGTAGCTTAAGTATTATAATGGGTTTCGGTTTTTTTTCTTTAGTTTTAAGTTTTATATAAAATAAAAAATAATGATAAAGATACCAATTTTTTTTTAATTTTCTTGGTTTTAGATTAAGTTCTTGCTATTTAGTATTAAAATTGTTCTAAGGCCGAAAGGCAGTAGTTATAAGATAATGAATTAACTTACAGCACCCGCATAGGGCCAATTTTTGTCTAGCTTTAAGATTTTGATCCAATAAAAAAAAAAGGCTTGAATCTCCTAACAACACATGGTTCGTGCTGAATAATTGTCTCGGATATGCTGATGCTACATGGATTCGCACCTATTTTAAACGAGAATTCTGTGTCAATATCTGCGAATGTCTTCAATTGCCTGGAAGAAGATTCAAGTTCCTGATTCTCTCGAAATATAACTGGATGTTTCATCACCAAAGAGGATGAGTAGCAATAGTCATTGAATTAAGTCTAACAAACCCAAACCTAATCTCAAAAATAATATTGAAACCAACTGGACTCTTAAAACACGAATCTTTCCAAACTTTTCTCTCCATAACCAACTTTCGTCCCTTAAACGGAAAACTTCTCCTACCTCTATAAAGCCTATATACTCACACCCTTAACCCTGCTTCTTCTTCACCAGTTTCCCAAGAACCACAAGGATTACTTAACCCAATGATCCCTCCAGATTTCAAGTTAACTAAACATTTATCTGATGCCAATACTAATGATTGGTATGTTATGACCCGTCTTAGAGACCAAAAAATTTACAATAATATTCGTCTTTACCTAGCTTTCTTGCACGACAAACCAGATTTTGTATGCTTTGAAGGTAAAACAAATACAAGCATAAAGGTTTTAATCTCCTTAGAAGGACTCCCTACCAAACGTGATGCACTTATGGAAATAGTCTTGTGTATCAGCTAAGGTTACACTCCCTAAGTTTTATCTTTTTATCCTTTGTTGATATATTCGACCATCCAAACAAATTAAAGCATACCAAGCTGCTGTTAATGCCATCGATTATCTGCTTGAACAGGTGCAACCTAATGATTTGATCATCGTTCTTGACGACTTTAATCTTCCCCATCTCAATTGGTCCACCTCAGGTGATCAGACATCCTTCTTTCCAACTAACATCTCCTCTGAATTTGAATCGCTGTTCATTGATCGTCTGTCTGATTGTGGTTTTTTTTCAACTAAATGGAGTAGCAAACTTTATGGGGAGACACCTTGATCTCATATTCTCACCTGATTGCAATAGCTGTGTTGTCTCCGCGAGGCCTAACCTTCTCTCAACTTCGGATCGCTATCATCCTCCCCTTAATCTCTCCTTCCCCATTGAATTTGAAAACAACTTTTTTGAAATGGAGAATTACTGTTATGATTTTCGTAGGGCTGATTTCTCCAAACTCAACAATCTTTTTAGCTCAGCCGACTTTGAATTAAGTTCCCTCCACTCTGATTCCACACTAATTCTCTCATACTGTATTGAAGAATCAGTACCGTTCTCTCGTAAAAAAGATTTCGATTCTGCTCCCCTTGGTACAACAGAGAGCTCCGTAGCCTAAGAAATACCCGTAACAAGCTTGGGAAGATCCAAATCTGTACAAATCTGATACCGACCACAACAACTATCTTCTCGCCTATAATTCTTTCTCTGAATTAAGGGAATCCCTTTATAACCAATACCTTAACCAAATGGAAAATAACCTTTCTGATGCAAGGACATTATTCAAGTTTATAAATGTCAAACGCAAATAGGATGGGTTTACACCTTCAATGAGTTTCTTCAACATAATCTGCTCAGATCCAACAACTATAACAAATCAATTCAACCTGTCAGATTCCTCGTCCGGTCAGACTTGAATCAACAACCATACGAGAGAGAGCAACTAAAAGAAGGAAAACAAAAAGAAGATGAAAGGATTTTTATAGATTCAGGTTGATTCAGCTGGTGTGAAAAAGTGGAGATGACGAATCAGATTCAACTTGATTCGGACTGATCCAGATTGATTCGGATTCGTTTGGTTTGAAAGGGGCCTTAATGTCCAATCGCAGCAAATTGAATCGCTTCTCTATGACGTCAATAAACAACCAGGCATACCAACGTATCGGGAACGTATCCATTTGTGATGAAATCCATGCGGCAAGAAGAGTGTGGTGTAAATGTCAATTGCCTCCATCGGTAAATGTCTTAGTACAACGTTGGATATACCATCGACACCTGCTGACTTTTTGTTTTTTATTGAATTGAAGATGAGCTGAAGCTCAACCTTCGTCGCTAACAGGGGACTTGGACCCGTTTTCTCGGCGATTATGGCATTTGCCAAGGAATCATCATTGAACCGCATGAAACCGCGGTTCTCAGATCGCCATTGTGTCATATCATTTCGAAGGTAAAAGTGATTAAGTAGGGCTCAGTTTTCCAGGTCGTGGTTGGGGCGAATGCTAGCATTCACCTTGTACACTTGCTGGAAAGCAGCTCCCACCGCCTCCACTTTTTCCTTCGGATCTTTAATTATATAAAAGTCATAGTCAAAAATGGCTTCTTCTGGATCTATTTGCGCTGTCCTGAGTACGTCTCTGTTCTCTTCAGTTCTTTGGAGTTTCAGACACGGAAGGTCATTGTCGTTCTTTTTCCTGAATATCTTGTTGATTTTAGGGAACATACTAGGGTCACTGGAATTAACTGACCGGATCTTGCGGTCCCAGTACTTGTTAATTGATAATCTGTAGTTCTCCTTAATCAACAGATTGACATTTTTTATTGACGACTTCAGTGTTTTAACCTCCAAGTCGTGTGGGTCTGTAAGTCGTCTGTACAAGTTTTTTAGTCTTGTCAGTAAGCCACTCTTGTGCTTACGTAGTGCGTCAATAGTCGCGTTTCTGTAAGCGTCCATTTGGTCCCGTTCTTTGTACTTTGGTATTGTCCGTTCCATCGTTTGTTTTATTGTTTCGTCCATCTGTTGTAAATGTTGGTCAATTTCTGCATTTGTCAGGTTTCTGTTGTTTGGTGGGGCTATGTCACTCGAACGAAGTTCTCTCGCTAAGGCGTTGGTGAAACGAGGCCAGCGCATCTTACTGTAATTGTAAGAATGCGTTGCAACGTATTCCTCCAACTCCACGCGTTCGTTCGGAATCTGCATTACAGCAACCAGTCCGCAGTGATCACTGTCGTACTCGACTGTCTGTAAGCAGTTTCCTTGGTGGTTACCCACTTTGTCTGTAACTGTCAGTCTGGTGTCGTACAGTAAAAGATCCAGAAAGGAGCCGCTTCTTGGATACGATGGCTTTTCAGTAGCCAGCAGGTCGACGCCATATTCAACGCTGTAAAGATTCATCAAATTAAAAAGATGGTTACCTCTGGGATTACTATGTTGATTTCCCCAATCTTCATGGTTTGCGTTCAGATCACCGGCCAAGATGAAATAGTTTTCTTCCAAGCTCAGTTTTAGTTCCCTACAAAAAATCTCGAGTTCTGAAGCAAAGTAAGTAATCTGCGGAGTTCCAGCCGCATAAGCCGCAATCATATACATCCGCTTCCCTTGAGTGAGAGATGAGAGAGATGCATATAACGCAAACTTTTAGCGTCTTGAGGTTTCGCAATTCATTGTATTACATGACTTTATAATTAATGCCTTTTCGTATAGAGAGCGACACCGCCCCCTTAAGTGGAGTCGGGCCGGTCTTTACGATATTGCAATTTTTATGAGTCAATTTGTGTTTGTGGCTTAGCTTAGTTTCGCTAGCCATAAACACATCGGGACTGAAGTCTTTCAACAATTGGAACATGTTTGCTCTTCGTTCAATCCTAATCAGTGAATATACATTCACAGCTAGGACCTTTAGGCGCGTCTCCGGCAGCGCGCCCATTATGGTCTAAATTGCGCCAGCCCAGGCAACAAAGAGTAGAGATGATCTACCCTTTTGCCTTTATCTGACTTTGCAGCCCTGTTAGTTGACCTTGAATGCTTAACAACAAGGTTACAATGTCAGGCTGCACCTCTGGTGCCTTAGGTACGGGGCCTTTAGGACAACCGTTGGTGGAGCCTGTCTCGTGTTACCTTTCCCCGACACCATTTGGGCGTAAGACAATTTGGGATCCACGAATTTTTGTGTTGGAGCCTGTCGAACTATTCGACTTACTACGGCTTTTTGACTGGCCTGTTTCTGCTTGATTTGTTGGACCTTAGGGCAACCCCTATAGCTAGCAGGGTGCCCTTGGTTTTCACGAAGGACACACACTTGAGCTGGGTTAAATCCTCAACCCGCTCACTCCCCAGCTTACATTCTCCCTTAATGTGGGTTTTGGAGCAACTGCATATTGCAGTTGGGTCCGGCATGGCCAAACCTCTGGCACTTCGTACATTGTAAAATGTCGTGATTTTTGTTTCCAAACGTATGGATTGATAGTCGAGGCGTGTGATTTCCCTCAGACTCTCAATCCTACTATGGGGCGATACTGTTACGAGGAACATTGGCAGCCTATAACCCCCTCGCCTGGACTTCACCGTAGTGAAAGGCTTGACCCCGATAAAATCGAGATCGTCGGTGGCTTTTTTACAGAGCTCAGCTAAGAGCGCCTCCGGTTCCGTGCAGGAACTTATGCCCTTCAGTAGGACCGTCTTTAATTTTTCACTTGGAGGCGTGAAGCTGTAAAACTCAGCTGTGGCCTCCTTAAGCACTGCTTTAACTGTTTTGTATTCGGACAGTGAGAAGCACTGCACCGAATACCGCTTCTCTTTCATTTTATATGTTAATACAAAAATTGCCCTTAGTGGCCGACTAACATACCTGTTTTAAGTCCTATAGGTCAACCCGGTAGGTCCTAATTGGTGGCACCTTCTCCTTCTTGGGCTGTGATTGTTTCTGGTGTTGCTGCTGCTGCTATTGCTGCTGTTGTTTCTGTTGCTGCTGTTTCGGCTGCTGCTGGTTCTGCTGTCGGCGCGCTTCCTGCTTAAGATTAAGTTGGCTGAGGAGTGGCTCCATTTCCTCCTTCAGTTTCCTCAAGCTGTCTTCAAATTTACTGAGGATGCCTGTTTAGATTGCAGGGCCTGCATCAGTTTTTTTCTTCTTGGAGGGTTTGGTCCACCTCGACCTATACCTCCAACGATTTATTTGTCGCCGATTCTGGCTCTTGTTCCTATAATATGTATTTCGGAGACCTAAACCGCCCTTCTCCTCCCTCTGAGTAGTAATCGGGGCGCCCAGCGTCGTCACTCTCTGAGGTTTCATGATCTGACGTCACGCCTCTAGTTTTCTGCTGCATAATGTTTTTACTGGCTTTTCGCTTAGCCGGATTGGTTCGCTTGACCATGTTGGGAGTATGACTCTTTCTCTTTATTGTTGTTGTATGGTCCGTTGCCTGGTCTGATGATATTTCGTCGATTTTGGGTACCGCTGCTGGCACCACAGAAACATCACCTGATGTATTAGCAGAGGTATCTTTCGATAACCCCGATAGCCCTACACACTAACCACCACGCCACGGGTACTACTTAGGTACATATTTATTTTCTCTATATTAAAAAAGAGATAGGTAGTGGTCTGCATTGATTTTGTTTGAGTTTTCATTTTCACTCTGTAACAAAATTCAAATACGAAGAAATATTTTTATTTTTATTTGCTTAGTTAACATTTCGAAATTAATGATAGACGATACCTATTTAGCTATCGTGAAAACGCTATCGTTTTGACGATATCACTTTAACGATTATCGTCTTACGTGAAGTAAGACTATCGTCAAAACGCTAACGTCTGACCATAGTCGTTTTACGGAATGACCCCCCTGGGTGCTAAGAAACGATTATGTATCATGAAGTTTGCCAATTACGAGTATTTGGCATGTTCTAATCAATTGGAGCTGGTTGTTGCAAATTGAAATAAACAAAGAAGAATTAAATTGTTTCTATTTTTAAATACGGGTATAAACATGTTTTGATATCGGGTCCAACATAAACACTACATGAATCTTCTTAATCTTATTGTTGATGAAATAATTACTACTACTTGTTCTACAACACCTTGTTGGAACTTAACACCAAAATCATCTTTTTAAAGATGCAAGTACTATGGAATGCATGATCGAAAAACAATTTTTTTATTTAATACAAAAAAGTAAACATTTCGCTTAGCTGAATGAACAAAAAAATGTATTATTATGTGTCCATATTCCACGTTACATATCTCAATTGTAAGCACTAGACGCAAAATTCATTTACATAATTCACTAAATCGAATTGAAAAAGTTGAATTTTCATGCTCTCAAGCGAATTAATCAACTATTAGGATATTATTTCCTATTTCCTAGTGACACAAAAGTTAGTTTATTTTGAAGTGCATGGAAAGGGACCAATACTCTTTTAATGCGGGTTGCGAATTTTTGAATTATTAAATTCATTAAGTCACAAGTCTGTAGATTCCTTGTGAATTAAAAAAATTATTGATTTAGCTACTTATGAAATTAGTTCATAAGCAAGGTAGTGACTTATGACTTTAAAAAAATCAATTCATAAGCTAATAAGTGACTTATAAATTAAAACAAAATTATTCACAACTTACAAAATATAAAAGTCATGAACAAGTAAGTGACTTATGAATAAAAAAAATGTATTCATAATAGTTGTTAGATTGGAAATTCTGAATTTTGTTTTTACTATATAATTATTGCTTTCAAGGTTTTGAAAATCATTAAATGATCGTGCTAGCTTATAAATTTTCTACATAATAATTAATTTTCTTAACAGAATTTACCCATGAACTTGTGCATTAATTTTTTTAAATAATTAGTGACTTATTATGTTGTGAGTTAATTTTGTTTTATTCTAAGTCACTTCACTTGCTCGTGAATTAAAAAAATTTTTTAATTCATAACTCTCTTAGTAGTTTGTGAATTCATTTTTTTAAATTTATAAGTCACTAACTGACTTAGGAATTAAATCTTTCTTTGAATTAGTTTTAGAATTAAAGTTAAACTTAAGCTAGAAAGTGACTTAAGCTTTTGCAACTCTGATACTGCCTGAACCCCATGGTTTACAGCTTTGCGTCCATACAAGAAAATGATGTACTAGAGCTAAGCTTTTCAATGACAAATGTATATCTGAACTGTCTACAATAGAGACACCTTATGCCCATTTTCATTTAAGGAGATTTAATATCAATTTAATTTTAACAGAACAGTATCGAAGCAATTCTTAGTAATGATAGATAGTTATTACTGGCTACAATTAAATTAAATTTGGTAGGGCCGGACAGAGCATATTATGTGCAAGATGTGCAAATGCACAGGGCGCAAAATTCTAAAAATTATTATTATTCAAAATTACCTTAGGACAACCATGACTCAAGAGAGATTGGTAGGTTTATCTACAATGTCCATTGAAAAGGAATTATTAAATTCTTTAGAATTTGATGATCTCATTTCTGAATTTGCAAAATGTAAGGCCAGAAAAGTAAGTTTCCAAGTTAAAACGTTCGAAACGTTGCTCTCTGCTTATTTCTTTGCTGCGTTTTAAACTAATTATTATTTTTTTTTAAATGAAGTTTATATGTATATTTTTTATTTTGTACATGATTATATATACATATGTATGTGTTTCTATATTTTTATTTTATGTTGTTTTTAGTGTATTTACAATTTCTTTTGTAAATACTTTTATTACAATCATATATGTTAACATATTTGTTTGTTACTGAGGATTAGGACTAACGAGGATACCTCAATAAAAAAAAACGCATTGAAAGTCTACCTCCTGGGTTTATGTGTGAAAATATAAAAAAAGGGGCGCTTTCTAAAAATCTTGCACAGGGCCGGCCTGAAATTTGGGGATGAATAAATTGTTCATAGTCAAGAAATAATTGCGTGAAAGTGCAGTTTTTTGCATACATACATATATGTTATGCAGAGTTAGTACAACATTTAAAATCTGGAAATGGAATGTTAGAATACCCAGGCAACATATTTATAACACAAAACTATATTACATTTTCCGATTCGATTATAAACTAAAACAAAATTTGAATAAGATGAATATTGAATCTTAAGACCACAAACTTCAACAGCAACTTTAATTACACAAACAAAAATCATATTAAATAATATTATGATTATATTTCAAAATTATTTCTTTCGAACACAATAAATTATTGAATATTAGCGATAACAGCACGGGTATAATCTTGAGTAGTTGATTGTCCTCCTAAGTCTTTGGTCTTAATTCTACCATCTAACAGAACTTTATTGATTGCGGTTGTAATTTGATCGCTGTATGTTGGTAAATTTATATGACGTAGGAGCTTTGCACCGCAAAGTAACATGGCTGTAGGGTTCGCAACATTTTTACCAACAGCTTCCGCGAACGTATGCCTTGCACCCTAGTTAAAGAAATGATTTAAGTACTTTGAATAAATGTCAAAAATCTTACCGGTTCAAATACGACCGCGTCGGCAGAGTAAGAAGCTCCGGCTACCACACCAGCACCTCCAACAAGTCCAGAAGCAATATTATCGACAATATTACCGTATAAATTTGGCGTAACCATAACATCAAACTAAAAACTCGAGATATTATACATGTATTATGAAGAAAATCGTTATAAAGGTCGTTATTTGTATCACATTTTGTTGCAACAGATTATCATCATTAACGTTGAGATACAAAACATGAAAAAATATGTGAATGAATTCTAGTAAAGTTTAAAACCACCTCCTTATGTATATTTATAAAATTTAGTGTTTGCAAATGTTTTTGGCAAATAAGTATGTATGTATATTATGTACAATGTAACTTACGATACAAAATATGACACTACCTCAAGTTAAGGATGTTAAGATGGTTCTAATAGAGGTAATTGCATTGGAGTAACTTCACAATTGTTTACATAATTAACCACGGACAATAGTCAACTAAAATTTAAAGTTTCGGTAGCTCATAGGATCCGTAAAATTCTGTTAATCAAATGTCTTTCTTAAGATGTAATTTTGTTTATTAAAGGTTAATTCCATTTTTGATGTGTTGTTATTTGAAAGACTTTTAAATGGTATTCAATTAAAGGCGGATCGATTTTAAAATTGAATTAAAAAAATTGTATATTAGATGTCAATAAGATTTTATCTTTATTTGGGAGTCAATAGCCGCAGCGATTTCGCTTGGTGGCGAGCATTCAAAAAAAAAAACACAAGAAAAGGGGTCAATCACACGATATTTCTGGCCAATACACGTCGTCGTCCACTGCGAGATAACCACGTCATGAAACCACTCGCGCAGAATATCGATTGTGTTTTGAGCTGTGCGGCACGTAGCGCCATCCTGTCAAAACCATATGTCTTCGGTGTCCATATCAAGATATATTTAAATTTGTTGGTAGAGGGGCTCAATCCAAGCATTTTTTACCATAGGAAGGGGGTATATCTTCACTCGTTTAGGTGTGAGGGGCAATTTTATAAAATTGTACTTAAAATGTAAACAAAATATTAAAAAAAAAAAACGGCAACAGTTACAATTATAAAATATACCTTTTTCGACCGAACCGAACGCTACAATTTACAATACTTTTTAAATAAAGTTGTTTCAGTCAATAGTTTTTAAAATAATTGATTTTTCAAAATTCATACAAAAATAGTTTAAAAATTCGCTTTGAATATTATTTTTCTCACAATTATGGATATCGATAAAAAAGTAATTGATATATTTAAATGCCCCAATTATTTTTTTATTAAACACTGATAACTACTTCTTTTTATGTCTTCTAGTTTTTGAGATAATTGAAAAATAGTAAAACTATACTTCCTCTTTAGACCCAAAAGTTTCTTTAATTTTAAAATATGCTTTGCATATAAAAAAATTTGCGGGGGCAGCATAGAAAATTAAGGTTTTACTACGTTATTGTGCACTTAATACCCGTACAACCTTTAGAGTTCTCACAATCAAGCAGTTAAAGACATTCTTAAAATAAAGCTCTTTGTTCTTTGCTCAGTTCTATAAAGCTTCTATTTGCATTCAGATAGGATTATTTGAATGTAATGGAGTTCGTTGATCGGAATAGCTTCAAGTAATATTTGAAAAAAAGTTTGCGAAGATATATACAATTCATATCAAACCAATTAATTTTAGGTCGAGAGACTTTGTTGTTCTTCGCTGTCTTGAATAATTCTTGTAATGCTTTCTTCAATTAGATTAACACTGAAGATGGTGGTAGCGGAAGTAGATTACAATGTTGACTTAACAGTGTTTGGTATTGAACAGTTTTGTCATCAGACCACTTAAACTTTAGGAGCTTTTACTAAAATAGGCAAGTACGCTGAGCACGTGTAACTTATCTAATGCGTTAAATCGTTCCAAAGTAATTGAACGAATGTCGATGACAGACTGACCCTGACCGGAAGTTTTTCATGTTTTTTATAAGTATATGTCATTTTCATGACATAAGTAGTATGTTCATAAGTATCAGTAGTGTGTATTTTTATGAAAATGTTGCTTAAATTAAAAATGACCTTCATAACGACTTTTATTATGAATTATTAGCTTTTTAAGTACCTGGTTTGGATTGGATACCAATTGCATAGTTGTATTATCAACGATCATTTTTTCGAATTGGATTCTGGGGTACAAAACAGCCATTTCTTCACAGGAGCGTAAGAACAAACCATCTCCCAACTTCATGATATTGGCTTTGTGAACAGCAGTAACCTTTTTTCGATTATTTTTGACGGCATAATCAAACGCAAATTTAGCAATGCGCTTGGATTTTTCGCGAGTGATGATTTTCAAACATTCTACCACTCCGCGCACAGACTCGTGTTCTAAAGCTGAATATTCACCCTCAGTCTGTTCACGAATTATAACTGTGTCGATATCCTTATGGCGACTTTTTACTCCGGCCAAGCTACGTACATGCACAACGTTGGCATACAGATCCAGCTCATTACGCAGCTTCATATTAAGTGTTTGAAGTTCCCCCGCAACACTATAATCTGGAGTTGCTAAAATGCCCTGCAAAAAAATGGAATAAGAACAAATTTAATACTTTCAATTTATTTAAAATTTATAGAAATAAGCAACGTGGTTCAGTTAAATGGAATTAAGTTAATTAGTTTACTGAACTAATAGAATTTACTTTATGGCTTTAAATAGCTGCTTTTTATCGCTGCAGTCCATATTGGCTTGTATTTTGTACTTTAAATAAATGATACTTATTCCTTTTCCAATTTTACAAAGAAAAATTCAAATAGAGTTGTGCAGACAATAAATTAATCATAGAGTAAAAAAGTTCAGCTTTCAGTTGAATGAAAAAATTATGATTAGCCGTAATTTTTGAAATAAGTATAATTGAGTCGATGTAGTACCCGTGGCATGATGGCTAGTGCGTTGGACTGCCATCTAAAGTTTTTCTCTCGGGTACTGCCTCTTGCGAGGAATTGACAAATTCTCCAAGAGTAATTCTTGTCATGAAAAGTGCTTTCTCAAATTAGCCGTTCGGATTCGGCTTAAAACTGTAGCTCCCCTCCATTCCTGAAAACAGTACTCGCACACAGGAATGGTTGAGTCACTAGGGCCATAGTTCTTAACGGACTGTTGCGCCACCCTTTTATTTTTATAATTGAGTCGATAGTTAGAGCTGGCCAATCATATACTCAGTGTCAGTGTCACTTATTATATTGCTGAAGGTGCTTCATTCATGAACATTAATTGTTCCAAATGTTTTGTTTACATTTTATTGCAATGTATTTTAATGTAGTAATAATTTATTTTGTTATTAATTGTGTAGCATACAAAATTGAATAGTAAATAAGGTATAAAAGGCTTTTGAAGAAATCAATAAAGCATCAATATCAGCATATCAACAAAAGTCTTTTGGTGTTTTGTTTCGGTTGTTCAGCTTGAATTTACACTATTTACATTTTGAACAAGTTAAAGTGGTTGGTTCAAATCAAACAGATTATCAAGTTCAAGTGCTTGATAATTAATTAGGCAAACGAGTCTATACATATTTTGACCCCGGTTTGATCCAACTGAACATCCGAACCACGTTTTGAATTATTCAATTGCATTATCTTAGATCTACATACCTAAAGTGCAGCCTTTCTTAATCTTTATCAACTTTTCCATCTTTGATTGAGCATACATTTTGATCAACAACGATGACATCATTCGAAGAGTGCGTGATGATCGAGGTAGCAAGTGGTTAAGAAATCCAGCGCATCATCTCCAACTTCAAAAAACATTAATCCGACTTACTTAAAGGGCTAACTTTGAAGACTTCAGGAGAATTGAAAGAAATTTGAACAAGGTGACCAGAAGATTAAAAACTACTCCAAAAAGAGATTGCAAATTTGGTTAAACAATATTCCAAATGTTTTAAAGAAGCACTAGAACCATCAAAAACGACGAGTGCTATCGAAGGCAAAGAGCAATCATAAGCTCTCTTGA
This sequence comes from Eupeodes luniger, assembly GCA_951509635.1. Classification (NCBI taxonomy): domain Eukaryota; kingdom Metazoa; phylum Arthropoda; class Insecta; order Diptera; family Syrphidae; genus Eupeodes; species Eupeodes luniger. The sequence goes on from OX608073.1 coordinate 218,801,827, forward strand.
AAGATTGCTGGATGGTACATGCAGAAGATGTGGTACCTCAAAACACACCTGAGTATAGAAGCTGAGAATTTGATTCATCATCTATGATGAACTCTCTTGGAAAAAATAATTGGGAACCTAACGTAACACAACCATCAGCAGTGGCCATCAAAAACCTACTTGATACCACGCAAGTGTTAAATGGCTCTACGCAACATCAACCATCTCACCAATCCAACATTTCGCCATAGGCAATTCCAAAGAATGTGCTATTGGCGGATCCATTTTTCAATCGACCGAACGAAATTGATATTCTTCTTGGTGCAGAATTCTATCATCAATTACTTTCTATTGGGCAGATACGCTTATCAGATGAATTACCTACACTGCAAAACACAGTTTTTAGATTGGTAAGTTAACTGAAGCAAAGTCAAATACAGCAACGTGTGGCATCTCTACGTATGATCACAACAACCTTCATCAAATGATTGAACGTTTGTGGAGAAGTAGAAACACAGGGTAGCAACTTATCAAGAGACGAAGAGATGTATGAAGCCTATTTTGCACAAAATAAAGAAATAAGCATAGACACATTCGCTCTAGGAAAATCGAAGGACATAGCAGTCAACAGAACGTAGATTAGCCAAGAACAAAGAAGTTAAAGATAAATACAGTCAATTTATGGAAGTGTACAAAGATCTAGGCCACATGCCCAAAATGTACGTCAATAATATACATGCTACAAAAATAAAACGTAATAACTTCTTTTTGTGCAAGTTATCGCCTTATTATTTTTTTTTTGATTTTGCAGGTTACTATTTAGATTTATCAAAATGAATGATGCTTGGGTTACTAAAAAAAGAATTTGGATAATGCAACGATAAAATACTTTGCAGTCCATCATTTCCGTCCAAAGGGAATTTAGGCGGAGTAATCCCCCAACCCGTTTACCTGTGGCATGATGGTTAGTGCGTTGGACTGTCATGCGAGAGGTCTTGGGTTCGATCCCTGCTTGTGCCACCTAAAGTTTTTTTCACGGGTACTGCCTCTTGCGAGGAATTGACAAATTCTCCAAGAGTAATTCTTGTCATGAAAAAAGTGCTTTCTCAAATTAGCCGTTCGGATTCGGCATATAAACTGTATGTCCCCTCCATCCCTGCAATTACTCGCACACAGGAATGGTTGAGAGTTGTAAGTCACTAGGCCCTGGTTCTCTACGGACTGTTGCGCCACCTAATTTATTTATTATAATCCCCCAACCCCAGTTATAGCTATCATTGGTTTTCATCATTGAAAACAAATATTGGAATTTTTTTAGCAGGTCGTTTATAGCTATCATTAAAAATGTCTGTCATTGAAAAAAATTTCCTGATTGAAAGCAACCGAAAATTTTTACTAACACAAATCTGTCATTGGAATTGTGTGAAATTTTAACACAAATCGGTGGAAACATAAAAGTATAAACTGTTCAGGAAAATGAATTTCCTTCCGGAAATTCGAAAAATACATTTTAGAGAAAAATAAATGCGTAAGCACACTTTTTTTCTCAAACAAAATTCTTTGTGTGATTTCCGATCCATCAGTATATAATTTTCATTTCTTATTAAAAGGAAACACCGTCAAATATCGATTCAAAAATTTTTCCGGACCGATTTCAATGATAGCTATAACTGGCGCCTTACGCTGGTGAACATGTTTATCGGGTTGGAAGCATCGCACAAAGACCATTACAGCGGATACTTCAAGATGACTTAAACTTGTTTTCATACAAAGCCTTAATTACAAGTAATTTAAGCCCTCAGGATTTCCCTGTTCGCGATAATTTTACCTAAAAATGATTGCAATGGCCGAAGAAGACAACATATTGATTAATTGTTTGTTCAACTGGGACATTCAACAATTTTACAATAATTAAATTTAATAATTTAAATCCGAAAACTTATTCACAAGTTTATACTTAGTTCCTCTAAGAACACTTATTTACTTTTTAAAAAAGAACTTGGTCATATACAGTGGTGGAAAAAATAATAGAAACGATCTTATCTTGAAAATTGTATTGCAATAAAAAGCGTATTGGGAAAACTATAAACAAATTTAAAAAATATCTTAGAACTCTCCATATTTTAAGGAAAAAATATAATAATGAATTGTTAAACTTAGACAAAAAGAAATATTTATTAAAAATCTTTGAAGTATTTCCTCTATCGCGCGGAATTCGAAGCGTGAATTGAATAAAAATATTATTGAACATTTAAAATTTAAGTAAATTTAACAATATTTATAGTAAATATAAAGCTACGTTAAAATAAATAGTTTATAAGAGAATTACGTTGCAACATGTTTTATGTTGTGTTGTTATTTTTCCACGATCTTTTTGTGGTACGTATATTTGGCAGCCACAAGGATACAGAAACGCAAAAAGAACGACCGACCGAAGTTATTGTTGGTGTGAAATTCATCGTAACAAACCTTCTGAACAAGAGTTCAGAAAAATCACAAGGATAGAAAACACTATTTAATTCAAATTAAAGAAAAGTGTACTTACACTTTATTTAAAGAAGCTTCCGAAAAGTGAATTCAACTTAATTTAGAGAAAAGTGAAAATAAATACATAGTACATAACATAACACTCAACTGAAATTGATCATAAATGAATTACTAGGCGAATTTCCATTACGGCAGCTTGAATTTCGTTCTGATTTTTTTTTTAACAGTTAGGTAGGAATCCTCAAACGTTTTAAATATTAAGGCGAGGAAACACCGTTAAGTCATAAAAAAAATTCTTTTTAGAACAGTGTGAAATTGAAAAAGTGAACTTTGAAAATTAATTTAAAATTAAAATAAATGTTTCCTCGCTCTAAAATTGCTATAATTATTATTTATTTGCACATATCAAATAAAAAAAAACTGCGTGTCGAAATTCGTGCTGTGCTAATGGAAAGTAGTGCCTAAATTACAACAAAATTAATGATATAATAATAAAAAAGATAGAGGGAGATAAAACCACTCAACCTAGGCGACGCAGATCAACAATTGCTGCTTCTTTGGACTTAGAAGGCAATTGAGAAGTAAAGTCCTCTCTCGAGCATCTAAACTCATCATCCCGGTTCTCATTTATGGCCCTGAGGCCTGGACCCTGTCAAAGAAAGATGAGAACGTCTTAGGATGCTTCGAGAGAAAAATTCTTCGGGTGATTTTTGGTCCCGTACGTATAGATGGAGAATGGAGGAGAAGATATAACGACGAACTGTACGGGCTGTACAGCGACACTGATCTAGTTAGCAGAATTAAAGTCCAACGGCTTAGATGGCTGGGTCATGTAGAGCGAATGGACATCAACGCTCTAGTCCGGAAGGTCTTCGAATCCAATCCCGAGGGACGGCGCAGTAGAGGAAGACCGCGACTCTGGTGGCGCACTCAGGTGGGTGAGGACCTCAACCAACTTGGCGTGCGAAACTGGAGACAGCTAGCTAGGGACCGAGCTGGCTGGAGACGCATGTTGGTTGAGGCCCAGGTCCGCCCCGGACTGTAGCGCCACCTTAAGTAAGTAAGTAAGTAAGTAATAATAAAAAAGAAATACCCAATTTGGCCCAAAATACCATTGAACATTGTGTGGCAATGCTCACACAAATGACGGCTCCCAGCAATCAAGCGGTCAACATCAGAGTAAAAATATTAAAAGAAATTAGATAGCTGACACGTTCACGGCATCAGTTTCTGGAGTATTAGCTTACGCACTTTCAGAAATACTTGAATTAAACGAAAATTTATAGGACACGACCAAAAAAATCTAAATTTCTAAAATAATTTTGTTAAAAATGATAAAAACTAAAATCTCCCAGAAAATAAATAAATAAATTGGGTGGCACAACAATCCGTTGAGAACTAGGGCCTAGTGACTTACAACTTTCAACCATTCCTGTGTGCGAATACTGTTATCAGGAATGGAGGGGACCTACAGTTTTATGCCGAATCCGAACGGCTAATTTGAGAAAGCACTTTTCATGACAAGAATTACTCTTGGAGAATTTTTCAATTCCTCGCAAGAGGCAGCACCCGTGAAAAAAAACTTTAGATGGCATAGGCAGGGATCGAACCCAAGACCTCTCGCATGACAGTCCAACGCACTTTTTTTTTTAAATTCATTTTTATTAATTCATTCTTAAAACTATCTTAAAGCTTGACAAAAATTCATAAAACTAGCCTAATTAACCATAATTTACAACTAACTTACTGGTCCCATACGGACACTCTAAGTTAAACTATAACACTTAATACTAATGCCTTTCGGCTCTAAGATCTATTTTACTTCAATTAAATTTTATTTATTTTTTTATTTATTAGAAAATTTGTCCAAATCAGTCCAACGCACTAACCATCATGCCACGGGTACTACAAAATCTCCCAGAACCTGTGTTAATTTGGCTAACTGACAAAAATGACAGACAATATGTATGTATTTATTGGTATTTCACAACTTTTACAATGGCTGCGTTCAATCTCAGACAGATAGCGTATCCGGATACCTTTTTGTTAGTGTTTTACGAGTAAAATAACAGCTGACCAAAAACAGCTGAGATGTCAAAAAAGGAACCCAAAGGTATCCAAGAATTTCTGGGGTACATAGGTATCTGACAGAACAGCTGATTCAACACATGGTTGAATTTCAAGAAACTTGAAAATTGATTTCAGCTTTTTGTATTTGTTGGTAAACAAAAGATACAAAATGTTAGTTGAAGTTGTATTTGAGGATATTCTGTACATAATAGACGATGAAGAAGCAGAACTCTTAGCTAAATTGAACCTGTCTCCAGCTGATAAGAAACTTTCTTGCTTACTCAAGATCCAAACAAAAAACAACAGTTTTTTCTCCAAGTTAAAAGTTCTTTTATTTTGTTGCACTTTGTGCAAGAGATCTTAATAATTTGAAATCGTTAATAAGCAATTCATTATAGATATCAAGACTATTTTGTTCACATTTTATTGGCTATTCTAGTTGATGGTGCCCCTTGAATGGTTTTAAAAGAAGCGTTGGATAACCAAACGGATATATCATGCAACACAAGTTCTTGCGTTGGACCTACCATTAAGCTAAAACTTTATCTACTGTGAACAAACAACTCAAAATCTTACCGCAAAGCAACTTCTGCTCATTCGGAAATGAGATCGAAATTCTTCCAAACTATATCTAGGTATTGTCACTTCATAATAGTCCTCGTTTCTGTTAGGATAGTTTTCTGTTAAACGTAAATCGTTTAAAACCGGAGATTTCGCAAGTAAATTATTAATCGTATACAATTCAAATTGAGCTAAGAGGAAATTTAACATACAGTGGCAAGCAAAATAAGAGCAGTGTAATAGGCAACAAGCTATAATTTTTCATAAATCAATAACACAGCCAATTTTTCGCAACTCTACTTTATTTTGGTACTCAGAGTAATTATCTTAAAAGGTGCAAGTGATAATTTAACGGTAAATTCTCATTACTTTGTTTAAATGTCACTTTGTGTAGTGTGATTCACTATTTTAGGCGAGCAAAATAATAGCAGTGATTGACAAATTTAATTTAAATAATTGTGTTTTAATTAAAATTTTGATTTCAAAAAATATGTTCGCAGTCCAAGAAAGGTTCCACTTTAAAAGGGTAAAGTTTGCTCGCCAACATTATGGATGGGCTCCCGAAAAGTGGAGAAACATTCTCTGGACCGATGAAAGCAAGGTGGCTCTCTTTGGTGGTAAAGGATCTCAGCAGTTTGTGAGAAGACCCCTGAACTTGGAATATAACCCTAGATACACTACAAAAACTATTAAGCATGGGGGATCCAGTATAATGGTTTGGAGATGCTTCTCCTATTATGGAGTTTGCCCAATATACTGCATCAAAAGCATTATGAACCAGCACTCTTACGTGGATATCCTGCAAAACACTATGCTGCCATATGCCGAATACGAATTGCCCCTCAAATGGGTCTTCCAGCAGGATAATGACCCAAAGCATACCAGCAGAGCAGCCAGGCAATGGTTCCAAGATAATAGGATTGAGGTCATGGAGTGGCCTGCACCGTCTCCTGACCTCAATCCCATCGAGAATATTTGAGCAGATATTAAAATAGAAGTATCCAAGGCAAAAGCAAAAAATAACGGAGAGTTATGGAGCGTTGCTGAGCAGGCATGGCAATCAATAACACCATCAAGATGTCAGGGACTTGTGGAGTCAATGAAACGTCGCTGTGAAGCCGTTATAAAAAATAATGGTCATGCTACCAAATACTAGCTTTAATTAAATAAAATACAGTTGAAAAGAACTTTTTGTGCCCTTGTTATATTTTAATTTAATAGAAAAAGAAAATCACTGCTATTATTTTGCTCGCTTTACTTTGAGGTTTATTTTGTTTTTGGACTACTGCTTAGCTAATTAGCAATAAATTAAATTCCATTATTACTACAAATTAAATTTTAATGAATCTTAAGGAGTTTTACTTAAAAAAATTTCCAACATCAAAACTCTTTTCATGTTTTATGTTTTATTTAAAATAATTTTCCATGCACTGCTATTTTTTTGCTCGCAGCTGTAGATTACAGATTAAGGTTATCTCTTATTTATTAAATTGTTACGCACCTATCAATTCATCATCGTCCGACGAATCAGTTGAATTATCCAATAAATGTTTTATCTTACAACAATTTTGACTTCGAAGCTTAAATGTTTCTCTGCTTTTTGTGAACAGCTGAAAGTTGTTTTTATTTTTTGACAGCTTTCTCAATACAGCTATCCAACTCTCTCAACAAGGTATCTAAAAATCCACCTATCCATGATACCCTATCCAACACGAGATTTAACGCAGCCAATATGATTATAATATGGTTTGACTTATGTATCTATTTACATAGGCAATTATAAAATAAGGTTGTTAAATATCCATTTTTTTATCCATTAACGTGTTTTCTTTTTTGCCTTTATTTTTTTTTTTACTTCCTCTCCAAGAATATCAATCATAATTAACGCTACCATCCTGCGTCTGTTTGATTCGAAAATTTTTAAATACTGAGGCTCGACAACATCAGTAACAATGTAAACACAAGGTTGTGCGTACAGTTATTTTTGCCATCGAGCCATGTTGTCGAGCATGCTCGCCCATGTAAACCCTCTTATGAATCAGCTGTTCGCTCTAGCTTAAAGGTAAACCACATGATACAACTATCATGTTTTTTTTAGTTGTATCATGGGTAAACCAAGATGGCTTCCGATGATTTACATACATATTAATTATAGTGTTTTACGTAAAAATGCAACAACACAATTCAGATTATCGCTAAAAGCAAAAACACTAATGGCTGAAACATATGTGCTTTTTTTTAATGCAGCGAATTTATATAACGGGTTCTTATCTGAGCACATTTAAATAAAGGATGTATGCAGCGCAGCGCTGCAATATGTGTCTATTCCTAAATTCACTACGCAGTCATTTCATTCAATATTGTGAACAATAACGCTAACGCTATTGTGGTAACGCTAATATTGTAGTTCTTTAAAACGAATTCTTCGAGGCAAAAAAAGAAAGATATATTGGCTACTATCATTTTATTTGACAGAACTATGCATAATTTTTATGACGGAGTACGCACGAGAGTTTTGGGTGCAGAACAACATGCAAAGATGCGTGCAGACCAGCTGCACATCTCGGTAGTTGGAAGAATTAGTTGAGAGAAAAAGCTCGTCTTATGTTGTATTAGCATGATTTGGAGGAGAAGCCATTTTAACTGTTTCATATTTATTAAATATTTGCTGAACAAAAACTTTGCAAACATATAAAATTATATATGTATAAAACTTTGATAAAAAAATTGTAATGTTAAGACAAATAAGTTTATAAAAGCTCTTGACGTCATCTTTGACGAATTAAATTTTAATAAATCAAGACCAGTTTTAGTTTTTACTGATAAGCCTCAAAATGAAAAAAAAAGCCTTAATTAACTTATACTGATAGCAATGAACCTGTCGACGAATATAAATCAGGTAAATCCGATAAAATAGACAAATCTGTAATTAAAACGGATAATGAAGAAGTCAGTTTTCAATCAAAACGCTTTAAAACTACAGAGGAAAATTGAAGAAAAAGATAAAGAACTAAAAATCTTCCTAAAGTTATATATAATGACTCGAAGAATATTCTGAAAACTATTTATTGTTCATAAAATCAGTCATTAACTTGGTCCTAAAGACTTCCAAGATATTGAGAAATTGGAAGATAAAAAAATGGTTAAAAATTATTAAGGTGGAACTTAATTCCCTAAAAGTTAATAATACTTGGTACACTGTAGAAAAATATTATAATAAGAATTTAATTGACTGTAAAAGGTTTTTTACAACATTCGTACTAGTGATTCGAATCACTACACTTCGAACAATGTTAAAATTTGCAGACCAATTCAATTAATTAATCCATCAAATGGATCATTGCCTGTGCCAAGTTTTTTTTCACAAGTACTGCCTATTGTGATGATTTGACAATACCCCAAAGAGTAATTGTTGTCATGAAAAGTGCTTTCTCAAATTAGCCGTTGGGATTCTGCATATAATCGCTGACATGACTCACACATAGGAATGGTTGAGAGTTGTAAGTCACTAGGCCCTAGTTCTCAACGGATTGTCGCTTCACCTAATTTATCTACATATTTTTATTCCAGAGTGCATAGCTACCAACACATAAGATATGGTTTGCAAATTAAATAAATCTAGACACGGTTTGAAACAATCAGCTAGGTGTTGGTTTCAACGTTTTGATGAAATTAAAAAAAATCATAATTATATTCTCCAAATGATTGATGTCTAGATTTCTTAGATGAAGGACATCCTATTAATAGTATTTATGTCGTTCTTTATGTTGATGATCAATTATGTGTAACAGGAGATATAGACACAATGAAAAATTTTAAATTATAATTTAAAAAATCACTTCGATGGTTGACATGCAGTTTTTATTCCATTTGAACACTAGAAGACAAAAACCTTTGGGGCGACTTTCCATTACCGAAGCACGAATTTCCTTGATTTTTTTTCTTACAGTTAGGTAGGGGCTCAATTGAACATGATTTAAATTTTAAGGCCAGGAAACACTGTTGTCATACATTTTCTTTTTCGAACTTAACCCTACTTTTTTTGTTTTTTGAGCCACTGTACATGCCTACAAAATTTAGGAATGTAAGGGGTAGTATGCTCTATATACTATTTGGGTGGGTGCGAGGTTAGATTTATGAAAAGTACTTTTTGCATTTGAACACTAAAATACATAAAATCTCTTTTTTGTTTTCTTTGCTGCGGCAAAGGAAAATTGATAAAAATAATTTTATATTGTATTATAGTTACCTTAATGCAGACTTTGTTTTTTGTAATAGAAGCAGTTACATCTTCTAATTTCGCACTAAGAACGGGATTAACTTCTGAGAGGAAGTAAGATTCAAAATCGACGGGTACATCCGCAGCCTAAAAAAGATTATAAAATTTAAAATATTGTATTACGAATCTTGAAAACAAACCTTAAAAACTTCTTGAAGGGCATACACCAGTTCTGGTCCAACACCGTCACCAGGAATTAGTGTGCAAGTTGCACGATTACGTGTTGGAACACCTGAATCCTTTATTATAGTAAAATCAAAATACTAGCTTAAATAAACCCAAAACAACTACGTTTTTGATATTTACCTCGCTTAACAACCTAGTTGTATATACAGATCGCGAGGTAGCCTGTAAAATTAATGTTATGAATATGAGCAAAGGTTTGCCACAAATTTTGAATGAAATTTTGTAAGCAACTTGTCTTGGCATTTAATGACCTACAATTTTGTCACTTTCTTATGTAAACAGAATTCGATTATGGAATTTTATTTTATACTCACTTTTAATAAAGCACGGCAAATTTTTGTAGGCAGCATTATTATTTTATTTTTAAAACAGTCAAACTTTTAAAAAGAATTTGAATAATTTTTTTAACAGTTTGACAAGTTTCTGTTCACTATTTTTTTAAGTTTCCTGATTTAATTTTTAGAATAACCGCATATAGATTGATGATGCATCTTACATAATACAACGCAAAGAAGCTCCATAATAAAGATCCAAAACTTAGCTGTCATTTTGGTTTGTCAATAGACTGAAACGTCAAATTTTACACAACCAAATATTACCATTTATGAGAAATACATGATAGTGTTCAAAAAGTATGAAAGTGATGTGAACAAGTTTGAAAGTGCTAGCCTCATTAAAGCAGCATTCACATGAGCGCGACCAACGAACGACGAATGAATTACAAAATGTGAGTTTATATACGTTTAAAGACATATTTCCACACAAAATCTTAACAAAACGATAGCAATATAGTTTCTATTTGATTTATGATGCATACTTTTACTTTTCAATATCAAATATTAATAAATTTAAGAAAACAAATTTATTCGTCGCGAACAAAATTTTAGTTGATACGAACTATCAAACTTTATTCGCGTTCCACATCATCCACACTCGCAGCGAATAAAATAATCGCGCGTACTTAACCTAAAAAAATCATTCTTGTTTTGGTTTCGGTGGTGAATGTCAAACTTCATTCTCGACGAATTAAAAACTCTCATGTGAAAGAAATGTCAAAATCGACGAATATTCGTTCATTCGTTGGTCGTTGGTCATGCTCATGTGAATAATGCTTAAGAAGACTGCTAGTCGATTCATACCACAGTGCCTAGGTTCTATAACTTGATCGAGAACTTCTCGCACCGAGAAAATGTGGAACAAAAAATCCCATTGTTTCACGACTTGGGAAAGTAAACTGTGTTTGTATCTCGATGTGAGAACACACCTTTTCGATTTCGCTTCCCACTGGGAACTGAAAGATAAACGTCATTGGCAATATCATTCAAAACAAGTTTGAAGTGTTTTCAATGAAGCGCGGTAGAAAGCATTACATTTACTACAAAAATATTATTCAAAACAAATTTGAAGTGAACTAAGTGAAGTGCGATTTAGAGATTAATAAATTAATGCCAACAAAAATGTAAATTTTTATCTTTTATTCAGAACAATATTACCACCCAAATGGGATGAGAATTTAGCGCTGACGTCTTCGTGATATAAATGATCCTACTAAAATGCCAAAAGAACAACTTCGTGTGGTTTATCGGTTAACTCGTTAGTGTGCTTCGTTACTTATTGACAAAATGAGACCTTACATGTTAAGTGGTCTGAGAAACACTTTCATCCCGATCCCCTTGAGGGTTTGTGCTGCGCTGCATTTTTTGCAACGAGGTCCTTTAAACGCGATGTTTTCCAAGATCTTACCGCAGCCTTAAGTATGACAATGGTTTAGCGAGCAGTAAAAGAGGTGTCAAATGTATTTTAAAACAGACTTATGAAAAAGTGGATCCAGTTTTCTAGCCAAGAGGAATACGCTTCCATAAAACAATACAAATAAAATAAAATATAAATCATAACAAACAAATTTGTTTTCTGGATTTTTTGAAGAAACAGGACTTCCAAGTGTCACCGGTGCTATCGATTGCACCCATACACGCATAAAGATATCAGACCACGCAATAGAAACAGGCCCGTCGAGAGGGGGGGAAACCCCCCGGGCCCGGGATTTTCTAGGGGCCCGTATAATTGAAACCAATGAGGAGTGTTTTTTTTTCAATATAGGTACTCTAAATTCATCATCAACATACCTATTCCCACTTAGGGGCCCGAAAATTTAAAATCATTCATGCTTTCGCAATCGGGCTCCTGTTTGCATGTTATCTACCAATCTTTCAGTCACAAGCTTGCCGATTTGGGCCCCTGATTATTATTGGCGTACATTTTTGTTTATATTTAATGAAAGATTGGGCTCTGAACTCTGAACTATTGAAAGAAAGTTATAATAAATTGTTTCGCTTTTCTTACTTAATTTACCGTACATTTCAAATTTGTTTTATTTTGAAAATTTTTAAAATCAAAATAAGGGGCCCGGCAACTTAAAACAAAACACAAATATTTATATCGGTTTCTGTTTTTATAAAGTTTCTTTTCTTCTATTTTTGTTTCTGCTGGGAACGAAATTTTTTATTCGGTTTCGGGGGACCGGAAAATCCCACGCAAACGTTTTTTAATTGTGGTTTCCGTAATATTAATTAATTAATATTTTGAATAAATTGTTTACTGAAGATTTGAAGGATATCAAGTCGCTTCAAAGTGTGTATATTAAACCAGCCATACAAAAATAGCAAGGAATTCTATATAGAATATTGGACACCATTTTCTTCCTTGGCGAAAGGGGACTAGGACTACGAGGTGATATCAATCTTATTGGAGAGCCAAATAATGGACATGTTTTGGGCATTCTGGAATTAATTAGTCATTATGACCCCTTACGTCAGGAGCACTTGGAAAAAGTAAGAATTTAACAACAAGAGCACAAACGTTTCCAAGTCCACTAAATTTCCGTTGAGATTCACAATGAGTTCATTAAAACTTGTGCCCAACATGTGAATTCAGCTATTTTGAAGGAGAGAGAAAACACCAAATAATTCGCTGTAATTGTCGATGCAACACCCGATTCAAGTGATGTGGCACAAAACACATTTATTTTGCGATATCTGCGCTTTGGTGCACAGTCATATTTTAAACAAAACTCCGATTGCCATGTATTCACCATGTGCAACTCACAGCCTTAACTTGCGTGGAGTCGATTCAGCCGAATATTGTACTGCGGCAATCACATTTTTTGGTGTTGTTCAAAAGTGTTTCAACTTGTTTAGCAGCAGTGCTCAACGTTGAGAAATTCTTAGGAAAAATATGCCCGGATCCCTTCACAAACTTTTCGATACAAGATGGTCAGCTAGAATTGAGGCAGTGAAACCATTTGCAAATCATCTGAAAAACCTTTGAACATCATTAGAAGCCTTAAGTGATATTAATTTAACTGCTGAAGCTCGAAGAGATGTATGTAAATCGCGTTTTAAAATATATGCACATATGAATGCGTCCTGATGTCTTTGATTTGGTGCAAGGTTCTTAGCGCTATAAATGAAAGAAGTTTCCTTCTTCTAGCCAGAAACAGTACTATTGAAATTCGAGGTCTCGACAAATTGATCTTCGATTTGAACATTATTCGAAACAGATGATCAATCTTTATCTGAATGCAAAGCAGTTGCTACTGGATTGGGGGATGTTCCAGAATCGTTCCCATCGAACCGAAAAAGGCAATTAAAGAGATATTTTGAAGTAAACCGAGGAGCTGGAAAGCAAATTGAAACAGATGAAGAAATAAATTTCAAGAGAAACACCTTTAACGTCATAGTTGATTCAATTATATGTGGAATTTCTCGTCGGTTCGATACGATGAAAAATTTGAAGGCTACATTTTCATTTTTATGACAGTTTTCAACAATGGACGAACGTGAGATTAAAAACTCCGCTACAAGGTTAATCCAAAAGTATAACTCGCATGTGTCCCAAGAGTTGAAAGAAGAAATAATTCATCTGAAACACATTTATGAAGCCAATTTTGAAGCAGAACTTCCGCCATTGAGTTTGCTCAATACTATTTATTACCAGAACTTGGAGACGATTTTCCCCAACATTTGAGTTGCTCTCCGTTTGTTTTCAACCATACCTGTAACCGTAGCTAGTACCGAACGCTCATTTAGCAGCCTTGCTAGAACAAAGAATTTTCATCGTTCGTGCTCATCACAAGATCGTGCTTCTGGACTTGGTACACTATGCATCGAAGCACCCTTGGCAATGAAATTGAATTTCGATGTAATTATAAGTCGTTTTGCTGCTCAGAAAGCTACATAGGAAAGCTCGTTTACAAAAAGAAATAATTCATTGAATGCAAACTAACTCTAATAAAACATTGTAATAATATTTTAATATAAAGAAAAACAATAAAGAGTATTTCATTGTAAAACTTTTTTTTTTAAAGACAAATTTCAAATACTTTTACTTCGCTCTATTTTATTTTCATAGTAGGTAATAGATCTTCATGCTATTTTTTTTAATAGTTAATCGACCGTATTATCAGTTACTAACATGTCGTTGGCAATATCGAATTGAATGTATGATTCTGTTCGGATTCTGATCTAATCGCATGTAGAATTATTTTCTATCCATCATCCCTTTCAACTAAACTGGATGATACCCGTAAGATTGATTTGATGATTAACACTTTTTTCGGTTCACTTTGCAAACAAAAAATGATTATTTCCGTTAATTCCAACCAATTTCGCTATTCGTAATTGAAATTAGAACGTGCCATATCAGTAGGCATGAAATTTTAAAAAAAAATGGTAAATACGGGGGGCCCGAGATTTGTCCGTCCCGGGCCCGGAATTCCTCTCGACGGCCCCGAATAGAAATTGCATATTTGAACATGAAGAAACACCATTCAAAGAATGTTCAACTCATATTTAATTTTGATAAGCAGTTTTGAACTATTGTTCAAATAAAGGTATATTAAAACTAATAATATATTATTTTTTAAACCAGATATGTGATTATCAGGTAAAGATTATTGGGGGATTCGCAAGATTTGGTGGTGCTTCCCATGACGCCTACATTTGGGAAGCATCGAGGATAAATGCTTTACTTGACCAAAGGTATGAAAGCAATGGATGAAACCATATTTCGTGTTAGGCATATTTTTGTAAGTATTAAATAATCATGTCTTTATATTTTAAGGTAATTCTGGTTGACCCTTGGGTCCATGGCTAATGACTCCATATCATGCCGTTCCAACATTAAGAAAAAGAAAAAAACGTTGAAGTAAAGAAGGAAGCAAAGTACTTTTATTTCTTGAGCACCTCCATTAAGTTTTCAAACAAAATCAAACACTCATCTATTTTCCTTTGCATTCTATCGACATTTGACTCTACTTTTCCCGTTCTCTAATTAATAGTTTCAGTTCAATTGTCCTCGGTTACAAAACAAGTATTTTTAAAAAGAAAAAAAAACTAATCGCGAGACTCAAATTCGATGGTGGCTCTGTTTTTGCCTACGATTTGTGATGCTGCACACCAACTTGCATATGCATTATGGATGGATCACAAACACGCTTCAGCTTCGGCTTTGTCTGCGTTACGGTTGGCCTGCTTCGAGGTCAGGCGAAGCCGAAGCTGAAGCGTGTTTGTGATTTAGCCATTAACATCTTCTTGTAAATGCATTTGGCCCCATATATTTTCATATGGAGTTAATGGCTGAATCACAAACACGCTTCAGCTTCAGCTTCGGCTTCGCCTGACGTTTACGAGTTCAGCCATAGGAAATCAATGCATCCTATCACAATGGAGCTTCGACCTCACGTTTCGTTTGACAATCGTAAGGAAAAGAACGTAATGTAACGTAATGTGACTAAAAACGGAAGCTCTAGTTCAATTATCTGAACATTTACTTTGCCTGACAGCTCAACAGCTGTAAAAAAATGTCAAAAACCAAATTATTTGCTCTTTGGAGGGATGAAATAATAGAAATGTCATTCAAAGCAACTTCGAAACTGATGAACCGTAGCGCCAGACGAAGCCAAAGATGAAGAATGTTTGTGATTCAGCCATAATACTCACCACCTTTAAAAAATGTCAGATGTAGTCAGCTGTTCAGAGGTGTTCAAAGAAAATGGATTATGAATGATCAATTTTTTTGGTGCTCTGAATGTGTTCGATTGGGAGCAATATGATTCGAATGTGAAGTGAAATTAACTACTCTTGCTAGGTGAGTGAACAAAGAAGATTTAGAATTAATTCTAAATAATATTCTCTCTAGCGCAGTGGCTTTGTGGAAAAGTATATACACATTTTTTCTTATACCAAAATGTAAGCGTTATGCATTAATTTTAAAGTTTTCCAGTCAGAAACACTATTCTTACTATTTATATCTTATTTGCCAGTAACATAGTGACAAAGAAAAATCTACCAGGAAAATTTGTAACTACAGTTTTTTTCTTTGGTCTATTCACCTTAATAACTTTAAACATAGAAAATGCTGTGTTTAAGAAGTTATTATTTATTTTATTTTTAAAAGCTCAAAAGTAATTCATAACAAATAAATGGAACGTATACTTATCGTACAAAAAATTTCGGTCAATACTGCAATTAAAGAATATATGGATGTTGTTTATATATATTCCCCGTTAATTGTAGAACTTTCTTATTTCGGCTTTTTATAACAACAGTTATAAATAATTTGATGCAGTTTATTTAAGATAATACAGAATTGTTCTTATTAGTTAAGTTATTACTGTTAAACATAACATAAATATATGAAAATGTTGACTCGCTTACATATAAAAATAAAGTCTAGTTTAAAAAAAAACGTGATACACGCAATCTTTCTAGTTTTAAATGTTCTATCTGCAACTTATATGTCAATTCCTCGCAAGAGTCTGTATGCGTGAAAAAAACTTTAGACGGCACAGGCTGGCACTACTTTATTTCATTTACAAAAAAGTGTTTGCTCGAATTAATATGTGAAAACGTATTTTAAGTAGTGTTCAAAAATATACGTTTCGAACAAACGTTTTCACGTGTTCGAAGGATTTGCTTCATGTAACTTTAAGAACTAAAGTTTTCGTTCGCACATGCGAAAAAAAATAAACGACAGCTTATTTTTTGACGTTTTACTTCTTCAATAATCAAGTTTTTGATTTTGGTTCTTCAAAAAAGGTTTATACGGGAATATATTGCATTTTTAACCGAAAGTGAAAAAGGACATGAGGATTCGGAGTTATTGAACTTGGGGAGGATGAAAAGATCTCTGAGAGATACCTCTAACCCATTTACTTTGTCAGATCAAAGGTGTCTTATAATTTTTGTTGCAAATTACTGTTTTTTAATATGATTCTACAAAAATTATATGACGAGAGTTACATATATTCCGCCAATTTTGAGGCTTTGCTCTACTTTAGAGGGACTGGATGAGGAAGCTACCAATGGTCAGTTACAAACGATTTCGTTAGCCAACTTAGAACGAAGAAATGTTCTCCAAGCGGAAGAAATTCCACAGCATTAATACGATGATTGAAAAAAAAAACAAACAAAATACTAATTGTTATTGAAAAAAATGTTTAATATATGTATGTATGTATTTTTCACAGATAAACAATCAAGTACCGTGTAATTGCTGTTTGTGCTAAATATAGTGGTGCTGCACACTATTCGTTTGTGTGGAGCAGCTCGGGTATCAAAAGTAAGTTCAAATCAAGATATTACCAGCTAATTAGAAGAAATTCTAAATTACTAGGTAGTAGATAAATCTTTTTCTTTTATCTTATAATTTCCACGTGACAGTGGGTATCCATTGAAAATATGGCTTTTAACACCGTATCGGCAAGCAAGAATTCCTGACGAAATTCATTTCAATACAGTCCACGCCAGATCGCGTATTATAAACTTATGATGTATAGGGATTTTAGAAGTTTTTTTTAAACTATTTATAGAATTCGTAACAGAATTAAACTTTCCTTAGTTCAAAGAACTTAACGATTTTTTTATAAGTATTTAAACAATATATAAAATAAAAACCAATGCAGTTTTAATAAATAAACTGAACTATTTATTTACAATAAAAAACAATATCAATACATAATACAAAGTTTCCTGAGATAAATTCCAAGTATGTATTATATTCAACAGATAACAATTTAAAAAAAAATTAAATATCTGAATACTAAAAAAAAGTAATAATAATTAATCTCTAAATAGTAAATGAGGTAACAATTGCAGCTCGTTCGTTCGTATACCAACCTTTAGTTCTTGTTGTCTCATTAGCAATTTTCGTTTTTAATGGACAGCGTTATTTGCAACTTGTTTTTTGAGAACCTCAACTTCTTCCCATTTTATATGCATTATATCTATCAAGATGTCGATGACTTTTTTTATGAAAAGCTTCGGTGAAACTAGCTGAGTTCTTAATCAATTCCATCTTGTCACTCATTCCTTTGGCTGAAGATGGTTGTGCATTTTTATTTGCTTCCCAAGAGCAGCAGGAACATAGGCAGGGGCAGTGTCATCAGTCTCTGAACTCACAAGAGCTTTGACGAGATTTTCGTTGCTGTCCTCTGAAACCGACGATAGCCAACGAATTTCTCGTATACTGTTGGCTCATGGAGTTAGTTCGTAGGCTGTTGGCTCATAGACGGTTGGCTGGGTTGAACATCGCCACTAAATGTTTTCCCACATACTGCCGCCTTTATTTTTGCCAACTCCACTACGGCTTCCTCGAAAAGCGTCAGTTTAATTTACTTAAAGGGGCCACCACCAGTTTTGTTGATCGAATTTTTGTTCAATGCAAGTTTTTGTTTTGTGCGGTGTTTGAAGTCCGCCCATGTCTAAAATTGAATAAAGTTTGTGATCATAATGTGAAAAAAATATGCACAAATTACTTTCTTTTTACCAGGCTTTACATTTTTTATGGAAGGTCAATTCGCATTGAGCTTAACCAATAGTTCCTCCCATGTAGCCAAGTAAAATTTCTTTTTGAGCTGGTGTTGAGTTGGAAGTCCTTAATTTGTAAAGTAAAATTAAACTGTTTTAAAAAATTTAACAATCACCGAAATTAAAGTTGAAATACTTATAAAATAACCTACGTGCCTTTTATTCTTAGTTTTCATAGATTTTATATCTTAAATCATTTAGTCACCTACTTATTTATTATCGGTTTGCTAAAGTTTAAGGCCGTGTGTGAATTGCGTTAAAATGTGTGTTAAAATTTAACCAGCGTTAAAATTTGATACTAATGATGTGAATAACATGGGTTAAAATTTATTGAGCTGTGGAGCAGGTTAAAGTGTGTTAAAATTTGACGTTTCTATTGATAGAGAAATTTGCTCTTGCTTTTCCATTCAATTTTTCAATGTTACCACACCGAATAAATCAATTAATCAAAATGGGAATTTTGTTTGAATATTTTTGACTGTTGTTTTAAAATATGACATAAGAATCGAGAACAATAAATAAAACAGATTTTTTTTTTAGTTTTAGAGACTTTTTTCAGTGTTGTTCCTCTACGTGTCGACTTTAATTGTCTACATTTTAACGTAGACAATCGGTCGACAATGTCGATAATGCAGACAATGTGTCGACAATGTAGATAATTGCTTCAATGTGTTTTTGAATAGGAATTTAATCAATGAACACGGTATAGTGTTTAGTCAAATTCTGGCGCCACAAACTTTTTACAGGAAACCACCCACTCAGGAAAATTTGGACCCAGGAGTAAGAAAATAGGGGAACCCTAAATGACTGATTCACCTACTCACTGGCAGATATCCTGATTTCATAAATGTAAAAATAGTGTATAAATAAGGTATAAATTTAAAAAAATGGTACTATTTATGTTTACTTTTGTAAAAAATTGATCCCATAGTTAAAATTTAATAGCAACAAAAAAAAAAAAAAAAGAACAATTATTTAACGGACAATAAATTATTAATTGTCTTCAGAAATGAAAAGTAAACTTTGTGGTGTTGCCAAACTTTCACATTTATTCGGCCATTATGAAATTTATGGACCACTTTCTGATACTTTCAAGACATATAATTTCTTACAACGGTACGTCTTGTGGTGAAAACTTTCATAGAATTATGATTTATGAATTAGGATTATATGAGGCTATTCCGATTGCTGCAGAATATTTAAATTTGGTAGAGCTGTAAATCTTAAAGTGAAAAGAAAGGTACAAACTGAAATGTTGTTGCGTGGCATCCGCCCACTTTCTTAAAATCGTTATCAATTAAATCACCAGTAAGTTGGAAAAAATGAATTTAACCACCTGACCTTACTTTTAGGAAAACGCAAAACACTGAATAACTTCTATATTTGACTCCTCTCAGATTTTTGACATGAATAAAATAAAACTGTCGATGTTTTGAGTTGCATGAGATAATTTTGTTTTTTCTATAGGTTCGTAGTAGCTTTGATGTACCGTGTTTCATTTGGATTTTTCTCCTTCAAAATAAAAATTTAAATTACAAACAGCCCTATTCTGCTAAACGTTCACGTGAATGTTTGTATTCTACTATCCGCCAGGATAAAAGAAATTGCTTGAAATTGCTTATAAATTGATAGCGAAACAAAATTTAAACAATTAGATTGCCTTTAGAAAACCATTAATAAATATTGTTAAAGTTTTGCATTCAAAGGATGAAAGATTTCAAGAAATATTTTGAAGTAAATGTAACAAATCATTCAGGTGATTTTAAAAACATAAGTTGGAAGAAGAAAATAAAACCGGGAATTATTTCCCTATTCCAACTAATGCTTTTTAAAACCACTTCAAGCTATTTCAATTAGCTAAATGGATTTCTTGGACTTAACAGATTCGTCTTCCTACAGAGATGACAGTTTCCATTAAAATTTAATATTAGGAAACTTTGGAACTTATTCCCTTTTTTATTTAAAAAGAGTTCTCGGGACTTCTGTGGGATTATGAAATAAGAACGGTAGAATGGTAGGTATAAGTGCATTTATCTACAAAAGAAAAATAGATTATTTAAGGTCTTCCGGGCGGGCGTGGTATCCGCCAACTTTATTGGAATCGTTATGAATTGTGAAGCACTTCCGTTTCCTGTAGAAAAATGAAATTTGGTAGAGTGATATGATATGAAGTTCATATACATATGTAGTATAAAGGTACGAAATGAAAACTGGAAATTTTCCATTCAGGGCGAGTGGTACCTACTAAGGTACTTTGACGTTAGATGACGACCTTTTAAAAACCTGACCAGTAAACCAGTGAAGCAAGAAGGTTTGGTGTTTGGTTATCATTACAAATATCTAACATAATTCAAAAGTTTTTCGATATCTTTATAAACAAAGAACTAGGTAGGTACGCGTTTAGATTTAGAATAAATGATTTTTTACGACTATCTTGTTGTTACAAACATCTTTTTCTTTTTGAATTTTTTTTAACATTTTTGTTTTTGGTTCGATATGTAGGTACATTTTAGTAGGATAAATTATGAATTATGATGGTTTTTGCGAATTGTCTACATTGTCGACAAATTTATGTCGACAATTGTGAATTGTCTACATTGAGTTGTCTACATGTAGACAATCATGTAGTCTACATGGCACAACACTGCTTTTTATTAACTTTGTTTTCTTAAAAATATGTTTTGTAAGAGAAATAATTTTTCCGCGAAAAAGAAAACCAATTTTTGTTCAGGGAAATTTCTTAAATTATCCAGAGAAATTTTTTTAACCTGCGCAGAAATCTTGGTTAAAATAATTGTTTTTAACGCAATTCACACAGCAAATGGCTAAATTTGATCCCACCTCAAGGAAGACGTCAAATTTTAATCGTGGTAGAAGTTTTAACGCAAATTTTAACGCAATTCACGCACGGCCTTACTCATCGATTGAAATGTACATATATCCCATCTCTCAAGACATCTGATACTGATAGCTGTCAACATCTCAGAAGTATGCAATTAAATTCTGTTGATTTTGAAGCATAAACGAACAAAGAAACAAAAAACGTAATTCGATACAGAATGCCAAATATCGTTTTCGTACAAATTCTTTCGTTTTTAAAAAAACGAACTATCGCTTTTGTATCGTTTATTACAGAATCTGGCCCCAGACTTTGAAACAACTCTTAAGGCCGTGTGTGAATTGCGTTAAAATTTGCGTTAAAACTTCGACCACGATTAAAATTTGACGTCTTCTTTGAGGTGGGATCAAATTTAGCCATTTGCTGTGTGAATTGCGTTAAAACAATTATTTTAACCAAGATTTCTGCGCAGGTTAAAAAAATTTCCCTCGATAATTTAAGAAATTTCCCTGAACAAAAATTGGTTTTCTTTTTCGCGGAAAAATAATTTCTCTTACAAAACATATTTTTAAGAAAACAGGGTTAATAAAAAGTCTCTAAAACTAAAAAAAAATCTTTTTTATTTATTGTTCTCGATTCTAATGTCATATTTTAAAACAACAGTCAAAAATATTAAAACAAAATTCCCATTTTGATTAATTGATTTATTCGGTGTGGTAACACTGAAAAATTGAATGCAAAAGCAAGAGCAAATTTCTATATCAATAGAAACTTCAAATTTTAACACACTTTAACCTGCTCCACAGCTCAATAAATTTTAACCCATTTTATTCACCTCATTAGTGTCAAATTTTAACGCTGGTTAAATTTTAACACACATTTTAACGCAATTCACACACTGCCTAAGGTTCCAGGTTCAGGTTGAGGAATTATATTTAGTGTTTTTCTAGACATAAAAACGATAAGATGTTATTCAAATTAAAGAAAGATTAATAAATAATATAATGGAACTTAAAAAAACACAACCTTCTTAGCTATCAATTAATACATATCAGAAATGTCACAATCCCAGAACTAAAGTTTTCTTGGAACTCTCCGAGGTGAAAACATGTATACACTGATAAGAGTTCAACACGTTATACAAAATGTTATCAAAAGGTTCGAGGGGATGGAGACGAGGAAATTTGACCCTCTTGTTCATTTTTTTCTCTCTGGTGTTATTGTATTGTAATTGTTTATCATGCGGTTAATGTTATGTCACCCGCAGCATCATAAATCTTGAAATTAATGTATAATTTAATTTTGTAGTTCATTGTGATTTAGTGAAATATGTTGCGGTCAATTATAAAAGCAGGTTTAACCATACTACAATTATTTTTAGTTTTTATTACTATTATTCAGAAATCTTCTCATTTTAAGCTCTCGGGACTAAAATTGTTGTGAAGCAGCAGAGCCAATTTGGATTAAATCGATCATTGGTTATTCCTTCGCGTTCAATATCTTCGGTTCCATTGCTTAGTGGGGCTAATGTGTTCCAAAAGAATAACCAATCTATCTTTGGATACAGTGGCATGGTTACAAATTTACAGAATTTAAGCATACAAAAAAGAACATTGACAAAATTTTCTCTACGCAAAGGTAAACGTAAGGCAGTTAAAGCTGTAATCAAGCGCTTCAAGAGGTTAGACTGGGGATGTTGGATACGTTCACATTCGGGACGTAATAAAAAGCTATTTAAAAAATCTCCAGCTTTAAGACGTCGTTTAAAGCAACATGTTTTAGTTAACGCTTCACAGAGTTCCTTGCTCGACAAGATGGTTACTAAGTTTTGGAAAAAACCAAAGTATTATGTAAATGATCTGTATGAACCATACATGAAGAGAGAAGAATTTTGGATTACTAGAAAAAGGCCAGCTGCATTCTAAGAATATTTAAATTAAAGTCAGATCAGATCAAATATTTAAAATGTGTCTTTTTTTTATTTCTCCGAGTTGTTATCCTTAATAGATAAAAATATAATCAGTGTAACTAAATTTTATTTAATAAAGGATTAACACACCATTTTCAATAAACTAGTAGGCAAAAACATACCAAATATAACGCAACAAAAAATACTGGTACATGATATGAGAGAAAAATATGACTTGTTTCAAGTAAAACTTTTTGTATATTAAAAACAGCCGTATCTATAAAGAAAATGTAAAGCCATCGTAGCTCTTAAGTGCGAAATTGGTATCTATAATACATTTTAACACCTTATAACTTAAAAGCCGTGCACGGTGTTTAAAGGCCATTTAAAGCTATTTTTGAATTTATTTTGTTATAAAGTTTTAAATTGTAAAATTATTTACTATCATTATTTTAAATCTATAATAAAAATGGACTTTAATTTCATTTATTTATCAATGACTTAAATGTAGTTAATACATTGGGTTCTAATACAACGAGGGCTCTAGAAATGTATAAAACCCAATACAACATGGATTTGGAAGAAGTTTCTTTTCGACGAATGTAAAGGTTTTTAAAAGAAAATATGATATATGGAGGTGGATATTATGAAAAATGTTCAACGCCAAGTAGAAAACTAAAATTAGACCCTAGGGACACATAAACCATCCTCCTATAATTTTTAGTTCAACCAAAAGGAGGTGATACAATCAGTTAAATTATAAACTTTTTTTTAACAGGAAACTGCAAAGCAAAATATAGTTTAATTACAGGTAATTACAATCTTTTAGTTTGTTTTTAATTAAATAATGTACTATGTGAACAAAATTAATATATACATTTATATTATATCTACTACATATGTGCTTTGTGATTTTTAAAGCTTTGACTTTTTTTAACAGTGGTGAAATTTTGGTCGATTGTCCGTGCAAAACATTTTTAAACAAACTTATATATTCTGATTTATATTAGACTAAACTTTTTTGTCATTGTAAGCTATTTAAGGGAAACGGTATTAGAACATCAAACATGGGCAAAATGCTTTTTTAAATAGATGCTATTTGTAAAAAAAACTGGCGAAATTCAGGACTGATTTTCTACTACGGTTATCCCTTATTACAATAAAATTGTTATTTACGAATGAAGACGGAAACGTTAAAGCTGGTATACCTACCAATTTATTGGTTTGGGATTTGAAACACAGATCAAAAAAATGTTCGAACAAATCAATCAATCGATGTAAATCAATGCAAAATAATTAAATTTCCAATTTATTATTATTTTTATTGAAGTTTGTAGCAAATGAGTACATTAAAAAGTTTTTACTAAATAACATGTGACAGTTACTTATAAATGAGGCGGGATAGTTTAAAATCTTCTAATAATAATATTTATTATTTTGAATTATAAATACTTTTAATTTAGCACTAATCGGTGCACAATATTTTTGGTTAACCTGGGGTGGAATCGCGTAAGATTGTTGACCATCAAAATAGATGATTTTGCTCCACGTAAGGTGATTATCAAATTGACTATCACTTTTTTGCTATGGTTTGTTAGTGACAGCTATTTAGGTGTCACTTTCATATATTTTGATTAATTTTTTGTGAGAAAAATAATTTGTGTGAACTTTAGCTCCACTATAAATTTTAAATTTAGTGAAAAAAATGAAAAGATATCAAAGTTAAAATAAAAATAAGTGAACAGTAATGTATACTTCAATGCAAATTTTCTATCAGTGCACCAGGACGAGAAATGACTACAAAAAAGTTCAATTGCTGAGAACCAACTTAAGGAATAAAGCAAATATTTTGGAACTTCCTAACCCAATGCAACTATGAAACTTTCTATGAATATTTATAAATAAGTTATTAAGAACATAATGTATGTACGTATAAATTATTTATTTCAGATTCTTTAAAAATGTTCGATTGAACAAAGAAACGTTTGTGTATGTTTTGCGGTTGCTCGATTTATCATCAGTATGTAACCTCCTATTTTGCCTTGGTTCGGTTGGCTGGAACTATTCCCTTAGGCTACCCTCCCTAACTCGGTTGCTACTCTCGCCAGAGCAACCCCTTTTCCAGGCTTCTTCTTACCTTTCTATCATCCCATGTCCTCTCCTTAGTTCCTCACCCTCATCCTAAATATTAAAAAATTAGTTCCGGTACATTGTGCTATTAATTCTCATAATGTTCAATAAATTCTGCATTGATGGTTCATCTTCATAATACAAATTCGATTTTATTAATTAGATATAATATGACTTTTTAACTTAATGATAGTAATTCATAGTAATCAAGTAATTATGTATTCTATCTTGGTATTTAATTTTATAGCTTTAATTATTTTATCGATGGTAAAAAAATGTATAAAAATTATTCAAGCAAATTATTAAATATTATTTTAAATTAGTTGGCAATCATGCGATAAAACAAAGAAAATCTATCTCAACACTATACGTTTTCAATTAGCTTTTTTTTTCTTTTTAGCTTTCGCACAAGTAGAAGGAAATTCTATTCCTTATCTTGTTTAAACGTTTTCACTTTATTCTTGGTCGCGACAGTTCAAGTTCACAAAATAAATTTCAAATAAAATATAGTATATAGGTTTATGTAAACTGTACTCAAACAAACTTACCCCTATTCGTAGAAGTGGCCACTGCTGCTAATAGTCTCGTTTGGAGTCAGCTTTACTTTTTTGTAATTATGTTTTCTTTCGCCTTCACTTGAAATTTAGTTTGATTCTCGTACTTGTTGATTTAGCGTGTTATTACAAATTCAATCAGACAATGTATTTTAATAGGTATGCTGTTGATTTCGAATTTCTTTCTTTGTTCGCTCTAAGCAAGACTTATTTCAAACAAAAGTTAATTAAAAGCATCAAAAAAAAATTCTGATAATTTAGAATTGAAGTTAAAAAAATTTAAAAGTAAAAAAAAAATGTGAAGTACTCGGTGGGATTCGAACCAGGAACCCTTAGATTCGGAGGTACGTGATACGTCGCCTTTTTTTTTTGTAAATTCATTTTTATTAATTCATTCTTAAAAAAAACTATCTTAAAGCTAGACAAAAATTCATAAAACTAGCCTAATTAACCATAACTTACAACTAACTTACTGGTCCCATACGGACACTCTAAGTTAAACTATAACAGTTAATACTAATGCCTTTCAGCCCTAAGATCTATTTAACTTCAATTTCATTTTATTTATTTTTTATTCATTAGGAAATTTCAAAAAAACTAATATCAATATCCTTTTTTATTTTTACTTAAAAACTACTTAAAATAAGGTCCTTAATATAAAACCTAAAGCTAACTAAAACTACCTATTCTACCTATAAACTACTTAAAACTAGAACAACCACAGCAGCAAATCTAACTATCTAACGTTTTTTGTTTTTCATATTTTGTTGTCTTTTTTTTTATTTTATTTTTTTGTGTTTTTTTTTTCCATTTTTTTGTATTTTTCTCTTTTGTATTTTTTTTTGTATTTTTTTTTGTGCCACCATGCCTATTCTACTTAAAACTAAACCCTAAAACTATAAAACAAGTATGTAAGCCGGCCAAGGCTTAAAACCCCATCCCGACTATCCACTATCAAGTGCCGATTGAAGCCACCAACACTGGTTCTCCTTCTTCACCCTATCAATTCGGTCCCGTTCGGACACAGCCCTACTGAACCGAAGGAGCTCCTCCGCCTTGAGCCATGACGTCACGATTGTACAGGAGTCGCCTATCCACGGTCCGTCGTCCGACGTGGTAGATTAGCGGAACTGCCAATCCATCCTGTATCAGACCGCATCTATCTAAAAAGAGGAATGCCTCTGGTGGAATGAAGCCGCTCAAGCGTGCACTTTCAAAATACTCGTCGTTCGGATAGAACGCCCCGAAAATTAAATTATTGGTCGAAGACATACCTCTTGCAATGTGACCTCGAACGAGTTTTATCACGAAGTTGTCAATTCTGTTGATTCGAGCCCCGTTGTATAGGACCTCGTTGGAATAGTAGTGCACGTAAGAAGATTCGGCTGTTCGATATAAGCCGGTACAGCGTCGTAAACACTGCCGCTCGAACACCCGAAACTTCTCCATCTGGGAAGGGGCAACGTTGAACCACACAGGACAACCATAAACGATCATCGGCCGTATGAGGGCCATGTAGCAAATTACCTTCACTCTGGGGTCCAGCCGACTGCTAAAAAACAGCTGTTTCGTCAGAGCGAAGGCTCCTCTGGCCCTGGTCAGAGCAGCATTTATATGTCTGTCGAAATATAAATACTGATCTAACCAGATACCGAGGTACTTCACTACACTTTTGCTCGCTAATTTCTGCCCGTGAAGATCAACGATGACCATCTTGCGCCAATTCTTGCACGTATCCCTCGTGGCCCTAGCCAACGGAGTCCGGAACAGAATTGTGTCCGACTTCTGGACATTTATTTTCAGTTTGCAGTCGTCGCAATATCGATGAATCTTGTCGAAATCACGCTGCAAGAGAATTCTAATAACCTCAACCTTTCGGGCCGTTCTGTACGCAATAAGATCGTCGGCGTACGCAATTGCCTTTGTAAGACTACCTATCAGATCGCTGGTGTAAATGCTGAAGAGAATCGGCGAATTCACCGCTCCCTGTTGAAGACCATTTTTAATTAAGAATGTTGTGGTAGAAGTTACATTGCCACTTTTGACAAAAAACTTTCTACCGTTAAGCATATCATAAAGTATATACAACAATGGCTTGCTTATGCCAAGCCTGCTCAGTTTAAGGTAAAGACCCTCTAACCATACTGTGTCAAAGGCCTTTTCCAAATCAACCAGAACAGCACCTGTGCATTGTTCTTTTGATTTATTCCATTGGATATCAGAAACGAGTTTAGACGCACCATGAATTGTGTCATGACCCGCCTTGAACCCGAACTGTTTATCCGGAATTATTTTGTTGTCCGCAGCCCACTTAGTCAGAGCCCTATTGATTATTTTTTCGAAAACTTTGATGATGCTCGGAAGAAGACTTATCGACCGAAGATTTGACGGGTTGGAGTTGTCCTTTCCCTTTTTCGGGAGAGGATGAACCACAGCGGTCTTCCAATGCACTGGATAATATGCATTATTCAGTGCATTATTGAAGAGTGTGGTGTAAATGTCAATTGCCTCCATCGGTAAATGTCTTAGTACAACGTTGGATATACCATCGACACCCGCTGACTTTTTATTTTTTATTGAGTTGAAGATGAGCTGAAGCTCAACCTTCGTTACTAACAAGGGACTTGGTCCCGTTTGCTCGGCGATTATGGCATTTGCCAAGGAATCGTCATCGAACCGCATAAAACCGCGGTTCTTAGATCGCCAGTGTGTTATATCATTTCGAAGGTAAAAGTGATTAAGTAGGGCTCTGTTTTCCAGGTCGTGGTTGGGGCGAATGCTAACATTAACCTTATACACTTGCTGGAAAGCAGCTCCCACCGCCTCCACTTTTTCCTTCGGATCTTCAATTATATAAAAGTCATCGTCAAAGATGGCTTCTTCTGGATCTATTTGCGCTGTCATGAGTACGTCTATGTTCTCTTCAGTTCTTTGGAGTTTCAGACACGGAAGGTCATTGTCGTTCTTTTTCCTGAATATGTTGTTGATTTTAGGGAACATACTAGGGTCACTGGAATTAACTGACCGGATCTTGCGGTCCCAGTATTTGTTAATTGATAGCCTGTAGTTCTCCTTAATCAACAGATTGACATTTTTTATTGACGACTTCAGTGTCCTAACCTCCAAGTCGTGTGGGTCTGTGAGTCGTCTGTACAAGTTTTTGAGTCTTGTCAGTAAGCCACTCTTGTGCTTACGTAGTGCGTCAATAGTCGCGTTTCTGTAAGCGTCCATTTGGTCCCGTTCTTTGTACTTTGGTATTGTCCGTTCCATCGTTCGTTTTATTATTTCGTCCATCTGTTGTAAATGTTGGTCAATGTCTGTATTTGTCAGGTTTCTGTTGTTTGGTGGGGCTATGTCACTCGAACGAAGTTCTCTCGCTAGAACGTTGGTGAAACGAGGCCAGCGCATCTTACTGTAATTGTAAGAATGCGTTGCAACGTATTCCTCCAACTCCACGCGTTCGTTCGGAATCTGCATTACAGCAGCATGTCCGCAGTGATCACTGTCGTACTTGACTGTCTGTAAGCAGTTTCGAGGGTGATTACCCACTTTGTCTGTAACTGTCAGTCTTGTGTCGTACAGCAAAAGATCCAGAAAGGAGCCGCTTCTTGGATACGATGGCTTTTCAGTAGCCAGCAGGTCGACGCCATATTCAACGCTGTAAGGATTCATCAAATTAAAAAGATGGTTACCTCTGGGATTACTATGTTGATTTCCCCAATCTTCATGTTTTGCGTTCAAATCACCGGCCAAGATGAAATAGTTTTCTTCCAAGCTCAGTTTCAGTTCCCTAAAAAGTATCTCGAGTTCTGAAGCAAAGTTAGTAGCCTGCGGAGCTCCAGCCGCATAAGCCGCAATCATATACATCCGCTTCCCTTGAGTCAGAGAGATGCATACAACGCAAACTTCTAGGGCCTTGAGCTTTCGCAATTCATTGTTGTACATGACTGTATAATTAATGCCTTTTCGTATAAAGAGAGCGACACCGCCCCCTTGAGTGGAGTCGGGCCGGTCCCTTCTTACGATATTGTAATTTTTATGAGTCAATTTGTGTTTGTGGTTTAGCTTGGTTTCGCTAGCCATAAACACATCGGGATTCGGGACTGTAGTCTTTCAACAATTGGAACATATTGGCTCTTCGTTCAATCCTAATCAGTAAATTTACATTCACAGCAAGGAATGGTCAAGCATGGTCTAAATTGCGCCAGCCCAGGCAACAAAGAGTAGAGATGATCTACCCTTTTGCCTTGCTCATTTATCTGACTTTGCAGCCCTGTTAGTTGACCTTGAATGCTTAACAACAAGGTTACAATGTCAGGCTGCACCTCTGGTGCCTTAGGCACGGGGCCTTTAGGACAACCGTTGGTGGAGCCTGTCTCGTGTTACCATTCCCTGACACCATTTGGGCGTAAGAGAATTTGGGATCCACGAATTTTTGTGTTGGAGCCTGTCGAACTATTCGACTTACTACGGCTTTTTGACTGGCCTGTTTCTGCTTGATTTGTTGGACCTTAGGGCAACCCCTATAGCTAGCAGGGTGCCCATGGTTTTCACGAAGGACACACTTGAGCTGGGTTAAATCACCAACCCGCTCATTCCCCAGCTTACATTCTCCCTTAATGTGGGTTTCGGAGCAACTGCATATTGCAGTTGGGTCCGGCATGGCCAAACCTCTGGCACTTCGTACATTGTAAAATGTCGTGATTTTTGTTTCCAAACGTATGGATTGATAGTCGAGGCGTGTGATTTCCCTCAGACTCTCAAAACTACTTTGGGGCGATAATGTTACGAGGAACATTGGCAGCCTGTAACCCCCTCGCCTGGACTTCACCGTAGTGAAAGGCTTGGCCTCGATAAAATCGAGATCATCATTGGCATTTTCACGGAGCTCAGCTAAGAGCGCCTCCGGTTCCGTGCAGGAACTTATGCCTTTCAGAAGGACCGTCTTAAATTTTTCGCTTTTATCCGTGTAGCTGAAGAACTCAGCTGTGGCCTCGTTTGGTAACCCTTTTACTAACTTGTAATCGGCCAGTGAGAAACACTGGACCGAATAATTCTTTTTTTTCGTTTACAATTTTTATGACAAATTTGCCCTTAGTGGCCGACTTACATACCTGTTTTATGTCGTCCAGGTCAACTCTATGGGTCCTTATTGGTGGCACCTTCTCCTTCTTGGGCTGTGGTTGTTTCTGGTGTTGCTGCTGTTGCTGCTGCTTCTGCTTCTGCTGCTGCTCCTGCTGCCTTGGTTGTAGCTGTTGTTGTTGCTGCTGTCGATGGGCCCTCAGCAATTGGGCCTGTCGCTGGCGGTTTTTTGTTTTGCTCCGCTCCTGTGTTTTTGGGAATGGGCTTGGGTTGTGGCTGTTTTTGCTGCTGTGGTTGTTGTTGCTGCTGTTGTTTTTGTTGCAGCTGCCGTTGCGCTGCCTCTTTGTGACCGCCTCTTGTTTGAGCTTTAGCTGACTGATCAGGGGCTCTCTTTCCTCCTTGAGCTTATTCAGGCTTTGCTCGTGCTGGCTGATTTCTGCCTGTTTGGATTGCAGGGCCTGCACCAGTTCTGTTTCCTCTTGGAGGTCCGCCTCTACCTCCAAAGCCTTGTTTGGCTTTGGCTCCGATAGGATTAACTCCCTATTCGAAGACCTGAAGAACCCCTCTCCACCTTCGGACATGTACTCTGTTTTCTCAGACTCAGCATAGTCTGAGAACTCACTCTCAGTGATAAAGCCCACTTTACCTCCCTCTTCCATTTTTTTTTATTGGCCTGCCGCTTAGCAGAATTGGTTCTTTGCACCTTATTTGGGCTTTGATTTTTGAATTTTTTTTTTCGGTTTCTGGCTGTTGACTGGTCAGATGCCTGACCTGATGTTGTTGCTGTTGTTTTTGCTGCTGTTGTTTTTGTTGCAGTTACCGTTGCGCTGCCTCTTGTTGTCGGCGCGCTTCCTGCTTTAGCTTAAGTTGGCTGAGGAGTGGCTCCATTTCCTCCTTTAGTTTTTTCAGGCTATCTTCATATTAACTGATGTCGGCCTGTTTACTCTGCAGTGCCTCCATCAGTTGGTTCTCTTCTTGGAGGATTTGGTCCACCTCCCCCTCCAACGTTTTATTTGTTGACGGTTCTGGCTCCGATAGGATCTTGTTCCTATATTTCAGAGACCTAAACTGCCCTTCTCCACCCTCTGAGACGTAATCTGGGCTCCCAGAGTCGTCACTCTCTGATGTTTCGTGCTCTGACGTCACACCTTTGGTTTTTTGTTGCATTTTTTTTTTATTAGCGTTGCGCTTAGCTGGATTGGTTCGCTCCACCAAATTGGGAGTTTGCCTCTGTTCGGACGCCACCTCTACTAGGCTACCAATTGTTTAAATAAAAAGGGGCACACTGCCTTCTTAATCGCAAAACACTACAAATGCACTTCTACTTTTTTTAATTTTAAATTTAGCTGCTACTCACTTCTTCACTGTGCGGAAGTCAAAGAACGACTGTGATACGTCGCCTAGACGATCACGACCACGGAGCCTCTATAATTTAGGGAGAAAGTTGAGCACTTGGAATTTCCTAGGGTGTCGAAGTATATTTTCAGGCGACTTGGATATTTCCCAATTTGCTGAGCACCTGTGCCTCTTCAGTCGGAAAAATGGGATTTTCTTCGAAATTCCTGGATTAATATAACTTATGTCACTCACTTTCACCATATTATTCTTTAAGTGCATAAGATGCAGATATATATGTACACATATATACGGATTCATGTCCCGTACGTCCTATACATATATATATATAAGTATACATAGCCATATGCAAATTTGCCACAAAAACTAAAAAAAGGAAACGACGAAATACCTGGACTTATCCTGGGATTCCCTTATTCCCACGTTTACTCTGCTCCTCTTTTGGGTATGTATATTTCAAGGTTTTCACTTCCGATAAAAAAAATTTGCAATATTTAGTTACTTCGAACGATTTTCAAATTTCGGTTTTCGCTAACCGTCTTCACTATACCGGTGTTGAATGCCCTTGTGGTAGCTTTGAAGGTTTTCTTTGAAAAGAAAGACTTTCACTTTCAAACCTCTTCCTCAACCTATCCATTTAGTACATTCATACCAGAGAAGATTCAGTAAACTCTTTCCTACCGTTCAATCGTGAGATATCGGATTCGAGTCTTATTCTCTCGTACGATCGAAAATCTTCCTCTCATACAAGTAATAAGATCAACACATATTCCACCTATCCTTCAACAGGCTGCAACTTTAAATCTTCATGGAGGTGGTGGTTATCAACGACAAGTTGGGGCGGGCTGATTGAGCTGCACCGATGGGCCAAAGTACTGTACCTGAAATAAGCGGTCCAGTTATTAAGAAAAGAAAATGCAGTCCGTTCTATGTCCACTTTTCATTTAATTTGAGCCCTTGGATTCAAAAAAAGAATATATTTTTGCAAAATATAACAAACATTTTTATTAATTTATTAAGTATAGCTATAGGTATACTTACATTTTCAATGAAAAAAAACTTTGCAAATTGAAAATTCATGAAATTAACACAACAGCTGATCGAGATGACATTTATGCCTGTTGCAATTTGTACTAAGTTTCGCAAACTTGGGTAAGTGCTGCCAGCAAATAATGAAGTTATAGCGATCACTTTACACAGAACAAAGAAAAAGTGATGATCAAAATTGACTATCAAAACAGTGACAATCAACTATCGCCTTACGCGATTCCACCCCTGTCTTTCGCTAACACAAATAGGTTCGATGGTTTTCCTTCACGTGAACATTCAGCATATAGCAGCTTACTTACTTTTAGTCCGGTATTACAAAGAGCATGTATTTAATGCCCATTAATCGGCTATTTTGTTTTGAAGTGTCATTCGGTGATGCGCTCGTTATTACACGAAGACTTTTCGGATTTTTAAGTCTGTGCATTCTTTTGACAGATATCTTTTATTTCTACTTTCTTTGCTCGCGCGGTGTACCCAACTCACGGTTGCCACATTGGTCATTTATGACCAAATTTAATTTTTAATTCCATTTGGTCATATTTTTCGGAAACGAAAACATGTTCGACAATTTGAGTAAGGATATAATAATACTCACTTGGCTACACAGAAACAACGGTTAAACTCATTTAAGCAACTTTGTGTAAATAATAACTTTATTAAAAATATAAACTCTTGATCTGAATTGGACTTAGGGAACAGAGAGAATTATCTACGCATTACACAAGCCGTAAAAATTCTCAAAATCGAACCTTACTACTTTTAATAAAATTATTGTAAGAACTTATATACTGTGATCATGTTAAAACGCTTTGTTTTTATATTTCGTCATCTTTATTTAAGTTTATCTAATTTAATTAAGTTTGTAAGGGATTTTTGAGTTTATTTGTACGTAATTAAAACATAAATCTCATCTGCATAATATGGAAAATATATTAAACAAAATGTGATGAATTCATTAATCTGTGTTTATAAATTTTTCGGACTTGAATTATGTTGGTAAATTTTACCTACAAGTGATCATATTTATTTTCAAATTTGGACACAAACTTTTTTTCCAGCAGTGGCAAGTGGGTATACCTCAATTCACTTCCGTGTCCCATATTGAGGTATTAGCTCTACTAAACACGAACACGAAGTGAGCCAAATGCGAAAAAATACGAAGAAAAGGAAAGACAAACGTCAAAACATGCAAGGAATTGCTTGTACGTGCATGCCGAGACAGATTTATTTCTATTTAATTTTTTATTTCTTCCTTTCTCTTTCGCACTTCATTGATGCAAGGAAAAACATGCGCTGTGTAATACCGGACTTACTTATAACTGCTGGAACACAAAGCAAAATCGGAGCCGGAGTCGTAACTGGAGTCGGAAAATCTGTTACAAGTTGTCGTATGTTTCACCAAAAGTACGCACACAATGTGTCGTACGACTTTTTGATGTTATTTGGTATATTTGCAGTTTACAATCACATCAAATTTCTCAGAAAATATTTGTTTGTTCACTTTTATTTCTTATTTAAATATTTGTCCACTTTTTTATTGAAAAACTATTAAAAAAAAATATAATCACCAAGTTATTCGCTTCAAAAATGGAAACGTCACATGTGCCGTTCGTCAAAGTTAAAAGTTGGTCAACTCTTCCGACTCCGGCTGCGGCTCCGATTCCAGTTGCGTCGCGTTGTGTTCGTACATTTGCATTTTTGTATATTGAATACTTTGACAGCTATTCCAGTAACGACTCCGACTCCGGCTCCGACACCATTGTGTTCCAGCAGTTACTTGGGGTCTCCATTGAACATTTCCGATGACAGGACTATCGGCATGTCATCAGATAATCCAATAGAGACCAACAATCCAACATCTAGTCCATGATCCGGTCATCGCAGTTTGGATTTTTCGAGCGGATTAAAATCCTGTCATCAAATTTGACGTTTGTGTTGTATGTAGTGGTTAGCGTCAATTTTCCACAGTCTTTTTGACATTCAAATTTTATTTCGTTTAAATTGTCGTCGAGTGCGGTCATGCCTACATATTTTTAGTGTACATATATTAAGTGAAATATATTAAATTTCTTATATTGTTGTTGTTTTACTACATATTACTCACCTGTTTCAGTTATAATGAACGACTGGCGACTAACCACCGGTGACACGCTGAATTTGATAAATATATACAAAACAAAGGAATGTTTGTGAAACTTCAAAAACAATTTATACAAAAGGAACGACCTGAAAAGAAAAGCTTGGGAAGAAATAGCAGAGCAGTTTCATAAGCATCTAGCTGATATCAAGAACAAACTGAAGTGCCTACGAGCAGCGTATGTCAATGAAAACATGGCCAGACGATTCCTTGCCGTAGTGGCGTAACGCATTCGTGTGGAAAAGGTTTTTTTATACCTTTTATATGCCAAAGACACAGTGTGAGCATTAGCAATAGAGGAAAGGGTTGGATAGGAGGTGTCGGTGTACATTGATTTTGAACTCCTGAACATTGCAATGATAGGGAAAGATAGAGCGTGGAAAGGCGTTTGTCGACGATCAAATATGCGGCCAAAACGAACACATCTTTTTTTTATTTATGTATGTTGGCTATCGTGCCATTTCATCATTGGTCTGAAATTTCTTATGTTGGCACCATTGTCATTTTTTTTAATCCATTGTCATTTAAACGTTCAAGTCAAGTTCCAACGTTCAAGTTAAAGAAAAAATTACCAATCGGTAAAAATACTAACGATCTAAATACTTTTTAATATTATAACAATATTGTTTTACTTTTTAGAAAATAAACATTTCGCTACAAGTTTAATTTCGCATTTTTTTTACTTGAACATCTTTATTTTCGATTGAAAATCGAAGGCGTCACATTGCACATGTCGAAGAGGAAAACAAGAAAGTGTGCCCGCCTCAACCCAAATATGTCCGACGAGGAAGAAAAGATTCAAAGCGAGCCAGATGACGATCATGAGGATGAACACATCAACGAGACCATCAAACCATCTGATGAATTTGATGTGAACATACGACTTGGGAATATGCAAGAGGTATTCCAGAAATCGCTGCAGGAAATGGAACAAAAGTTTTTGGCTATGTTCAACGCCATAAAGCCAACAGATGATCAGGTAATTGACATTCCTCCCTCCTTTCCCCTTGCCCAGGTTCAGGTTAAAAACACCAAAACTGCAATGTTGCCCTTCTCATCGATGCCGCCCTCCAAGGATATACAGTCTTATCAACAGCCGCCACATCCACAGTCTTCGTTACAGCCGTCTTTGCCCAACGTTCACCAGTCACTGCCATTAACGTTGAACAACCCGAACCCGCCGCCAACCCAGATCCAGTCATCATCTAAGGTACAGCCGTACCAATCACTTACGTCATATCATCCACAGTCGTCGATACAGCCGTCATTGCCCATCGTCCACGAGTCACCACCAATTTCGTTGAACCAGCCGCTGCCAACTCAGATACAGTCATCATCCCAGCCCCACCAATCACAGCTGCCATATCAATCACAGTCTTCCGCGCCACAATTTTCTCTGTCAGAGTCATCAGATTTCCACGACGCTGTACCGGCTTATATCGAACAGCCGAATCTTCTTACGTGCATTACTATTCCAACGAGGTCCTATACAACGGGGCTCGAATCAACAGAATTGACAATTTCGTGATAAAACTCGTTCGAGGTCACATTGCAAGAGCTATGTCTTCGACCAATAATTTAATTTTCGGGGCGTTCTACCCGAACGACGAATATTTTGAAAGTGCACGCTTGAGCGGCTTCATTCCACCAGAGGCATTCCTCTTTTTAGATAGATGCGGTCTGATACAGGATAGATTGGCAGTTCCGTTAATCTACCACGTCAGACGACGAACCGTGGATAGGCGACTCCTGTACAATCGGGACGTCATGGCACAAGGCGGAGCAGAGCTCCTTCGGTTCAGTAGGGCTGTGTCCGAACGGGACCGAACTGATAGGGTGAAGCAGGAGAACCAGTTTTGGTGGCTTCAATCGGCACTTGATAGTGGGTAGTCGGGATGGGGTTTTAAGCCTTGGCCGGCTTACATACTTGTTTTATAGTTTTAGGGTTTAGTTTTAAGTAGAATAGGCATGGTGGCACAAAAAAAAAATATATATCTACAAAAAAAAAATACAAAAAAAAATAAAAAAGGAAAATACCAAAAATACAAAAAAAAAATAAAAAAAAAAAAAACATGGGTTAAAAAAAAAATACAAAAAGAAAATATGAAAAACAAAAAACGTTAGATAGTTAGATTTGCTGCTGTGGTTGTTCTAGTTTTAAGTAGTTTATAGGTAGAATAGGTAGTTTTAGTTAGCTTTAAGTTTTATTTAAGGACTTTATTTTAAGTAGTTTTTAAGTAAAAATAAAAAAGGATATTGATATTAGTTTTTTTGAAATTTTCTAATGAATACAAAAATAAATAAAATAGAATTAAAGTTAAATAGATCTTAGGGCCGAAAGGCATTAGCACTAAGTATTATTGTTTAACTTAGAGTGTCCGTATGGGACCAGTAAGTTAGTTATAAGTTATGGTTAATTAGGCTAGTTTTATGAATTTTTGTCTAGCTTTAAGATAGATTTAAGATTGAATTAATAAAAATGAATTGCAAAAAAAAAAAAAAAAAAAAAAAAAAAAAAAAAGTCATCAGATTTCCAGATACCATTCTCATATAAGCCACAAGCACACCAGCTGCAATTGCACCATCCAGAGCCTGAAACACAACACCATCAAACCGAATTAAGACGTCATTTGCATGAATTGCCTAAATTTGGGGGGCTTCCATAAGAGTGGCCAGCCTTTATCAATTTATACCGCGAAACCACCAGGACATATGGCTATACCAATCTTGAGAACCAGATGCGACTGCAGAAATGCCTATATGGAGAAGCAAAGCAGGTAGTTGAGGCATTATTAATTTATCCTAATAATGTCGCTGACGTCATTTCGGAACTTAAAAATAGTTTTGGGCGGGACGAAATTCTCATCCGAAGTCAACTAGCAAAGCTTAAAATGATTTCACCCATAACTGAGGGAAAAGTAATTGATATTGTACCACTCGCTGTCAAGGTAAAAGGGCTGGCCATTTTTCTGGAAACGTCCAACGCCACCCAGCACATAAGCAATCCGTCTTTGCTTGAAGAGTTATGCTCGAAATTGCCCTTCAGGATGCGTTTGGAGTGGACACGAATTAAAATTCACATCAAACCACACGCTACACTACACCATTTTTCCAAGTTCCTGGACGAGGAAGCGAACGTCATAAAGGCAACAACGTACTGTACCTCATCTAGCCCTCAAAGCTTGATTGAAACAAAAAAGAACTTTGTTATGCACATTAACACGAACAACTCTCAACGAGCTTTGTGCATATTGTGTAGCCAAGATCATTTGTTGGCAGTGTGTGACAGATTTGCTGAAATGTCGGTGGACGAACGATGGAAGGAAGTGAAGGCATTAAAACTTTGTTTTTCTTGTTTGAGACGAGGACACAACACATTTACATGCAGAACCAAATTTATTTGTAACATTGGTGGATGCCAGCGCAAACACCATAAATTACTTCACAATAACTCTAATTTTTCTCCACCAGAATCAAATATGGATATCGTCTCACAGCCTTTATGCACCTTGCATCGTCTTTCGGATGTAGAAAACACAGAATTGTTTTTCAAAATAATTCCAGTAACATTGTCTGGTGCCGCTGGATCTTCGGTGCATACGTACGCATATCTGGATGACGGTGCAATGCCTTCCTTAATTGATGAAGATGTCGCAAAACAACTGGGACTACAAGGAAAATCTGGTAACATTAAACTCCAGTGGTTTGGAAATCAGACAATAGACTTACCAACAACATTTGTGGAATTTGAAATCCAGGGTGTCGGCAAAAAATATAAGGTGAATAATTTCTGCACAATAAAAAATCTTGACCTGCCGACACAATCCTTGAATTTTAATAAATTAATTTCCAACAACAGCTGTCAAAGTGCTGAGTTAAAAGGGTTGCCAATTTATGACTATTTTAATGTAAAACCTACTATTTTGGTGGGTATGTCCAATGCTTATTTAGGAGTAGAATCGAACCGGTTTGAACTGGGATCGAAGGGACTATTTATTGCTGAAACAAGGTTGGGGTGGGTAGTTTATGGCCCAACACATGTAAAAAATGACCACTTGACTAAACTTAAAAGAATTTTGACTGTTCGTGATGCAGAATCGTATTCTCATGAAAGCGTTTTGGATAATATTCATGAAATGGTAAGAAATTATTTTACTATCGAGAACATGGGTATTTATAAACCGACGAATAAATTATTATCAAATAATGATCAAAGGGCGATAAACATTATGAAGCAAACTACTAAACAAAACGGTTTCCGATATGAAGTGGGACTTCTTTGGAAATCAGATAACTTTGAATTTCCTGAAAGCTTCACAATGGCCCTTAAGAGACTAGAATTCGTCGAAAAGAAGATTTTAAAAGATCCTGAACTTCAAGCAGCATATAGAGGAAAAATAGATGAGTATTTGGAGAAGGGATACGCGTACAAAGTTAAATTGGATCCAAATGATGTCGAATCTTCCAAAATCTGGTACCTTCCACATTTTGGAGTTAGGAATCCAAACAAACCGGGAAAATTCAGATTAGTCTTTGACGCAGCAGCCAAATCTAAAGGCGTCTCCTTTAATGACATGTTGTTGTCAGGACCAGATATGAACCAAACGCTGTTGGATGTACTTTATAAGTTCCGAGAAGCACGGATCGGAATATGTTCCGATATCAAAGAGATGTTTCACAGAATAGACATTCGACCAGAAGACCAGATGTGCCAACGATTTTTATGGAGAGACGGAAGTCCTGAAAACCAATTGGAAGTTTACCAGATGCGAGCAATGATATTTGGAGCCACTTGCTCTCCCAGTTTGGCGCAACATGTGAAAAATACGAACGCAATGCAATTCAAAGATGAAAACCCAAGAGCCGTTACTGCCATCACAGAAAGACATTACGTTGATGATTACGTTGACTCCTTTGAAACAGAAGAAGATGCCATTGATGTCGTGAAACAAGTAATATGGATTCATCGAAAAGGTAATTTTGAGTTGGCAAACTTTGTTTCAAATTCGGAAAGAGTTCTAAAAGAGTTGGGAGTGCTTGATGAGGTGAATCGGGTAGTTGACGTGAACGTTGACGTTTGTGATAAAAGAGAAAGAATTTTGGGAATGCACTGGAATACCACAAAAGACGCATTCGTGTTTTCGTTTCAATTCCATAAAGTTTCTCTAGATATTTTAACTGGCGTTCGAACTCCAACAAAACGTGAAATGTTAAGCGTTATCATGAGTATATTTGATCCCTTCGGATTCTTAGCACATTTTGTTATAAGTGCAAAAATACTATTGCAAGAAGTATGGAAGAGCGGAATTCCCTGGGATACAGTGTTACCAGATCGAATATTAAACAAATGGAAGCTGTGGGTGACAGAACTTAATGACGTACAAAACATCACAATACCAAGATGTTACTCGGCCTTTTTTAAGAAAGGACGTGTCGAATTGCATATCTTTACTGATGCGAGTGAAAATGCGTATGCTGCCGTTGCTTATTGGAGAATTATTTCCAGCGATGGGAAAATAAATATTGCGTTTGTGGCCGCAAAATCTCGATGTTCTCCAATAAGACCGATGTCAATTCCTCGCTTGGAACTACAAGCAGCTATATTGGGTGTCCGCTTAAAATCTTCTATCTTAGCTGGCCATAGCAGGAATGCGGACCAAGTATATTACTGGAGTGATTCAAAAACAGTTATTAGATGGATCAATTCCAGCAGTTGCCGTTTTAAGCAATTTGTAGAACATAGAATCTCAGAAATATTAGAAGAAAGTGAACGGACACAATGGAACTGGCTACCCACAACTGAAAATGTCGCTGATGAAGCGACGCGTGCACGGTTTCCAGTAAATTTGGAATCCAATTCAAGGTGGTTTCTTGGCCCAAACTTCTTATATTTAGATACAAATAATTGGCCTCGGGAAAAAGTCGATGTGAGTGATGTCGAAATAGAAGAAGCGTTGGAAATCAGAGCACCATTATTCCATGCCACCGTAATCAACAAACTAATTGACATTCACAGATTTTCAAACTTTTATAGGCTTAAGAGAACCGTAGCTTGGGTTTTTCGATTTATTTCAAACTGTAAGCGAATCTCTTCAATACATCATAAAAGTGGAGAACTAACACCTCAGGAAGAATCAGCAGCGGAAATATACTTGTCAGCAGAGGCACAAAAGGACGCCTATCGAGACGAATACAAGTGTTTAAAGTCACAGACATGTATATCAAAAACAAGTTCACTACTCTCACTGAATCCTATATACGATAGTCGGAATGATCTCATAAGAGCTGACGGAAGAATTTCTACCGCTTCATTTTTGCCAGCTGCTGCCCAACGTCCAATTATTCTACCAAAAACACATTATTTCACAGAGCTTCTTGTTGCATACTATCATCGAAAGTTTCATCATCAAAACCAAGACTTGATAACATGTGAAATACGTCGTAAGTTTTGGATACCATCTTTAAAAGTACTTGTACGAAAAACAAAATCAAACTGCCGAACATGTAAAATCATAAATGCCACGCCACGCCAGCCCCTTATGGCTCCTTTGCCTAGGGATCGAACAACACCGTATGTAAGCCCATTTAGTTACACAGGGGTTGATTTATTCTGTCCCGTTCATATTAAGAACCGTAGAAACCAAGAAAAAAGATGGGTTTCGCTATTTACCTGTATGACTACTCGAGCGATACATTTAGAAATATGTCATGATCAATCTACGGACGCATTTCTCATGAGCTTAAGGAATTTTATGAATAGACGAGGAGTTCCTGTTCGAATAAGGAGTGATTGTGGATCAAATTTTCTAGGAATCGACAAAGAGCTTAGAAA
Source organism: Eupeodes luniger (assembly GCA_951509635.1). NCBI lineage: Eukaryota > Metazoa > Arthropoda > Insecta > Diptera > Syrphidae > Eupeodes > Eupeodes luniger. Next base: position 218,844,145 of record OX608073.1, read on the forward strand.
TGTCCCCGATTTTCTTGACCATGAAGCTATGAAATCTTCCTTGACTCCACTAGGCATCGAATGGATATTCAATAGTCCAAAATATCCTAATGCAGGTGGCTGTTGGGAAAGACTAATTGGAAGTGTCAAAAGAGTATTAAGGGTTGTATTAACAGAACAAACACCGAAGTTAGAAACCTTACAAAGCGTCTTATGTGAAGCAGAAAACATCGTAAACAGCAGGCCTTTAACTGATATTCCTGTATCTATAGATGAACCGGAACCAATAACACCAAACCATTTTTTAATGGGAAAGCCGAATTCCACTCAGACACCTGGACCTTATAACTGGAAGTACATTAACATGAGAAAACAATGGCGCATCGTACAACAACTTAAAAATATGTTTTGGAAGCAATGGGTTCGGCAATATTTACCGGATCTTACTAGAAGAGCTAAGTGGTGTCAACGATCGGAACCAATCAAAATAAATGATCTCGTTTTTGTATGTGAAATTGATTCTCCAAGGTCACAATGGTTAAGAGGCAAGGTAACAGAAACTTATCCAGTCAAAGATGGCGTAATTAGAACAGTTGAAGTCACCACGGCAAACAAAACCAAATTTCGTCGCCCAGTTTCCCGGTTGGCAGTTTTGGACGTCGAGCAACATTGTAGTGAATCCAAATAACCTGTGGGCTTCACGGGGGGTGGAATGTCGACGATCAAATATGCGGCCAAAACGAACACATCTTTTTTTTATTTATGTATGTTGGCTATCGTGCCATTTCATCATTGGTCTGAAATTTCTTATGTTGGCACCATTGTCATTTTTTTTAATCCATTGTCATTTAAACGTTCAAGTCAAGTTCCAACGTTCAAGTTAAAGAAAAAATTACCAATCGGTAAAAATACTAACGATCTAAATACTTTTTAATATTATAACAATATTGTTTTACTTTTTAGAAAATAAACATTTCGCTACAAGTTTAATTTCGCATTTTTTTTACTTGAACAGCGTTCCACATTCGCGTAGTAGGCTAAAAAATGAATCTCTGTACTTCATAGTACTGCCGAAGTTGGGCTCAAGGGTAAACTGATGGGCATTCCTAGAAGCGCGAGTATTACGGTTAAATTGTTTAAGGGGAGGAATGCAACTGGCTATTTCACTAGAGCATAGTCCGTTAAAATAACGGTAAGAAAGGGTTAAACAAGAAACCTTGCGTCGATGTTCGAGTGACGTAAACGAGTTGATGATGTTAATGTCACCAATCATTTTAAAAGATCTACTTTGAATACTGTCCAAGAGGCTTAAATAAGTTACTGGAGCACCAGCCCAGAGATGAGAGTTATATTCAAGTTTCGGACGTATATAAGTTTTGTAGATTGTAGCCAGTACCTATGTTCTGTAACTCAGGCGATAACTTTTCGCATCGTTAAAAAATGAAACAACTCATTCCTCAGTTATCGCCTCTGGAAAAAATCGGGTTTCTGTAACTGAACGCGATAAGTTCAATTTCCAAACTATTCTGACTGGAATATCCATTGGAAGGCGATAAGTTCAACTGTCAATCTTCTGTCAAATAAAAAAAAAGAAAATTCTAAAATAATTGTGATTGAGTAAAAGTGAAGAAATATTAATATATAAAACTAGCGGCCCGTCCCGGCTTCGCACGGATAGACAAAATTAGGTACAGATATTTAAGTTATAAGCATGCTAATTAAAACGACCACGAATCACTAAATTAGAAAAAATTGTATGCTTATCTTAAAGCCTCCCTGTACCCTACGTTGGCTGTGGTATTTCTAGGTGGCAACAAAATGTATTAATTTTCAAGAGATCCTACTCGAGAAAGTGCCACATACAATTTCCCGTCGGAAAAGCACTCTTTCCTGAAGTCGATACCAACTATGGAAAAAGTTTGTCCCTGGGATTTATTTATTGTTAGGGCAAAGGATATTTTTAAAGTGATCTGTAACCTTTTGAAAGATATGGGCAAATCAGTTGGTATCATTGGAATCCGCAGAACATGTGCGAGCTGACCAGCCACGGGACCTGTAATGATAGTTGCTACAATCACATTATCTCTTAATTCTTTGATCAATAGTCTTGTACCATTACACATATTGGGAGGGCTTAAATTTCTTAAAAGCATAACAGGTGTACCTAGCGGACAAAATTGTGAATCTAAACCATTCTCAGATCCCCTTGAACACACACAAAAAATTTCATCAAAATCGGTCCAGTCGTTTAAGAGAAGTTCAGTGACATACACACTCACAGAAGAATTATATATTTTAAGATATACATATCTACAATGACGCAACAGAATGCGAATACACAGGCGAAGACTTCGGGATAATACTAACCCATTTGAAATGCCGGAAGAGCGATTTCGGGAGTTGTACCGACTTAGTCGGGATGCAGCTCGCGTTCTCGTTGAAGAAATGCGTCCACATATGAGGCAGAGACAGAGGACAACCTTTATCCACATCGCTTTTCGTATCTGTGCTGCACTGCATTTTTTTGCGTCTGGGTCCTACCAAAGGGACGTTGGGCAGGACTTTTCAGCAGCAATGAGCCGAACTATGGTGTCCCGCATTGTATCCAAAATACTTCAGGACAAGCTAGCGGGCAAGTGGACAAAATTCCCCAGAGAAGAGGAATACGATTCAATACAGCAAAGGTAAATTTGAAAAATATTTTTGAACTTATTATTATTATATGTAAATTATTATTAGATTTTTGAATGATACCGGATTTCCCGGAGTTATTGGGGCTGTTGACTGCATCCATGTGAGGATCCAAAAACCAAATATCGAAATCAAAGCATGCTACCTCAACAGAAAAGGATATCACTCGAAGAATGTCCAGTTGGTAAATATATTCTTAAGAACTTAAAATCTTAGTTTTAATGAAAATTGCTTTTGGGTATGTGACTTCAACCTGAGAATTCTTAGTGTGATAGCAAAGTTTGGAGGATCCTCACATGATTCCTATACATGGAATGGATCCCAAGTGAAATCTTTGCTTGAACGACGCTATGAAGCTTGTGAACCTGGGGAACACAGCTCTTGGCTGTTAGGTAAGCAATTATGTTTCACAAGGCGCTTACACTACAATTTTAAATCTTTTTTTAATTATGTAGGTGATTCTGGCTATCCACTTCGCCCTTATCTCATGACACAATACCGCTCTTCCTCTGCTGTTGATGAGCGATCCTACAACTTGAAGTATTCAAGAACACGCAACTGTGTCGAAAGGCTCAAAGGAGTTTTAAAATCTGTGATCCGGTGCCTTAAATTGGGATTATGCTATTCTCCGCAAGCAGCAGGAAGAATAATGAATGCATGCTGTATGCTGCATAACTTCCGATTAAGGCACGGCCTTTTAGAAGAGGAAAATTTTCGAGACAAAAATGATGCTGGAGATGAAAGCTCTTTCCACGAAAATACTGCAGCCCATCTACGAGCAGCCACGGTGATCCGAGACCGCATCAAGAGAAATTTTAATTAATATGTCTGAAAATATTACTAAGCAGACACTACCCTATTTTAAAAACTACTAAATAAAAAAAAAACAAATTATAGAAAATCATCATTGATTTCGTATTATTTTCTCTTCAAGTTCTTGTAAGTTTTTGATATGTACACAAACGCTTCTGAGTCTTAATTTAGATCCTATACGTGGTACTAAGATCCATTTTCGATTCTAACAGAAATTACAAAAAAATTCCATATAGGAATAGTTTCGTCATTTCATATACAATCCTTGAGCATGAGGAAACTATTTTCATATGATGTTTTTTTGAAATATTTGTTGAAATTAAAAATTGTTTTTGAAATTGAGCATAACACTTAATTTGTGACTCAGAAACGTTTGAATTATTCAAATCGAGCAAATACTTTTCGAGTGACATTGAAATTTCACTGGAATTCTTATAAGTGTTAGTTGGAAAACAATGTCACTCGGAAAGTACTTGCTCGATTTGGAAAATTCAAACGCTTCTGAGTCAGTAATAAAAAATATTTTTAGTACAATTAAAATACGTACATTTTACTTTTTTTTTGAAACAAAATGAACAAAAGCAGCTAGTTGGGTAACAGATTTGAAAACCGATCTTTGAAGCAAAGAACCAATTTGATGCATCAGTTTTACTTTCAATTTGTCATGATAAATCCATTGACTTTCTGTCATGTGACTCAGAAAACCAACTAGATATGTATACATAGTGCAAATACAAAAAATATTAAAAATGTTAACTTAACCTGTTGAGAAGTTATATACGCAACCAATGTTAATAAGCAAGCTGTTGGAAACAGAAAAAAGAGCAAATATACCAATGTTTTGTTAATGAATGAAAAACGAAGTGCAAGTCTTTATAAATATGTGCTATAGGCTTATTTTTATTTAAACAAAATAATAAAAAAAACATCCTTAAAAAGAAATAAAAATAGTAAATCCAATAAAATAAATAAACTTCATAAAACATACAAACAATAAAATAAATATGTATACTTAAAAAAAAAAAAACAAATCACATGGAGAGAGTTAGTTATAAAGAGCTAATATTCACTTTTTTTTTAAATCCAGAATTTTCTTGGTTATTTTTAAAATTTCGTCCAGCTTTTGTTCGACGGAGCTTTGCATGGCCCTTGCTTCCTCCAAAGCATTTGTATACCCAATATTTTGGGTCTTTTTAACTTTTGGAGGTTTAGGGCCCTCGTCTTCATCTAGTTCAATTTCTAGATTCTATACATAATAAAATAGAATTCAATTTAATAATGAATAAATTGTAGGTATTTACATCGTATTCATTGAGTGCTACTTCTATTCCAAATTCAGGGGTTGAACCGTTCCCATCAACGGCATCAATTGTTATGATCGACAAAACTTTTTCATCCATATCACTGAGTGGTCGAGGTCCGTCCACTACGCTCCCACCACCAGTTTTATTCATAAACGCCATTTGCTCGCCGGCTTGCTTTTTAACGGACGATTTGATGTCTGTCCAGCACTAAAACAAAAACAAAAAATTAAAAACTTTGTCCTCGAAACAAGAACAACACCAAAATCGGTGCTTACTTTGTGTTGAATATGTATATTATGTATACCTTTTTCCATTGCTCAACAGTTTTTTGTTAGGTCCTTGAGCATTTCACGTCTCGCTGTTATTTTGCCTAGAATTTAGGTCTGAGAATTGGCCTCTTGCTAAGGGCTTGTTTTCGGCCATAAATTCTATTAAAGTAGTCTTCTGGCCACCGGTAACTCGGGAGGATCTCTAAATTATAAAATTTGAATAAAATAATGTAAAAAATAGAACTTTTTATTATTTATTTATTTGTTTACCTTTTTAGCTTCAGACATTTTATTTAGTTTCTTGATCTATTCGCCTGCTTGATGGTAAGTGATAAGTTTTGAAATTTAAATCGATAAACTTACCGACTTTCAAGAGACAGAAACCCATTTTATCACATTTTTCCAGGGGTGGAATCGGGTAAGGTGATTTGTGATAGGTGGCAGTCACAATCAACAAATTCGGTCTGTGTAAGGCGATAGTCACCGGTGACAATCACGATTTGGTGACTTTTTCTGGTGACAGCTCTTTAGTTGTCACTTTCATTGGAAATTGATTTTTATTTTTAGTTGCTGAAATTTCAAGACAATATGAATGTGTTTGTGCCTTTGATTTTACCTTCTGAAAATGCTGAAAATGAAAATATTAATCATAAAAGAAATGTCCGGCTCTTGAGGATTAACCTCCGCAATAAAATAAACATTCTTGATCTTCCAAGTCCAAAGTAAGTACACATATGTGCTATATATTTGTTCACATATAAATACCTATTTATTATAACTTGTTTTTTTTATTTATAATTAATATTCTGAATTAAATAGATTCTTAAAAAACTTTCGATTGAATAAGGAAACACTTTTACATATCCTACCGCTTCTGGATTTGTCAGCTGGAATGCGGTCAACACACATTCCCCCTATTCTTCGATTAGCCGTGACTTTAAATTTTCTTGGAGGTGGTGGCTACCAAAGGCAAGTTGGCGCTGACTGGTCAGCTCCAATCGGCCAAAGTACTGTTTGTGAGGTTATTTCTTTGACCTTAAAACAAATGGAGAGGAAATTGTGCCCACTTACAATCAAATTTAATCAATCGGCTTCAGAAGCAACAAAAATGTTCTTCTACGAAAAATATCAAATTCCTGGGTAGGATTTTGTTTCTTAGTAAAAATAAACTAATTTTTTTAATTAGTTTAAGTAGGCTTTTTTGGTCAATTTGTTTTTTAATGCAAATAAAACAAGTTTACTTCATCTTTTCCCAACGTTTCGTCGCTATCCACGACTTCTTCAGGGGTTTTATCTAGATTTTTTATTTGTATTTATTTAATAATTTAACATTCGGATAATTTTATTTATAATGGAAAACTTACTGATTGAATGAATTTGTTGAATTTACATATAGTTTAATTAGAAACAAAACAAAATAAATTAACACTAAAATAATTTAACATAAAAAAGACTTATTACTTTACGGAACAAACAAAAATTATCACAGTAGTGTTTCAACACAACCTTTTCAACAAAAAATCAATACAGCTACTAATTTCATTAACAAAGTCCTAGACATCAGCGATGAACAATTTAAAATAAATAACATAAAAACAATCAAAACTATACTCGACATGAACAATTTTCCAAATTTCCTAATCAACAATTTACTTAATAAGAAAACTCAAAAATCCAACTTAACAAATAATAAAACAATCAAAAACAAAAACGACGGCAACACTAAATACTTCAGCATGAGATATGTACCAAACTTAACTGACAGCAAGAGCTTACACCATACCATCAAACAAAAGAGTGCATCGTATACATATGCACATAAATCCAACGCAACACTGAGATCAATGTTCACCAACACCAAAGCTCCAGTAGACAAAGAACAGCAATACAATGTCGTCTATGAAATCAGCTGCGATGGAAAAGAGGGGGAAGCGTGCAATTTGGTATATATTGGAACAACAAAAAGACTACTAGGTATAAGAATGACAGAGCATAAAGCAGACATTAAAAAAGGAAAACAATCAACGGGTCTCTCACAACATATACTTGACAGCGGACACAGAGCCAACTTTGACGATGTAAGAGTACTGGACAAGGAAAAGAGAATGAACGCGAGATTTACTCTTGAGAGTCTACGAATTCAACAAAAAGTTACCAAAACAATGAATACACAAGAGGATAGAGATAATACGATCGTAAGCTATGCTTTGGCAGTTCAACAAGTACCTGAAACACTACTGTGATAATTTTTGTTTGTTCCGTAAAGTAATAAGTCTTTTTTATGTTAAATTATTTTAGTGTTAATTTATTTTGTTTTGTTTCTAATTAAACTATATGTAAATTCAACAAATTCATTCAATCAGTAAGTTTTCCATTATAAATAAAATTATCCGAATGTTAAATTATTAAATAAATACAAATAAAAAATCTAGATAAAACCCCTGAAGAAGTCGTGGATAGCGACGAAACGTTGGGAAAAGATGAAGTAAACTTGTTTTATTTGCATTAAAAAACAAATTGACCAAAAAAGCCTACTTAAACTAATTAAAAATATAATAAAAAATAATTGGTCACATAATATAATAGTCAATAAACTAATTTTATTACTTGTTTTTTATTTTATTATTTGCAACAGTTGTGTTTTTACAAAGTATTACAACAACACAAACTTATCCGGATAGTTTCAGATCGGTTTTTGAATACAACCACTGAAATTGTAACAAACGTCAGTGAATTTCTTTTAAAGTGATACCAAATTCTAAACAAAATTTGGTGATCACCTTACACAGACGAAAAAATTAGTTTGATCACTTTTTATGATCACAAAGGTGACAATCAAAAATCACATTAGCCGATTCCACCCCAGTATTTCTGTTCCGTTCATTTCAGTCGATAAAGTTATCGACTGTCAAAAGATACAGAAACCCTATGATGCGATAAATTGATTTTTTTACCGAATTTCACCGTTACTCGAAGAATTTTATCGATGCGATAGTTACAGAACATGGGTCCAGATCAGACGGAGAGAAAAATGTATGGCAACGTCTCAAAAAACCTAGACATCTTGCGGCATTTTTGGCAACATCGCGTATGTGATCGCTCCACAAAAGGTGGTTGCTGATGCACATTCCGAGGATGTCGAGATTTTCTGTTTCGTTGTTGCAAGTGCCACTCATAGATAGTGGCAAAGAGGGTTTATCTCGCTTTAACGATGCAAGGCAGCATTGCGTTTTCGAAGCAATAAATTCCACACGATTTTTTGAAATCAAAAATATAAATTCAGGCGTTTTTCTTTTTAACATCTGAACAAAGAATGAACTGTCAAACTAAAAGTTGAGTTTCTCTTTTTGTTCAGTGCTCAGAGCTTCAAAGTTGTGTTACTTTTTTCACTCAGAGGACGTTTTCTTAGTATTCAGAGCGCGACCTACTCGTTCGAATAAAAAATAAAATGCACGACTGGGTCGCACGAACTTGCTCCTGTATTCAAAGAGTCTGTTTAAAAAAGTATCTATGTATATAAGATTTAAAAATATACCTGTAAAATAAGTTTGTCTTCAAAGATATAAATGCCATTTGATTCGTCGAAAAAACCTCCATTTTTCAATTTTTTTTGGGAGGGGGTTACATTCAATACAGTTAAAATAATTAAAAAAAAACTAATTTAAAATTCAAATTTTTACCTGAAAAATAAGTTTGTCTTCAAAAATTTAAATGCCATTTTATAAATAAAAAAGCCCTTGATTTTTCAAAATTTTTTTTCGAAAATCGTTAGAGCGGATTTTTTTTAAATTAATTTTTTATATATAAAATTTTTCAATTTTGTTCTAAAAATATTTTTGGTATGCAGTTGTTTAGTGATTATAAATATACGTTCTACATTTGAATTTCGTAAAAAAATATTAACCCGTTTTTGAGATATAGAATTTTGAAAAAAAAAAATTCAATATTTTTTTAAAAATCCAAACAAAAAAAAATTGCACTTTTGATAATCAAGTATTGTTAAAACAATATAAGAGCTTATTCACAAAAAAAATTATTGAAATCAGTAGATAAGTTGCTGAGAAAATTAAAAAACAAAATAACGGTTCTATGAGCGGTACCTTTCCTGAGCAATACAAAAATATGATTTTCTTATTAAAAGAAGCCAAGTTAAAAAATAAAATTTTAAAGAAAATTAAAAAAAAATCTATCGGTTTGTTTTTGAGAAAATTCGAATTATCGTTTTTTGACCAAAAAAATTGTATGGGGGCCACTGTTAGTTTTGATCTTAAAAAAAAAATGAAAAAAATGCCTAACGCGAATCTGCTCGAAACCTTAACTTCCAAGTTTGAACTCCATCTACCCAATGGTATAGGCTGTAGGAGCGTGGACAGACAGACAAAATTCTGCACGAATGCAAAACTTGCCATATAGTTCCTATATGTCGCAAGTAAAAAACAGAGCGTTGTGAGTAAAATGATGAACACAGCAAATATCAAGCGTGTGAGATAAAGGATGATAAAAAAAACTCTCGAAATAAATAAAATGGCGGAACAATTTGGTTGTTCAGATAAGAAAAGAATATTTTGTGATGAATAAATAATTAAGGTTTGAGCCCATGTGAAACACATTCAGGCATTCATAGATTGAAGCCATACTATAATCAACTTAAAAAATGAAAAAGTAAAAAAATATTGTTGGTTTGTTTCTCATGATTTCTTATTTTTTTTTTTTTTAATCCTTCACCCTTCAAGTGCGGTCACCAAGCGAAATTAAAGGCCTCATTATTTTTATATGGATTACAAAATAAATTTTTATTGATAAGCGGATTTCTATTCTTTTCTATTCTATTCTGTTTATTAATTCCATTCTGGATATTCTAGATGAATTATTTTATTTCGCCAGTCTATTCGATTTCATATCCGGAATATATACGTATATAAATAAAAACACTCATTATGTTTGGCCCTTCAACACAAAAATAAATCCGAGATATAAAAAGGTTTCACCCTGTGCAACATTGTGTTTACATTTCATCGTCTCGTTTTTTGTTTCGATTTACTATTTTTTCTTGCTCACTCCTGTTTTTTGCACACAATATAAAACTCTTCTGAAGCGATAGGTTCTAAAACGGTAATTCTTGACGCAATCTGTTTTTATTGTGTTTTTATTCTGTCGCGTCGTGCTCGTGGTTCTTCTCGGTCGCCGTGGTTTTCAGTGGTTCTTCTTGTTCGTCGTGGTTATTTAATTCAGTATGTCTTTCAAAATAATCCAATAGAAACCAAACAGTGCTCATAATTATACCCTGCTCATTCGAGCAAAATGGGGTATATTGGTTTCCTCCATCGAATTGGAGCACAAAAAATATTATTAGTATTATTAAAAATCCTTATGCGAAACCCGACAAATCCTGCTGGGAAGCTAGGCCTTGTGTTGTGAAAAAAAGCAATATTTTAACATTCGCTCAGGCTGAGGAGCACGAAGACGCTCTCCTGGACAACAATATCCCCGAAGCTGATGATGCCGATGCCGGTGCCGATGCAGACGACGATTCAGAGGAATCATTCAACCAACCGACAACCAAACGCAAAACAATCCAATTTGCAAGATCGCCAAAAGCCGATTTTAATGTGCTCCTGGATTGGAATTTGTTGGAAGTACAAGGAGGGAACAGTGATATTCTATTTAATGACCTTGAACTAGTAGAAGTACAACCACAAGCTTCAAATTTTGATATTTCTTCTGGTGTCACCCCAACACCTGATGGCTACGAAAGTAAAATTCTTGCAAATCAAGCGAAAATAATCAACGAATTAGAAGCGATCAAGGAAATTGTTACGACAGGTATAGCAAAACTTCTGACACAGGTCGACCAACGAATCATAGATGAAAACAAAATGTGATTAAAGAAGCAGCTGAGGACTTCCAAAAAATTGCAACTGAAGTGCAGGCTCAACAATTTGAGAGGAAAATCTTATGGAGACGGCGTTCAAATGCGAAATGGTAAGAAAACAATATTTTAATTCGAATAAAATAATATATTAAAAGAAATATATAATTATATTCAATAGGTCCGTGAAACCTCGTTTTTCATTGGCAAAAATGGCAAACGGTTTGGCCAAGGGTGGACATGTGGACATGTGAACGAGTGGATGCAATTTTTGTCAGAAATTTTCTGACAAAATGTTCTTGGACCAGATGCTCCAAAAAATATGAAGAAGGGAAAATTCATTTTTTAAGTTTAAAAATATTTTAATCCTTTTTGCTGAGGTTGTGGTAGAAGCTGACCCACAGTTTTCTCTTGAGACAACTAAAGATTTTTTCAAAAAAATCTTGAGAAATGCAACTAGATTTGAGAACCAAGAGGTTCTTCAAACCCGTAAATCAACCCAGCGTGAGAGAGTTTCTGAAAAGAAAACAAACGGAGGGAGAAGGTGAGAACCAAATTTTTAAAAATTATCACCATTTCTAATAATTTGCTTTTATTTTGCATCATTTAGCATAACAGCTGAAGCCATCCAGGATACCCAATCAAATTCAACTTAAAAGCCAACTTATTTGTCGTTATCAACTTTGCGAGTATGAAATCATCTGACATTATGTACATACACAAAAGTAATCATAGTTACTAAAGTACATACATACGTTTAATTCACTTAATGATTTACTTTTCTCTTGGATTATTTTATTTAAGTATTTATTTAATAACGTCTTTCAATATAGATTCATAAAAGATTGTTTTTATTTTTATTGTACTATTCGTACTAGAATGTCAGCTTGTTAGACTTGACCATTCCTTTTTAATTTCATTGAATGTTTTTGAACAACAACAACAACTTAAAGGTGCTACCACTCATTGTTTTTGGCAGGAGATATAGCTATTTCGTGCTTTGCCACTTTTGCACTCATCAGTCTCCTTTTTTGTGGTGCTGAGCTTTAATCCAATTTTATTTGAAAAACTTTTTATGCACAACATAGGATTCGAACCCACGCATATCAGATTAGCTCAGTCTTAGAAGTCGTGGATTTTTTTTTTTTAAATTCATTTTTATTAATTCAATCTTAAACCTATCTTAAAGCTAGACAAAAATTCATAAAACTAGCCTAATTAACCATAACTTACAACTAACTTACTGGTCCCATACGGACACTCTAAGTTAAACATTAATACTTAATGCTAATGCCTTTCGGCCCTAAGATCTATTTAACTTCAAATCAATTTTATTTATTTTGTATTCATTAGAAAATTAAAAAAAAAACTGATATCAATATCCTTTTTTATTTTTACTTAAAACTACTTAAAATAAGGTCCTTAAAATAAAACTTAAACTAACTTAAACTACCTATTCTACATATAAACTACTTAAAACTAGAACAACCACAGCAGCAAATCTAACTAACATTTTTTGTTTTTCATATTTTGGTCTTTTTTTTTCTTATTATATGTTTTTTTTTTTTGTGTTTTTTTTTTGTGTTTTGTGTTTTGTGTTTTTTTTTTTTTGCATTTTTTATTGTGCCACCATGCCTTTTCTACTTAAAACTAAACCCTAAAACTATAAAACAAGTATGTAAGCCGGCCAAGGCTTAAAACCCCGTCTCGACTACCCACTATCAAGTGCCGATTGAAGCCACCAAAACTTTTTCTCCTGCTTCACCCTATCAGTTCGGTCCCGTTCGGACACAGCCCTACTGAACCGAAGGAGCTCTGCTCCGTCTTGTGCCATGACGTCCCGATTGTACAGGAGTCGCCTATCCACGGTTCGTCGTCTGACGTGGTAGATTAACGGAACTGCCAATCTATCCTGTATCAGACCGCATCTATCTAAAAAGAGGAATGCCTCTGGTGGAATGAAGCCGCTCAAGCGTGCACTTTCAAAATACTCGTCGTTCGGATAGAACGCCCCGAAAATTAAATTATTGGTCGAAGACATACCTCTTGCAATGTGACCTCAAACGAGTTTTATCACGAAGTTGTCAATTCTGTTGATTCGAGCCCCGTTGTATAGGACCTCGTTGGAATAGTAGTGCACGTAAGAAGATTCGGCTGTTCGATATAAGCCGGTACAGCGTCGTAAACACTGCCGCTCGAACACCCGAAACTTCTCCATCTGGGAAGGGGCAACGTTGAACCACACAGGATAATCATAAACGATCATCGGCCGTATGAGGGCCATGTAGCAAATTACCTTCACTCTGGGGTCAAGCCGACTGCTAAAAAACAGCCGTTTCGTCAGAGCGAAGGCTCCTCTGGCCCTGGTCAGAGCAGCATTTATATGTCTGTCGAAATACAAATACTGATCTAACCAGATAGCGAGGTACTTCACTACACTTTTGCTCGCTAATGGCTGCCCGTGAAGATCAACGATAACCATCTTGCGCCAATTCTTGCGCGTATCCCTCGTGGCTCTAGCCAACGGAGTCCGGAACAGAATTGTGTCCGACTTCTGGACATTTATTTTCAGTTTCCAGTCGTCGCAATATCGATGAATCTTGTCGAAATCACGCTGCAAGAGAATTCTAATAACCTCAACCTTTCGGGCCGTTCTGTACGCAATAAGATCGTCGGCGTACGCAATTGCCTTTGTAAGACTACCTATCAGATCGCTGGTGTAAATGCTGAAGAGAATCGGCGAATTCACCGCTCCCTGTTGAAGACCATTTTTAATTAAGAATGTTGTGGTAGAAGTTACATTGCCACTTTTGACAAAAAACTTTCTACCGTTAAGCATATCATAAAGTATATACAACAATGGCTTGCTTATGCCAAGCCTGCTCAGTTTAAGGTAAAGACCCTCTAACCATACTGTGTCAAAGGCCTTTTCCAAATCAACCAGAACAGCACCTGTGCATTGTTCTTTTGATTTATTCCATTGGATATCAGAAACGAGTTTAGACGCACCATGAATTGTGTCATGACCCGCCTTGAACCCGAACTGTTTATCCGGAATTATTTTGTTGTCCGCAGCCCACTTAGTCAGAGCCCTATTGATTATTTTTTCGAAAACTTTGATGATGCTCGGAAGAAGACTTATCGACCGAAGATTTGACGGGTTGGAGTTGTCCTTTCCCTTTTTCGGGAGAGGATGAACCACAGCGGTCTTCCAATGCACTGGATAATATGCATTATTCAGTGCATTATTGAAGAGTGTGGTGTAAATGTCAATTGCCTCCATCGGTAAATGTCTTAGTACAACGTTGGATATACCATCGACACCCGCTGACTTTTTATTTTTTATTGAGTTGAAGATGAGCTGAAGCTCAACCTTCGTTACTAACAAGGGACTTGGTCCCGTTTGCTCGGCGATTATGGCATTTGCCAAGGAATCGTCATCGAACCGCATAAAACCGCGGTTCTTAGATCGCCAGTGTGTTATATCATTTCGAAGGTAAAAGTGATTAAGTAGGGCTCTGTTTTCCAGGTCGTGGTTGGGGCGAATGCTAACATTAACCTTATACACTTGCTGGAAAGCAGCTCCCACCGCCTCCACTTTTTCCTTCGGATCTTCAATTATATAAAAGTCATCGTCAAAGATGGCTTCTTCTGGATCTATTTGCGCTGTCATGAGTACGTCTATGTTCTCTTCAGTTCTTTGGAGTTTCAGACACGGAAGGTCATTGTCGTTCTTTTTCCTGAATATCTTGTTGATTTTAGGGAACATACTAGGGTCACTGGAATTAACTGACCGGATCTTGCGGTCCCAGTATTTGTTAATTGATAGCCTGTAGTTCTCCTTAATCAACAGATTGACATTTTTTATTGACGACTTCAGTGTCCTAACCTCCAAGTCGTGTGGGTCTGTGAGTCGTCTGTACAAGTTTTTGAGTCTTGTCAGTAAGCCACTCTTGTGCTTACGTAGTGCTTCAATAGTCGCGTTTCTGTAAGCGTCCATTTGGTCCCGTTCTTTGTACTTTGGTATTGTCCGTTCCATCGTTCGTTTTATTATTTCGTCCATCTGTTGTAAATGTTGGTCAATGTCTGTATTTGTCAGGTTTCTGTTGTTTGGTGGGGCTATGTCACTCGAACGAAGTTCTCTCGCTAGAACGTTGGTGAAACGAGGCCAGCGCATCTTACTGTAATTGTAAGAATGCGTTGCAACGTATTCCTCCAACTCCACGCGTTCGTTCGGAATCTGCATTACAGCAGCATGTCCGCAGTGATCACGGTCGTACTTGACTGTCTGTAAGCAGTTTCGAGGGTGATTACCCACTTTGTCTGTAACTGTCAGTCTTGTGTCGTACAGCAAAAGATCCAGAAAGGAGCCGCTTCTTGGATACGATGGCTTTTCAGTAGCCAGCAGGTCGACGCCATATTCAACGCTGTAAAGATTCATCAAATTAAAAAGATGATTACCTCTGGGATTACTATGTTGATTTCCCCAATCTTCATGTTTTGCGTTCAAATCACCGGCCAAGATGAAATAGTTTTCTTCCAAGCTCATTTTCAGTTCCCTAAAAAGAATCTCGAGTTCTGAAGCAAAGTAAGTAACCTGCGGAGCTCCAGCCGCATAAGCCGCAATCATATACATCCGCTTCCCTTGAGTGAGAGAGATGCATACAACGCAAACTTCTAGCGTCTTGAGCTTTCGCAATTCATTGTTGTGTATGACTTTATAATTAATGCCTTTTCGTATAAAGAGAGCGACACCGCCCCCTTGATTGGAGTCGGGCCGGTCTCTTCTTACTATATTGTAATTAAGTCGACTGCACTACGCACTCCACTACCTTAGACCACTGACGTCACAGGTCGAGATGTGCTAATTGTTTATCAAATGCATTTGAAGCATCAACATTTTTATAAGCTCCTTTAAGTATGGTGTTTTGTTCCGCCTCCATTTTTCTCCATACCTTATTTGATAGACTTACAATTCGTAGTACGTATCAAAGGGGGAGAGGTTGGAAGATCGGTAACGAACCAGACTATTTAAGTTATTATTGTTATTATTTTCGTTGTACTATTCGTACTAGAATGTCAGCTTGTTAGATTTGACCATTCCTTTTTAATTTCATTGAATGTTTTTGAACAACAACAACAACTTAAAGGTGCTACCACTCATTGTTTTTGGCTGGAGATATAGCTATTTCGTGCTTTGCCACTTTTGCACTCATCAGTCTCCTTTTTTGTGGTGCTGAGCTTTAATCCAATTTTATTTGAAAAACTTTTTATGCACAACATAGGATTCGAACCCACGCATATCAGATTAGCTCAGTCTTAGAAGTCGTGTGCACTACGCACTCCACCACTTTAGACTTTGGTTTCCATGCGCTCTATGTGACCCAGCCATCTTAGTCGTTGGACTTTTACCCTTCTGGCTAAGTCTACGTCGCTGTACAGCTCGTACAGCTCCTCGTTCCATCTTCTAATCCACTAACCTTCTATGAATCTATGCATACCGGACGATAGATCACACTAAGAACTTTTCTCTTTCATGCGATTTTGTCATAGTCCATGCTTCTGCACCGTATTGCAGGATGGGGATGATGAGGGTCTTATATAGCGACAATTTGGTCCCTCGAGAGAGTGTTTTGCTCCTCAATTGTTTTCTTAGCCCAGAGGAACAGCGGTTAGCAAGAGTTATTCCTCGTTTGATCTCAGCGCTGGTGCTGTTTTCTGCGTTTATAGCGGAGCCTAGGTAGACGAAGTCCTTTACTTCCTCAAAGTTTCGTCTGTCGATGGTGACGTTTTGACCGAGACATTGGTGTTGTAAGTCATTTCTTGACGACCGACAGCATGTACTTTGTTTTGTCCTCATTAACCGTTAAACCCGCTTTTCCCGCCTCTGCCTCAATACTCACAAAAGCCCCATTGACATCACGCTGAGTTCTTCCGATTATGTCAATGTCATCAGCATATGCTAGTAATTGGACAGACTTTTGAAAGATAGTGCTTCTAGTGTTGACGTGTGAACTTTGCAGGATATGCCGTAATGTGAATATTTGATCGACTGTGGACTTTCCTGGTCTAAAACCACACTGATAAGGACCTATCAGCTTGTTGACGATGGGCTTTAGACATTTACATATTACGGCAGAGAAGATTTTGTAAGCGATGTTAAGTAGACTGATTTTTCTTTAGTTGATGCAGTTTAGAGGGTCTCCTCTTTTTAGAATCGGGCAAACAATACTGAGGTTCCATTCATCGGGCATGCTTTCTTCTGACCATATCATACAGATAAGTTTGTGCATGCTCCTAACCAACTTATCTCCAGCTGCTTTAAAGAGCTCGGCATTCAAGCCATCCGTTCCAGCGGCTTTGTTAGACCTCAGCTTAGATATGGCAATCTTTACTTCGTCTAAGTTGGGAGGACGGGATTGTTGGCTTTCGTCGACTATGTTGAATGGATCATCCTGCCTGACAGCGGAATTCGGTTCGTTGTCGCGGTTATACAGCTTGCAGAAGTGAGCCTTCCATATCCTCAGCATTGACTGCGGTTCCACTATGATGTTTCCACTTTCGTCTTTGCAGAATTCGGTTCTAGGTTTATGTACATGTGAATTCCATTTCACCTGTTCATAAAACTTTCGAACTTCATTCCTGCTTTTAAAACTCTCAACATCTTCGACCGCACGCTTCTCATGCTCTCTCTTTTTCCTTCTGAGAAGTCGGTGTTCCTCTCGCCTCTTCTGCCCAAAAATTGGAAAAGCTTGTTTAATTGTCAAGAAGAATCGGTGACAAAAAACGACCTATGAAATTATTAAGCCTTGTCAAATATGACAATTCCGCAATTTCAATTTTGCAAAACAAAGTATTTGCTTTATGTTCTTTCTTAAATGTAATTTTAGGAAGGTAACAGAGTTGCCAAAATGCGTTTACAACATCTCCCCTTTTAAGTTATTGATATGTATATCGGCCATCAGCCGATGTTCTCATGTCGAGGCATTGTGTTTTTTTTCGAGATCGCACTGCTCGAGGTTGATTTTCTTCTGGTTTATCAGAGTTGATTGATGTCGATAATTTGTCTTCAAGAGGATCTTTTTGTACATCTGGGGATGGTGGATGTGGAGCCTTCTAAACTGTTTCTTGTTGAACTGGATCTTCGAGGTTAAACAGGTCGATAATGTTAAAATCGCTATCTGCACATTGCCTTGAGCGAAGTTGGTTTGTATGTCGACACCAAGTTTTGTCCCCCACTGTAACGGCATTTATTATGGACTCAATCTTCTTCAAAATTTTACCAAGCAACCAAGGCTTCTGATTTTGTGTTGTAATTCCTAGCAAATATAAGATCACCTTCAATAATTTTTTTTTTCTTACCCCATGTTGTTTGTTATATTGTTGTTAAATGTTATGGTTTCTTTGAAGCGTAGCAAATCCAAATGCGTTTTTACTTTTCTTCCCAGCAAAGCTTCTGCTGGAGTCATGTTGTTTGGAAGTTGAGCGTTGGGTGTTGTCCTGTAGCACTGTAAAAATATTTGGAAAGCTAAAGGTATTTGCTCTTTCCCTTCCAGTTTGTTAATGCTACGTTTAAAAATGTTCACAAATCTTTTGGCTTGCCCGTTGAATTGTGGTGGAAAAGGCGCTGTTCTGATGTGGGCGATTCCTCCTTGGGCACAAAATTCGGAGAACTCGTGAGACGTAAATTGTGTCCCATTATCCGAGACAATTGTATCGGGGAGTCCAAATCTGCCAAATACATCTCGTAAAACTGCAATTGTCGATTTGGAAGTTGTGGAACTCATGCAAAAAATTTCTGGCCACTTCGAGAATGCGTCCACAATGATGAGGAACATGCGACCATGGAACGGTCCAGCAAAATCCACGTGGACTCGAGACCAAGGAGTGGAGCACTTCGCCATGATGCCAATGGAGTTTTCACTGGGGCTGATGAGGCTGCTGCACATGAACTGCATTTCTGAACCACTTGTGTAATGTATTGGTCTATATTCGGAAAATAGACAAAACTTTGTGCAAGCGCCTTCATTCTTACAATTCCAGGATGCCCTGTGTGCAATTGTTTAAGCACCCTTTTCTGTAGGGAGAGAGGGATTAATACTTTATTTTGAAGCATGATACAGCCTTGAATTTCGCTGAGTGCATCTCTCCTGTGATACAGTAGCCTGAGTTCTGGATCCTTAATGTCTGTGGGCCAAGTCGATTTAAGGAATTGAAGACATTGTTTGAGATAAGAATCCTTAGCTGCTTCACCAGATATCATCTTGGCCGTCACTGGCAAGTTTTGTACTACATCTGACGAAACACTGTTCACGTCACTCTCGAACCTTATTGATGCAATAGCCGTTTTTTATTGGTAAATTTATACGCAGCGCAGCAAAATCTTACACACTAAACAACAACAAAGAAATAGTGCGGATAAATAAGGCAGCAAAAATAGTGCATATAAATAGTTCAGATAAAGTTTTGGAATGTTGGAATAGAATGACACTTCATCCAGTTCCAGAAATATTTTTTACTTAAAGGTTGGCAGGATTTTATTATTTGGGGATGCGTTCGTATCTTTCTTGTGCTCTGTTTTCACTAGAATAAAAATAAATTGGTTTGAAATATTAATCTACGATTAGACTGTCAACGTAAATATTCAATGCGTTGACTACTTCACATCACCCAAAAATCATCAATAATCACAGTGCTAGCTCTAAATTTATTGACGTGTGATGTGTGTTAGGACTCGCCCAAAACCAAAGCGAAACATTTGATGCGAAAACAAAACTTTCGTCATTGGTCGGGTTTAAAGGCTCTCCCAAACCAACTCGAAAGTGGCACATTCGCCGACGCGGCATTGTTTATTTGTCATTTTTGTTATCATTGTGAATGATTCGCCCGGATTCGCTTCGCGTCAGTTATCGCAGTGTAAGTTTATTTTGAGAAGAGAAAGTTTAATTGTGGCGCTCAATGTTTCGCGTTGATTTTGTAGGAAAACTGAGTTGCCAGCAACTGGGAGCTTGTAGGCAAGACGGGCTTACGGGGAAGGACAAAATCTCGCCTCACACCCTTCTTTTGGCTTTTAGTGCCTGGCTACATTGGATTTTTAATGCTGGGTTTTATTATGTTCGTTGTGTACATACGATGAAGAGAAGATCAATCTGCACATCCCTATCGCACACCCTTGAATCTATCTATCTTTCACTCATACAATACAAAATCTTTCATGTTGAATCCAAGAATATTGTTTGCATTTGGGCTGTAATCTACCCATCTCTCTCTTTTTCACTCACATAATCTACCTGTCTCACAGCTTGCACCTAACATTAAAAATTAAATGTGGACAGGCACTCTTATGTCATTTCAATCTTTCAATTCATACTCAACTCTATACTGACTGGACCTGTATGTACACATTAACTTGAACTCTTATTCAACTTTACATAAAAACAATAATAGTTTTTCAACACATCCCTTGAGTACGTATTTTCAACAGCTGATCTTGACATAAGTATGATTGCACAGATACCAACTTGAAGATTTAAAATAAAAGTGCATATAATAGTGAACATATGTTTTATTCACACTTTCCATTACTGCACTTACTTTCCATTACTGCACTAGCTAATAATTTACCAATAAAATACGCCTAATAACAAAATCTTCAGTTGCACTTACTTTTTGGTTTATTATGAGACGAGACAGGGCGTCTGCATAACCAAATTTCGATGTGTTGATGTATTCGATATTGAAATCATATATTAATAAGGTGAACGCCCATCTCTGCAACCGGTTGGCTGTGTAGACGGGTATTCCTTTTTTTGAACCAAAAATGGCCAACAATGGCTGGTGATCGGTGCGCAGGGTAAAATGTCGTCCATAAATCATCCTATGTAATTTTTTTACACAAAAAATAAGTGATAATGCCTCGTTTTCAGCTTGGCCATATTTTTTCTCGGTTGAAGTAAGAGATCTTGATGCGTGAGCAATAGCCTTCACGGATCCATCAGAAAATTAATTCATTATAACACCACCTACGCCATCTTCTGAAGCATCGCCTGCGACGATTATTTTTTTGTTGGGTCGAAGTGCACCAGCAAAAGCTCACATAAAAGCACTTCCTTGGCCTTTTTAAATGAAAGTGGACACTCTTTTGACCAACAGAATTTAGAATCTTTTTGGGAAAGTTTGTCTAGTGGTGCTCTGATTTCTCGCATGTTTTTAATAAACTGTCTGTAAAAATTTAGCATTCCTAAAAATGAACGTACCTTTGAAACATCTGTTGGTTCTGGCATCGATTCGATGGCTTTTGTCCGTGATGGGTCAGGTCTTCTTCCGTGCTGGTCGACAATGAACCTCAGGTAAGTTACAGTCAAGCAAAATTTGCATTTTTCGAACTTCACCCGGAATCCCCATTCTTCTAATTTCTGCATGACTTGATTAAGTTTTGCTTTATGTTCATCCAACGATTTTGACGCAATAACGATGTCATCAATATAGCTTGCTGCGAACTCAACGTCTGCCAACATTGCGTTTATTATGTTTTGGAACTGCGGGTGCGGATTTTACACCAAATGGAACACGTGTATAACAGAGCAGACCCTGATGAGTGTTAATCGTCAAAAGTGGCTGTGATAATTCCTCTACTTTCACCTGTAGGTAGGCATCAGGCAAATCAATTACTGAGAAATATTTCTTCCAGAAAGTGTAGCAAATATATCCTCAGGTAATGGCGATGGATACTGGTTAGACTGCAATGCATTGTTCAGTCCCGTAGCAAAATCAGCACAGATCCTTACGTCACCATGAGCTTTTTTTACAGCAACGATCGGTACAGTCCACTCTGAGAATTCCACGGGAATGAGTACGCCTTGTTTCAAGAGTCGAGCTATTTCTGCATAAATGGCTGGGTGTGACGCATAAGGCACTGGTCGTTTTGGTTTGAACACAGGAACTGAGCCTGGCTTGAGATGTAGGACAGCTTCCGCTTTTGTTCACAAACCTAAGGAACCATCAAAAACCTTTGCATATTTTGATTTGAGCTAAGTTATCTCCTTCTGTAGCCACGTTGATTGTTGTTTTGATGAAACTTGAGCACGGATGGAATTTATTGGGACGTCAAACAACGGCAAGCTTTCGATCCAGTCTATACCTAGAATATTTAAATTTGGAATTTTAGATATAAAACAATATGTATTTATTTGTTTTTGATTAAATGAAATCGTGCAATGAAGTCCCGATGACAATGGGAGCGATTCCTCACTGGCATTCCTGGTTGAATGTGTTGTTGGAGTCGTTGTCGGAGAACCTAGCTTTTCCCAGGTCTCTTCTGATATGATTGTGATATCAGATGCTGAATCGGTTTGAAGACGGACTGGTTTCTGATTAATATTCACCACGATGTATTTTCGATGTTGCTTGTACTGCACCTGTGAAACTGAATTAATGCTTTTAACCTTGGACTTTGAGAAATTGTTTATGTTTTTTTGTTTTCTTCTGTGATTGTACTTCTTGTTGAAAAAATGATTGTTTACCAATTTAGAACTGTCACAAAATCCCTCTTTGTGTCCCACTTTATTGCAGTCAGAGCACTTGTGTGTTTTATACCAACACTTATCAGCGTAGTGCATTCTACCACAGAACCATCAAGCACTTTTTGGGGCTTTCTGTTTCGTTGATTGTTTTGCACTGCTTTGACTTCTGTGATAGAACTGGGATCACCTACCATTTGCACACATACTTGAGCATATGGCAATGCGATCACATTCTGCTGCTAGGTCTTTCAAGGTTAATTTCTTTTCCTTGTCGTTATTGCTTATTGATTACACCGGCATATGCTTGAAAATCATCTTAAACGGTTTTCTCGATCTAAAGGCAATTATAACGAGTTGCAAATAAAGAAATTTTTCTCGCGAAATATTATGTGAGATTCTCCACTGTCTGAGTAAAGTTGAAATCGCGTGGCTTTTTCGGCAATATGAGGTTGAGTTAACGATTGTACGCACTTTCATCGAGTTTCCTCAGAAGCAATCTTACCCGTGACGCATCATCCAATTCTTTCACATCTACTAGAAACATATCTTCATGACGGTTGTACCATTCCATAAATGTGTCATCGTTATCCGGGTTATATATGAACGTAGAAATGCTACTCGAAAGGGTTTCCATTAATCTCTCCGCCGAAGGTTTAATTTGGGTGCCTCCGAAAAGGGTACTATTTGCGCTGGCGCTGGTTAAGTTGTCAAGCATAGCCTTCACAAATTCATGCTGATGATTCATGAGATCCTGCTGCTGTTGCATACATTTTGCAAACTGGGCTGCGTCAATATTTTTTTTTATAATCTGCACTATAAAATTAAACAATTTATGAAGGCAAAACTATCCTCGTCGCCACAATATGTTGTGTATTTAAACAAAAGGTCCGAAACAAAATAGAAAACAAAGACTGTACTTTTGTATTCTTTAAGTTATTTAATTTAGTGTTATTTATTTTAGTCTTAAGTTAACAATCTGGCGAATAATATTTTAGGTTTTTAAAAATGAACAACTGATCATGCAGCTGGATCTCAATCGAATGATCAACACCTCTTATTTTGTTCACCAAGTAACCTTATTTACTTTATGTACTTTCTAAAATCTAATTTAAGGGAGGTAACAGAGTTGCCAAAATACGTGTACAACAATCATGTTTTTTGATTCAACTGAAATCTGAACTTTATTACTCTGTGATTTATTTTCTACACAACTCTATTTAATATTTTTTGTTAAAGGGTTCCTTGTCAATTTGACAAATTTTAAGTAATTTTTCTTTACAATACAAAATACAAACTTGGACTTGTAGCTTGCCTGAAAGGAGTGTAGATAGTAGATACTAATGTTTCTGGTAGTTTTTGTACTAGAAGTTTGTGAAGTAAAATTCTGAATTAGAAATTCATGACACTTGAAAAACTAACTAGTTGCCTTGGTCAAAATGTACGTTTAAAGAATGAAGTCCGTCATGTTGTCTGAACCTGTCCAATATACTTATCGTAATTTTAATCTGCCAAAACTGGCCTCAACTAAAATAAAGACACGTTTGCATTAGCCGTTTTTCTTTTTTAGTTCAGAGCAGAGCCTGACACGGCAAAAAAAATTGTGTTTCTTTTTTAATTTTGAACGTTTTTTTTTCGTTTTGATCTGGTTCAGAGCGTGTTCTATGAGCTCAGAATAAAATAACTAAGCAGACCGAATGCTGAACATAAGCATTTGTCAGTTGAAATTCAAGAAAAAAAAAATCAAACAATAAAATGGCGCAAGAAAAAAGCCTTGGAACAACATCTTCCATATATTTTTAATTTTTAACAATACGTATAGTTTCAGAATCTTTATCCTCACTTTCTTCAAAAAACAAAGAATGCTTTTTTGATTATAATTAGTATTTCCATTTTAATGTAAGCTATGAATCTTATTTCTTTTTTTTTGTTTGAAGAAACTAAGAAATAAATTTTTATGTCAAAAAGTGACATCTTAAGTGTTCAGGTGTGTTTTAAAAACAATTCTGAACGATGAGCATGCTCGTTATGGTCGGACTGTGTTCAGAGCTATATTCTGAGTTAACAAAAAAACGCCTACTGCAATTCCAGTTAGCGCCTATACTTTTTGCATGCTTTTTTCTGTTTATAGCGAAAATTTTCATAAAAAGTTATAAAATTTCAATGCCAAAAGCAGTAAAACATCATTTTTAGCACAGTTTTCAGTGAAAACTGTTTCTATAATTCAGTTTTCTGGTTCCTTAACTGAGCACTATAAACTTACATGAGAGTCCGCGCACATGCAGAAACCATTCTGTCGCCCATTCCAGCAATTTTTTAGTTTGTGTTTTGACACAAACTAGACGATCACCTCGAACCAATTCCTTAGTTTGTGTCACAAGGAATTATAGGTAACTGCGCGGATATTCAACTAAATCGTTGAATAATTTTCTGTAAGTGCAAGAGAGAGAAAAATTTAGTCAGAGTGAATAAATGTTTTCTGTGTATTGGTTTCTTTCGTTGATTACTTTCGGAGTTGCTTATGTGCGCGATGTTTGGGACACTAACGATCGAACTATTTGGCTTTGAAAAAGTTTCATGTGCGCGCCTAGCCTTAATTATTGCTTTAATTTTTTAATTTTTGAATTCAAAGGATCACCCTTTAGAACGGCTGAGTTTACCTCAAAGTTTTTTGCCCCGTTATTGAGCACACATTTCATAACATCTACATCCATAGTGGCGTGTACCAATAAGAAATGCACGGGACAACTAACACATGTTTAGCGTTGTGGACAAAATCCTCTCAGTGCCGCTTTTAGGCTGAAAAAAAAACAAACCCATTATTACCCTGATCACAAGAGGAGATCGAGGAATCGAATCGAAATTGAATTGAGATTTCCATCCAGGTTTACGTCGTCAGAGGACCGAGGAATTGAACTGAATTGGAATCGAAATGACATTTGGGTTTTGTTTGTATGCGTACTGTGTTGTGAGTAACTTTCTTTATAGATAAAAAATAACAAATTGTGAAGTTTTAAAATTCAAATAAAATAATGCTTACAACACAAAAACGCGCACAAGAGTAAACTCATCTGAAAACACACAATAAAGATAAAACATGACACACGCACACAAGCAAACATTCACACCCCAATAACTCGATTCCCCGATTCAGGTTTACAAAACAATTTTCGATTCGATTCACCTCGTTTTGTGAGATCAGTTAGAGTATTTCTATTTCGTTCCGATCCAACTATATACGGCGCTAGACCCTGATCATTGTATATATATTTCTTATAGTACTCCATTGTATATATATTTCTTATAGTACTCTCATGAAGAGGAACGATCGAAGCGACATCTGAGAGGCGTGGAGATGAAAGAATTTGATCCCTTTTTTTATACCCCTCAATAGATGGGAAGAGTTGAGAATGTGAGGGAAAATTCAACAATAATTAAAGAATAGAAAATAGAGAAGAACATATGCAAATGTAGAAGAAGATTGAGGGAGACAATAGAAAGAACCTTTTGACATTATATGTGTGTATGCATATTATACTTGAAGAGGAATGATTTTACGGTTATGCTTTGGCAAGAAATAGAAAAAGTATTACAAAAACAATAACAAAGCAAAAAAGTAGTTGGAAGAGTACTTTATGCGGTTGGTAGTTAAATATATTTTTTAATATATTTTTTTTTCAATTCAATAGGGTGTTCCTGATAATGGTCTTTATTTTTGATATGACTCTTAAATCAAAAAAAAAATTATATTTTATATTTTTTATACCAAAAATTTAGTGTGATATAATTCCTTTAGTTTGTCCGTTTTATATTTATATGTAGGTATATGTATATAAAGAGTGAATTTTTAAAAGCTATAGAAAAGTCTTTCAAAACAAAAACACATAAAATTCAGAAAATGCATGAAATCTTTATTTGAATCGATAGTACGGTCCATATAATTTAATGTTTGAAGATTATTTCATGCAAATGTTGACCTTGCCTCAAATGGTCCATGCGCTTAGTCAAATTTTGGTATACTCTTTCCAAAATTTCGGCCGGTATCTCACGAATAAATGCAAGCGTTGTTCGTTTGTAAGACGATTCATGGTTCAATTATAGACCAAACTGAAGATATTTGACAGTGAAACAAAACACGAAACGTGCTTCAGCCAGTGTTGCCAAAAAGATAATAGCTAAAAAATCACCCTTTACTTTAAAAGGGACTCTTTTGTTTTCAAAAGGATTTTTTATCCATTTGAATCTTTTACAAGAAAAGACCTCAAAAGATTAAAAGTGAAAAAAGTAAAATGTTGTGGACTATATGAATCGAAGAGACTCACAGAAGCAATTAATGTTATCATAATGATATCTCCACACAAGAAACACTTCCATTCTGTCCAAATTACTACCATGTCATCATAATACCTCATACATATATTAAGCTAATACCTTTCCAATTTAGGCACTGACACTCTTGTAAGGTTAATTTTTCAACGTAGTTTTATATTATATTATATTTATTTATTTATAGGTATGTTTTTATATGAAAATTCAAATTTCAATGCAGTACACCCTATTTAGCCGTTAAAAACAAAAATCGACCTAGTTTTGAATACCTACCTTTTAATTTTTGATTGTGTTTGTACTTGATGCGCACAAATAACAAATAATACGCAATAATAACAATAACAAAATAATTGAATATATTTAAAATCATCAATGCATCATATGCCAAATATGGCAAAATTTCATTTTTCACAAAAATTGAAAATTGAAAATTTAAAATCAAACGAGAATTATTATTAAATTCAAAATACCTACAACGAGTATACATAGCTACAAACATATGTATTTGTATATGCCAAATATGGCAACATTTCATTTTTCGCAAAAATTTAAAATCAAACGAGAATTTTTAAATTCAAAATACCTACAACGTTAAAATATACATAGCCACAAACATATGTATTTGTATATGCCAACATTTCATTTCTCACAAAAATTGAAAATCAAACGAGAATTTTTAAATTCAAAATACCTACAACGTTAAAGTATACATAGGTACAAACATATGTATGTATATACATATCTCCTCTGCATTGCCACGTGGAAGCAAAAAAAAATGTAAACAAAAATTATTCCTTCTTGGTTTGACATTTGTAATTTGGCTATCTCCCTCGAACATATTAATGCTTATGAAACTTAAACAAATTTCCTTTTTTCATTCTTTCTTTAGTAATTTTCTCCTCATTATTAATTTCCTACCAAATATTTTGATACACGCAGCGCCTTCAAGGCGTTGTGGAGATGAAATAAAAAATTTCGTCTCATAAGAGTACTATAGGAAATATATATACAATGCCCTGATTCAATTCTCCTTGTAAGGCGCCAGTTAGAGCTATCATTGGTTTTCATAATTGAAAACAATCATTGGAATTTTTTTGAGAGGTCGTTTACAGCTTTCATTAAAAAATTTTGTCATTGAAAAAAATTTCCTGATTGAAATCCACCGAAAAATTTTTACTGACAGAAATCTGTAGAATTGTGTGAAATTGGAACACAAATCAGTGGAACGATTCGTTTCACTTTTAAAAATACCATCAAATATCGATTCAAACATTTTTCCGGATCGATTTCAATGATAGCTCTGACTGGCCCCTAAGCTGGGTATATGTCGTTACTCTAGATAGTATAGGTTCTCTATGCCTTGACTAGAAATTTTGAAGGTTCATCATTCCTTGGTTAAAAGGGGTGAATGGTGATAGAGGAATTGAATCGAAATTGAACTGACATTTCGATCCAGGTCGTCAGTGGATCGAGTAATCGAATAGAAATATAATCGAAGTGACATTTTGGTTTAATTTGAGTGCGCACAGGGTTGTGAGTAACTTCTTTATTTAAAGCTTAAAATAACAAATAGCGTAGTCTTAAGAAACATCTGAAAACAAACAATCCACGCACCAATAACTCATTTTGTGAGATAGGATCGAGTAAACTTATTTCAACCCGATCCAGTTATATACTGCGTTAAATCCTGATTCAATTCCGATTCAACTTTCCTTGTAAACTGGGTATTATGACATAATGGAATTGAGGGTGGAGAAATATTTGAGTATCTGATTGGTTAGCATTTTAGCAACCATTAAATATTCCTTCCATTATGCCAACTTTATTTGGAAAGTTGGCTGGAAAGTTTGTCAAGAAGAATCTCCCTTATTTAAAGTCAAGTGTAATTTGGTCACATTTTTTCCTTTATTTTTGTTTATGGTTTTTTTTTCTTGCGAAAAACTGAAGGTAAAGGTTATTGAAATAAAATTCCAAATTTGAAATGTATGACATTAAAAAAACTAACTAGTTGCTTTACGTTCAAACAATGCAATCGACTGCAGATAAAGTCCTTTATTATACTCTGCCAATCTGATTGAAAAAGAATCACAGACACCTCAGAAATTTAAACTAGCCAAATAACAATTGGGTTTATCAAACGTGAAAAAGCAAGTCGGAGTGATGTTGATTTTCATTTCCATACTCTATTTTTATTTATACTCTGCATGACAAGTGATGGTACGAATGTATCGAATACGTAATTGTAACCAACAACTTGACTAAAACAATTAAAATGTCAATGCTTGTAACAAAATGAGAGCAATACACTTTATAATATATTGAGTGCTAGACCTGTGAAGTCAAAAAATAAATGTAAAATAATATTGAAAAATGCAAAGGTGGTGAAATACTATCAAGTGATTAAAGTGCAGTGATGTTTTTATTTAGACTAGACATACAAATATTCCCAATTAAACTTTTTTTTTGTTAAAAAATACAAATCAAAGATCTAAGTACATCAACTAAACAACCTGTTATCTATACAAAAAAATCTATTACAGGTGGAAAACAAACAACGAAATACCTCTGATATACCTTCTTTTAACTATGGAACCTTTTTGGGAAGACAATGAGCAGGCTCCACATTCAGTTAAATACGAGAGGTGGGTATCCCAATGTATCAGTTGAAGTAATTAAGATTATTTCTTTAAATGTTGGTTTTGTCAGTATTGTCTTTGGAACCATTATGTAGGTAGATATGTATGTATAAAAAACAATATATTGACATCATTAGCTGTTAATTTTCATTCTGTTAGTCTACATTCTACAAACACGTGACACGTGAACACTGTAAAAATCTTGCATATGCAAATAATGAACAACGAATTTTCTGAACTAAAGTTTAAGAAATTACTAAATTTCCCCTTGTTTTTGTCAGTAATGCCATACCTGACTTTTTTGGGGACTTTATCGAACATTTTTCATTAAAAAAAAAGTTATTCATACAAACTAAAGAAAATTTTTCTATAGAATCAAACATTTCTTTATGTCTGCCAGTCTTTAAATGTAAAAGAAGCTTTGCTTGTACCCAACCTCGTACCCACCTCAAATCTATAGTATGGGAGCAAATGTTGTTGATTTATCATGACCCACTTACATTCAACTCTGTTTGTACATCGTACTATCCATTCAAAACTTGTAGGCGTGTAAAGTGAGTCAAAAACAATTTACAAAATAAAACCGAAAAAGAAAACATTTTTTGTATGAAGTTTTTCCTCAACGCAATATTT